>CM064538.1:12368723-13096223 GCA_032716605.1 Paralithodes platypus | reverse complement strand
GCCACGAAGACAGTTAAAGAATGGTGGACACTGCCTACAATTTATTATGAAACTTCGAATCCTGCATACCAATCTCAGCATGTACACACATCCCAACTGCAACTCACGTAGGCTATGCATATGTGAATGGAAAGAGCAATTAATGGGGCCTTAACTACTAGGGAAGTCCTCTCGATAAATTTCTCCCGAACCAATATCAAATATTATGTTCCATCCAACAACCAACTCTACTCCTAAAATCGATTAATGAAATATTACAAACACATGTGGCAGTCCGTGGATTCGAACCCAGGACGCTCACACCGAAAATCAACACCTTATGCATTACGCCACGAAGACAGTTAAAGAATGGTGGACACTGCCTACGATTTATTATGCAACTTCGAATCCTGCATATCAATCTAAGCATGTACACACATCCCAACTGCAACTCACGTAGGCTATGCATATGTGAATGGAAAGAGCAACTAATGGGGCCTTCACCACTTGGGAAGTCCTCTCGATAAATTACTCTTGAACCAATATAAATTATTATGTTCTATCCAACAACCAATTCTACTCCTAAAATCAATTAATGAAATACTACAAACACATGTGGCAGTCTGTGGATTCGAACCCAGGACACTTAAAGAATGGTGGACACTGCCTAAGATTTATTATGCAACTTCGAATCCTGCATATCAATCTAAGCATGTACACACATCCCAACTGCAACTCACGTAGGCTATGCATATGTGAATGGAAAGAGCAATTAATGGGGCCTTAACCACTAGGGAAGTCCTCTCGATAAATTACTCCTGAACCAATATCAATTATTATGTTCTATCCAACAACCAACTCTACTCCTAAAATCGATTAATGAAATATTACAAACACATGTGGCAGTCCATGGATTCGAACCCAGGATGCTCACACCAAAAATCAACACCATATGCATTACGCCACAAAGACAGTTAAAGAATGGTGGACACTGGCTACGATTTATTATGCAACTTCGAATCCTGCATATCAATCTAAGCATGTACACACATCCCAACTGCAACTCACGTAGGCTATGCATATGTGAATCGAAAGAGCAATTAATGGGGCCTTAACCACTAGGGAAGTCCTCTCGATAAATTACTCCTGAACCAATATCAATAATTATGTTCTATCCAACAACCAATTCTACTCCTAAAATCGATTAATGAAATATTACAAACACATGTGGCAGTCCGTGGATTCGAACCCAGGACGCTCACACCGAAAATCAACACCTTATTTATTACGCCACGAAGACAGTTAAAGAATGGTGGACACTGCCTACGATTTATTATTCAACTTCGAATTCTGCATATCAATCTAAGCATGTACACACATCCCAACTGCAACTCACGTAGGCTATGCATATGTGAATGGAAAGAGCAATTAATGGGGCCTTAAACACTAGGGAAGTCCTCTCGATAAATTACTCCTGAACCAATATCAATTATTATGTTCTATCCAACAACCAACTCTACTCCTAAAATCAATTAATGAAATATTACAAACACATGTGGCAGTCTGTGGATTCGAACCCAGGACACTCACACCGAAAATCAACACCTTATGCATTACACCACGAAGACAGTTAAAGAATGGTGGACACTGCCTACGATTTATTATGCAACTTCGAATCCTGCATATCAATCTAAGCATCTACTCACATCCCAACTGCAACTCATGTAGGCTATGCATATGTGAATGGAAAGAACAATTAATGGGGCCTTAACCACTAGGGAAGTCCTCTCGATAAATTACTCCTGAACCAATATCAATTATTATGTTCTATCCAACAACCAACTCTACTCCTAAAATCGATTAATGAAATATTACAAACACATGTGGCAGTCCGTGGATTGGAACCCAGGACGGTCACACCGAAAATCAACACCTTATGCATTACGCCACGAAGACAGTTAAAGAATGGTGGACACTGCCTACGATTTATTATGCAACTTCGAATCCTGCATATCAATCTAAGCATGTACACACATCCCAACTGCAACTCACGTAGGCTATGCATATGTGAATGGAAAGACATTTCAGACATTGCATATATTTTTTATAATATTATATATACAGGTAGTAAAATGCAGATTTATTCTGATAGTGTGAAAAGTAGATTATGTGTTAAATGTAAAACATGATAACCTTTTGGAGAATTCATAAAGGATCGGTTTGCTCAACAGTAGAATGCGTCCGAAACTAACTGGAATTAAGCCCCCCCCTTCCTCTCTTTCTCTCTCTCTCTCTCTCTCTCTCACACACTCACACAAACAAACAACCAACACTCAGGTCTAGGACATCTGGGTACAGGAGTGTTATTTAATTCTCATATCAAACAGGTTGCACCTCAAGTTTGATCCCAAGCATATACAGTAGAGACCACATACTTGCATTAACACTCAACGAGCGGCTAGGTTAGTATCTTCTATTACCTGCCAAGCGGGCATATTTACCCTAAACGAGCTTCATTCCATGCTCTTTTTCATGCATAAAGAAGAGGCAGAGCGTAATACAATTATGTATCCGTGAAAGGGCGTTAATTGAGCTTTCCAATGACACCTGAACCATCCTTCTACGACCAGGGGTTGTCTTGCAACGATCGTGCAACACGAAGGAAAAATCCCTAAAATACGGTAATTTCCTTACATATTTCCCTGTCTAGGGAAGCAGTGGATGTGGATGTGTATAGAGGTGGGGCCAGTCGTGGTACGGGAGCCGTGCCGTTCGGTCAGAGCCAACCTACGCTCCTCCCACCGCTCGGACTCTCTCTCAGAGCCGATTATGTGGTCAAAATCGCATACGACTTAAGGCGGGCCCCGCTCTTTAGTCCTTGGTTCTCTTGACCGCCTTAAGTCAGGCGCCGCCAAAGAGGGGTTAATAACCTGTCGGCTTACTAAGCCATTTTTTATAATCTGTCTGCACACATATTTCTTAATATTTGCTTGCGTGTAGAATTATATGACACACCTGTACCCAAATGCCCTCAGCCTAAGTTAAAACAAATATGCTTTAAGGGCTGCTTAGGTTTTGAAGGGTGATGGTGCAGCAAAAATAAACCAAACCTAGGATAAACACTCCCATTGGTCCATTGTCGATCCCAAACATCAATAGAACAGAGTTCCTTTATCAACCCGTCGGTTTATATACACTTCGGCCAAAGTTGAATCTGAATCACAGGCATATACTGTAGAGAACACATAGGCCTAATGTTACTTTCTTAACCTGTCTGCTTTCCAAGTCATTGATCACATCTTATCCTTGCACTAAGTCATCATAAATTTATTAATAATGTTTAATAATCCATAAGCTTCAAATAATAATAACTTAATATAGTGCCCTGAAACCGTTGACGTATAAGAAATCGTCAGTTGCCAAGGAAATTACCTAGAACACAATATGTATGTATGTATGTATGTATGTATATGCTCAGGCCCAATCCCCACTTTTCCTATTTTTATTTTATTTTCTATTTTACTCTATTTTATTATTTGTGTGTTTCTATTTTCTTGGGGGTGGCCGACTCAAGACAGAGCAAGAACAGGGAAAACACAAAACACAAGACAGAACAACGAACAAACACAGACAAAAGACAAAATTCACACACAATATAATACAACACAATAGAACACAATATATTACATAAATAACAACGTCGGCTTGTGTTCTATGCTCAAAAGAAAAACGGATATAATATACAGGTTATAAAGCAGTCTATTAGAGCCAGACGGGTTCTTTTTTTGTATGTAATTTCCTCAGAATTCCATTTACATAATACTAAATAAGTTTCATGACCCAAAGACAACTTATTAGATAACAGCATATTTATGTAAAGTTGCTATAATTCTTCCTAATCGAACAATGAATGGTTCACCAAGTGTCAGCATCATAATACACACAATAGTTTCACAGTCGCTATACTGTATAATACATGTTACTTATCCAGCATATTGTGTGTGCCACAGGTGTAACGTGCGTCATTCGCACGCGGGAGGACCGGGGATTACAATTACGCACAAAATTTACAAACACATGTGGCAGTCCGTGGATTCGAACCCAGGACGCTCATACCGAAAATCAACACCTTATGCATCGCACCACTGTGACGTCTACCAGTGTTGGCAGAATCGCCTCTCGTTAGCCACTAGCGCTCGCCAGGGACATCGAAATGGGCTACAGTTATCAGAGAATGATGTTCTTTCTTTCCTAGTAATCACATTGTCACAGACAGTCCAGTGGTGGTCTTTGTTTTCGTCTGTGACAACGGGTTATATTTTATATCAACAGTAGTGATAATAGTACCAGCGTGTGAATGAGAAAGACTTTCAGAGCGAGGAGGTAGTAAGTGTCTGTATGTACGGGTGCATTCCTGCTTCTCGCTCGCCATTGGACGGTGTGTCTTGCTGTGTCATAAGACGCCTGCTGTCTTGTGACGTCTCGGCCCGTGATTGGCCGACCATCGCGCTTTTGCGGTCTCCTGTGTAACTTACCTCCTTCATGAGGGTCCCCAGGAGCTGTCCTCGTCAGGACAGGCTTGGCGCGCGTGCTTCTAACATCCCTTTGCATACTCTCTCCCGATCACCACCTTTATCACTGTTTCTCTCACTCGATTCTCTCTTTCCATACTCTAACCTTTATTAACTGCACAACACTCCCCTTGGGTTCTGCATACGGTTTTCATAGCCGGCCCATTGTATTGCATGCGCCGTCCTCAGAGATATTTACATGTACTTAGAATAGGTTTGAGGGTTCTTAGTTAGTATAGGTTAAGAACTTTGTGTGTCTCCATTATTGATTTAGTGTTTCTGCTCTTTTATTTAATGCTAGACTGGGATAAGGTAACTGTAGTCGTTGTCTCCGATGTGTGTATGGTTTGCTTATACCTACACGACTTCGACCGGTCCTGTGGTAGCCTGGGTTGTCTTTTCGGTTGCGTCCTTTGCGAGTGCAGCATTGTGTTGACTGAGGGTTTTGGCCTGTACCAGTTCCACACTTTGCTGCCTCTTTGCTTGTCTTTAGAGGGTCGCCAGGATAGAACCAGATACTTGTGATCTGGATCTATCGAGAGAGCCCCCTAGTCAATTAACGTAACTTAAAGGATGCAGTCTTAAGGACATCGCTAGGCTACGAGCCTGTCTTGCTCAACCCCAGTTCCTTACCTAGAGTATCCCAGCTAGACATTATTAATCGAGTAGACACTTGTTAGTATTAATATAAGCTCTTTGATATGTGCGCATTATTATTCACAGCATTTATTAGTCTAGGTTGTTGCTGAGCCGCACAACCATAGCAGACTGTTTCGTTGATGAGGAAGTACTTCTTTTAGTGTCGAGCATTGCTACCGTTGCGCATTTATAGTATCCTCGTGTCAGTTAACATTATATGTCCTATCTTTTAGTGTATTCGATTTACACGTGTGGTGTCCTGCCTCCTGACTTTATATAGTTCTAAATCAGTACGAGCATCTTATGAGCATCAGACTTTCTCCAGAAGTTTCCAGGTCTATGCTGTAGAACTATACTTCACTTTCTTTCAGATAGGAGTGAAGAGTTTGTTGTTGTTTAGAGTAACTGTATTGAAGCATCTTTTTATTGTATTAAATCTTCCAGTGATTTAATTGATCTTTCCATAGATTCCTTTTTATGCATTTTAACATAACTTGCATCTTGTTTGTTATCAGGCTATACCAGTGCAGGTTAGCCTGAAGTAGAGTACATTTATGCCCAGTTAAGGATACCCCGCTATCGCAGATTAACCCTGAAGGGTATAGGTGTTTTGTTCGCCGGCATATAAGTTCGAGGGTTTGGATCTAGCGTACCGTTGTTGCATAGTGCCCTATTACTAGTCCAATCATTGAGTGCCCTTGTTTTATTCGTAGTCCCGGTCGTAACACCACGAAGACAGTTAAAGGATGGTGGACACTGCCTATGATTTTTTATGCATCTTCGAATCCTGCATATCAATCTAAGCATGTACACACATCCCAACTGCAACTCACGTAGGCTATACATATGTGAATGGAAAGAGCAATTAAGAGCAATTAACCACTAGGGAAGTCCTCTCGATAAATAACTCCTGAACCATATATAAGGCATCACTTAATTGAAGGGGTTAATAAACAGTGTCTTAAGTGTCACCCTTACCATTATCGGTCATCATGGTTATCAATCTAGACTCCATAACACAACCATGACTAAGCTTACGGGCGCATTGTGGAGGGTGGCAAATCCATAATTATTGAGGATACCATATTTATTAACTCTGCGTAAGCAGAGTTTCCTTCAGGCTACGTCTGAAGGAATAAAGTGTTCTCTTTTCACGGACTGACTGGGGTAGGTCGTTCCAGTATTTGATGGCAGTGAAGAAGAATGTTTGCTTACCCTGTCCTTGGATTCTCGGGACCTTAAAATTAAACATCCTGTTTCTTGTATTATGTCCACTCCTCTTATTTGCTTTAACAAAATCATTCTTTAGATACTCTGGAGCTCTGTCATAGAACATTTTGAAGGCATTAGTGAGCCTGATTTGTTTGGCCCTGTCAGAGACATTGAGCATACCTAGTGACTGAAGTTGTTCCTGGCCAACATGTGATCTGGGTCCTAGGTTCAGCATGAACCTAACCATTTTATTTTGAGTGACCTGAAGTTTGTGCTGTGCTGATTTAGATGATGCAGAGTACCAGCATGACACAGAATAGTCAAAATGACATTGAACAAGCGCTTGGCAGAGGGTCTTTTTGGTCGCCGCGGGCAAGCATCCCACCTGTCTATACAGGTATTTTATACGTGCTCTACACTTACTCAGGATAGATTCCAAAATTGTTTCACCTGACAAACTCGCGTCCAGTTTTAGTCCGAGATATTTAACTTGTGACACTGTTGTTATAGGAATATCATTACAGTTGACCGAGAAGCCCACAATGTCTTTCAGTTTGCGTTTTGTTCCACATAAGATGGCTTCCGTCTTGCCAAGGTGAAGAGATAGTCTATTGTCCACTAGCCATTCACTACATGATTCTAGTTCTTTGGAAAGTGAAGCGGCAATACTTATTGGGTCTTTTCCTGAAACCAGAAGCACGCTGTCGTCTGCATACATTAATAATTTACATGAGATGCTCGGTTCCATGTCGTTCACATAACAGAGAAAGAGTAAGGGACCAAGGATGCTTCCCTGCGGGACCCCACAGTTAATTGGCATAGGATCAGATATATTATCATCAATTTTGACTCTTTGGGTTCTACCACTAAGATAAGATTTAAACCAGTTCACAGACCGTATGCCCATTGCTTGTAGTTTATTACATAGGATATCATGGTCTACTGTGTCAAACGCTTTTTGTAGATCAAGAAGAACCATACCGGTGTAGTTACCTTTAGACATTTCTTTACGAATGTGATCCATTAAGTGGATGAGACAGGAGTCTGTCGAGTACATGCATCTGAAACCTGATTGAAACTTATAGAATAGATCATTTTGTTTGAGGTAGTGTTCAATTTGGGTGTATACCGCTCTTTCAAGGATTTTAGATACAATACATAATATGCTAACTGGTCGGTAGTTGCCAACTTCTAGTTTATTTCCTTTCTTGAATAGAGGGGTTACAATAGCCTCCTTCAGTTCAGCAGGTACAGTGTTGGTGTTAATTGACAAGTTGATGATGTGGGTTAGGGGGCCTGCTATACCAATGGCTCCATCTCTTAGAAATTTGGCAGGAATTTTGGCAGGATGTTATTATGTTATACTGAATTTATGTCTGTGAGGGGTACAAATGTATATTGCCTTAAATTATATATACTGTATGTATATATATATATATATATATATATATATATATATATATATGTGTGTGTTTGTTTGTGTATGTGTGTGTCGAACGATGGTTAGTTCTTCCCAAATTAATTAACATCATTGGAAATTAGGTAATAAACACAAGATGGCGCCATCTGCCAACCAGCAGTAGCGTATTGTGATCTGTTATATTTATCTTATCAACATTTAATTCCTTAGTTTCTCTCCGATATTAGGTAGTTGTATTGACTACCTATTATGGAATAGAAACTAAGAAATTGAGTGTTGAGTGTCTGGATATTTCAAATTCATCCACTAGTAACCCACTTACTGAGCTTATGACATACTGATTGCCTCTATACGAATATGGCAATACTCTATTATCGCATATCTTTGGGGAACAACAATGTTACATTTGTTAGCATGTTGGTCGAGTTTGTTATCAAGTAATGGAACAAAGTACTGAACAACATAAGCTAAACCCCCCAAAATATGTACCTCTGACACATCAGAATTTGAACCCAGAATATTTTAAATGTCTTGATGGTGTAATGGTTAGTGTGTTTATGATCTGTATGTGGTAACCCAGGTTGAATCCCGGTAGGATCACATGCCTTCATTAATTTAATTGGGAAGTGATTGGTGTTGGCAGTGAAATAAATAAAATACAATTATATAATGTTATTTTATGTTATTTTTAATGAAGCCAAATCATGTATAATTATGTAAAGAGTATCTAAAATAAATATAGTATTAGTATATTGGCTGAGACTTTTGAGTACCAAAGTCAGCTGGTAATACCAATATGTTGTGGGTACGTTGCCTGCAGTATAGGTGTTCTTTACAGAGGATGTATCAAAGGAGTACAAAGGGGAGTACAAAATAAATCAAGCAACAACAGATCTAGTGACCCTTCTAGGCTGCTTGTCCTCCAAAACACTGAGGATCAAGTGTCCAAACAGTGGTTTAGAGTGGGTAAGGGAACATTGGAAAGGGAACTACTGCCCTGGAACTAATGTCCGTGGCAGGATTAGGAAGTTAGTAGGGGACAGATGGGTTAGTAACTGAGGGCGGGATAAAATAAAGTTATTCATTTACAAACGCAGTCAGTCGCGGGTTTGATGCGAGATATTTGTCAATGTGGAGTTTAAATTAATCAACGGTGCTGCAGTCTATAGCGTCTCGGGGAAGCCCATTCCACAAGTTGATAACTCGATTGAAGAAGAAATTCTTAGATTCGAGGGAGTTAAAAGATTTACCAATAATTTTGCAACCATTTCCCCGTGTGTAATTAGATTGGTCGATAGTGAAGTACAGTTCATATTGTCAATGCCTTTGATGATTTTGAACACTTGAATTAAGTCACCTCTTAATCTGCGCTGTGTTAAAGGAAATAGATTTAATTATCTAAGACGCTCTTCGTATGGTTTGTTCTTTGTAAGGGCATAATTATAATTTATCAGCAGATGTGAATGTACCTAGCTCCATCTAGTGTTCTGTTTCTATCTTACGGCTGTACTTCCCCTTGGTATCTTATATCTTTTCAGTTGTTGCTTCATTTAAAGCTTCATTCCTCTCTTTTGCTGTCTTGTTTCATTAAAGTAAACCTCATTTCTTTGGTGTTGTTTCGTATCATTTGAGTTTAGGGGTTTCATTTATAAAAGTATTAGTAGTGCCTTTGGTAGTCTCATAGGAGTCGAATATATTATTTTCGCTATCTCATTACTTGTCTGAGGCTTCACTAGACTCTTATATAAGGGGGCAAGTGAAGAGGTTTCGTCACTCTACTATACGACTGCTATCGGAACTAAGGTAATTACTTAACCTCTCTTCTTACGTATCATAGTAAAAACGAGGACAAATTATATAAGTTTTAAACAATGTTCTGTATTAGCGGGGTTTTATTAATTGTAACTCTAATACTTGTGTGTAATTATCATTCTAAGTATTTATGTGATTGTCTTTGGTTATTTTATATAAGCTTTCAGCAATATTCTGTATTAGCGGGGCTTTATTAATTATAACTAATACTTGTGGGTAATTATCATTCTAAGTATTTATGTGATTTTCTTTGGTTCTTTTAAAGTGCTTACATAAGGTTTTCTGTGCATTCCTTTTTCTTTAGTGAGTATATAACGTTATTTAAGTATAGTTCAGTATAAATATAGATAAATAATTAAATATAGCTGTGTACTGTTCTGTGAAGCACATAATTATTTTCTTTATTTTTGTTTAGTCTTTATTTTGGGGATGCGGGTAATAGTCTGGTTCTGTGTTATTAATAACTTTCCCTTTCTTTAATAAGGGATCCTACTCTCGTCAAGGGCTGGACTAGAGAGGCATCCAACCATCCCACTATCAAGAGGCTTCCCAGGTTGTCCCCTTCCCTGTTCTATGTGTGTCCAGGGGCTCTACCGCCTTTACATTCCGTGGCGATCCTGTGGTCCCCTAGCAAATGCGCCACCTAGCTTCAACCTCTATATCACTGGGGAGTAACCTTACAATTCTTTACATAATTAGAAGTTATGGGATTGTGACCTGGGAAGTGTCTCTGGGAATTAAATTAAACCTTTATGAACTATTTGTTCTTTTTGTAAGTAAATGTATATAATTTTCGTTTGTGTTTACTGTTACGACTGGGGTTCAAATATATCAGGGCTCTTATTCATTGGACTAGTAATGGCATAAATGTTACAACGGAAAGCGCTAGCTCCAACCTCTGATGTATATTCCCAGTGAACAAAGAACACAAATACTCTACAGAGTTCTATATGCAATAATAGGCTATCAAACTCTCAATAAATGTGCGTCTACTCTAGGCTTAATGTTATGTGAAAACAGCCTATTACTACCTATAACCGAAGGTGCTTGGTTATAGTATGCAAAGTAAGGTGGTAAGAGAAGTTACAGCTTACGTTACTTTAATCAATAAATGTCAGGCACTCCTGCATGAAAGAAAGTGCACTAAAGTCCTTCAACACTAACAAGGAATCTTCTTTAAATGTTAGATGCTATAAAGATGCTCGTATCGGAAATGGAACCCAAAAAGGCAGGCAGCGGAACAATGCTCGTGCAGGCTATGCACACAAAATATATATACTGCCGTCGGAGCCAAGAATATCCTAAACACAACAACAATAATAATAATCGCCACGACAATGCAGTATTCCTATCAACAAAAAGAGCCTAAGTCGTTTGTGTCTCAATACATCAAACTAGGCAGCGAAATGCTTGTGTAATAATAAATGGGTATGCATAAAAAGAGTAATTGGTTTAATATACTTAATGTCTACTATGATTGATAAAGTCTAGCTAGAGTCAATGATACGAGATACTGGTGCGCATGGCATGCCGCATAGCCTAGTGCAAATCTCAAGTCTGTGCGTCAAATATTACGTTATAGGGAAGGGTAGCTCTCTTGAGAAACCTTAATACCGAAGTATTAAGCGTTCTCCTGGCGTACCTCAAAGACAAACAATCGAGACTAGAACAGTGCAGAATGGTATAGGCAAAAAGCCCTCATTCGTGCATGCTCTATTCTCAATGGCACACAGACTAGAATTTACTCAATCAATTCCAGTTCTCAGGTATGTCGTGCAGCTTTTAACTAAAGCCAGCACTCATAGGAAACAATACCTTATAATATCAGACTCCTAGTCTAGCATTATCTAATCCAGCAGAACACTAATAATTAAAGGATGCAGTACTTAAACAATATAAATGCCAACCAATGCTTCGTGATCCACTTATCTTAACAACTAACATACATAGGTTATATCAGACCTTAACGCACAATACAACTGGCCAGCATGAAGCTGATTTTGCAGAGTTAACCAGAGGGGGTATAATATTAATAAAAAGGTGGTGAAAGATATGGAAAATGAGAGAGATAGGCAGAGGAAAAGATTCTCAGGTGCAGAGCAGGTGACAGGGTAGCAAAGGAAAAGATGGGTGCGTTCTAGAAACCAGATCTGAGGGAGAGAGTGGCGAGGAACTGTATATATACTCGCACCAGCTCGAACCGCGTGGGAAAAAAGCGGTTACAAGTCCTCTAGCCACTACCAAAGTAGCTAGCAAAACATTACGTCACCAAGCATGGTAAAGAACTCCCTCAACCAATCCCCACGAGGCCAGCCAGCTGTGACGTCATCGAGCGGGGCAAAAACACTACGCGCCCCCTCTCACTCTGTTCTACTCTCTCTCTCTCTCTGATCTTATCATTACTTAGTTAAGGATAAAACATATACTTTACAATTAAATATATAAAGCCTTGACATAGGCGAAAACAAAGAGCCTTTCTGGACTGCCCATGACACAAGCTTTCATATGAAATAAAGCACACTCTAATACACAAACTGTAGCCCCATCCACTGCCCTGGCGATCCTAGCGAGTCACTGTAGGACAAGCCATGCGGTTCTAACGGAGTGGTTAACGTCACACCCCCCCCCCCCCCAAGATTTTTCTCAGAGGCCCCAAGGCTCACAAAAATCTGATGGTTAGAACCCATGCTATATCTCCACTTCCCATCACCCAGCGGCAGTAAAATATCTGGCACAGTTCTTCAACAAAACATTTTTCAAAATTATAACCCTCCCCAACACCATAGGTTAAATTATATGTAGTTATGCTCCTCAAGAGCGAGCTTCTCTAGCCCAGCATTCTGAGAGGAGTGCAACTCAGAATTACTGCTATAACATACTAAAATAATTCAACTATCAAAGAAAGAGTTTTTATTTTATTTTTATGTTTATAATTTGTTTATTTCGGCTGCACTATAGGGGCAAGCCTAGTTTTTTCTTCTATACCAAACGCTCAACTCCTGCTTTACGACCCAATACGCTGGGCTACAACCGCGAGCCAACAAGCACCAAGCGCAAAATACTATTCAAACTAAAGCAGGAGGCTACCCGTGTGTCAATCTACCCAGGATCATATACCCTTGAACGACCATCTGCAACCACGTTGTCACAACCAGCAATATGGCGTATGTCCAGGTTATATACCAATAACCTTAGTGACCACCTGGTCAGCCTCATATTCCGATTGTGAAACTGGTCCAAGAACTTGAGAGGGTGATGATCTGGGTAAACTACAACGACCGAACCATAGGCTGGAACATAGACCTCGAAATGCCCCAGCGCAAGCACAACCGCCAGCAGCTCCTCCTCGATAACAGAGCAGCTCCCCTGGGCGGAATTGTACTTCTCCGAGTAGAAACTAACAGGATGCTCCAGCCCATCATCGTCCTTTTCCACAAGGACGGCACCAGCCCCCACACCACTAGCCTTCGTTGCTAGTTGGAAAGGTAGGCTAAAGTCAGGGGCCCTGAGGATCGGGTGAGTGCACAACAGGTGTTTTACTTCTCTAAACACCTTCTCACACTCAGGCGCCCATTTGAACTTCTTATCCTTCCAGTTATCCTCCACCTGAGCTTGACTGTCCCGTTCTCCTTCTCCACCTTGACTGCTAAACGTCATCACAGGCACAGTGAGAGGCTCAGGGGGGTGCCTCCCATACTCCTTCACGGGATTATCATGACATAACTGATTGCGCTTCCGTCTGTCTGGAGTGGCTACCAAGTAAACCAGGTCCGATAGCTCCTCCACCACACTATAAGGACCAGCGTACTTCGCGGATAAGGGGTTACCTACAAGGGGCAGTAGAATCAACACCTCCTGACCCACGTGAAACTCCCTGAGTTCAACCTTGAGGTCATACCTGTCCTTCCTGAGGGCCTGAGAGCTAGTCAAATTACGGCCAGCCAACTCCAGACTGCGCAACATCCGTTCTCGACTGTTGAGGACACACTTGAGCATAGAACAAGGTTTTTCTGCGCCCTCCCATACTTCTTCAACCATATGGAGAGGCCCTCTGACACGGTGTCCAAAGACGAGCTCATTAGGGCTGAATCCCAAACTCTCTCCAGGTACCTCCCACACAGCAAACAAAACACATGGCAGGCCAAGATCCCAATCCCTCCCACTCTCAAAGCAACAACAACGAAGCACAGATTTCAAGGCTGAGTGCCATCGCTCTAACACACCCTGGCTCTCCGGATGATATGCAGATGACACAACCCCAACAATCCCATGCTGCGGCATTGCTTGTACAAAGAGGCTAGAAGTGAAGTTGGGTCCCCGGACTGACTGAATCCCCTGCGGGTAACCATACCGGGAAAAATACACTAGCAAGCTTCGGACCACCGTTTTCGCCGACCCATTTCTCATAGGGTACGCGTCAGGGTACCTTGTTGCTACAACTCCCGACTGTGCATCACTGTCCTCCTTCAACTCTTTCGTCTTTTTAAGCCCATCCTCTGCCTTTTCCACAACAGTGACTGGGTCTTCTCCAGACTCGAAATGTGGTCCTAATAATGAGTCCCAGAGAAGGTCCGTTGACACTAAACTCTCAACCGCATCAACTTTCAACCCCTTCTCGGTACCCTTCCTCCGCTGATCTAAAGATTGTTGACCAGAATGTGACTCCCTGGATGCAGAATCTCCGGTGACAACACACGCCATAGGCTGCCCCGGACACTTCTCAACCCACTCCTGCTCCTCCCTACTCACGTCGGCTTCTCGACAACGACTAAGGGTGGAGCCTCAGAAGTAGGCCCCGCAAAGTCGTTGCCAAGAAGGAGGTCGACGCCCCCAACAGGTAACTTCTCCACAATTCCTACATCCAGGTCACGAGTCACACCATCAACTTCCACCTTCATTCTTACAAGCGGGTATGACCTTGTCGCATTAACTCCCTGAACCACAACCACCCGCGCCGTATTGACAGGTTTACCAGTGAGATTTCTCAACAGTGTTTGCGATGCCCCAGTGTCACGCAAAATTCTCACCTCATGTCACTCCACACAACCGAGTCCCCTGTGGTCACTAAAGGCATCACGGACAGGGAATAAGCCTTCCGGATCCTTCTGCACTGGCAGTGTATTTACCTCGGAAGAAATGCCTCTAACAAACTCCGATGTCCTCTTGAACACTCCAATGCCGTGAGCAAAAGACACGGCTGCCGGAGGAGGTCGACTAGGGCACTCATTTGCCTTATGACCCTCCTGGTGACACCTAAAACACATAAATTTCGGTTTCGGCTTATACTGTGTTGTAAAAGGCCCCTGACTTTTCACATACGGTGTGGTGGTAGGTTTGGCTTCAGTTTTAGTTTCATTGCTCTTTGGTTTAAATGTGTCATTGCTACGGGGAGGGGGAGGATAACGGTCCCTAGCACTTGCATCGTACTTCTGTGAGGATCCGCAACCCCGAATCAACGACAGCCGTATATCAGCCATTTCTGCTGCTTCTACTAGAGTTCTTGGGTTTTTCTCCTTTAAGTTCAAAGTTAGATCACCGCCCGTGCTCTTAAAGAACTGCTCCAACATCATTAACTGCTTAACTCCATCAAACGTTGTTACCTTCTCAGATCGGAGCCAGTTCCCAATAGCATCGGACAAGTCCCGGGCGTGTTCCAAAAAGGTGCTATCTCTTCCCTTAGTTACACCCCGGAACCTCAAACGGTACGTTTCTGGTTGCAGTTCGTAAGCCCTCAGGACAGCCTCCTTGAGATCCTCGTACACAATACATAACTCCAAAGGTAACGCATCGTAGGCTTTAAGACCCTTGCCTATTAATCTAGAGGATACAAGTGCTGCCCATTTATTCTCTGGCCACTGGTGTTCCTGGCACTTCTTCTCAAAGCGTGTGAAAAATTCTGTTACACCACTCTCATCAAACACCGGAACCAGTTTCAATAAGTGCGAGAGAGACTGCTCATGAACACGGTTACCAGCCCCAAGTCGCTGTCCCGTTGTCTCTACTCGCGACTTCTCTACATCCATGTCGGCACCGTACCTAGTCGACTCTAAATCCGCTTGGATTTTTGCTAGCTCTGTTTGCTGCTGAAGCTCACATGCCCTTTGTTGCTGTTGAATCTCAGATGCCCTGATAGCCTTTCTCTCTTCGATCTTAGCTGATTCTATTTGCTGCTGGATCTTAGCTAATTCGAGCTGAAGCAATAATTCGGGAGTTAACCCTTGAGGAGGTGAAGGTGCTACAATGTTTGAAATTACCGGTGGTCCCCCCAGGGGCAACCCACCCTGCCAGTCACCACCCACCTGTGGAAGCGTACCCGGGGTCGGCAAACTACTGGGATGGCTGGGAGTCGAGTGTAGGGGAAGCATGGCCGAAGGGCTCTGAGCACTCAACCCATCTCGCTCACCAGTCACCCTGCCCAGTACACACGTTATCAAGTTATCCCTGGTCATGCTGCTAGTAACCGCATGACCGATAGCTGTGGCCAGGCATTGAAGACCGTACCGATTCACACCCTCCAACCGCTCGGCAGTAACAGGCCATTGCAAAAATATCCTAGCATCCTCCTCACAGTTCACCCGATTAACCCTTTCATCATGCTGCTGTTCCTCAGTTTCGACATTACGTACTGTGTCTCCATTCTCCTCTGACCCGGTATAAGACATGATGCTCACAAAAATTTCTCACCACAATATTCAGAAAAGAAGGACCCCAAACTCTTATACCTCAATATACACACAAAAATTTCGGAAATACTCTAGGGCTATACTATGTTGCAAAAAAAAATTATTCTTGCCGATCCCCGCAAAATATTCTCCAAAACAACAAATGTTCCCTGCTAATAAATGTAGGTTCACCAAATCCTAGGTAAGGTCGCCATTTGTTACGACTGGGGTTCAAATATATCAGGGCTCTTATTCATTGGACTAGTAATGGCATAAATGTTACAACGGAAAGCGCTAGCTCCAACCTCTGATGTATATTTCCAGTGAACAAAGAACACAAATACTCTACAGAGTTCTATATGCAATAATAGGCTATCAAACTCTCAATAAATGTGCGTCTACTCTAGGCTTAATGTTATGTGAAAACATGCAGCGGAGCCAAAGCCACAAGCCCCCCCACCACACTTCCAGGTGCACCCTTCATATTAAGTCTTCCCGGGACAGGCGCCTGATGGACTATTATCTAGTCCAACTTGCGCCCAACCCCTTACTCCAAATGACCAAGTGTTCACTCAACTATTCACAAGCATTCTCCATTCACTCCTGTCCACCACCACTTGCCCTGCCTGATCTATAGTCATTCCTCTATCATCCAAAGCCATTCTTAGTCTCTCCATCTCAATGGGAGTCTTCCTGCCCTTCTATCTCCCCTTGTACCTGACTCACATATTCTCTTTGTAAGCCTTTCATCTCCCATTCGTTCAACATGACCATACCAGCTCAGCACCCTTCTGTCCACTCTGGCTGACTAATGTTCCTGCTGCCCCACTCTCCTACATATCTCTTCATTCCTCAATCTGTCTCTACGAGTAACTACATACATACTCCTCAAGCAGCTCATCTCCATCACATCCAGCCCTCTTTTCTCCTTTTTCTTCAGAGCCCATGTCTCAGCCCCATACATCACTGTTGGCACAACAATTCCTTGATACAGTGCACTTTTTACTTTCACTCAGAGATTTCTCATCTTCCATATACTGTACTTCCCATTGCTCCGAAAACCTTCCTTCCTTCACACACTCTCTGTTTTACCTCCACTTGCATACCTCTACTCCTGCTTATTGTTCCTCCTTAATATTTAAAACACTCTACTTGTTCCAATATTTCCCCATCCAGCCTCACATCTAGATTCACTCTATGCTCTCCCCTATTACACACCATTACTTTACTTTTATTGACATTCTTTTGAAAATCAAGGTAAATAATATCTACAGATTTACTCTCATCATAGAGGTTGAGGATATCGTGGAAGAAGTCTATACATCTGCCGCAGTGATTGTGTTAATATTGGAGATGCGTAAATTAATTTATCAATTCTACGAAGCAAAATAGTATTTGATATCCCGCATACTCTGAACCACCAGCAAATTTGCCTGTCGTTCTGTCTGTCTGTCTGTCCAGTATCTCTTCCTAACGTTATTTATAGATGATCACAAAATGTCTATATATGAATTTAGACGGTTCGGGCTAGTGTCAATCAGAGAAGGAAAGTTATCTCAATTAAAGGTTATGGTGAATCATAATTGTCAAATATAAAGGTAACTTTTTCAACTTATTAAATACTCGCTAATTTTTTACCATATTCGCAATACTAGATGCTAAACATATATGACAAACACACTGACCAACTTTCAACTGAATATTCAAAGGTCATAATCAGATATATCGCTAACAAATACAAAACAAAATTATTACTTAAAGATCAAGGTCAAATGTTATTGTATGTCTATGGTTAATTCAAATGTGATAAAATTCGCTGAAGTGGTTGGCCTTTGTATAACAATGACCACTGCAAATTACCAGACACATTCCACAAAGGTCACGATAAAGGTCAAAGGTCAATTCTAATTATAATAATATTTTGTCGTAAAAGTATACATACATACTTGATTTGTCAATGATATAATTATGCAATACAAAAAAAAATCCGCTCTTAAAGGTCTGGTTCATAGGTCAAGGTTAAAGTTCAGTTATTAAATTTGATTATGTAAATAGGTAGACGCTCACCAATACCGCTCTCTTAAATGGCATTTATATAGAAATGTAATTGAATAATTATTACATATATATTCTTAATTAGAGGTGAAAGGTCAAGGAAAAAGGTCAAAGTAATATTAATTAGTATTACTTCTAAGGGTGAGGGCTGGTCCTGTCCAGAGTGAGGTTTGGCATCCTCTATCCAACCTTGGCTGTTTCCGTCTGTCTCTTTTCCTGTATTTACTTTTCCTACTTCTGGGGCCCGGACCCAGACAATAAGAATTGGAAGTTTAAAGTTTGTTTCTGTACGGGCTCTGTCTCGATTCGGCCACACCCAGGTATGGAGTAAGTGTCTGAGTATACAGTAAACATGCATATATACATGTATACATTATTTCTAAACTAATAGATATATTTTTGCCAAACGTTGCATAATTATCTATAATACCTTTACAATGGTCAACAAATACAAAACTATAATATTACTAAAAGGTTAAGGTCAAATGTTAAGGTCAATCTATTAAATTATTTATGAAAAGTAATGATAATTATACATTATCAGACACATTCCACAAGGGTCAAGTTCAATGCCAAAGGTGACTTCCAATTATATTCATAGCTTTTCCCAAACTAATAAAACAAAATTCATCAACATATATGTACAAACTTGCAATTTCAATGAAATTGTCATGAAATATTTTGTTCCTTTCTTAATGGTCAAGTTCACAGGTCAAGGTCAAAGTTCAAATATAAAACAAATTGTATTATATATAATTTTAATTTCACCAATATCGCTCTTTTATAAATTGTTTATATACACATTTTATAAAACAAATACCACATATATATTTCATATTTCAAGGTCAAAGGTCAAGGAAACGGTAAAAATGAATTAATCTCAATTTCTTCTAATTTGACCAATGGATTCTCACCAATCGTAATGGATATATCCAGAACGTTAATGCAGACGTAAAGAAATTTCACAAAACTATATTTTACTTAACCCTTAATTAGCGGCGAGCAACATAAGTCGAGTTAAATAAAGCTGGACTATGTGGCGGCGCTCGACATAACTCGAGTGGCAATTTCATTACGTAATGTGGCTGAGAGAGAGAGACAAGTGGTGGCAGGAGACTAGCGAGCGTATGACTGCTCCAGACCACCGCGGCGAACCTACTGACACAAATCTCAGCTCCCTCCTCCCTCTCTCACTCGCTACATACTCAATTATGTACTGAAAGTACCGAATTACCTGCTTTTTGCACTCGCGTTGCACGGTTATTGCAAGAAAACTATCCATCATACAAGGATCGTTATGGTGTCATTCGAAAGCTCTGTTTATGCCCTTTCAGGGATAGGTACTTGTTTTACGTTCTGGGTCTTATTTAGGCATGAAAATGATCACGTAAACAGCCCTATTTTGGCTAAAAACACCCCGCTGTGCGGTACACATAAATAAACCGCATAGGCCGCTCGTAAGGTGTTAAAGGTCAAGGTCACAAGCTAAAGTCACATTTTAAGGTCGATCCATTAACCTTTTAGCTGGAAAAGCCCATGAAGTTACACACTCTCCTCCACAATGTCTTATTTATGCTTATCAAAAATAGTTTATCCTCAGAAAAATTACTCTCTGGAATTCACTTCTTGGAGTTGCTTTCCACAACTTGTAACTTACAACATTTTAAATTTAGTGGTAAAAATACTTTATGAATAAAGGATGGCTTTAGGCACATGGACATTTTATATTATATCTTTGTGTATCCTTAATTCATTGATTCTTAAAATTTTTATTCTATTCAAGGTAATCTCACATCTTTCAGTAGAGCTATTCAGAACTCCTTGATACACATAAAACCTTGATTTGATTTGTGAGAGTTATGGTCCCACATCGAATAATGTCCCTATGTCAACTGTGCGACAGACCAGTGCACTTATAATAATTGGTGGACACTTTTTCGTTGGATAATACAGACTCAAAAGTCGTGTCATAATTGTTCATCTCCGTAATTTCCAATGTAGTTATCCAGTTACAAACCTGGTACAATACTTCACATGCAAGTTTTTGTCAGTATTGTTTCAGAAACATTAATGTGAACACGGCTTGATATTGCGACTATGCACACATAAGATTCTGCCCATAGAAGGTTCAGTATAGCTATGGTGATGGTAGAAGAAGTAGAGATAATTACTGTTATCTCCTGACAAGAAGATTGCAGGCCACCCTTCCTTTAACCCTTTATGTACACTCGGATACCATAGTCTCTAGCCCACTCTTCTCTGGCAAGAGTTGAGGCCAGGACTCTTACTGGACGTTGGCCCACAGTGATGGTTAGGGGTGGGGTTGGGGTGAGAGGGCAACGCACACACGAACACAATGTGAAGCATTTGTGTGAAGCAATCCAGGAAGCTATCTTTGGTGGTTACTTTCTTGTAGTTATTTGATATTTGTTCGCATTATTTTGCATTATTTAAAATCCTTTATTCCATACTATTGAGAACAAACATATGCAATATTTTCTTTAGCTTGAGTAAGTATAACTACCGGTGTGAACCATTAGTTATTAGGTAGTGGAGTTCCTATTATTAGCAAAATTGAAGTTCAGGGAAGGCTTCAAAATTGATCAGTATAGATATGGCAGACTGGAACACGCACTCACTCACACACACAGAGAAGGATAGTGGTGTGTGTGTGGGGGTGGGGGGGGGTGGTAACAGACTGAGACAGAGACACAGGAAGAGATTGAGATGTGGTTGTGGTGGTGAGCGGCAAAGAGGAAGTGAGATAGAGTGAAAGGGAGGTGTTGTAAAGAAAATATGGAATAAGAGTACGATAGAACTTCATTAGAAACATTTGTGGGGGTGAATAACTAATCCTAGTCATTCATTGGTAACTTTCTGAATTATATCTTTCATATAGGGTAATTAGTATAACAATTTAAAGATTGTCATTATCGTTACTGTTAGAAGTTTCATTCCTACGCAGGTAAAGCAATACCCATGAATACAACTTCAGTCTGAAGCATGTTGTGTGATTCGTAGGGTTCAATTTAAACCTACAGTACGCGCATGGATTGTTTTGTTGATAGAAGCATATGTTTCCTCTATAGCCTACATAATAATGTTAACATAATTGTGAGATGAAAAAGTAAAGTAATAAATACCAAGCCAATATTTATTAACATACATTTATATGAATATAAATAGTAAGACGTTAATATGAACTTAGAGGGAGGAAGTGAGAGAGATGCATGGAAAAAGGAGTATCTCAGTTAAATCTTGGATGTGGCACTTGCATCTAAGTAATAATAAGAATAATTAAAGTAGAAACGCCCTCCGCCAATCACCACGCTCGCTTTTGCTTACTTGCAAAGCCAGCTGATTTTGTTAGCTCACGGCTGCAACGTGCCAGGCCCCGCCCACCAGCGGCCTCCATTATCTGAGCGGGAAGCTGGACTTCCTACTCCCCCTCAGAAGTCACTCTCTTTCTTTGCTCGAAGAACTCCTTCTGATTATCCTTCGAGTAATACCTCGGTGCCAGCCCTGTACTCCCGTAAGCCACCAAAAGAGGGTTATAATCAACTTCCTGGAACTTACTATGAAGAGAAGAGAGAGGAGATGAAGTAAGCAAAAAGTCAGTGTGAACCTACAGCCGGGCAAAGCCACCAGCCAATCAGAGCGCGCAAAAGCGGGAGGCCAGAGTATAAAGGTAGCCGTGCGCGGACTCGGGGGTTCCAAAATAATTAACAATGAAGCATCTCGGTTGAACCCCGAGAACTTTTTATCTCCTACTTTACTTCGCATTTCTCCACTTTATCTTCCTCTCTCCAAACTGTTCTACATTCCAACTTTACTCCAGCCATCAATCAATCCCGGGGTAGCTGACCAAGTTGCTACACTTATCATTCCAGCAAAAATAGAAAATAGACAATGGAGCACTCTTGGTTGAGCCCGAGAACTTTTCATCTCCTACTGTACTTCGCACTTCTCCACTTTACCTTCCTCTCTCCAAAACTCTCCAATCTCCTACTTTACTCAAGTCATCATCATCATCATCATCATCCCGGGGTCACTCACCCCTCAGAGCTCACCGGGTCCACACACTGCAACCTACTTGCTCTCCCTCTCGCCCGGGCACAAAGGAACCACAGGAACCCACTTTTCCGTTACCTCGCCCTCACTTAAGCACAGTTCCAGACACACACACACCTGATCCAGCATACCAGAATACATTTGTTTAACCTAAGACGTGCACATGGGGGGTATGAGACACCACACTCCTGTGCGGACGTATTTGAGCTGTTCTCATCACTAACATCGTTATTTTACCATAAATAGCATTAATACTTATCCATATGCGCCTATTATAGGTTGATTATAAAGGTATTAACCTGTTACAACAATAAAACAAGTGGAAACAGTGTTTGGATAGTCAAAATCGGCGATACAGGCCGAGAGTTACATAATGTATGGCTGAGGCAACCTCCTTCCCCTCCTCCCCTCCCCTCCCCTTGTCTGGAGAGACACTGTTACGCAATAGTCTCTCTCTCGCTCTTTCCCACGCTTGATAACAGTGATGACAACGCCCTGCTACCAACTTGCTAATGTTAGCACGAAAATAGACCAAAGAATAAGGGAATAACAGGGAAAATAGGTGATAACTGAAGGAGGGGAGGAAAGTGGGGAAGGAGGGGAGGTGGAAGAGTGATATTTGGCATGGCCCAGGGGCAAAACAAAAAATAAAAAAATAAAAAAAATAAACTAAACTAAAAAATGTTTTTGGGTGTTTTAAATGGATTATTTTTTCCCAGCCTCTTATTTATTCTTAAGAGTCTTCCCGCAGTCCGCCGGGGGAACTCTTAAGAGTCTCCCTGCCGTTCCCGGGTTAAGGACCAATATTGGGCCCGCATATTATCAGGAGAGAAAGAGAGATGTGGTGGACTAACCTGGTGGTTTGCTATATAAATTGATGTGTCCTTCTAGGACAAGACTAAAGGAAAAAGAATTTAGACTTACCTGAATATATAAAGATGATGATGTGTTTATTAATTAGTTATTCTTGTTAGCACCGGCACCTAGCCGAAGAGTTATTATATAGGATCTAATAGGAGAGATTAAAGATTAAAAGAGTAGGGGAAAGAATACTTTTGTTAATACATGAGGCAACCTAAGTTAAAGAGGGAAACAGTTGCTTAGTTGCCAAATAGATTAAAGATTAAAAGAGTAAAAGTAAAGAGGGGAGGGAAAGAATACTTTTGGTAATAAGTGAGGCAACCAGTAAGTTAAAGAGGGAAACAGTTGTTCAGTTGCCTAATAGGTTAGCTATAGCTAGGGATAGACACTAGTCCCTATGAATCATTTATTAAGTTGTGTAAAAAGGAAACTGTAAGGAAGGACACTAGTCCAATGTGAACTATGATATTATGAAGTCTAAAAGAGTTATTCCGTGTATGCCTCTGAGGCACGGTTCATCTTTTGTTAGTATGATAATTGATTAAAGTGAAAGGTAACTTAGCGTGTTGGTAACAGGGTTACTAGAGGGTAAATTCAGAAGATGTAATTGAGATACAGATTGTAAACCTAATTGTGAAGTAACTGGGTGGCGGAACCCAATAGGGTTGTTGAGGTAAAGATTGTAAATCTATATTGTGAAGTAACTGGGTGACGGAACCCAATAGTGTCATTGAGATAAATAATGTAAACCTATATTGTGAAGTAACGGGGTGACGGAACCCAATAGTATTATTGAGATAAAGATTGTAGACCTAATTGTGAAGTAACTGGGGGGGGTGGGGGGTGGAACCCAATAGTGTTATTGACGTAAAGATTGTAAACCTAGATTGTAAAGTAACTGGGTGGCGTAACCCATATTGTACGTGAGAGAGACCTTGTAATCTTATCGGTAATCTATATGATTTTATGTCATTGTGGAGCTACTTGTGTAGTAACGACGGTTGTGTCAGAGGAATAAATAGATTCTATGTATTGAGGAGATAGATTATATATGTTATAGCCTTGGGATTGGGAAAAGGCTTGGTAAACGTGAGATTCGCTTGTCCTGGACAGCTATCACCCTAGCTCTCCGCTTGAAGGTCCTTTCGTCAGCAAGGTCTTTTATAGACATTCTACTTGTGATTTTATTCACGATCCTAGATACCATCAGCAACCAACAGGATCACAAACATACTGCTTGCTGCTGATTGGCTGTTGGAGTTTCGCCTTGATCTGCAAAAAGCTTGTAGCTATTAAAGAGGATCAAGTGAACTTCAGCTCCCCTCTGATTGGCTGTTGCTTTCTTCAGTTGAACTTGGCTTTTTTACAAGCTTTTGATTTTCCCTTCCTTCATGATCATATTTGTAATTTGGACTCTTGTTTTATAATATGTATTCCTGCTCACTGGTCTCCCAGTAGATACCCTGGAGTGGTACGACGCTGAACCCTGGCTATATGCACAAGGGGGCCCCGTTAGGGGGTGGTTATAGGAAGCTCCAGGGTGGGAATTGTGCTTGATAGGTGTGTGCTCTTAACTCCTTTAGCCGAGGCAAGTTCGGTTACCCCTTTTAGCAGGGGGGGGGGGGGGAGCTCTGAGGGTACCCCATAGTGAATGGACTTATAGTCCAGTAAATCTAGCAATCATTTAACTGGACCTAGAACAAATTGTAATAGAAGGTTTTTTGGCTTTAACTTGTTTATTAGGTCCCTCTGATGAACATATAAAAAGTCTCCAACTTTTGGACACCGGGAAAGTGGTTAATTTGCATAAATTCAAGATGGCCGCCGTCCAAAGCTTCAATTTACAGATAACTTTTTTCTGGTTGCTCCTAGACCCTATAAATGTATTACAAACAACGTTTTTTGGCTTTAACTTGTTTATTAGGTCCCTCTGATGAACATATAAAAAGTCTCCAACTTTTGGACACCTGGAAAGTGGTTAATTTACAGCCGAAAAACCTTACAGACAGGCTGAACTGTCGCTTTCACAAGGGGTGACACAGGCACTTTGTGCTTGTATGGGTTTTTTGACCTGCTGTCCCTCTTTTTTATAAAAAAAAAAAAAAAAAAACATGACGTAGTATGACGTCATTCAGAGCCAATTATGTAATTCATGATAGGAGTTCGTATTCACTTGGATCATCGGTGCTTGCATCAAAGTTGCTATTTTGACAGAGTCCTTTACATTGACCACATGCACTGGAACATTCAAGCTCATTCCGTTTGCAACTACAGCGTTGAGTGTCACAGTTGCCCTTACACTGACATCTGACCAATTTCAGTAGTGAATCAGGAGCCACTGGCGAATCCATCGTCTTCGGTTCAAGCTGTCCCTTCCGCAGACACCAGCCCCATTTCTCGGGGTCCACACAGTTCCCCATCCATTCCTGGACCTGACAATAAACTCGGAACGAGTGGTATTTGGCTGCATCGGTTGTTGGGGGAAGGCTGTGAACTTCAACGGTAGTTGAACTTTTTGCCACCTTGTTGCAAAACTTTGTCTTTCGCAGTCCGTCAAGGGTGTCATTTCCTTTTCCCCCGTACAAATAAACCAAGGCCTTTTCACCAGCTGATGATATCGCGTCTTTACTTCCACTTTGGCAACAGAATGCTTCTATACATTTCAAGAAACCGTTGTCTTCCCTCACTTTCCTCAAGGCAGCCCCTTTACCAATACCATACAGTCGTGAGGTTGTGTCACATCCACAGAGTGCATGGACAACTGGCAGGACACGACAGATGCTTTCACCGAGAGCTTCTGCTACTGAGTTAATATGCCAACATTTCCCACCTTCCTTGCTCGACTTGAAGTACAAATCATTCATCCCTCGTTCCGCATAATGACACAACAGCACCAACAAGTCTGTGTCCTCACCTATCACATATGTCACGGTTTCCCTTGCATGCTCAATTCCCTTCTTCGCAATCATGACATCTGCATCTGCTGGCGCATTGACACAGTCAATTCCATTTGCCTTGAATGTTTCACACAATAAGTCAATGAAGTTTTGCTTATTGTCCGAGTTTGACAAGAAGTTTTCCTTTTTTGACCGAAGGGGCATGGTTGGAGTGAACATCACCTTTTGACCAAAGACTCCTTTTGATCGTCGATTGTGTGTCATGTCCTTGGTAGTAGGTCCTGATTTATAACCGTCGAATACAACCACCGGGTTGAGAAAGTTTTTGGAAACATGCTTCATGTACATGCTTGCAATGTCCTCAAATGTGTCACCCTTCTTCCATGGAATCCTTTGCAATAAGGAACCACCATCCAGAACATGGGTCACAGTCCTTTCTTCCTCAAATGATTCCAATGACGACTTGGGAACAACAGCAGCTATCTCATCTCCTAGCTGTGGTTTATTGGCTTCCCTGAGCCTCCCCCACTTATCGAACAGAGCAGTAGGGTAGCTAGACAACTCATACGCAAAGACCTCTTCAACACCTAAGTCCCTGTTATTAGCAAAGATGAGGAGCCTCTGGAAAAGGAGCTGTGGGTCGATTGGTACTTTTTCAGCACTGATTGTAACCTTTCCACCCAACGACTCAACTTGATCTTTCTTCCTAAATGAAAAGTCAAAAGCATTGCTACCTTCCATCTTCTGCACAATGTTCATACCAACCTCATACAGTAAATGAGGATTGGCCGAGGCTGGTCCTGTCACACCGTTGGCAATATTCCTGAGTTCATTTGATTCTTGAAATGGATCATAATCCTTGAAGAATGCGAGAACCTTCTCCGTGTCCTTCCTATCTCGTTCACGCCTTGCTTCAGTCATTTCTTTGTGCTGCTCAGAGGTGTGGAAATGCTTCCCTGTCAGTTCTTGCATAACTTCACTCACCTCAGCGCAGGCTGGCATAGCAAGTAACCAGCGCAGGCATTGCGTTTCCTCCATGCCCCTACCACGTGTCAATCCACCATTCGTTTTCAAAGAGCGCATCAAAACCTGCTCTATAACCAAGTCGCTTGGCAGTCCTGCCCACAGCCGATCACTTCGGCGGATCACAAATAGACCGGAGTTCAATTGACAGAACATGTCAGGGTTGAGCTGCTCAAGTTCAATCATGTCTTGAATGTACACATGGGCTGACTTGGCATAATTGTTATGACCACACACTGCAAAGTACGGCAACATCTCCTGGAGTGTTCCGAGGTACAGTAGGAAATCGCCCATTCTCAGTGCCCTCAGGAAGCGACGCAGCAGGTCAATCATGTCCATGTATTGAATCCATAGCTTTCCCATCTTATGCTCTGCTAAGGAGCTCTTCTCAGCTTTAAGTTTTTCAGAAATTCTGTTGAAAACGTCTTTACTGCAGACTTCATCCGGTGAAACGTCTTCACGCAACAGCTTATCCAAAAGATCTGCAGCCTCCTGGAAGGCCTTGCATGAAACAAGAAACAAGATGATGGGATTAGTATAGGCCTAGGCAAAATGTAATAGACAATAATGTGCAGTAAAGGTAGGGCTTGACCTAGAACAAATTGCAATAGAAGGTTTTTTGGCTGTAAGGTTTTTTGGCTGTAAATTAACCACTTTCCAGGTGTCCAAAAGTTGGAGACTTTTTATATGTTCATCAGAGGGACCTAATAAACAAGTTAAAGCCAAAAAACGTTGTTTGTA
The DNA here is from genome assembly GCA_032716605.1 of Paralithodes platypus. NCBI lineage: Eukaryota > Metazoa > Arthropoda > Malacostraca > Decapoda > Lithodidae > Paralithodes > Paralithodes platypus. Next base: position 13,068,280 of record CM064538.1, on the reverse strand, counting down.
ATACATTTATAGGGTCTAGGAGCAACCAGAAAAAAGTTATCTGTAAATTGAAGCTTTGGACGGCGGCCATCTTGAATTTATGCAAATTAACCACTTTCCCGGTGTCCAAAAGTTGGAGACTTTTTATATGTTCATCAGAGGGACCTAATAAACAAGTTAAAGCCAAAAAACCTTCTATTACAATTTGTTCTAAGTCCAGCCCTACTTTGACTGGTCTATTAGGCAGGTATGACCAGTGAGTGCAGGTTGGTAGGATTTGTTGTATATGTAACACAAGTCCAAACCTTTTCACCTTTTCATATTACCTGTTATACATTTGTTTAAACTCACCCTTGTTCTTGTTGTATGCCAATTACCTCCTTCAGAGAATACTGTACTATCTTGTCTTCCTTTTACTTTGTGTTTTGTGTTTTCCACTTCGACTTACCTCTGGCTTTGACTCTGTACTATTTGTCATGCACCTTCTCTTGCTAATCAAAGTAATTATTAATTCTTAATCAATTCATCCCCACTTCATGTAAAATTATCACTAAGGTCAGACTTAAAATAATAGATAGAGGGAAAAATGTCTCTGTCCTTAAGATAACTCAAATTGCATATGAAAATGATGGGGTAGCTTTTACACGTTTCTTCCCTACCCATGATGGGTACAAGGCCCTATGTAGGAACGAAGAAGATGCAGACAAACTTCTTCAGCAAAATGCCATTGACCTTTACAAAGATAACGGTATAGAGATTATTGTTCCACCCGAAATAAAAGCAAAGCGAACAGTTTTCATTAGAAGATTAGACACACAAATAGGTGACCACACAAAAGTTGAACTAAAGCATGAGTTGGAAGACAAGAATGCTTGGCTGAGGGTGGATGAGGTAATACAGATTGGAGACTACACCCATATGCTGAAACTTAGATTAAAGAACACAGCTATGGCAGACAAGGCACTGGAACATGGAGTGCTTGCTTTCAACATGAATATCTCACCAACACAGTGCTCCAAAGAAATATTTGCGAATCTGCTAACATGTTTTAAGTGCCTTGCTGTAGAAGAACACCAGACAGAAGACTGCCAACATGAGGATACAGTTTGTTCGGAGTGTGGACAAATGGGACACACGTGGGAGTCTTGCACAAGTCAAAGCAAAAGATGTATAAATTGTATTAGGGATGGAAGACCAAATACTGATCATAGGGCACTAGCTATGGCTTGTCCTATAAGAAAATACAAAAATAAAAATAAACACAATTCACAAGTGCAAGATAAACTCATCAAGGAAAATAAAACATTTGCTTCAATTGTAAAAGAAGTTAACAAACAAAGTCAGCCACCAACACCAAACACAATTCAACTCAGTGAATTTAAACATACTCAGATTTTAATGTCCATTATGCATGCACATGTCCTTAATGTTTGCACTCCTGGAACATATAGAACTGAACTAAACAAAATGTTTTAAAAAATAACCTACCAGAAATGTGGTTTCCTGATAATCCAGATTCAGGAAAGCTATTTCATGCTACATACACTGAAAAAAGACCATCACAACCTGAAAATGCAGAGGGAGACACAGCTGAAATAAGAATGGATGCACAGGAAGGACACTGAACAACTGAATTCGACTTTTATGATCTACTCAATCAGCCTACAATGCATGCTCCAAGTGCACCAAGTGTCCAGTTCAGATATACCAGCAGAGAGAGAATGTCCAGATAGGCTGTCTATTGGGTCCGAAACAGGAACTATAGTTAAACAACAACAGAAGAAATCAACATGGGAAGCTGAACAACTGGATTTGACTTTCTATGTTGGACCAGACTACAACCTACCAGCTAAACTTATGCATAAAGAAATAATTATAGCAATTACAAAGGGTACAATAAAATGGATCTATAATAATAGGGCATATGATGAGAGACTAGTGACGGGATTATTGCATGCCGATCAAATAAGCTACGCAAAGGCAGCATTTAAAAAGGTTGACAAATCAACATTCAAGAAAAAGAGAAATGGCCTTGAGACAAGAAGTCCTCAAGGTCATCATTACAAGAAAACAACGCTGAAATGGAAAAAAGGTATAGAATTTTGCAACATAATGTAAGACATTGGCGTACACATAAAGTACAATTATTAAATATGTATGCAAACATAGATCCTGATGTTATATTATTAAATAGTCATGGTCAGAAAGATGATGAACAAATTTAAATTTTAAATTATATCACTTATCAATCGAATAAAAGTAACGAAATTAGTGATGGTACCACAATAGCAATTAAAAGACACATAAAACACAAAATAATAAACAACTTCAATAGTGACTGCTTAGCAATACAATTATACACTACATTAGGAGAAATAGTAGTTTCTACGATGTAATTACCCCCAAGAAGACCGCATTTACCACATTTAGATATGATTAACCTAATAAATTATAATCAACCAACGTATATAATAGGAGACCTTAATCCTAGACATGCTATCTTTGGAAATAGAGATTCTAATGAAGTGGGAAGATCACTTAATATGCTAATGAATACAGGTAGACTTCGATATTTGGGACCAAACTTTAATACATTCATGGGACATAGATCTTGTACTAACCCAGATAAGATATTTACGAACAACAAAGTCCATCATAACTACCATATAGAACAAGGTCCACTTACTATAAGTGACCATTTGCCAATCATATTTACATTATCAACAAGTCCAATTCAAATACCTATTAAAGAGAAATTACACATGAGTAAGGCTAATTGGGAGAACTATAAAAATGACCTGAATAATTATAATACACCTAATTTACAGAACAAAGGGACAGATGACATAGAGGTGGAAATAAATAAGATAACTCATCAAATCAGAGAAGCTGTAAATAGAAATATACCAACAACTAAATATAAGACATTGCCGCACAGTAAAACAACACATAAACAAAGGCAGTTACAAACTATATTCGTTAATTTAAACAACTACATTCAATTATTTGGTCCAAATAAAATTGTGATGGACAATATAAAACGAGTACAAAATGAACTAAGAGAAGAGGCATTGGAGATGTCGAGGGCTAAATGGGACAATATTATATATAATTTTAGTGAAGAGAAAGACCCCAAAGTATTCTGGAGAAGTATAAATAGAATAATAGGTAATCAACAAGATACAATGACAATTATAAAAGATCATAATGTAGTGGAAATTCAAGAAGATGCAGATATTGAGGAAGCTTTCAGGAGAGAATGGAGTAAAGTATTTAGAATCAGTGAAGAAGAAAATGAAGAATTTGATAGTGATCATGAGGAAGAAATAAATAACTGGATGAATAATAATTTTCAGAGAACTCAGCCTTACGAGATCATTGATATGGGTAGACTAAGAGAGATTGGAGCAATAAATTAATTGGATTTTTTTCACTTTTTAAGGTCGTTTAAAGAGAAAGCACCAGGGTCTTCAGGTATAACTAGGAATATGATAATGAATTTACCTGAAAACATGATTAAATCATTAATACATGTTTTTAATGCTAGTTTAGCAACTGGCTATTATCCTGATGCATTTAAGACAGCCAAAATGATATTTATACCTAAGCCTCAGAAAGACACTTCACAGATCATTAACTATAGACCTATATGCCTACTTGAGTTCATGGGAAAATTATTAGAGAAGATCATAAATAATAAACTAATTCAAGCAATTGATCAACATATAAATCCACGACAACACGGATTTAGGAAAGGCAGGGGAACACTAGCTATAACAGAAATTATTTCCAAAGCTAAATCTCAAAACAATCAAATTATTTTAGTCCTACGTGATGTCTCAAAGGCATTCGACAAGGTCTGGCATATGGGCCTAAAGTATAAGATACTACAATTAGGATTACCAAGTAATATGGAGAAAATTCTTTGTAATTATCTGGATAACAGATATGCTCAAATTAATATTAGAGGTATTACGGGACCTAAATTTAGATTATTAAGTGGAGTACCACAGGGAGGTTGTTTATCCCCCACTTTGTATGCGATGTATACTTCTGATATACCTCAACCAACACCATTTAGTGAACATGTTATCTTTGCAGATGATATTACACAGATAATCGCAACACCAAGTAAATCCGTTAATATAGCAATCAGATGTGTGAAAAGAGCAATAGAGTCAATAAATACATATGAAAATAAGTGGAAAATTAAAACGAATTTGAGAAAATTTAAAGTAATTCCGTTGAAAAAAAAACTATCCACAACTAGTAATAAATTATAATATTATTAACTATTCCAATGATGGAACTATACTTGGCATGAAAATTACAAAAAATGGATATCACAAATTTGTAAATGAAAAAGAAGAGAGAGTAAAAAAGATACTTAATGACATCACAATTTTTAGAGATACTTCAACAAAAACTAAAGAAAAACTCTACATGTCACTGATAAGATCTATTCTTACCTACCCAGCAGTACCATTAAACATTATTAGGCCTAATTTAATGAATAAGTTACAAGTTTGCCAAAACAAAGCTTTGAAATATATATATAATGTTAATTACCCAAACTTAGTTACTAGTGAAGAGTTACATGCAAGATCAGATATGAAACCAATAAATATAATATTGCACGAACAGGCAAAAACAATATGGAGCAAAGTAGAAATGCTAGAAATAGGTAATCAAAATAACATGCTAAATCCAGATGAAAATTTGATAAGATTAGAGCCATATATCTTTAAGAGTAGTAAAGACGTATCTCAAAACAATGATCCTGTCCCTATATATACATTTAACTGAGAACACAAATGATATGACTAACCGATTTAGACACACCAACTGGCTCTGTATATATGTTACGGTCTTTTTTAAAATGTGGCCTTTTTGCGAAATGACCCGGAGCTTTGCAAAATGACCAAAAACCTAGCCTTTTTGTAAAATGACACTTAATGTCTGGCCCATTTGCAAAATGTCCAGCATATTGGCCTTTTTGTAAAATTACCTGTGCCCTTTTGCAAAATGACACTAAACGTCTAACCTAACCTAACCTAACCTAACCTAACATTTTAGGTTAGGTTAGGTTAGGATAGGTTAGGTTAGGTTAGGTTAGACGTTTGGTGAGGTTAGGTTAGACGTTTGGTGTCATTTTGCAAAAGGGCACAGGTAATTTTACAAAAAGGCCAATATGCTGGACATTTTGCAAATGGGCCAGACATTAAGTGTCATTTTACAAAAAGGCTTGGTTTTTGGTCATTTTGCAAAGCTCCCGGTCATTTCGTAAAAAGGCCACTTTTTCAAAAAGGCCGTAACATATATACTGTAAAGTAGGGGGCCCACTGCAGGCTGTGTACATCCTAAGACTTTACCTTTTGGGGACCAGTATTGCACTTGCCATGGTAGCACCGACTGTGGGGGTGCAATCCGTGCCCTACCATAACATACACGCAGTACCACAATAGGCCTAATTGGATTTACCTAATGCGACCCCTGGAGCTGGTGCACTGCTACAGCAAATTTGGGTGAATCCTTTTTTTTTTTTTTTTTTTTTTTACTTATTTATGACACTCAATCGACAGAGATAACCAAATTATGACATACCAAACTAGACCAACCAAAAGGCTCTGTAGATATACTGTGAGGTAGAGGGCCCACCACAGGCTGTTTACATCCAAAGACATTACCGTTTGGGGGCCAGCAATGTACTTACCATGGTAGCACTGACTGTGGGGGTACAATCCGTGCCCTATCATAACATACACGCAGTATAGTAGAGTCATTTTCAGAGCTTCCGTGACCGTGTTTAGGATACCAAAGTTTCTCAGTGAATTTAACAAGGGCAACTGATGCTAAAAAAAATAAGCCCCCATACACCTCACCAAAATGACGGGAAAGTTGTTATTTTAGACGTTTTTCAAAATGGCCGCCGCCGTCATCTTAAAAAAATGGATAAAGTTCTATTTCTTGAAGTGAATGGCCAAAAATGACAATTTTGGTGTCTATTCCCACTAATTTTGGTGTCAGAAAACCAATGGGATGGCATAATTAAAAAATAATTAATAACTAATTACCAAATAATTAAGAAAATAAGAAAATAATTAAGAAAATCAAAGGGATGGCATAATTCATGATTTAGAGTCCCATTAACCTCAACAGCTAAGACAAATATGATGTTGTTAAATCCACTGAGAAACTTTGGTATCCTAAACACGGTCACGGATCCTCTGAAACTTACTCAAATAATATAATATATAATTTAAAATGTAAACCAAGAATGTTGACTGATCAATTCCTTCTTTTTCAGGTTTGTTGCATCGAATTTGGCGTGAAGAATCATAAGCATGGAACGTAGAGGAGTTAGTGATGTGCCTGACCCAGGACCTGGATTAAAATGCATATTATGTCAACATCCCTGTATAGCTGATGATAGTACGGACAAGACATCTGATACAAAGTGGGAGAATCTAAGGAGCAAGTGTTTTCGGTGGAAGGAACTTGATAAATTTCAGCATGCCTATGCAGCAGTGGAGTGAGACAAGGGGCCTAAAGGCCTGTACATGCATAGTAAATGTTACAACCAGATCAGTAGTAATCGCTATATTCAGCAAGCACAGAATCGTAAACGGAAATCTGAACAGGAAGAAGTTCAAGCATCAACTTCAAGTCAACAACTCCCAGGAAATGTGCCTAAAAAGCTTCGTTCTAGTACTGGAGTGGTTCATGATAAGAATCTCTGTGTGTGGTGTATGAAAGGACCACAAAAAACCAGTAATCCTGGCAAGTCCAAACTTTTGCTGCTGTCAACAGTAGACGCATGGAACCGGTTCAAGTTGCATACAGTTTGTCTGTCACATGAGCCTATAAGAGAAAGATTGAATACCCTACTTGCATCTATCCCAGACAGTCGAACGGCGTTTGGATTGGAAATTCGTTATCATCGTGAATGTTGGCGCAATTATGTCAGCAACCCTCTGAAGGAGTCTCCTTATGAAAAAACAGAGCATCTGCAACATGTTAATCTTCGAGAGGCCCAAAATATCTTCTTTCATCATGTCCGTCAAGTTATCTTTGAAGATCATGAAATCCGTACACTGCAAGGTCTTGTAAAGGATTACAAAGGCATTACTTCAAATTATGGTTACTATTCCACAGCAAAGTCCAGTTTCGTGAAGGAAATTCTGATCAAGGAATTTGGAGATGACATGGCATTTCATGAACGAGGTCAGAAGAATGTGAGTGAACTGGTATATGATGCAAGAGCTGCAGGTTCATATCTTGAGGCTGCAATATCCTCTCTAGGTGTAAGTGACGATCAGCTGGTGAAGAATGTAGCTGGGCGACTCAGAAATCAGATCATCAAAACAGAAACTGTTCCTTGGCCTCCATACATACATGAGCTAGAAGAATATGAAGACCTGAATGATCTCCTCTTGAAGCTCATCACTTGGTTAAAGCACCCCACAAAGTCTGAAGTCGATGACAAGCCCCAAGTCAGATCAATTGCATCTATTTTGACCAGCTACATCACTGGAAGACGTACTGCATTTGAGACAAACCTCGGTGTACTGCTACATGGTATGACAAAGAGCAGAGAAATGGTAGACATATTACATAAGGATGGCCTGGGAATCAGTTACAATGATGTGCTTTTGCTTAGAGATTTCTGGGCAGTTACTGACCTGAAGCATTCAACTGAGTGTCCTTTTGAACTTTCTGAAGGAACACTGGCAATATGTATAGTCGACAACGATGACTTCAAAAGTGACACTTTGACTGGAAGTGGCCAATCACATCGTACAAATGTCATGTTTGTTCAGCCAGACCTACCTAAGCTAAATCTACCTACCCTAGATGATGATAGACCAGTTGCAAATAGCACCTTGCCTTCGTACCTCTCTGATAGTCTCAAAGAACTTGGGAGCCAGATGCAAAGAATTGAACCATACAAAACAGTCAAGTGTGGTGAACCACCCATCAGACCAAGGATAACGGATGAACAACATCTGGACATAGTTCCTCAAAGAATGAGAGGTGTCATCCATGCAATGGCCCGAGCTAAGGCAGACGGAACAAGACCAAAGCCAGAAGACCAGACTGTACCAGCCTTTTCTGGCTTCCAGGCCACGCTATCACCAGAAACCCAGAAAAGTCAAGCGATTTATCATAGGACTTATCCTGATCCACCAAGCAAGACCATTCTGTATGATGCCCTGCGCAAGCTTGCAAAGGCAATTGATGACAAGAAGATGCCATTTGCCATTATCGTCAGTGATCATCCTGTCTACGCATTATTGCTAGAATTGAAAAGTGAGAATCCAGAGATATTTGCTGACATATTGACATTCATGGGGCCCTTTCATATCCAGATGTCTTTCATCAATGCAATCTACAAAAGGTTCAAAGGCTCAGGCATTTCAGATGTGCTGGTGGCTGCAGGCGTCGTTGCAGATGAATCCGTGGATAAAGCTCTGCGTGGAAAACACTTCAACCGCAGCGTGCATTGCCTTCGACTCTTCTACGAGGCTTTACTCCAACATGCACTAGACAAACGTTTGGAAGGTGCCACTCTGTGTGAAGAGATCCAGGCATCTCTCAATAAGTTACGCAGTGCAGTAGACCAACAAGATCTTAATGATCCACATGCTGAGTTAGAGAGCAATGCCGATCTCAAGGGGCTCGTTGACTCCCTATTCCAGAACTTAGATGGTGCTCCACTAGCAGAATTCTGGATTTCATTCTTGGAGATGGTAGAGATACTGACTCAAAATATACATGCTATAAGGACAAGAAACTGGATCGAGTTCAAGTCTTCACTGAAGTTGATGCTTCCTTGGATGCATATTTATGACAACGATAGATATGGGCTCCATCTTCCAGATTTCATAGCAGTCCTAGAAAGTCTTCCCCATATCCAAGCACAATTCATGGAGAGTGGCATGTTTGCCACACTTAGAGCGCACCAATTACCTCACATATCTGCAGAAGAATTTCCAGCTTCAGAATCATCCATCACCAATTGGCCATGGATGGCACCTTGTAAATGGCTTATGCCTCCCAGTACGCTATACCCAACCTGCACTTCCATCATTCCTGGATCTTCTAAAAACTCCAAGTCATCCACAAATGGAGAGCAGCGATGATGACAGCGGAAGTGATTCTGACAGTGTGCATCATATTTGTCCTGCAGTGATAGTGCATCTTAATGCAGTAGGTCTCATGTTTTATTAATTTAGGATACCAAAGTTTCTCAGTGGATTTAACAACATCATATTTGTCTTAGATGTTGAGGTTAATGGGACTCTAAATCATGAATTATGCCATCCCCTTGATTTTCTTAATTATTTTCTTATTTACTTAATTATTTGGTAATTATTTATTAATTATTTTTTAATTGTGCCATCCCATTGATCTTCTGACACCAAAATTAGTGGGAATAGACACCAAAATTGTAATTTTTGGCCATTCACTTCAAGAAATAGAACTTTATCAATTGTTTAAGATGACGGCGGCGGCCATTTTGAAAAACGTCTAAAATAACAACTTTCCCGTCATTTTGGTGAGGTGTATGGGGGCTTATTTTTTTTAGTATCAGTTACCCTTGTTAAATTCACCGAGAAACTTTGGTATCCTAAACACGTCACGGAAGCTCTGAAAATGACTCTACTAGTACCACATTAACCGGATCAACCTAATGCGACCCTCTGGAGCTGGTGCACTGCTACAGCAAACATAGGTTGCATCCTTATATCTTATTGTTCATCCATGGCACTTAGTAAGTACAACATAGATATTTAAGGTATTAGGGGAACTATATATGACAAATTATACTAAATAGATAAGAAAGATTAATTATTAAAAAATAGTAAATTGGGGCAGAATCTCCGATTAATATTAGCATTTGTTGGTCGGAGGTAGTGGTTGATGATTGTTATCATTAACTATGCCACTGACCAATGATAGCAGTATGATTGGGAGGATGCCAATAGGTAAGAGAATACACTAGAGGTGGAGTGAGTGAAAATTACTATATACTTACTATATAATATTAAGGCAAAATCTCTGATTATTATTAGAAGTTATTGATCGGAGGTAATGGTTGGTGGCTTGTTGCAACCATTGACTATTTTTCTGATCAGTGATAGCAGTGTAATTGGGAGGATGCCATTCAATAATAAAATAAATCATAGATACAGGTAAAATAGGCATGATAGTCTATACTTAATGGATAATACATTTAATAATGATAATAAATAAAGCAGAATGTCCGATTATTATTGGCGGTTGTTGATCAGAGGTGGTAGTTGGTGACTGATGATACTCATTGACTATGACTCTGACTAATAATAGCAGTATAATTGAGAGGATGCTTTAAAAAAAAAAAAAATAAAAAAAAAAAAAAAAAGGAAGGAGAGAATAGAGAAGTGTTCATATATACATTAAGCTATTCCAGCAATACATACTCTATTGTATGTATCAATTAAAATGTATCATTTAGTTATCAATTAAATTGTTTCCTATTTATTTTATTGACTCGTTACATATATAATGTATGTATATTAAAGTATAATTCGCAACAGGTGTTCACTGAAATGTTTATCTAAATTCAAACTGGCTTTTTGTACAATTAATTTAATAATGGAAGAGCAGGGCAACAAATATATAGAAATGATATAACAAAGTAAGACTGACTACTACAATTTATTTAAATTACTGAATATTATATAATGTTAACAATGAAGCGTTCTGGTTGAGCCCAGAATCTTTTACTCTCTAACAATATTTCTAACTTCTATCTATTCTTCACCTATTATTACACACCCCAATACCCTCCAAGTTAACCCTCCAAATATTCTTCCATTCCAAAGTCCCAAATTCCTCCAATCCATTATCAGTCTGTTCCTATCTTTACTCTAGCCATCAGTCAGTCAGTCAGTCCCGGGGTCACTCACCCCTCAGAGCTCACCGGGTCCACACACTGCAACCTACTTGCTCTCCCTCTCGCCCGGGCACAAAGGAACCACAGGAACCCACTTTTCCAGTTACCTCACCCTCACTTAAGCACAGTTCCAGACACACACACACCTGATCCAGCATACCAGAATACATTTGTTTAAGGACCGATATTGGGCCCGCATATTATAAGGAGAGAAAGAGAGATGTGGTGGACTAACCTGGTGGTTTGCTATATAAATTGATGTGTCCTTCTAGGACATGACTAAAGGAAAAATAATTTAGACTTACCTGAAAATATATGAAGATGATGATGTGTTTATTAATTAGTTATTTTTGTTAGCACCGGCACCAGACGAAGAGTTATTATATAGGATCTGATAGGAGAGATTAAAGATTAAAAGAGTAGGGGAAAGAATACTTTTGTTAATACATGAGGCAACCAAAGTTAAAGAGGGAAACAGTTGCTTAGTTGCCAAATAGATTAAAAATTAAAAGAGTAAAAGTAAAGAGGGGAGGGAAAGAATACTATTGGTAATAAATGAGGCAACCAGTAAGTTAAAGAGGGAAACAGTTGTTCAGTTGCCTAATAGGTTAGCTATAGCTAGGGATGGACACTAGTCCCTATGAATAATTTATTAAGTTGTGTAAAAAGGAAACTGTAACGAAGGACACTAGTCCAATGTGAACTATGATATTATGAAGTCTAAAAGAGTTATTCCGTGTATGCGTCTGAGGCACGGTTCATCTTTTGTTAGTACAATAATTGATTAAAGTGAAAGGTAACCTAGCGTGTTGGTAACAGGGTTACTAGAGGGTAAATTCAGAAGATGTAATTGAGATACAGATTGTAAACCTAATTGTGAAGTAACTGGGTGGCGGAACCCAATAGGGTTGTTGAGGTAAAGATTGTAAATCTATATTGTGAAGTAACTGGGTGACGGAACCCAATAGTGTCATTGAGATAAATAATATAAACCTATATTGTGAAGTAACGGGGTGACGGAACCCAATGGTATTTAGATAAAGATTGTAAACCTAATTGTGAAGTAACTGGGTGGCGGAACCCAATAGTGTGATTGAGGTAAAGATTGTAAACCTAGATTGTGAAGTAACTGGGTGGCGGAACCCATATTATACGTGAGAGAGACCTTGTAATCTTATTCGGTAATTTATATGATTTTATGTCATTGTAGAGGTACTTGTGTAGGAACGACGGTTGTTTCAGAGGAATAAATAGATTCTATGTATTTAGGAGATAGATTATATATGTTATAACTTTGGGATTGGGAAAAGGCTCAGGAAACGTGGGAAAACCTAAAGAGTAGAGGAACGAATATAACTTTTGTGTTAGTTAGGCAAAGAGCATATGGTTCATTAGGCCCTGGTCTAAATAAAAGACTCCGCAGGGTTTTGATTTAATTATTTAGGATTAATCACCAATAATGGGGGTCGTAGGATCAAAGCCGACTTGAGTCAATACCTGAATAGCGGGGTTTCAGTTAGGGAGTAACGGGAACTCTAGGGGTCCAAAGTACAACCTAGCATAAATCGACGTAATATTCAATCTGTGTCTTGAACTCATCTCGGCCCGAGCCAAGAACCTATTATTAGGGTAGTTAGGAAGTCTGTTAAATAAAATATACGAACTTCTAAATGACTGTCGAATTATCCCCCGTAGTAGTAGCATAAAAGATTTAGAATTAAATACTACAATAATAATAATAATAATAATTAAAGTTGCAAGCAACGTTGTCCGGGGTTCGAGGGGTTTTGCAAGCAGGGTATTGTGTTGGATACATAAGTTGTGTCACAGATATCAAAAGATCATTTAACTTATCGGGCATGGGAAACTACAGAAGGAACAGATTGTGCAAACAAACAAGAGCGAGAGAGGGAGAGATTGCCTGTATAAGGGATCTGCCTCTATTCGTTTAGTAACAGAGTTGTAGAGTTGTAGAGTACGGAGTGCTATAATGTGATCAAGAACAATAGAGCTTCAACTTGAAATTTGATAGAACGAGATGGGTTGGGTGTGAAAGGGATCTGCCATGTGTAGGTCAATCGGCTCTCTGCAGACTCCCGTTTTCTTATTTTGTTTATGTTCTCATTTGTGAGAGTGAGAGAGTATGGCAAGAGAGAATAGGATGTCATAAACGTAAGGAAGATAGCAATAAATATGAGAGAGAGAGAGTGCGGGATGGGTTGGGTGTGAAAGGGATCTGACATGTGTGGGCCAATCGGCTCTCTGCAGACTCCGGTTTTCTTATGTTCTCATTTGTGAGAGAGAGAGAGAGAGACTAGGATGTCATAAATGTAAGGAAGACAGAGATAAATGAGAGAGAGTTGTTATGAGATGGGTTGCGTGTGAAAAGGATCTGTCTTGTGTGGGCCAATTGGATCTGTACAGACTTCCATTTTCTATCTATGTTCCTATTTCTTACAATTGTGTTTTGGTTGCAGATATTATGATAACATGGGTGTATAGTAAGTAGTGTAAATAACAGTTAATGTTATGAGAGGGGTTGGGTGTGAAAGGGATCTGCCTTATGTGGGCCACTTGGCTCTCTGCAGACTCCCATTTTCATCTTGGTTGCATGTGTGAGGGATCTGCCTCATTTGTACCGGTGTGCAAAACAAACAAGAGCGAGAGAGAAAGAGATTGGCTGTGTAATGGATCTGCCTCTCTTCGCTTGGTAAAAAGAGTAGTAGATTGGGCTACCAAGTGCTATAGTGGGATCAATAACAATAGAGCTTCAACAAAAAATTTGATAGGACGAGATGGGTTGGGTGTGAAAGGGATCTGCCGTGTGTGGGCCAATCGGCTCTCTGCAGACTCCCATTTTCATCTTGGTAGCCTGTGTAAGGGATCTGCCTCATTTGTACCAGTGTGCTAATAAGAGAGAGAGAGAGAGAGAGAGAGATTGGTTGAGGAAATATGAAGGTGAAAGTTATTCCCACATATTACAGTTATCATTGTGAATTTCCATTGAATTTTGAATGCCCTTTTTTGTATGTTTTTCCCCTTCTATTCTTATTCTGTCTAATTCGGTTGTCCTCCGGATGGCCTATATCATATGCCACCCTGGCCTGGCTAGTATATTGGCTCCTGACTTTATTTGTGTCTATGGTCGCTGGTGCGGTCAAGCTGACTCGATTCCCCTCAGTGGTGTATTATGTGTGTATCTCAGTGTGATTTATTTCTTCCTTAGACCTGATTTCTCATTCTTCGCCCTTGATCATTTCTTAATTGGTGCTGCAGTGTAGCAGTTCTTGACTCACCCTTCAGCCCTACCCTATAAGAGTTCTGCTGTGGAACTCATGTGGTGCGGCTGAATTGGTGAAATGGTGAGAAATGTCTGCGTATCTTCACCTTCCTAGATTTGTTCACCTCTTGCCCTTCCTTACCTATCATATCTTGATTGGTTGTCCATCTTGATCTAATCCTTCAGGCCAGCCCTATAAGAGTTTTTTGGGGGAACTCAGTGGTCTGGTTAAACTATTTTAACAAATATCTTTTAAAATATGTAAGATATGCAATAAATTATGTAAAATATATTGTTTTTTCTTTATATATATATAATTGTCATTATGAAGTTAAACTGGTTTCACAGGGAATATATATACTTGAATAATTGTTTCCGCTGACAAAGAAATAATAGATTCTTGGAAGATACAATACGAATACGAATGTACAATACGAAAAATTATTCAACATGGAATTTGAATGGAATAGAGAAGCTTAGCAACGAAAAGCCAATACTCCCCCCTCCCTGTGATTGTGCCAGCTTTTGTAAGCAGTGCAATAACTTAATGAAGGACAGAAAAGCTGCAGGATGTTCTGGCATTCTAGCTGAGATGATTAAGGCCTCAGGTGAGAAAGGAGTAGGTGCAATGAGCTAATTAACTTCATCATCAGAGAGGAAGTAATCTCTGATGAATGGCACAACAGTACATTATATACTGTATACGAGCAAAGGGGACTCATTGGATAGGGAAAATTATAGGGGCCTGAAAATACTTGATCAAGTCATGAAGGTCTGTGAGAAAGTCTTTGAAGGTATGATATTGACGATATGCAGTTTGGTTTCATGCTAGGACACGGCACAATCCAAGTCATGAAGGGATTTGTGTAATAATGAAGATGTATGAGACTCACAAACAGCAGTGAGGGTGAAAGGTGTACAGCTGAGTGAGGGACATATACTAGATATTTGGTGAGGGTTAGCTTTATATCCCACATACTGGTTACTAGGGACATATACTAGGTGTTAGGTGGAGGTTAGTTTTGTATCCCACGTTAGTTTTGTATCCAAAGTATTGGGTACTGGGTACTTGGGACATATACTAGGTGTTACGTGAGGGTACTGAGTGATGAGTTTTCAGTTCGCGTCGGAATCCAACAGGGAAGTGTGTTAATTAAGCCCCCTCCTCTTTTTTATGGTTCTGGAGGCACTATCTAGTGATTTCAGAGTTAGGCTCCCCTTGCAACTGCTATAAGAGGCCTGAAAATGCTTGGCCAAGTCATGAAGGTCTGTGAGTGTGAGAGAGTCTTTGAAGGTATGTTAAGGGAATGCATTCTATCGACGATATGCAGTTTGGTTTCATGCCAGGACGTGACACAATCGACAACTTCATAGTCAGGCAGCTGCAGGAAAGATATCTACTGAAAGTAAGAAGTTGTGCAGTAGGCTAGGAGAAAATTTGGCGCAGAGGAGTGGCTGGTGCGTGTGATAATGAAGATGTATGAGGACTCACGAATGGTAGTGAGGGTGAAAGGTGTACTGAGTGAGGGACATATATTATGCTAGGTGAAGGTTAGTTTTGTATCCAATGTACTGGGTTCTAGGGACATATACTAGGTGTTATGTAAGGGTTAGTATTGTATCCCAAATACTAGGTACTAGGGACATATACTAGGTGTTACGTGAGGGTTAGCTTGGTATCCAACTTACTGGGTACTAGGGACATATACTAGGTGTTAGGCGAGGGTTAGTTTTGTATCCAACGTACTGGGTCTAGGGGGCGGCAGCTCCCACCCATAACACTAGGATTGGTTAGGTAAGGTTGTTAGGTTAGGCTAATGGGGATGGATGTAGTTTCCAGGTGTACGGTCGTCATGTTTACATAGGGCGATCGCCGCGGTTAACTTCCCGTCTATTTTGACGGTGATTTTTTCGGTTATTTGCCCCCTGCTGGCAATAAGACGATGACATGACATGGGGGGTGAGGGGTGGCAAAGCCACCCCTCAACATATTATTGTATCTATTGGCATTCAAAATAGACGGGAACATGATTGCAAACGTCCGCCGTCTCCAGCATGTTTATATTTGTCGATCGCCGTTGTTAAGTTTGCGTCTATTTCGACGGCGATTTATTTTATTTATTTGCCCCCTGCTGGAAATATATATGATGATGACAATATGTCATGGGGGGGGTGAAGGGGGGCAAAACCCAACCTCAACATATTATTGTATCCAAAGGCAGTCTAAATAGACAGGAAAAGGATGGCAAGCGTCCGACGCCCCTACGCGTACGCGTTGTGTAAACAAGGCTGGTGATACACCCGGTAACTACATCCTATCCAGCTAATGTCCTTTCAAAGGGGTAGCCTATAAATTAGTAAACACTAGGATAGCCTACACCCGGTCAGGTCATACGCCCGATAACGCAACTCTTGCCGATAGGCCTAGTCTAAAGGCTAACGTATTCATAAACGTGTCTATTTTGACAGCGATTTTTTCGGTTATTTGCCCCCTGCTGGCAATATATATGATGGTGACAATATGTCATGGGGGGGGGGGGGGGTGAGGGGATGGCAAAGCCCTCCTCAACATATTATTGTATGCAATGGCATTCAAAATAGATGGGAACTTTATTGCAAATGTCCGACACCTCCCCCGCCACCGCCATGTTTACATGTGTCGATCGCCGTGGTTAAGTTCGCGTCTATTTTGACGGCTTTTTTTTTTTCTCGGTTATTTGCCCCCTGCTGGCAATATATAAGATGATGACAATATGTCATGGGGGGGAGGGTGGGGGAAGGGGGGGGCCTCAACAATGGTCTCTAACCTCTGTATCTCAAAAAGGGCTAGAGCAAATTGGCTGCAAATTTCCATAACTAGGCTATTCCTTGACTGACTCTTCCCAAATGGTAGACATATTAGCTTGATCACTCTAGTTGTTTTTTAGTTACAGAGATTATAGCCTAGGTCATGATTTCTTGCCTACTTACAGCGAATAGACTAGGCCTATTGTAGATTGGTAAAATATTTGCTTAATAGGCCTAGGCTATGTTGGCTGTGCAATTGTCTCGATTTGACTCTTTTTACCTAATTAGGCCTAAAGCAGCCTGAGTCTATTCCCAACCCCCAAACAGTATCCCATGTTAAGCCCTAGGCTAGGCCTAGGCCTAATCCCACTCAATCAAAATTCGAACTGATAAATTCGTACCTACCGGTAGCCTGCCTAGGCTAGGCCTAGTCTATATTTTTCGTGAATAGATATAGAAATAGGTTTAAAGGAAAGACCATCCTATATTATGTTGAAATAATATGTAATAGCACTGTGTATGGTTGTATTAAATTTAAATAGTGATAGCCTAGATGTGTATATTAATGGGATAAATACTCCAAAGTTCGTATACGTTCAGAAAATGATAGTGCAACACTGTTGCCAGATACTAATCAATCCCATTATCATTATATCATAATGGATTTTACTAATTTGCATAATTTCAAATACCTAGGACATTAATATAATATTGTCCTATCTTTTTTGTAGTGATATTTGTATGATTTAGTGGTATATTGGTGTCTGTCTAGGGTTATAATGCATTGTGAAAGTTACCTCTGAATCTCTGACTTGGTAACAGTTCGGTATGGGCCGACTTAAGTAACCCTGCTTTTTTTGAGTACTACACAGCAAGAGAAGCTTTCGGTTCTGTCATTACTGTTCAAGGTAAACAGCAACTGCTAAATTCGACATCATGTTCAAATAATATGTAATAGCACTGTCTATGGTTGTATTAGACAAAAATCATGATAGATTTCTATTTTATGTGGATAAATAGTATTAAGCTGAATAAACTAAATACCGAAAGTTCACTAGAGTGGTTGTTGATACATTTGCTAGATATGGGGGAGGAGGGAGGTAGGAAGGAAGGGCAGGGTAAGTCACACAGGCAATTGCCAAAACTTTAAAGGTCCATATCATTGTTATTAAACAAAGCATTTGGCAAAGGGAGGAATTGTTAAAAACCGTAGCCAATACTCTGTCATTCACCAAAAATAAATTTGAATTATCATTATTATTTGGTAGGGTTGGTATGTATAGGTAGGTTGGCTAAATAATTGCTGGAATTCGTAGGGACTAGAACTCTTTTGAGAGAGTTAAATAACAAAAAAAATAATAGATCTGAATAATCAAGAGACTATGTTATTAAGCAAAACTGGGGGATGCCTGGAAGCCTATAGACTAGACGGTAAACTTTGTGTGGGTAGCGAATGCGGTTTTAAAGTAATTTTATTAAGAATAGACAGTTTTCAATGCTGCGCCCAAACTATTCCACCCATTTATATTCTTTTGGTATCAAAACGTTCGGACTCGCGAGCCTCACCCTACTACGCAAGCATGGCTTTGATCATTGGCGTAGTTTTCAAGATGTGGAATTTTAATGGAATTAGAGTTTTTTTCAAGATTGCTGGAAAAAAACCCACGTGCAAAAGCAAAACCTTCTCTATAACATTTGGGGAGCATTAGTAGGGGAGTCCATATGCCAAAGACCAGTCGTTTCCTATGAGTGGGAGAGACGGTATTTAGGCGTCAAGTTTTTCGTGAAATCGGCTGCCACGGACCTGTTTGGCCGCCATGCCGGATGTTTAGCATATAAAAAGTTGCCCAATACAAAAACGCACCTCTTGTGAAAGTTTGATCCCGATCCAAAAAGCGGATCTGGAGTTATTGCGTCGAAACCAGCGCGTAAGAAGAATTTGGATGAAAAACCGGGTTTAATGATTACAATAGGGGTTCCCCGTAGGGGTCGAACCCCTAATGATAATAATAATGATAATTGCAATATTAATAATCTTAGATAAATGTCATACTTATGTGTGAGGCTAAGGCAGGATTCAAAGACCTCAACTGCTCACAGTGTGTTTGTGTGTGCGTTGCCCTCTCCCCTCAACCCCACCCCTAACCATCACTGTGAGCCGCCGTCCAGTAAGGGTCCTGGCCTCACCTCTTGCCAGAGAGGAGTTGGCTAGAGACTATGGTATCCGAGTGTACCGGCGACGTCTTTTAAATAGTTTAGGTTCCGGAACTTGTACAGTGTAGGGGGGGGCCCCTTCACTAAAACAGTGTAGGGGGGCCCCTTCACTTGTACAGTGTAGGGGGGCCCCTTCACTAAAATAGTGTAGGGGGGCCCCTTCACTAAAACAGTGTAGGGGGGCCCCTTCACTAAAACAGTGTAGGGGGGCCCCTTCACTAAAACAGTGTAGGGGGGCCCCTTCACTAAAACAGTGTAGGGGGTCCCCTTCACTAAAACAGTGTAGGGGGGCCCCTTCACTAAAACAGTGTAGGGGGACCCCTTCACTAAAACAGTGTAGGGGGGCCCCTTCACTAAAACAGTGTAGGGGGGCCCCTTCACTAAAACAGTGTAGGGGGGCCCCTTCACTAAAACAGTGTAGGGGGGCCCCTTCACTAAAACAGTGTAGGGGGGCCCCTTCACTAAAACAGTGTAGGGGGGCCCCTTCACTAAAACAGTGTAGGGGGGCCCCTTCACTAAAACATTACGCTTTCCATAATGCAGTTGGGTCTGAGTACATGATTGGATTGATATCCAAAATTCGAAAAAGGATATTAATCGTGATCGTGTACTCAAATTTTAACTGTGTTGGTGGTGTAATGGCTTAGGTGCTTATGTTCTGTGTGTGGTATCCCGAGATCGAATCCTGGGAAGACCATATGCTTTCATTAGTTTATTCAAGTACATTGGGGTTTGTAATTGATAATTAATGTTAAGAACGGGGTGTTACTTATTTATATAAATGATGTTGAGCACATTATGATGTGTAGTAATTAGAAGGGTTAAGTGAGATAGTTCAAAGCCTGTTGATTGCTGGAGGCCCTTTTCAAACATAATACAATTGTATAATAGTAGCCAGAATACAGTTATAAGGGTGGCACCGGTACTGAATGGGTTAATTTGTTAACTGCATAATTCCATTCCATATGAAGTTTCCCGTGTGTTGTATTATTATGTATAAATATTAGTGTTATTTATTTGTTTGTAAAGGACCCCTTTCAATTATAATTATGTTAAATTGTTTTAAGTGATTGTACAATATTATTTGACTTACGAAGGACTTATATACCTATAAAATATTAATATACGATTATGTGCTACCTATGAAACCAATGTTTATCATTCCATCTACAAATTTGCATGTGTGGCAATGAAATTACATTAATAATTTAGCGGATACACAAAGGACGAAATTCGTGTACCCTACTTTCAGAAATGAATATCTCAATTAGATCAGAATTCAATTTACTTTATGTGCCATCACAGAAAATGGGACCTGCCTGTAATGATACAACACAATATGTTTACTTTCGTCATGTGAGCACATGAACGTTTTATACTAAATACAAAATAGCCAAATGTATTATTCTTACCATTTATTTGACATCTATCGTGGTAATAGTAGTGATAGTGGCAACCCATCGCAGAGTTGGGTATGACGTTTTGATTCAGGGTAAAGCCACACCTCTACTAGATCATTATTATTTTTACTTTGAGCTTTAGCTGACATAATTTACCCAATGATGATTATTATCCGAATTTCTCCTTTATCACATTCACATAATTATACTTCTTACACGATTTCATCATAGCATAGGTTATATATTTATCCAGAAATTACATGGTTCCCAATACTTATTTGAATAATAGTTTTCAATGGTTTTCACCACAACCTACCTTCGTAAAGTTCCTATAAATTGCATCTAGGCCTAACTAAATAAGTAATATGTGTTCCTTACTCTCTCCTGCCCCAATATATTACACATTTACAAGTATTACATCTCATATCATTCCCTACTCCTCCAAGAGTTATATATTGGTATTATTGTTGTTGACAATGGTGGTGATACAATCATGGGAGAGATAAGATGTGAGGCAGGTAATCTCCTCCCTCGGGCCATGAGCCTATCTTATATTGGGAGGCTATAACATCCAATACTCCGCGCAGGGAAACTGTTAATCCCTTCTGTACCAGCGACGTCTTTTAAATTTTATTATTTCTTTATTTATACGATTTTCAGCAGCTTAAAAGGATTTGTGGCAGTCAAAAAGGCTAAGTGAGGTATTTCGAAGTCTGTTCAATGCTGGAGGCCGTTTTTAAACTGAATAACATAATTAATAGCCTGATCAGGGTGCGGATACGTAGAACGACATCACTGATACTGTCGGCATTGGCAAGCTTGTATGCCATGGCCATTGCATCGGATTCTGTGCTGTAGTCTTGGTAGAAGAGCCAGACGGAGATGCACCCTTGATCGCCTGAGCTCACCTTGGAGCCTTTGATCCTTTCCTCAAACTGCTTGTCAGTCCCGATACATTTTAAAAGCTTCTCACCTCTAAAGTCAGGATTAGGGAACCAACTATTTTTCCAGTGCATCAACATATGCAGCAGAAAGGGAGGATAGTGGCACCAGTTGATTGGGATCAATGATATTTCCCTCGATGTAGCATGCTACAGCTTCATATGCCGTCCGGTGAGCAGTTAGGAGTTGACCACGATCAGTCTTTTGAGTTGATTGATGCTGGCCACCCTTGACACTTTTGTATTTTTTTTTTTTTTTTTTTTTTAAGAGACAATGAACGGAGGAAGGAAAAACACAGATAAAACAAAAAGGTCCATGTGCCTAAAGGCATCCTCCATTCATAAGACGAAAGCTTTACATAGCTTGACTGGTGGTATTTTGCTAACTTGGCGTGGAGCTATGCCATACGATCACTTCACACCTCAGCGCAAGCTCCCTCCCTCCTCCTTGCCGGTACGCCGGCGCCTTTACAAACTCAACATACCTTCCTGGGCCTCCGTCTCGACGGCTCTATTTTAACCTGGAAGCATCATGTAAAATATTTGCGATCTTCGTGTATGAAGCAGCTCGATATTATAAAGAGCTGGGAGGGTGTCCGTTGGGGCACGGATTGGGATATCCTGCTGCGGTTCTATTCGGCGTACGTATTAAGTAAGATACGTTACGGTTGCTACGTCTACGGCTCGGCCTCCCCCACGGTACTAAAACGGCTGGATGTGGTGCAGCACACGGCGCGTATTGCGTTGGGGGCCTTCCGTTCATCGCCGGCGGTCTCTCTCCACGCGGAGGCGGGTCTCCTTCCCCTTGCTATGGACCACCATCATCACCATAACATCACCACCCTCCATCGTGCCCTCTCATTCTCACCTACTCATCCTTATAGCCTCCTTATCTCTCATACTCCTGTTTTGCCTCACGCGATCCCTCCTGGCCTGTCCTTTCCCGTTCCCCTTTCCTCGTCCGCACCCTCCTGTCCTCCTCCTCCTTCTCCTTGCCCCATCCGTCCCCTTCTCCCACCCCCTCCATCTCCCCTTTCCCCCCTTGGTCTAACCTATCCGCTATGTTCCACCTTTCCCTTCATGTTCCCTTCGTCAAATCTCAGGATAGCTCCCGTGCCCCCTCCCTTTTCCTGGAACTTGTCTCCCTCCGTTATAGTACTCACTTCCCTATTTACACGGATGGCTCTTTCCTTAGCAACTTTCCTTTTGTCGGAGTTGGCGGCTGTCCGGTTCCCATACAGTACTTGCCTCAGAATTGTTTGCCATCCTTCAAGCTTTATTATTCATCCACGATTTCCTTCCCCCCCAGTCAGTTGTCATATTCTCAGATTCACTATCCTCCCTTGCCCTCCTCAGCTCCCAGCGCCCTGTCTCACATTGCTCCCTTGTCTTTCAGGCCCATTCTCTCCTTTGCTCCCTCGGGCAGTCCGGCTTTTCCCTCCTTTTTCAGTGGGTTCCTTCCCATGTGGGTATCCGGGGTAACGCCATAGTTGATTCTGCGGCTTCACTTGCTCAGTCCTCCTCTGCCCTTGAGTTCCTCCCTCTCCCTCCCTCCTCCATTTCCAGGCTAACATTTGCCCGTTGCCGGATGCTCTGGGATGCCTCCCTCAGAGGTGATCTCTCCCGCACAGTACAGGCTAGATTCTGCCCTTACCCTTGGTCCTGTTCCCCCCTCCGCCCCCTTGACACTGCCCTGGTCCGTCTCTGCATAGGCCATGTTGGACTGCCCTCTCGCCTCTTCCACCTGCGATTAGTACCCGACCCTTTCTGCCCGTGGTGCCGGACAGTGGATGAAACGGTAGAGCACATCCCTCTTCACTGCCCTCGGTTCTACTCCCGCAGGACCCTCCTCCACTACAGCCTCCGCTCCTTAGGGATCTCTGACTTGACCCTCCCCATCCTGCTGTGGGGGGGGGGGGTCTGTACCCGGCCCTCCGTTTCCGGGTGCTCCAGCACACTAAGGTCTTCCTGCGGCGTTCGGGACGACTCGGCCGCCTGTGATACCTTACCTTACCTGTGATGGTCTGTGGCAGGGTTAATTGGGCTTGCCCACACAGCTTACAATAAACAAACAAGAACAAGATACGATAAAGTATAAAATCAATAAACAGAGTGCGTGAGAGAGGCATAGAATGAAATGGAAAGTGAAGGGGAGGTGGGTGTCAGTCAGCTGGCCGTGTGTACGTGCGTGCGTCGTGGTCCAAAATGGCCACCGGTCGCCACGGTAGCCTGGACGCGCACAGGTCTTGCCACTCGTCGGCATTTATAAAACTTGAATCTATGCACTATCACTTCACTTACAATGACATTATGTGATACATGTTGCTAATATATGAACTATGAAGGCACACATGATTATCAGGTGGTGTAAATAACCATCACTCGAAAACTGGACGCATCGTACATCTGCCATGCTGCCTTGCCCAACTGTGGTGTGCCGGCGTGGGATGTTTGAAAAGCGCCCGGCACCAGCTGATGGTTGAGGTCACACCCCCCCCCCCCCCTTAATTTCTCACTTATTTAAGATGTTTTAGGAAGAAAAAAAACACGAAAATCCGCTGGTCCTACAGTGTGTTTTTATTATTTATTAGCTGGTGCTCAGTTGGTTAATGTTCCCCTGACACTATCACCAAGTTTGTATTGTTACTCCTTCACAAAATTTGACTTTGTTGTTTGCTTATGATTATATTTTATAAGTTTCCTTCTTATGTGGTAAGCGTATGTATTACCTTTAATTTTCCATCTCTCTGGTCGTATGCTGTTGTGAATTTGGTTTGATCTTATACATAAATTGCAAAACCGTATGTATACAAACACCAAGGCAGCGTCTTTATATCGATATCTGACCCAGCTTTTGTTTTAATATTCTCAATGAAGGGTTTATGCGAGATTCCAAGCATGCACGATTGCATTAATGTATTTGTGACTTTAAGAATACTGTATGCATTGGATATGCTAAAGATACAATTATTTGGGGTTGATAGTAAAAATGTGTGAGCTTATTTAATTTACTACAACATCTCTCTTACAATTTGTTCCTTCATGTCATGCTTCATTTGTATGCAAAGTTGTTTTTATCTGTCGCTCTACGTTGGTTTTCCTTCACAGCATAAGCAGAATGATCCAACATGAATCACTATCAAGAACAATAGGTACAGATTTTTCTCTTTTGGAGTCACTTTTTTTTTATTAGTAGTTTATTGAATTTATTAATCATTATTTATGTTATATTCTTGTTGGGCATCCAAATTATTCTAATATACAAGCTACCAAGAGGCCAGGGAGCACTCTAGGTCATATCTGAACAGAATAATTGTCAGGTAATCTAGGGCCATTCTTAATTGGCCGGGATTAGCCGTTGCAAGTAGCGCAGGTCGGATAACACTGCAGGAGGTGGGTTAACACTCAGTAGGGCCAGAGAGCACCTATGGAGCCAGATAGTATCCAGATCTCAGGAGGGTAGGTTGAGATAACTTCCCTTACCTGGCCTGGTTACCTATTCACTTTCTATGGTGTTCTATGTAATAGACGAGGCATAGTGAAAAAGGACACGTCGGTGTGTGATAACAATAGGGCCAATGAGTTGCTCTTCTCGGTGATGGGGGTACGGGATGGATTAGTGGAAGGGCCCTTCTAATTAGTCTCCGGATGCCTTCCAGGGACCAATCTTAAGAGCGGCTGGTGGGTAACGTCATGGCATCCTGATTGGTGGGGGCGTCGGTCGGGCTGACCAATCCTGGGCCGAGCTGTGCAGGTGACGTCACATGCGGTCCCTCTGCTGGGCGCCTTCGGTGTATGTGTGGGTATGGGGAGGGTGGGGGGGGTTGAGATGGTTTGCTTTGATGAGGTGGGAGCTGTTATTTTAAAAGGGGGAACTGTAGTATTTTGGGGCTGTGCTCTATAGTCGTTCACCGAGTTATTTTGGAGGGGGGTAACTGGGCCAGATTGCAGGATTTTGAGGTATATGTTGTGGTATAACACCAATATCTTTCGACTTTGCACCGTCGTAAATCAATATTTTGAGAGACAACATTTTTAAACAGAGCGGGAGATATTCCCCCGACTGACTGTACAAAGACTGGCCACTCGTTTAAATATTGACTCTTTGTCACACAAGTTGTCAATAGCTTGCCTGGTTTAGGAACGTGATTTGAGTGTTTGTACACTTTATGAATAACCCTCAAAGCACTCGAATCGTGGTTCTGATCATCAAGGGTTTAACGAATACTAATAACAGTACAGTACAGTAGGAGAGTGGGGCAGCAGGAACATTTGTCAGCCAGAGTTAACAGAAGGGTGCTGAGCTGGTATGGTCATGTTGAACGAATGGGAGATGAAAGGCTTACAAAGAGAATATGTGAGTCAGGTACAAGGGGAGATAGAAGGGCAGGAATACCCCCATTGAGATGGAGAGACTGTGTAAGAAAGGCTTGGGATGATAGAGGAATGATTATAGATCAGGCAGGGGAAGTGGTGGTGGACAGGAGTGAATGGAGAATGCTTGTGAATAGTTGAGTGAACACGTGGTCATTTGGAGTAAGGGGTCGGGCACAAGTTGGACTAGATAATAGTCCATCAGGCGCCTGGCCCGGGGAGACGATTAATATGAAGGGTGCGCCTGGAAGTGTGGTGGGAGGGCTTGTGGCTTTGGCTCCGCTGCATGTCGAGATCGGAACCTCTCCGGGTGGTCGGGGGCCGGGGGAGTGCTGGAGCGACCTTGGTGACCCTGGTATCTGGGTCTTCTCCTGGGTGACCTGGATGTGTGTGAGTTTGTGCTTTTTGTCTGTGTTTATTTGTTGTTTTATGTTGTTTTTGTGTTTTCCCTGTTCTTGCTCTGTCTTGAGTCGGCTACCCCCAAAATGGGGATTGGGCCTGAGCATATAGATAGATAGATAGAATAACAGTACAGGACCCAACACCAAGCCCTGCGACACACCACTTATGACATCCTACCTGTCGGATTCTCTACCGTTTATCACAACTAGTTGTTTTGCATTTGTGAGAGAGTCACTAATCCACTGAAATACATATCCCTCAAAATTCTTTCACTAGCAATAATCTATGATGGCCTTTGTTGAACGTTTTTCTATAATCAAGGTAGATATCATCAACGGTTTTGCTTTCATCATGCACATTGAAATTATCGTAGAATAAATAAAATAGCTTTGTTAAGCATGGATGTCTATTTCTGAAGCCAAGTTGTGAGTCTTTTATAGAGCTGCGTTCTTCAAGATGTTTACCTATTTTGTAGTTAAATATCGTTCCCATGAGCTTACAGACTTCAGAGGCCAAGCTAATTGGTCAGATGTTTCCAGGACATGATTTGTTTCTTCCTTTTAATACTGGAGTCACATTAGCCAAGTCCCATTCACTTGGAACACTCCCAGAAGGTAATCTATCTCTTGCCAGGCCCTTTAATTCCTAATGGAGCAAACAAACCTCCTCTGGTCGCTCTGTCTTCATACAACACTCGTCCCTCCTCCCAACCCCCCAACCCTCCACCTCTTCTCGGTCTACCCTTATCTCTAACCCCCTCCACCCCATTCTTAAACACACTCTTCACCATCAACACGCCCTCCACAAACTCCTCTTAGACAATTAATTTCGACTGCTCTCACTCTTGACTTCTGTTCTACTAGTAATGTCCAAGTTGCATTTCTATATGTCAAGGTGATAACTACAACACTATCATGTAATGACCTCTTTACTTCCATGCAAACCTCTATATTCAGTATCAACTGCTTGCAACCCTGCTGCCTTGCTGCACTGCCCTGTACCTCACTCTCCAAACTGCCATCCTAACTTTACACACTGTCTAGGACTATTAATTTTTGTTCTAATGTATGTGTATGCAGGAGTCAAAAGACAAGCCTGCCTATAACAAGTTTTTCACTCTTAGTTGAAGAGTAATTCAGAGCGAAATTCAAAGTGCGTTAGAGTAATTATGTCTGGAAACACATACCTTGAACCAGTCCAAATCATAGGATAAGGAAAACACAGATTGAGGGAGAGAGTTCCAAAGCTTGCTTGTTGAGTAAAAGAATGACTGGGAAAATCAGTTCACTATCGGGGTGGGAGTATGTTGAAAGACAGGTGCCCCCCACTCTCGTTGATAGAAGAGTTATACACTGTGAAAGCTCTGAAGAACACTCATTATTGTAATGGTGGTAGAAGTGTTAGAGAGATGCAACATTGCGGCATGTAGGCAAAGATTGTAGGGAATTAGTAAGAGGAAGCGAGTTGATGGGACAAAATGTGCTGTGGTTGGAACCTCCTCACACATGCAAACAATACCTGATACATGGGCGCAAGCTTTCTGGGGGTGTAGAACCCACGGAGACAGATGAGCACACCTAACTTCTGGGAAGCTGTTTTAGCAAGTGTGATATTACCAAGATAGGTCAAGAGAAAATTAAAGACTAAGAATACTGAGAGAATATGAAGGGTTGATTTGTTTATTGTTGTAGAGTAAGGGATAGTCGTGTGGAAGATTGTGATGGGTAGATAGATGGAGAAACTGGGTTTGAGAAGCGTGACAAGTAACAGGATTTGCTCTGCCCCAATTGTATATAGTTGATAGATCAGAAGATAGGCATGCTATGGGCTCATCATGTGAGTGTTGGAGTGGTCTTACTACTGGGCTGATAATCTAAAGGTCCCGGCTTCACTCACGATGTGTCAATGGGAAGACATTATTGGGATGGAATGTGTGCTATACTTAGTTTCAGTGCAATGCTACAAAGCCAACCGATACGTCATAAAAAATACCCCCACTCTTTCCAAAAAATTATCATTGTATGAATATTCCCTCAATCAATCTTTCCCATCTTCCTAGGACTTAGGCTGATTTAAACTGCGTGTGTCTAGGCATTTGGTCCCCAACGTCAATTGAATTTGACTATGTTATTATCTTGGCCCATGGAGAGACCTGTGTTACAGGCAGCTTGCTTTTTGTCCCCTTCATACATATATAACAAAATAAAGACAAATATTCAAAAATATGCTATGGGGATAGTGCCTAGTGAGTAAGCATCTCATCAAGTGGCGTTTTAAAGAGAGAGTCTGAGACTGAGACTGTACACCATGTTAAGCTGTTGAAACTATAGGTTTCAAGCCTATGTTATGAGATAGTAGTTAGAATTTAAAAAACAAAAACAAATCTTCTAGCTCTCTGGCACCCTCCCTCCTTCCCATACCACTCTGCACATTTTCCAGATCCACTCAAACACTATTTAACCCCAAACACTCTATATATTCCTGGTGCTTTTCCCTACTAACCTTATTCAGAGCCTCTACCACTACCGCCCTTCTTATTCCCTCCTCTCTCATTTCATCTCTCCTTCTGCACTTCCCCACCCTCTTGTACTCGCACTATGCTCGTTTTCTTTATTCAGTAGCTCACTGAAATGTTCCCTCCACCTCTCTGCTCTCTCCCTCACTCCCTCCATTCTTATTTTTCACACCACTACTACCTCCTTCTCCAAGTTCTTTCACTCTTATCACCTCCTTCCATAACAGTTTCCTGCTTTCATTCCACTTCGCACTTAAACTTTCAAAAACTCTCCATCCACTATTTGTTTTTAATTACCCTCTTCACTTCATTATCTACACACAGTTCCCTATTCTGCCTTCATGTTTCCTCATTATCTTTGCTCTTTTTGTCTGAGCTTCCACCGCTCGTCTAACCTCACATTGTTCCCTTCACTCTCCTACATTCTAACATTGCCTTGCACTCGATTACTTCCTCTTCTTTCCTTCTTCCCACCCTCCATGTGTTTGAATCATCTTGTGCTGCAAGAAGGTATTTGCTATAAACATCCCCCTTTGTGCACATACGTCCAACTATACCCCCTACCATTATCATCCATTCCAGTTGGCACCCCCCACACTGCCACCACACCGTCCACTTTTTTCGCTCCCTACCGTACCATTCATATATCCAATCAGCATAACTTTTTCGCTTCTAGTATGCTTCTCCAATTTACTCTTCCACGTCTCTCAGAACTCTGCTTTAATTCTCACAGTTTGGCCTCAGTTGGTGCACACACATCCACAATCGTTCACGTTTGTATTCCTATTTTCAGTGTTACCAATACAATCCTAAAGCCAACTGTCCTATGCTTTTTCTTTACTCGTTCCAGCCCTTTTTAATCACCATTCTTATTCACTCTAGCACATACTCCCACACCATACTCCCACTCTCTCATACTTGTTTTACTGGAGCATATCAGCCCATCCCAGAGTTCCGACAACCTCTTACATGTACCTTACATGTACCATACTACACTTCACATAATTAAAAACTCCAAGACTTGGTTATATGTTCACTGACTATTATAAACACAGCATTAACTATTATTCCCGCCTCACACATTCCACGTGGCCAATCTTAAATCTTTTATACGATCCAAGGTCGTCAACGGCAGTTCCGTCCTGTTCCGGGGCCAGTTTGTTTGTTGATTAGCATAAGTGATTAACGGGGTGGGAGTTGCTGGCCCTCCACCCAAACCCCTGCATCGTCGATAAAAATATTTGATAACAGCTTTGATATTTCATTAATAACTTCTGTTCAGACTCGTAGCGGGATTTTATCAGGTCCTGGAGTTTTGTTAATTTCTAGTTTATGTCATGTGTGACCTCCCCTTCCTCAGTTTATGAATGCATAAAACAATTGCGGTATCGTTCTGTTTATAAGGTGGGTAGAGGGGTCGCATCGTGTATTCCGAAAACAAAGAAAAAACATTATATATATACTCAGATTTACAAAAAACATTTCCAGCGGAACAACGCACTTATTTTGGCCTTTAACCCGGGAAGTGCGGGGAGACTCTTAAGAGTTCCCCCGGCGGACTGCGGGGAGACTCTTAAGAGTCAGAAAAAAAAAAAAAAACTTTTGACATCGAAAAACAATTTTTTTTTTTTTTTTTTTTTTGGCCCCTGGGCCATGCAAAATCTCAGTCCTCTACCTCCCCTCCTTCCCCACTTTCCTCCTCTCCTTCAGTTATCACCTATTTTCCCTGTTATTCCCTTATTCTGAGGTATATTTTCGTGCTAACATTAGAAATCCGGTTACAGGGTGTGGTCACCACTGATAGCAAGCGAATGCAAGAGAGAGAGAGAGAGTATCGATCGACTGTGTCTCAGTGGCCTTGGGGGAAATTAGCGGGAAAGCAGCTTGCCTCACCCATACATTATACAACTCGCGGGCTATATCTCCGATTTTGACCATCCAAACGCTGTTTTCACTCGTTTTAGTGTTGTTTCAGGTTAATACCTTTATAATCAACCCATAATAGGCGCATATGGATAAGTATTAATGCTATTAATGGTACAATGAATATTTTAGTGACGGAAACACCTCAAATACGTCAGCACAGGGGGACGTTTCCAATTACCCCCATGCGCACTTGTTAGGTTAACTCCGGCTCAATACTTTTGTAATTTCATAATAGGTCCTTGGTTTCCTGTTCGCAAAATATATCATACTTCATCATCTGTAAATTGTCCATTCCGTACGGTAATCGGTCCTGTACAGTCTTGATGTTAGTATATTTCTTTCTTATAAAACTGTAAAACTCCGTTGGTAATGTTATTTATTTACTCTACTTCATTAATTGCTTTGATTTTCTGTGTGTGGAATCAAATTATATTTTTGTTTAATTTTGGAAGATAGTTTGTTTATACTTACAATGAGCAATCTTATTTGCAAACAAATACAGTTTAATTTTACTATTCCACCAATTTGGTTTATTATTTATCAATGAAAGTCTCTTTCGCATTGGGACAAATGAATCTTTGATTGTCAGTATAAGGATGAGTACTGACAAAATTGGTCGGACCAAGGATCACTAGGTACACCACTACAAATTTGTATGAATCACAGCGTGAGAGCTATGGGGTCGGTGTGGTTAGTGTGGCCATATGGGTGAAGATATACTGTATAGTGATATAGAAATGTATATGGAGTTGAACATTGGCTATTCAACAGAGTCCAATATCAAAATGTGAGTTGGCATCGGAACAGGATCATGTAGATAGGGGCATATGCTACACGAAGTGTTTCTTGTGTTTCTGTTTCAGGCTTTATAGTTTGTTTTAGTCTGAGTGAGGATCTTGGTACCTACAGTTAACGGTTTAATCCAGAGCGCTTCTGGTTTAATAAACAATGTACTCTATGTGTATATGATATAAAACAAATATCCTAGAAATTGCATTTCCAAAAATAAGCGAGGCTGTGATGGCGTGTAAGAGCACCATTCTTCCGCTCATATCCACTGCCTATTATGAGTAAAACAAGGTTCATTTAACCTACACAGCACACCCGGTACTTCGTTGGGACAACTACTTTGAATAAATACAACATAATATATAAAGTATATATTATACCGTATATATATATATATATATATATATATATATATATATATATATATATATATATATATATATATATATATATATATATATATGTATATATACAGTATATATACAGTATATATATATATATATATATATATATATAATCATTAATTATGTATATATTTAGTGTTCACTGGCATATGTCTTTGTTGTGTTTGTTTTTATAGGAGAATGAGAATGTTCCTTACCATATTAAATACATTAATGGTGTAGTTGTTAAGGCGTGTCCCTGGCTGGAGGATGACTACAATAACTATAAGCTATTGAGTTTCACCATCATAACAGTCCTGTCTATTAGAAGCTTAACACAACTTTCACTAGCACACATTTTTTTTCTATGAGATTGAGGGAGGCAAAAGGCAGAACTGCCTATAGTGAGTGCCTCCCCCATAGTTGAAAGAGTGACATGGCCAAAATCAAAGGACGTTCGAGCCAAAATGCCTGGACACACTGACTTTGAAGCAATTTAAGTCATAGGAAGAGGGAAAGACTGATTCTGGGAGAGAGTTCCAGACCTCAGCTGTTGAGTAGAAGAAAGTTTGAGAGTAACGTTTCACTCTTGGGTTGGAGAGTTGCACAGAGTAGGGGTGGGATTGAGTAGCAAGACGGGTACCATGTCCCCTACATAAAGGAGGTGGTATACACTGGGAAAGCTCTGAGGAACACTGATTATTATAGTAGCGATAGAATAGCGAGAGAGATGCAACACTACGGCGGAGAGATAGAGATTGCAGAGAGTTGGTGAGTGGACGGGAATTAATGATACGAAAGGCCTTCCTTTCAACTTTGTCTAGGAGAGCGGTGTGAGAGGAACCTCCCCACACATGTGAACAATACTCAATACAAGGACGCACTATTCCCCTGTACAGAGCAAGAAGCTGTGCAGGGGTAAAGAACCCCCTAACACGGTTGAGCACACCCAGCTTCTGGGAGGCTGCCTTAGCAAGACTGGTATTATGGTCCTTCCAACTGAGAGCAGAAGAAAAAGAGACACCAAGAATATTGAGAGGAGAAGATGAAGGATTGATTTTTGTATTGTTGAAGAATAAGGGATAGTCCGCAGGGAGTTCCTGACGGGTAGATAGATGGAGAAATTGGGTTTTGGAAGCATTAAAGGTAACAAGGTTTTCTCTGCCCCAATTGGAGATAGTATTTAGATCAGAATTTAAGAGTTCTATGGCTTCATTACGTTTGTCTTGAGGGATTGCTGGCTGGGGCGTTCTGAAAAACTAATGGAGTAGTGTAAGGTTGAGTCGTCGGCGTATGAATGGATGGGAATTGAGGTACAGTTGAGAAGACCATTTATAAAAATTAGAAAGAGAATAGGAGATAGGACAGAGCCCTGAGGAACACGGGAGTTTATAGGGTGAGGAAATTAACGATGGCCGTCCACAACCGCGGCTATGGAATGGCCGGAAAGGAAATTAGAGACAAAGGCACAGATGGAGGGATAGAAACCGAAGGAGGGTAGTCTAGAAATTCAAGATTTGTGCCAGACTCTATCGAAGGCTTTCGATATGTCTAGTGCAATAGAAAAAGTCTCGCTGAAGTCCCGAAAGGAGGATGACCAAGAGTTAGTAAGATATGAAAGAAGATCACCAGTAGAGCGACTCTTAAGGAAGCCATACTGGCAATCTGAGAGCAGATTATGAGAAGAGAAATGCTTAAGAAATTTGGAAGCAAGATTAGTTTCAAAAACTTTAGAAAGACAAGAGATGAGAGCAATTGGACGATAGTTGGAGGGTTGAGAGCGGTCACCCTTCTTTGGGACAGGTTGAATGTGAGCAAACTTCCAGCATGAAGGGAAGACATTAGCGGATAGACAGAGACGAAAGAGTTTGCCTAGGCAGGGAGTCGGCATGGAAGCACAGTTTTTGAGAACAGGAGGAACACCGTCCGGACCGTACACCTTCTTAGTATTAAGACCAGAGAGGGTAGGAAGTACATCTTTAGAAGAGATTAGGATATTAGGCATAAGTAAGAGAGAGGAGGGTGGAGAGGGAGGAATAGCACCAGAATCATCCAAGGTGGAGTTTCTAGCAAAAGTTTGAGCGAAGAGTTTAGCTTTGTCAGAGGAAGAAGTGATGGTTGTGCCATCAGAGTGGGAAAGGGGAGGGAAAGATTAGGAAGAAAAATTGTGGGAGAGGTTTTTGGCTAGATGCCAGAAAGCTTGGGAAGAGCTGGAGTTGGATAGTTCAGTGCATTTATTATTGACGAAAGAGTGTTCGGCAAGTCGAAGAACAGATTTGGCTTGATTCCGGGCAGAAACATAGGAAGAATGAGAGTCTCGAGTTTTAAGGCGTTGGTACCGTTTGAATGCTTCCTCCTTATTGCGGACAGCAGTAGAACAGGCGTGAGTAAACCAAGATTTTTTAGTATTAGTCTGAGAGAAAGAGAATGGAATGTATGCTTCCATGCCCGATAGGATTACCTCGGTAATGCGTTCAGCACTCTCCGAGGGTCCCCGGCCACGGAAGCAGAAATCATTTAATGGGAAATCAAAGAAGTACTGCCGGAGAGCCTCCCAGTCGGCAGCGCCAAATTGCCACAAGCACCGCCGGCTAAGAGGATCGGGTGGCCGTACTGGAGAGATAGGACAGGTGACAGAGTTAAGTTTATGGTCGGAGGAGCCCAAAGGAGAGAAAAGATCGACAGTATAAGAAGAAGGGTTAGAAGTTAGAAACAAGTCAAGAATGTTGGACCGATCTCCGAGGCGATCCGTGATACGGATGGGTTGCTGAACTAATTGCTCTAGGTCATTTAGGAGAGAAAAGATGTAGGAGCTTGTTCACCAGGTTGGTCAGTAGCATGAGAGGAGAGCCATTGGCGGTGGTGAACGTTTAAATCTCCTAAGATGGAGATTTCTGAGAAAGGAGAAATGGATAGAATGTGTTCCACTGTAGAGTTTAGATAGTCAAAGAATTTGGGAAAGTTGGTAGATTTAGGGGAAAGATAGACAGCACAGAAATATTTAGTAAGAGAATGACAGGAAAGTTTGAGCCATAAAGTTGAGAATTCAGAGGAGTCGAAATCGGGAACACGAGAGCAAGTGAGTTTGTTGTGCACATATGCACAACATCCGCCTTTGGCTTTGAAACTAGGATAGAGAAAGTAGGAGGATACAGAGAAGGGGCTGCTGGATGTTGCTACAGAGACCTGCGTTTTGGTGAGGAAGAGAAGATCATGTTTGTAGAAGGAGAGATGGTGTTCAACAGAGTGAAAGTTAGAGGAAAGTCTGTGAATGTTGCAGAAATTAATAGAAAGAGTATCAGGCCGAGGTCCAGGTAATTTTGTGGGGTCGTCAGGGGATGGTCGGGCGGGTGTAGGGGCATTAATGCCCCCCCCCCCCCCCCCTGGGGACTCCGAGGCTGGGCTAAAGTTCATATATTTTTTTAAATTTTGGTGTGGAGGAATGAAGTGTGGTGTGCATGTTTAGTGTAGTGAAGTGGATAGGAGGAGGGGGTGTTTGTGAGAGCTAGCTGGATTGCTCTCAGTGTAAATGAGGCACACAGAAAATCAGTAAGAGAGGCCAAGCAAATGAAACAAGAGTTCTAGCTACTCTTTACCACATGCCTATAACCTCACCTGGGTCTAGCCCTGATCGATTGGTGCCTACAATCTCCCCACTACATATATCTGTTAATATTTACCTTAGACTTAGCCTTACAATAATGCCTTGAATATCCTGAAACTCCTTTTATGAATGTGTTCATTTTCAGAAATTATATAACAGCTAAGAGACTTTCACCACTGTAAATTAAACTGTTATACCAGGATCTCGCCCTTACATGACTAAAATACCCTCGATATGTCAAAAGGAGGGAAATCTAAAGTTCCCCAAACAACCACCATACTTTGTAGAGACAGGAGATAACCAGCTTATACTGTACTGACATTTGATTGAAAACATCGAGGCCAACATGGAACTAACATTGCTTTTAACAGGGTCAGCCTTGAAGAAAGGAGAACATACAGTATGATATAACAGTATCAGCCTAGAAGAAAGGAGAACATACAGTATGATATAACAGTATCAGCCTAGAAGAAAGGAGAACATACAGTATGATATAACAGTATCAGCCTAGAAGAAAGGAGAACATACAGTATGATATAACAGTATCAGCCTAGAAGAAAGGAGAACATACAGTATGATATAACAGTATCAGCCTAGAAGAAAGGAGAACATACAGTATGATATAACAGTATCAGCCTAGAAGAAAGGAGAACATACAGTATGATATAACAGTATCAGCCTAGAAGAAAGGAGAACATACAGTATGATATAACAGTATCAGCCTAGAAGAAAGGAGAACATACAGTATGATATAACTGTATCAGCCTAGAAGAAAGGAGAACATACAGTATGATATAACAGTATCAGCCTAGAAGAAAGGAGAACATACAGTATGATATAACAGTATCAGCCTAGAAGAAAGGAGAACATACAGTATGATATAACTGTATCAGCCTAGAAGAAAGGAGAACATACAGTATGATACAGTATGATATATCATCAGTTCAGTGACAGTCAGTGACAGAGAAGGTTGTGTTAATCTGAGCTCCTGCCCGGACCACTTACCAGTGACCTTTAGTGACCATTACACCTACCTGTGTTTGGGGGCAGTGCACTCGTGTTATATAAAAGTGTTATAGCTCAGTTTTTAGCTGTTAGTTCACTTGTTTTTGTTTTTCTGTACTTAGTTTCTTGTTCCTCGCTAAGCTTATTGGGATCATGGCAGGTATGGAGTGCGAGTCTCTAACTGATCTGCATCATCTTATTCTCCAGGTAAGAGAGGAGATGGTTGTGGTGAAGGAAGAGGTCTTGGCTCTAAGGGAGGTTAATGTTAAACTTCAGAGGGAAGTGGATTTGATTAAAGACGAAAATCTAGCTTTCAAGCTTAGCCAAGAGGAAATAAAGTCAAGTAAGGGGAAAAGGGAGGAAGTTGATGAAAAATTGTATTCATGGCAGGTTGTTAAAAATACGGGTGGGAAAGTCACACTCAAGAAGCAGGATAGTAGAATAGGTATGAGTGTGACAAATACATTCTCTCCTTTGCGAGACGAATGTGAGGGAAAAGATAGTCAGGATAAGGGAGGGATAACCGAAGTGCCTGCCGCCGACTCAGCTCCAACCTCTGACGCTGTGCTACCTACCACCACCACTACCCCCACCACCACCACCACCAAGGGACCTTCTGCCACCACCGGGGGTTCTCCAACTGCAGCTGCTGGATCCTCCCGAGGGAAAGGTAAGTCTGTGTCCCGAGAAGGTAAGTCTGTGTCGATTGTGGGCGACTCCATGGTAAGACATTTAGTTAGGGCTACCCGCACTAAACTTAGGAAGGTTGTGTGTCTGCCTGGCCATGGAGTTGGGAGGGTTTTAGAGAAGATGGACCACATCTTGGAAGATAGTGGAGATAACCCCATTATCTGTCTCAGTGCCGGGAGTAACGATGTTGGTAAGGGTAGAAGTGAGGAACTGCTGCAGCAGTATCGGGATGTGTTAGATAAAGTTAGGATGAAGGGAGGGATCCCTGTAGTACATTGTATCCTACCCAGAAGAGGAGTTCCCAAGGAATGGACATCCAGGGCGATTGGTGTCAATTGCCGTTTGGAGAAATATTGCAAAGAAAAAGCAATACCATTCATTGATAACTGGGATAGTTTCTATGGGAGAGATGGGATGTACGCAAGGGATGGGGTTCATCTTTCACGGTTAGGGGTTTCTACATTAGCTAGTTCTTTAGATAGGGTGGTTGTGGGGTTTTGAACAGAAATATTGAGAGTGTAAATGAGAGGTTAATTGGAACAATTTTAGCGTCAGGCGAAAGCGATAAGGATATTCAGTCTCATGCTAAAAATGATGACTATAATGCAAATAATAGTAGTGATGGTGCAACAGAAGATGGAAATGTCGCTAAAAACAAAGGTAAATTAGGTATAAAGAAAAGAAGTAAATTGAGAGTATATTACACAAACTGTAGGAGTCTATGTAACAAAATGAACGAACTTAGAGCCCTTGTTAGCAAAGAAAATATAGACATAATAGCGCTAACTGAAACGTGGATTAATACAGAAACCAGGCATTTTTTAGCAGAATTTGATATACCAGGATATAGTTTGTTTAAATATGACCGAACAAGTAAGAGGGGTGGCGGTATAGCAGTGTTTGTCAGGAGTACATTAAAAAGCTGTATTAAATCAGGTATTAGACTAAATAACGATAATGAAAGTGTTTGGGTAGAGGTTAACGAAGGTAGTGAGACCATAGTTATTGGAGTTATGTATAGACCGCCAAATATGAGTAGAAATGACGGAACGTCATTATGGGAGGAAATTAAAATGGCATCAAGGTTTAGCAATGTGTGCATTATGGGGGATTTTAATTTTCCGAATATAGATTGGCAGCATCAAATAGGAGACTCTGATTCTGAGGAGTTTATAGAGGTAGTACAAGATAGTTTTTTATTTCAATTCATAGATACGCCGACTAGAGGTAATAATATTCTCGATTTAGTTTTCAGTAACAATGAACATATGGTAAATAATGTAGAGATAGGGGACCACCTAGGAAATAGTGACCACAATTCTGTGTATTTTAATATACAATGGAAAGGTAATACCAGAGAGAATACAACATTAATACCTGACTTTAGAAAAGCCAATTATGGTGGGTTAAGAAGAGCCCTATTAGCGGACCCTATGGTCAAAAAATTAAGTCGATCCAGGTGTCCAAATGAGTGTACCCCTTCTCAGGCACCTGTCATCTTAAGTCAGGAAGAGACGTCAACCTTGGTAGATACATACGATAATTTTATCAAGTCAGTATTCAATGCACAAAATAAATACATCCCCAAAAGAAAATTTAGATCAACACAGAACCAACCCAAATGGATGAATAATAGACTATTAGATCTTCTAGGACAAAAGAGAGGAATATATAGAAAAATTAGAAAAGGCGAAATTCACCTACTTGCTTACTATCAGAATCTATCAAGACAGGTAAAAAAGGATATTAGGAAAGAAAAAAGAAATTATGAAATTAAGGTTGCCAATGACTCAAAAAATAATCCTAAAGCTTTTTACCAACTATATAAATCCAAGGTTAGAGATGTAATTGGTCCCCTTAAAACTTCGATAGGAGAAATGACAGAAAATGATTTAGAAATGTGCAGTACATTAAATGGTCAATTTCTTTCCGTTTTCACTAATGAAAATTTGGCACAGTTTCCAGAAGTCCGTAAGGTATATAGCGATAGTATAGAAAATAGGTTAAGTACGGTTACTATAAGTAGAAATGATGTGCTTAAGGAAATTGACAGACTGAAACCTCATAAATCGCCTGGTCCTGATGAGGTATATGCTAGAGTATTAAAAGAATGTAGGGATGAGTTAAGTTACCCATTAACATTTTTATTTAACAAGTCATTGGAGACAGGTATAGTTCCAGAAGCTTGGAAGCTTGCAAACGTAGTTCCGATCTTCAAAAAAGGTGACAAATCAATAGCATCCAATTACCGTCCCATTAGTCTTACATCAATCATAGGAAAGCTACTAGAGTCAATTATTGCTAGTAAAATTAGAAACCACTTAGATACATTTAATTTAATAAATTCTTCTCAGCATGGATTCACTCAGGGACGTTCTTGCCTTACTAATTTGCTTAGTTTTTTCTCAGAGGTATATGAAGCAGTAGATAATGACAAGTCATATGATATAATATATTTAGATTTCAGTAAAGCTTTCGACAGAGTCCCCCACGAGAGATTGATGAGAAAGGTTGAGGCGCATGGAATAGGTGGGGCGTTGTTGGGATGGATTAGGTCATGGCTAATTGGTAGGAAGCAGAGAGTCAGCATAAATGGTACGAAGTCAGAATGGGGAGCAGTCAAAAGTGGTGTCCCCCAGGGATCTGTATTAGGTCCTCTGTTGTTTGTTATATACATAAATGACCTTGATTTAGGTATAACTAGTAGGATAAGTAAATTTGCAGACGATACCAAGATGGGGAGAACAATTGATTCAGATAGAGATATAGAGTGCCTCCAAAGGGATCTAGATACCTTACACGAATGGTCAGTAAATTGGCAGATGAAGTTTAACATTGACAAATGCAAGGTATTAAAGATAGGGAAGATGCATACAAATGTTAAATATAAACTAGCTAATGTGGAATTAGAAAACTCGAATTGTGAGAAAGATCTAGGTGTGTTTGTTAGCAATGATTTGAAGCCTAGACAACAGTGTATAAGCGTTCGAAACAAGGCAAACAGGATTCTCGGGTTCATCTCAAGGAGTGTGAGTAACAGAACTGCTGATGTTATCTTAAAACTTTACTTGTCATTAGTGAGACCCCATATGGATTATGCTGTTCAATTTTGGTGTCCTTATTACAGAATGGACATAGATTCATTGGAGAGAGTACAACGTAGAATGACAAAAATGATCCATAATATTAGAAATCTTCCGTATAAAGAAAGGTTGAAGAAATTAGGCTTACATTCGTTAGAGAGACGCAGAGTTAGAGGGGATATGATAGAGGTGTTCAAGTGGGTTAGTGGGATTAACAAAGGGGACATGACAAATGTACTAAAGCTCAGTGATAGCGAAAGAACTCGTACCAATGGTTTCAAATTAGATAAATTTCGTTTCAGAAAAGATATAGGCAAATATTGGTTTGGTAACAGAGTTGTAGATGGGTGGAATGGACTACCAAGTGCTATAGTGGGATTAAAAACGATAGGGAGCTTTAAGATAAAATTGGATAAGCATATGGACGAGAAGGGTTGGCTGTGAAGGGGGATCAGCAGGGTTGGGCCAATCAGCGCTCTGCAGACCCCCGTAATCCTGCGTTAATCTCTAACCGTTTTGGTAAGATGATCCTCAGGGTATTAGAGTGTTGAGCCTATAATTGGGCTTTGTAATTGGGGTTGTGTGGGACAGGGATCTGCCTTGCTTAGGCCAATCGGCTTTCTGCAGACTCCCATTTTCTTATGTTCTT
Organism: Paralithodes platypus; assembly: GCA_032716605.1. NCBI lineage: Eukaryota > Metazoa > Arthropoda > Malacostraca > Decapoda > Lithodidae > Paralithodes > Paralithodes platypus. The sequence goes on along the minus strand of CM064538.1, from coordinate 13,027,320 downwards.
ATGTTCTTATATAACAGTATCAGCCTAGAAGAAAGGAGAACATACAGTATGATATAACAGTATCAGCCTAGAAGAAAGGAGAACATACAGTATGATATAAAAGGCCTACACATCAATGGGGAATTATAGGAATAGGGACATTGGAGGGAACTTTAATGGATGAAGAGGATGTCTTCGTGAATACAGAGTACAGGAAAGTTTATAATGAGTGACAAGAAACCTAACTGACAACAATTAGCACTTATGGATGAATCAACCTAAAGCCACTATGAATTATATGGAGACCATTTTCCGTTGAATAAATATTTGGATGGCCAATGTATTTAATATGCTTCCATATGTGAACCACAGCACCAATTTACTCTACTTCACCTTATCACGCGCAAAAATGTTTTCTAGAAATAAATGTGAAAGAAAAGTATACAAGACAGTGTCAGTCAGAACATTCTGTCATGTATAGTTAAACAAACATACTGTATATCCGTAAGTCACACAAAGAGACATACATTAGGCTGTATATTATCGTGTGTGGCTGTGTTTTGTGTTCCTATATTCATTTCACAATTAACAATAAAACAGGTTTATAAAATTGCTACCAGTACTCCTTCAATACATACAATATTTCAACATTTATACCAAAACCAACTGTTAATGCGTTTAGATTGTAAATATGAATTATACAAGCAATCAATCAGGACACTTGCAAATTCATTGTAGTTTATACAAAGGTCCCAATCAGTGGAAGTAAATCCCACTTAACTTGGGAGCAGCCGTAGTTCAGACAGATTGTGGAGCTGACGGGTAACAATCAAGATATATGGCACACACGAGGCACAACATACATGACACTAAACTAACCGTCTCTCTCTCTCTTTCTCTCTCTCTCTCTCTCGGCATATACTGTATAATCGTTCCATTGTTGAATCTAGGATATATATTTTTTTTTTTCACTTGACAACATAATTTTACTATCTTTGTATGATGGTTATACATAATCCTTGCACTCAATTACTTATATTTTGTCAGCATAGGAAAACATTAATGTGTGGTATGACTGACAGTGCCAACCTTAGAATACAAATATAAAAGAGTACAAAGAAAAATAAGCAACAACGGACCTAATTGTCGTTACTAGGCGGCTTGTAAAAAAATAAAATAACAATAATAAAGGGTGGACCTTGGGTGCAAGATCTGTATATATTTGGTGAAGAAACATGTAGCTTCAACTCTATACGTGTAACTTTTACTCTTAACTAGTATTTGGAATAATAATTATCCATAACAGTTATATGAAGAACACTGGCAGAACTGTAGATTAACATAGTGATTGTAAAATTTGCATTATGTCAGAAAAATCCACCATATAAATTATAACGCCCCCACCAGCCAGTTAATATTAATAGAGAACCTTGAAGCAATGTAATACGAGTCTAGGGATTTTAATCAACTAACTGTAGGTTACGCCATAAGATTAAAGTTAGTTTTATGAGTTAATAAGAAAGTTATTATAAGGCAATTATGATAGAAGTTATTAAGATAATAAGTTAAGGTAATAATAAGTTAAGATAATAATGAGATAATAAGGTAATAATACAAACAAGGAATTATGAAACAATTAAGTTAGTTTAAATATTATAGTCTTAGGTTTAATGATACATATAAACAAATCATTAATATGTAGAAGATTCCCATATCCCAACTCCACACAAAAACATTATCAATGTTAATTTAACCCCATTGTTGATGCCATCTTTCGTCCAAGCTCACCCCTCACACCTTGGGGAGAGTAAAAGAGACCTCGTTGTCGTGTTGAGATGAGACTGACTAAACTCAAATTCTGGGAGCCTTATATACAGTAGCTTTGGATGAAGCCCGGCCTGTCTCGAATTTACCAAGGTCGGAGCTTCATCCAGGTCTCAAAGTTAAATGGATAAAAGTCTTGAGGCTTCACTCAAGTCGAACATTATAACAAGGCAAAGAGGCTTCATTCAATTCGAGTTTATGAGAAAGGAACTGATTCATATTTAAGGTTGAACAAAGCATGAGAGACTTAACTAAAAGTAATTAATAACATAATTGAGACATGAAATAGATAGGGCCATGACAAAATATTGTGATATATGTTTAGAATATAATATGTTTGTATGTAATAATAATGGGTCACGTATTTAGATAAAGTTGTCTGCATGTTAAACATATAATATAACCATATAAAACAATTTATAAATGCAAGTTTATTCACAATAAATTTAGCATATAATATGTCGATGATGTTTTCCACTATATACTGTAGGTCAAAAAAGACATTAATGAGAGACTGGAATATACATTCTATAATATATATATATATATATATATATATATATATATACATATATATATATATATAGTAAAACTCACAGGAGTAATGAAACAATGGAACACTAAGCTTTCGTCTATTCCCTCAAGACATCTTCAGGGTAATACAAGCAAACAGTTAGTTAGTTAAAATAGGACTTCAGAGCCTATCAACCATTCTGGACAATTAAACCAGCACAATGTAAGTCAAGAATAGCATCAGGACTGCAGCCCCTTTGTGAGAACTCCAGTCCCTTAAAGATAATAACAGAAGATGGGAGGCTTAACCCTTAATTAGAGGCTCACCACATAAGTCGTATTTAATAAAGCTGGACTATGTGGCGGCGCTCGACATAGGTCGAGTGGCAATTTCAGCACGTAATGTTGCTGAGAGAGAGAGACAAGTGGTGGCAGGAGACTAGCGAGTGTATGACTGCTCCAGACCACCGCGGCGAACCTACTGACACGAATCTCAGCTCCCTCCTCCCTCTCTCACTCGCTACATACTGAATTATATGGGGAAAGTACCGAATTACATGCTTTTTGCACTCGCGTTGCACGGTTATTGCAAGAAAACTAGCCATCATAAAAGGATCGTTATGGTGTCATTCGAAAGCTCTGTTTATGCCCTTTCAGGGATAGGTACTTGTTTTACGTTCTGGGTCTTATTTAGGCATGAAAATGATCACGTAAACAGCCCTATTTTGGCTAAAAACACCCCGCTGGGCGGTACATATAAATAAACCGCATAGGCCGCTCTTAAGGTGTTAACCCATTAGCTGCGGGAGACGTTCTGGAACGTATATGGCAATTTATAGCAATTTATAGGTTTTTAATGTCTGTGGAGACGAGTCCGAGTTAGCGGGAGTGCAGCAGGCCCCTGTCTGCTCTCCAGCCAGGCGGGCGTGACACTGAGGAGGTATGAGGTATATCCCGCTAGACTCTGTAGCGATGCCAAAGGTAAAATGCGCGACATTATCGATATTCGCTCAAATTACCAAATGTCTATTGTAGCGCTGCTGATTAACACCGCGCGCTACGAACCTTGTTCGGGTGTCATTTTGAAGCTATTTTCTTTTAGTTTTTGGCTGAATACATTTCATTTCATGCAGACACTTGTTCAATGATTTCAGGAGTGCCTGAATGAGCCCTAATATAGCGGAAATATGCCCGCAGCGTAAGTGTTAAATACCCCACCTATATCATCTGTGACATGCCAACAAGCATATATATATACAAAAACTGTTGCCATCTTACTGCCTTTTCCAATGTATTAGATTTGCATTTGTTTATTAAACAAATTATATATATAAATGTATATAGTTATGTAATCCAGTATTAATATTGACTATATAAGCCAGATTAGAATAATATTTTAGTTTCCCCTTATGTGCTTGCTTCTGGCAAGTACTAGACCTGTCAGGCTCTAGCCTGTCTCACCCAGCCATGCATCATTACATTCACGAGTGCAGTAGAAAATTCTAGTTAATCTGGTAACATATATATACCCCCTGAGTCCTTGCAGTTTCGACTCCAGATTCAACTGACCAGCTGATAGCATCACATCTCTCTCTCCTGCCTGTATATAGTGATTTATACCTTATGAAGTGATACAATTATTTAGCTGGCCTCCTTCAAGATATTGTAATCTGAAATAATCATTACCTGTGTTCCCGAGTGTTGAGTACATTGAATATAATCGTGTATTTAGTATTATTATTGTTAGCCTATTATATTATACATATTTCAGTGCTATTTTCATATTTAGGGTAATTGCTATATCATTCATAATCTTGTAATCAGTTAATAATTAATTGTCATTAAGTTTACTGTGAATAAGGTTACTGTGAATTAATATAATTTCTTTATGCCTTCGGATTGATTATTAGTGTAAAGTATTGAATTAATTTGTGATTAGTTTCAGATGAAATATTTTTCTCAAGTGTTAAATAGTTGTATTAATTACTTGTATTGCTTTTATTGTGTGGATTTCCTTAAGTTATTAACAGATATTAACCATTCCCAGTGATCTTGAGAAAATATTAAATTATGTGATGTAGCTGTTTAAACCTTGCATTGTTTCAGTAAAGGTATATAGTTATTTATTTTTTCACTTTCATATTTTCTGTTAATCTTAGTGCATTGTATATTCTTACTGCTCGTCCTGAAGAAACCGATTTTATTTTGACATTATAATACTTACTTTAATTAAACTAATAATGGTTTAATCTAGTTTTCCTTGAACCTGGATATTTTGAGGTGTAAGTTGACATTAGTCTTGAATTTCATATTTAATCTATTGTTTGTGTCATTTCACCTCGCCCATAAACATAACAATATATATATATATATATATATATATATATATATATATATATATATATATATATATATGCAGTACAGTGTAATATGTTAAACATTGCACTGTTATCTCTAATCATATATATTAATGGAACAAATCGATAATCTAAGGACAACAAAATGGTAGTACTGTTGTCTACAACAATACCCTATTCATATGAATAATTAAAATAATAACTAAATTTATTTATAAATACAAGTTAACCAATGGAAATATATACTGTATATAATAGTTCGGATACTATGACGTGCACTATAATAAAAGATAGATACAGCATTAAATATATATATATATATTGTTACGACCGGCACTACGAAATAAACAAGGGCACTTAAGAATGGACTAGATGATAGGCTATATCTGCAACAACGGTACGCTAATTCCAAACCCTCGAACTATTACGCCGGTGAACAAAAACACTTAAACCCTCCAGAGTTAATCTGGATAACGGGGTATCAATTAACTGGGTTTTAGTGCACTTCTACAAAGGCTTGCCGATGACGGCAAAGCCTACTCACAAAAGGAGTACTTTACGTTAATAAAATGCTCTTAAGTAATAACTGCTTGAATAAACTATAATAAGATTTAATAAAAGAGTATATGCTTACGTTACCTTTAGTGTGAGGCTGTACTCAACACTAACCTCTACAATGCTCTATGAAAGCACTGGAAGTCTAGTCTTACAGCAATCAGGTATAGAATCTTCTGAAAACGTCTGATGCTCTAAGATGCTCGTTAATACAACAGAAATAAATGCAGGGGCAGGACACCAAAGCGTGTATCTTAAATACACCAATAAGTAGGGTACATATATATAACAAGGGAGTGCAACAACTCTGTGACAGCACTAATAATAACCACTCAGAAACAGTACTTCCGTAGCCAACGTACTAGCCAAACTGGATTGTGCACTATGCATTAACCTTGGCTAAAATAAAGCGTGAATAATTCCTAAAGCATACACAATGAAAGTTAATAAACACAATGCTGTCTTTCTCACTAATAAAGTCTAGCAGTGGCATAAAAGGTACTAGGAAACTAGGCAGAGCGCAAGCATGCTCGTAGCCTACTGTCTCCCCCTGAACAGATTTCCCTTATGTTACGTTAAGTGACTTGGAGGCTCTCTTGGTAAGTCCAGATCTCAAGTATCTGGTCTTACCCTGGCGCTCCACAAAGGTCAACAAAATGAGGTAGCAAGAATGCAGGTGAGAGTAGGCAAAAGCCCTTCACTTGTATACTGCTACACTCGCAAAGGAAAATATGCACAAGGGTTACAGGCTAGCTAGCTTCGTCGATGTTGTACAGGCTCAGACTTGCCACATACATAACTCAGACAACGACCAAAGATACCTTCCACTGTCTAACATTAAATAATTAGAGAGAACAGCCCAATAATTAGAAGCACCTCAACACTAGGCTACCATATGACTATGACTCTACTAATCCCTAACGCTAGTGCAAACATAATGTGAGAGCTAGTGCTGGTAATACGACTGGCTGACTATGGAAGTCATATGCAGAACCAGGAGGGATAAGTAATTGAATAAAGATGGAAGTATGAAAAAGAAGTTCAGAGAGAGAGAAAGTAGTATAGGGAGTTATATGGGGGACAGATTGCAAAGGACATGTAGGACCAAACACGCTAAGCCAAGCTCTACAGGAGACACGCGGCGAGGACCCCCCTAGCACCAACACTAGGACAGCGGCACCCAATCACAGACCACTAAGTCATGAAAAGCAAGCGTCCTAGGACGCGCCAGGCCCGCCAGCCAATCAAGGACGTGGGAAAGCCCGCGCGAGCGTGGGAAAACTCCTCCAAGCGAGGGAGGCAGCACATACATACACACGCACATATTACCACCTCGCTGCCTACCTCGCTCTTTCTCCTTTAACTTCACACAATGCATCTTATATTCTATGAATGATATAAAATACTTCCAAGTGTCACAGACAAGAATAAAGACCACCACTGATCTGTCGGTGACAACATGAACTCTATAAAAGAAAGAACATCGTTCTACGATTATTGTAGCCCATTTCACTGCCCTGGCGAGCGCTAGCGAGTTACGAGCGCATTCTGGCAAGCTGGCCAGCGTAACAAAATATATATATATATATATATATATATATATATATATATATATATATATATATATATCTATATCTATATATATATATATTGATGCCGTATACTTCACAAATACGCCTGAGTTCCATGAATATATGCTTTTATCCTCACCGTGTTACGAACCACGGACAGTCAAGACGAGAGACCAAGCTTTAATCAACTACACCACAGCGTGATAAAGAATAATTATCCATTTCCTATTAATTTTAAGGAGATGGAGAAAAACTACTTGGAGGAAGTATTCCATTCCATACCAAGTCCTATAACTCATATACCTGAGTACCATCCAAACGATTTTTACAACTATTCCCACTTCATCCTCCAAATTTCTATCTTTACTTATCTTACTTCCCAAATACTTAATTTAACTAACATTTTCCATTGCATGACCATTCATAAGTACTCCCCACCACACTGACCCTCAGGTTCCGTTTCTCACCATAGCACCACAAATATTTACCAAATCCTGCAGCATCAAATCAATTCACCAAATCCTACACCTCCCACTCAGTATCCCTCATAACAGTATCATCACCAAACAGTAGCACAGGCAGATTTCAATCACTCCCTTCCGTTGCCAGAGGTTTTCCATTATCGTCTGATTGTTCATGTATTCTTAAAAAATAGATCTACATGTATTTTGAACAACCAAAGAGACATGGCATATCTTTCCTTTAACCTAACATTAAAACAAAAAAAATCCTTTAATTTTACGCACTGGTGCCCTTGCACATGTTCTTTACCGCTTTCACCATCTTGTATTCGCAGTCCTCTCTACTCTGCCATATGTTCTATCAAAGTCCATGAAGGGAGCACAATACTTCCTCCCGTACTTCCATAACGTATCCAAAGAAGATCTGGTCTTTACCGGCTCTTCGTTTCACAAACCCTCCCTGTTTCCCACCTTCCAATTTATCTATTAACCCCAAAGAAAAAGAAAAAAACATATGTGCCGGCGACGTCAATAAAAGTAAAGTAATGGTGTGTAATAGGGGTGATCATAGGGTGAATCTAGATGTGAGGCTGGGTGGGGAAATATTGGAACAAGTAGAGTGTTTTAAATATCTAGGAGGAACGATAAGCAGGAGTGGAGGTATGGAAATGGTGGTAAAACAGAGTGTGTGTGAAGGAAGGAAAGTTTTCGGACCAATGGGAAGTATGTGGAAGACGAGAAATCTCGGAATGAAAGTAAAAAGTGCAATGTATCAAGGAATTGTTGCGCCAACAGTGATGTATGGGACTGAGACATGGGCTCTGAAGAAAAAGGAGAGAAGAAAGCTGGATTTGATGGAGATGAGCTGCTTGAGGAGTATGTGTGGAGTTACTCGTAGAGACGGATTGAGGAATGAAGTTACACGTAGGAGAGTGGGGCAGCAGGAACATTTGTCAGCCAGAGTGGACAGAAGGGTGCTGAGCTTGTATGGTCATGTTGAACGAATGGGAGATGAAAGGCTTACAAAGAGAATATATGAGTCTGATACAAGGGGAGATAGAAGGCAGGAAGACCCCCATTGAGATGGAGAGACTGTGTAAGAGGAATGACTATAGATCAGGCAAAGGAAGTGGTAATAAACAGGAATAAATGGAGAATGCTTGTGAATTGTTGAGTGAACACGTGGTCATTTGGGGGAAGGGGTCGGGCGCAAGTTGGACTAGATAATAGTCCATCAGGCGCCTGGCCCGGGGAGCCGATTAATATGAAGGGTACACCTGGAAGTGTGGTGGGCGGGCTTGTGGCTTTGGCTCCGCTACATGTCTGCCTGCCGAGATCGGAGCCTCTCCGGGTGGTCGGGGGCCGGGGGAGTACTGGAGCGACCTTGGTGACCCTGGTCTCTGGGTATTCTCCTGGGTGACCTAAAGGTGTGTGAATTTTGTGTTTGTTCGCTGTTTTGTCTTGTGTTTTGTGTTTTCCTGTTCTTGCTCTGTCTTGAGTCGGCCACCCCCAAGAAAATAAAAATAAAATAGTAATAAAATAGAGGAAAATAAAATAAAAAAATTGGAAAAGTGGGGATTGGGCCTGAGCATATAGATAAATAGACCGGCTACGTCTTTTTTCATATTTTCTAGCTCTATTTAGACGATTACGTAAAGTTTAGGAAGGATCAGTGGTAGTAAAAATGGTTAAGCCAGATAATTCGAAACCTGTTAATTGTTGATTAAAATCTTGTAATAGTAGCTAGAGTAAAGTTAAACGGACGGCACCGGTACTGAAAGGGTTAACTTGTCAAGGTAACAATCTTACGGTATATCTCTACTATTCTAAGTTAAACGGACGGCACCGGTACTGAAAGGGTTAACTTGTCAAGGTAACAATCTTACGGTATATCTCTACTATTCTAAGTTAAACGGACGGCACCGGTACTGAAAGGGTTAACTTGTCAAGGTAACAATCTTACGGTATATCTCTACTATTCTAAGGAGACTTTTAGCAACCTTGCTTCTCCCATCATAGTTTGAACATTTACTAGATTTATTTATTTATTATCTCATCATCAATACTTCAGCATCTCGTCACTTGGTATATTCCTGCTGGTTTTCTTGGTTTTCCTGGGGTTTTTTCTACTTATTTATTTGTATATGTATTTCTTAGTTACCTCGCTAGACCTCCATCACACTTCAGAGAACGGCCCCAAGACCCCCCTTCGAGATAAATGTGTACATTGTTCGGTAGAAAAATGTCCCGGCCGAAGGCCGCTTGCTCAAAATTACAGGCTCGCTATCGCTCGCCAGGAAAGAATCGACACCTAAATGGCATGAAAAGTCCTGATGTTTACAAAGAAAGGAGATGAAAGGTCTTAAAGTCGGCAATCTAATGGAACGAACGTCTAGAATTCTTTTGTATAGGGCGAATTGCCTATGATAACGCTCTTCAAATCTCTAGTGCTACCGCGGCTTGAATACTGTAACGTATTAACATCCCCATACAAGGCAGGTGAAATAAATGATCTAGAGAGTGTACAAAGGAATTTCACTTCGCATATAAACTCGGTAAAACATCTACACTATTGGGAGCGTTTAAGATCACTGAAACTGTACTCGTTGGAGCGTAGAAGAGAACGTTACCTAATAATATACACATGGAAAATCACAGAGGGTTTAGTACCAAACCTACATATCCCGATAGTCATGAAATTCAGTGATAGGAGAGGCTGGGAATACAATATCCCCCGGATGAAAAACCGGGGTGCTATTGGCTCTCTGCAAGAGGGTTGGTTATCACACAGAGAATCAGGTCTCTTCAATAAACTCCCACGGGGAGTAAGAGACATGAGAGGCGTCTCTTTAGACATCTTCAAGAGAGCCCTCGATGTCGAACTGCAAAAAGTGCCTGACGAGCCCATCTTCGCAGGGGAGCGTGCTGCCCCATCGAACAGTCTGCTGCTCCAAATCACCACCCAGAACGAGGTGCGACCTGTCGCACACACTTCTATTATCCAGTTCTCCCTCACTGTTCCTCTTCTGTCCATTCCCCAGGCAGTATTTGTTTGCGACTCTTGTATGCTCTATGTTCAATAGTTCACGAAAGTGCTCTCTCCATTTATCGACTCACTTTCGCTACTACACTAAAACTCGACCATTTAATAGCTTTCCCACCCTTACTACTTCCTTTAGCAAATTCCTCTATCTATCTATATATCTATCTATCTATCTATCTGTCTATCTATCTATCTATTTATAACCAACATATATTTCGGCCCACAGCTGATGTATAACATTGATTATTTTAGTGTCTCCTCCCCTTGTAGACTTCACCTACTAGGTTAGACAGAGAAAGGGGCGGCGCGCTCCTCGGTGCCACTAGCAGTGGCGAACTCAACAAAGGTAAACAAAGGTAGTGGTCCCAGACCCTAAGAATTGGAACTATACATGTAGTTTCTGTTCGGTCTCTGCCTCGAGTCGGTCATCCGCAGTTATGGGATATGTGCCTGAGTATATACATAGTATTATTACATTCATACATTATAGTGTTTTGTCCTAGAAAAAGTTAAGTCTAGAAACATCGCCACTCTACCGTTGTCTCTTCTTATATTGCCTCATCATCCTTTGTATTTTTACCTTGCGTCATTCTCCCTAATGTTCATATTATCTTCAACTCATATTATATTACTTCTTTCACACTAACATACTCCCATTACCACATGTTAATCTGCTTACCCTGTCTTATGTATTTCCTTCGTAATTTACAACCCACAACATTTCAATCCAATTGTTACCAACACTTTATGGATGGAGGATACCTTTAGGCACATGGTCCATTTGTATTTGTCTTTGTTTTACCTTCCTTTATTGATTGTCTCTTAAAAAATTACATCCTTAATTCCTTTCAAGATCCGATTAATTTCGGGTTTCTAGCTATTATTTGAAGATTATATTCAAATTAGGAATGGTTTATAGGAAGCAGAGGGTTAATATCCACATATCCTTCCTAAGTTGTATAACATTTACTAGTGCTATCCAGAACACAGAACAGAAATGCGTAATTGGATCTTGAAAGGGATAATTTATTAATCTTTTACCCTGGCTTTCCACATTTTCCCTGCACTCATCCATTAATCCCTCTTCCTTCATTCAATTTGCCTTCCTTCATCTTAGGTTCCTTAACCCCTTCTATACCAGCGACGTCTTTATCACTTTATTCTGGCTAATATTAAACGAATTTATATATAATAACAGGCTTCGAACTATATCTTACTTAACCAGTTATACCACCACAGATCCTATCCTTCATAAACTTCACTAACTCGTCTGAATATAACCAGTTATACCACCACAGATCCTATCCTTCATAAACTGCACTAACTCGTCTGAATATAACCAGTTATACCACCACAGATCCTATCCTTCATAAACTGCACTAACTCGTCTGAATATAACCAGTTATACCACCACAGATCCTATCCTTCATAAACTGCACTAACTCGTCTGAATATAACCAGTTATACCACCACAGATCCTATCCTTCATAAACTGCACTAACTCGTCTGAATATAACCAGTTATACCACCACAGATACTATCCTTCATAAACTGCACTAACTCGTCTGAATATAACCAGTTATACCACCACAGATCCTATCCTTCATAAACTGCACTAACTCGTCTGAATATAACCAGTTATACCACCACAGATCCTATCCTTCATAAACTGCACTAACTCGTCTGAATATAACCAGTTATACCACCACAGATCCTATCCTTCATAAACTGCACTAACTCGTCTGAATATAACCAGTTATACCACCACAGATCCTATCCTTCATAAACTGCACTAACTCGTCTGAATATAACCAGTTATACCACCACAGATCCTATCCTTCATAAACTGCACTAACTCGTCTGAATATAACCAGTTATACCACCACAGATCCTATCCTTCATAAACTGCACTAACTCGTCTGAATATAACCAGTTATACCACCACAGATCCTATCCTTCATAAACTGCACTAACTCGTCTGAATATAACCAGTTATACCACCACATATCCTATCCTTCATAAACTGCACTAACTCGTCTGAATATAACCAGTTATACCACCACAGATCCTATCCTTCATAAACTGCACTAACTCGTCTGAATATAACCAGTTATACCACCACAGATCCTATCCTTCATAAACTGCACTAACTCGTCTGAATATAACCAAAATAACCTTAAAACGACGTCCCCGGTACAAAAGGTGTTAAAGGGAGATATGGCTTTTTTTTTCTAGACCCATATTACCTCATGTTTAGCCGCATTAGTTTGAGATTTTAAGACATTCGCTCCATTAGTTTGACGATTTTTAGACCTTGCATCCCATTTCTTTGTCAATAATAGGAAGTTTCGTGCCACTTATGTGGCGATCGATAGAGGGCCTGTAATTTAGGAGCAACCGGGATATTTTTCTACCGAAAAATGTACACATTTATCTTGAAGGGGGTTCTTAGGGAACTTTCAAAAAGCGTGATGGAGGTATACGAAGCAAACTAAAAACCTCCCTTAACTTCCTTCGTTCACCCTCACTTGCTTCACCTTGATATTATTTTATGTTATGAATTGATTCACCCTAACCTCCTTCAATCACCCATACTTCCTTCATTCACCCTGCTCTTCCTTTATTCACCTCGATATTATTTATTCACCAGGAGTTCATTCTTTCACCCAGACACTCCATTTAGATTCATTAATTCACCCTGGCTTCCTCCATTCACCCTGGCTTCCTCCATTCACCCTGGCTTCCTCCATTCACCCTGGCTTCCTTCATTCGCTCTGGCTTCATTGACTCTGGTTTCCTTTATTCTCTCTGGCATTTTTATGTTACCCTGTTTTTCCTTATTTCACCCAGATTTCCTTCATACACCTTGATTTCCTTCATTCACCTTGGCTTCCTTCATTCACTCTGGCTTACTTCATACACCTTGATTTCCTTCATTTACTCTGGCTTACTTCATACACCTTGATTTCCTTCATTCACTCTGGCTTACTTCATACACCTTGATTTCCTTCATTCACTCTGGCTTACTTCATACACCTTGATTTCCTTCATTCACCCTGACCAGCAGACATGTTATTCATCCTGACTTCCTTCATTCACCCTGACTCACAGATTATTTTAATTTACCTTGACTTCATTCACAGTCTTCATCCCTTCACCCTGGCTGCTTTCATTCACCTTAACTTCCTTCATTTACCTTGGTTTTATTCATTCATAGTCTTTCTTCCTTAAATCCAGTTACCTTCTTGCCTCCTTTTCCCTGACCGACCTCCCAAAGCTGTTCACCCCAGGCTAATATAATCAATCACCGCTGACACACACTCCTACATTTTATTTTCGATGTTAAGCATTTTCCCAAATGTTTCTTTTACAGCACTTAATATTTCCTTAAATATTTGTCATGACTCAATTTACTTTGTTTTCTAAAAGTTGTTGATGCTACGAAGTATACTTTGTATAATTATGTTAGTAACTGGTATTCCTTAACACCCACATCCCACGGCGTCTTTAAATACTCTTGCCATCCTGTATCCGCCTGAATCTGCGTATTTTCGTGATTGTCTCGTATTCATAACTACGTAGAGAAATGGACTGACCTAACCCGGTGTCAGCTAACTTGGCAATGATTCTGATACCTAGCTTATTTACATCTCAGAAACGCTATAGCAAAACATACTGTAATTTCACATATGTTAACTGGTCTACTCTTTCAAAGTAATATATATACCAGCTTGATTGTCTTCATTATGTTTAAGCTATAATATGTTAAGGGGTCAGGATTGTTACCAGCTTAACTGACACAGGGTTTAGGTTAGATAGAGATCGAACTACAACACTCGTTGTTATCTTGCGAATGTGAAGACTAGAACACTTTAGAACAAGTGGTTCACATTTCAGGGTGAATATTATATATTCGTAATTTGCCCATATTTGTTTTTCCGCAAATAAATGGCATAACCTATATCTTGTTCATTATAGGTAGACCAGACATCCCGACTCAAAATTGACTTCAGTAATTGAGCTAATATTTCCACTGTTTGGGAAGAGTCTACCAGTAAATAGGTGTGGAGAATTACAGCCCATTTACTCTAGCCATTTTTTAGTTATAGAGGTCATTGGTCAAGATGTCTGGCCTACTTGTAATGCATGGACATAATATATGTCCAGTAAATGATTAGATTCATATCCAGTATTCTATAAGTGGCTATTAATCGTAGTTATGTGCTGAACCTTTAACTGTCTTGGTGGTGTAATGGGTAGAGTGTTTAATGTATCTATGTGGTATCCTGGGTTCAAATTTTGGTAGCATCACATGGTTTCATCCATTTCCTTTTGGGGGTGTTTGGTGTTGGGAATGAAATTGATTAAGATGATATATCACAATTGATATCAGGAGGCAGTACTCACTGTTAGCTTGCAAATGGTGAAGACTAGAATATTTTACATCAAATTGTTCTTACTTGAGGTGGAATATATAATTGTTGTTTTGGTCCAGTGACTAAACTTGTTCGATTACGGGCTGCCATAGCGTCACCTACAGCTTCAGCTTGTTTACGCTTGTTCAACTATTGATTATTGAGTGTGGAATATTATTATTATATTGATTATTTATATATTTCAACATTGTAGTCATCCTTAACCCGTACAGCCCCAGCGACGCGCCTGACGCGTCGGCGATGTATGTAACGCACAGCCCCAGAGACGCGCCTGGCGCGTCACCCTAATTGCGCCGACCGTAACCTCAGGTGTAGCCACTCAAGAGGGCTCAGATTTGTATGGGAACTGTGTACGTATCCCACGCAACCGTGCCGATGGTTGAAAACTCTCAAAGTCCACGTGCGTGCGCGCGAGCGCGCAAAAACCTGTTTTTTGGGGATAATTGCCTTCAATTTTTTACTCTTATAAAATCCGTTTTCGGGGGCTCTGTAGGACCATTTTTTAAGCTTTTTGAGCGGTTTTTCGTGGTTTTTCCTTCATTCCTAACCCATTCGCTATTGTTTCTGGAATAAAACCATTTTTTGAAAACCGGCCGGGTTCTGGTGCGCAAACATTACAAAACTAGCCGGGGCTCCACGGGTTAAGTCATTATTCACTGCTTCTATGTATCAATTCGAACTGCAGAAAATCATTGATTGATTGCTTTGGGCAGTGACGCAAGCATGAGTCAGCTGACTGACTGATTGTGTGTGTGTTTGATGTTCTTTGTGTCATGGAATGCCTGCCATGACAACTGAACTTTCTGTACTGCAGTTTTAAGTGGTTTTATAGCCCTGCAATATATCCACAAGCCCATGCAACCATCCGGGCTGCGCGGTGAACACTCAATTTGTCTGTCAGGCCAGCCATCCGGGCTACGTGGGTTAAACAATATTTGTTTTGTTTTTATTTTTGTAATTGTTTACTGAAAATATTTTGATTTCTCATTAATACTTGCCCTAATGTTTTCTAATTTCCTTTCCTCTTTCTTGCTAGTACTTACTAAAGACTTTCACAGGTTCAGTCTAAGTTGAAGAATGGAATGTTTATGTTGTCAAAAACACATACAAAACAAAGTATCATACTTTAAAATAGCCAACTTATCACAAAATAAACATCAACTAATAATATGTACATATACCACGATAAAGTCAGAAGTCGAGAAATGGAAAGAACACTTTCATGAATAGTTGAACGAGAGGATGAAAGATATGCAAATATAATTGGATGGGGAATATAGGAAAGAAGAATTGGGAGAGAGAAAAAGAAAAGGAGTGGAGGAGGAGGGGATCAGGAGATCTGAAGTGTGTGAGGCTTGAAGAGGATAAATTTGGGTAAAGTGTCAGGGACATATAAAGTTTGTGGGGAAATGCTGACGTATTGAGATGAGGCAGAGATTGAATAGATTTAGAAAATGTGTAAATTAGTATGGAAGAATAGTGCCAACAGACTGGGCATAAAATATAATAGTCCCCCTATATTTTTGGAAAGGGGAGAGGAGTGTGTGATAACCACAATAAGTATAGTAGGGAAGATATATTGTTTGATGTTTATAGAGAGAGTGAGAGAGATATCAGAGCAATGGATTGGTGCAGAGCAGGGTGGGTTCAAGAAAGGAGGAGGATGTGTAGATCAGCAATTAGGTGAAGAGAAAGAATAATGCATGTAAAGCCACACAGTAAGGTATAGGCGAGTCAGGATTAAGTGAGTGGGGGAAGATAAGGTGATTTTTGTCTTCCCCTCTTTCCCTTGCTATCGGTCAATGCTTGCAAGCTTTACACTCATTCTAGGGCACTTCCACTCGCTCCCTCTTACTTATATTGTATATTGTATAGTATATGAGATATATCTGGAGTTATGGGGCGAACCCAAAGCCCTGCCAATACCTCCACGATATGAAAAGGAGCGTTTGTGTGAGGTGTGGGTGTATTATGATATTTGGTATCGAAAGGTGCTATGTAGGCCTATTCCTGATCCAATTTACAGCCACCTAAGCCTGTTGGCACTCAGGAGAACCATAGGGAAGGCATGTCACAGCTGTCAGGTTATTATGCTACCTTCATGGACTTCAAAAAAGCCTATGACAGAATTGATAGGAAAAGACTATGGAAATTACATAGCATATATGGAATAGATTGCAATTTGCTGGAAGCTGTGAAAAGCATGTGTAGTTGCAAGGGCAGCAGTGATAATAGAGGATGAACAGAGTGAGATCTTTGATCTAAATATTGGATTAAATCATAAGTGTGTGATGTCCCCATGGTTGGTCAATATATAGAGTACGTGGATAGAGTATTAAACAAACAAATACAGTGGATGTTGGAGTATCCCTGGAAAGGGAAAGGAGTGAGTGGAAATTGACTGTGCTCCTGTTTGATTAGGATACAGTTCTATTAACCCGCTAAGTGCGAGCTATATGTAGTGAACACCCTATAACTGGGTGGCCATATTAGGCCTCATTCCAGCCTAAAATAGTGATTTTACCATAAATATCATAATTACTTATTCATATGCACCTATTTTACATTAATATGAAGATAGTAACATGTAACAGCAATAAAACAAGTGTGAAGAGTGTTTGGATGGTGGAAATCGCAAATTATTGATGACCGTTCATTCATGAAATGTGGAGCAGACGCGATGTACGCCCTCTCTCTCTGAAGGCCAGAGGCATACTGAAGCTTGTCTTTCTCTCTCGCTCTCTATCCCCACACATTAGACACGCAAGACCGGGACCGGTTTGGAGATATTGGCACGGCAAATACAGCAATAAACAAGGGAATAAGAGGAAACATAGGTGATAATTGAAGGGGGGGGGGGGGGGAAGGAGGGGATTTTTGCCACATGTGGAGGAGTGATAGAAGATATGGAGGGGAATTATCTCACTTGAACACCATTTTGTTAGTTTTAAGTGGTCTTGGGGCCTTTTACAAAAAAAAATTTCGGCCTTACATCTTAAGAGGATCGTCACCTTTGCCCACCAAAACCTCTTAAGAGTGTTCTCGCCGATCCTGGGTTAAGTAATGATGAGTGGGAGTTGCAGTGATTGGTAAATACATTTGGAAACAGAAGTTGGAGGTTAATATCTTGAAGAGTGTAAAAATGGAATTTAAGATAATTGCAGTCATATATTATTAAGCATGATTGAGTGACCAAATGTCAGCTCATTTAAGTATTTGGGTAGTGTTGAAGAGTAAAGATGTAAATTTGGGGGATGAATTGCAAGAGAGGGTGCATGCACATTAAGAGCAGTGACTAGGAATAGGGAGGTGAGCATGGAAGAAAAGAAGTTTCTGCTTGATAGTGGGGTGATCCTGTCATTGACGAAAGGGAGTGAAACATGGACATTGTTGGAGTGACATAAATCAGGTGAGAGCTCGAAATTATTTTCTTGATAAATGTGTGTGTGTTCATATGGAAAGACAGATAAATAAATGAGGAAGTAAGAGAGTGGTGTGGTGTGGATAATATATGTGCTGGAGAGTGTGAAGAGGAACACCTTGAGGTGGAACATAATAATAAAGAGTTAGGGAATGACTAATAGAGTGACATGAATAGGCAGACCGAGAATTATATGAAAGAATGAAGTAGAGAGGTATATGCATGAAGGAAGATGGAATGGGGTCGGTGGATGGTGGAAGAGCATGGAGGCCATTTATTCCTGCTAGAAATATTTTATTGTCAAACGCAGTTAGGATATTATGTGAATGTTTAAGCACCTTCCCAGAAGTGAATTGTGCACTAATGTCTCTGTCTGTTCTTCACCCCCACACAGCTTCATGCTCTTTCCAGGAGTACAGTGTGCACGTGCATCGAGTACTGTTCGAATGTGTGGGGAGGTTCCACTCATATCACACTTCTTATAAGAGTAGAATCAATGGTATTTCATATCAACTCACCTCCTCATACTAGTTCTCTAAATCTCTTTCTACACGCCGCAATGTTGCATCTCTGTTTCCTACTGCTATTTCAGTAATCAGAATTCTTCAGTGCCTTCCCACTATATACTTCCTCCTTTACAGGGAGTAAGTGGAACCTGCCTTTCAATATATTTTCTCATCCTCCTTTCATTGAATAAGAAAAATCTGGATCTCTCTCCCTTAATCTATCTTTCCCTCATCCTAAGAATTCAACCGTTTCAAGTTCCGTGTGATCGAAAATCCTAATTCCAATGTGTCTTGAATTTGACTGTCACTTTCAATTTAGGGGGTTACATTAGTTACGTTGCTTTTGTCTCTTTCTTACACTTATAAATCATATATAAATATAATATATATAAATATATATCACGTCCCTCAACTTCGATCACCCAATCACTCTTTTCTAGCTTTTATATAGAATCTTTATTCACAAATGTCCCATTACATGACACAACTAATCTTATCACTAATAACATTCCCATCTCTACCCTCTCTTCATTTGGCCTTAATAAGCAATCATTCCATACCCTATTGGAAATCGCTGCCAAGCAATCACTTGTCTCATACAATGACAAGTTGTTCACCCAAACCGATGGTGTGGTGATGGGGTCACCCTTGGGTCCCTCATACGCAAATGCCTTCCTCTGCCACCACAAGTAGATTTGGTTGAATAACTGTCCTCCAGATTTTAAACTCATATTCTACCGTAGGTACAGTTGTCCACAGATGAAACAGACACCCTTGGTCTGTCCAAGACCTCAATAGACGGCAGCACAAATAGTGACCATAAATTATCTGGTAACAGTGATAGTGTGGGGGTAGTAGGTGAAGATATGTGTTAATATCCAGTATTCGAGAATGGATAATAAGTCGTAGGCGTGTGCATAAACCTTTAACCGTCCTGGTGGTGTAATGGTTAAGGTGGCAAAAATATGTGTGTGATAACCCGGGTTCGAATCCCGGGGGATCATATATACTTTCATTAATTTCATTGGGGGTGTGATGGTGAGATAAATACAAATAATATTGGAAGGAGGGAGGCGAGGGAGGAGGGTAAAGGAGTGGGAGGGGTAACCAGCGGCGAGGTGGGACCAGGTGGGGGTGGAGGGAAGTGGGTGGCTAATTACTTTACTGTGAAAGAATAATTAATTTTGTGTTTTGATCATTATGTAGGATTATGATTGCAAAATATTGGAGTAGTGAGGTGTGTGTAGCATAATAAACGTGCTACAGGCTGCTCTCTCTCTCTCTCTCTCTCTCTCTCTCTCTCTCTCTCTCTCTCTCTCTCTCTCTCTCTCTCTCTCTCTCTCTCTCTCTTCATATACAATATATATGTGACAGATAGGCATTCAAATATATGATATCTTAAATCTCTAATGTAGTACTACTTCATATTTGATCTCTGCCAACCGAGTTGTGATATCGTGAATGTGGTATTGTTCAAACATGGGGGCGTCAGATACAGCTGAACTACCTGTTGGTTACCTAACAAGGGGAAATATAGTAATTGTTATTATTTGTCAGTTGGTGATTCAGTCAAACTTCAAATATTATAGTTAGTGTTGCAGCATAATGGTGAGTGTATAGGTCATAGTAGTAACGAAAGTCTGCAATGCATATATGGTGTATATAATACGGTATCAATGACACGCCAATTAAAGTGTTTTCCAAGTGTAACAGAGGTGATATCAGTCTTGGCATTGCCACGGGTATATAATCGCTTTTCATTATATACGTCCATAAGAATTAAACACAATAATATTATAAATGAATAAAACATCATTCAATGTATCTATAAATAATATATTTGTTTATTAATTTCACTCTAAAGCAGAAACCAGGTAACAAAGGATGTCTAATATATATTTACACGGCAATACACCTGTTCAAGAAAAGCAACCAGTTATATATAATGTGTCAATACAATCCTCAAAGTTTCGGTATAGAGGCGCAAAAGACCATGTCATAAAATAATATCCCCACATTGAAATCTAAGTTATATATATTGGCCAAACCTCTTGGTAGATATGCTCAACAATAATGACGCAAGGGTGGTGTAAGCTAAATATCAAATGAAAACACGATTATGCAGAACCTTTCCGGTATACCAGGTATTTTTTGATACGTTTTGGCGGCATCAGTAGAAGTGAAAGCGATAAATGAGATAGCGTCAAGGCCATTCTTTGCTACGGGTTCTAAGCTGTATACAGTTGGTTAGTGTCTCAGAGATATGAGGATACGCTTCTTCACTTATTATGGCATATAGTAAATGAGTTCATTAATTTTGGGCGGGACGTGTTGTAGATGGAGGAGTAATAGAGATATCCTAGCCATTACCGATTTTATAGATAAATAGCATTCCAAAACTGAGGAATATCCAATAATGATCATGAAATTAATGTGAAAAAGCTTACACGTATTAAGAAAGGGTTGGGAATACATTAAAATGAAAATACTGAGTAGGATTGGAATAATTATGGTGAGCAAAGATGCGTGGTATATACAACTAGTAACACGAAAATAATGCATTGTTCTGCTTTATGAAATATAATTGTGTTTAAGATAATTAGGATAATTCATAATTCATAATCATGAATCAATAATCAATTGAATAATCATGAATCAATAATCAATAATCAATAATCAATCAATCAATAATCATGACATAGGCAAAAATAGACTTCGAAGGTTTGAGATATAACTACTAACAATCTAGAGAAAGATGAACCAGGAGAGATACATAAAGCTTGATTAATTAACTTTAACAGATTATAGAAAACAGGGAGAGATTAAAGGCGCAACAGAGAAACGGGAGCAACGAATTATCAGTCCTCATTAATAATTTAAATCCGTTCTCAAAAAACAGGGTGAATGTTCATTTATGTGAATATATGACTTGTGATTTCGTATCATATTTAAGAGTAAGTTGTGAATTACATAAAGCTTAACAACAAGGTTAGTATCTAAAATATGATTGAAAAGGAAGAGTTGCAGCATTTCCGTTGTAAATGTTGTCAGAGTTTTTGTACGAAAAAAACACACTTGGTATGGATATATCTTAATTCAATATTTCTTTAGGTTACCAATAATACAATCTTGACAAATATTGCCAATCAATAATATAAGGTCCATTGATTTCTTAATATATTTAGTTACAAAACGACTTTACAATAGCATTATTGGTAACTCTAGATTTTCTACATCCTTATTAACCAATAAAGAGGGTAATCTTAATCTTACTAAATAATTGACTCACACAAAACCTGTAGAGCGAGACTGAAATAGATGCATGGTCATTTTATAGTTAGTAGATAATTTTTCTATGTGAGTTAGTGAGACTAAAGGCAGAACTCACTGTGACGAGTGCCTCCCCCATAGTTAAAAGAGTGACAGGGCCAAAATCAAGGCATGTTCGAACCAAAATGCCTGGACACACAGAGTTTGAAGTAATTTAAGTTATAGGATGAGGGGAAAATGGAATCAGGGTAGAGCGTTCCAGAGCTCAGCTGTTGAATACGAGAAAGATTGGGAATATTGCTTTACTCTTGGGTTGGAGAGTTGCAAAGGATAGTGGTGGGATTGTGTTGAAAAACGGGTTCTACATACCCTTCGTAGAGGAGGTGGTATACATTGAGAGAGGTCTGCGGAACACTGATTACTTTAATACTGTATCGGTAGAATAGCGAGAGAGATGCAATTTTGCGGCGAAGAGAAAGAGATCGCAGAGAGTCAGGGAGTGGAGGTGAGTTAATAAGACAACAGGTTTTCTTTTCTACTTTGTCAAGAAATGCTGTGTGAGAGGATCTTCCCCACACATGTGAACAATACTCAATACATGGACGCGCTGTGCCTCTGTACAGAGCAAGAAGCTGTGCCGGGGTAATGAACCCCAGGAGAAGATTGAGCACACCCAGCTTCTGGAAATCTGTTTTAGTAAAGGGTGGTAATATGATCATTTCCAAGTGAGATCAGAAGAAAAGGAGACACCGAGAATACTGAGAGAAGATGAAGGATTGATTTGTGAATTGTTGAAGTATAAGGGAAAGTCTTGTGGGAGTTCTTGATGGGTAGATAAATGGAGAAATGGGTTTTGGAAACACCAAGAGCAACAATATATTTTCTGCCAGAATAAGAATTGTTGATAGGTCAGAAGGTAAGTGTTTTATGGAATCGTCACGTGACTTTTTGAGGGATTGTTTGTTGGGGGGTTCTGAAAAATTGGTTGAATAGTGTAAGGTAGAGTCATCAGCATATATGAATGAATAGCTGATAGTTGATAGGTTGAGAAAGTGAAAGATGGCCGTCCACAACTGCAGCTATGGAACGGCCAGGAAGGAAAATAGAGAAAAAGTCACAAATTGAGGGACAGAAACTAAAGGAGGGTAGTTTAGATAATAGAGATTTGTGCCAGGCTCGATTAAAGGCCTTAGATATGTCTAGCGCAATAGAAAAGGTTTCATCGAATTCATGAAAGGAGGATGACCAAAAGTTAGTAAGATATGAATAAGATATGAAAGAAGATCACCAGTAGAGCGACCCTTAAGGAAGCCATACTGGCGATCTGAAAGTAAATTATATGGTCAGCGAGATGCTTAAGAAATGTTGAAGGTAAGAATAGTTTCCAAAACTTTGGGAGATGCAAGCAATGAGAGCAATTGGACGATAGTTGGAGGGTTGAGAACGATCACCCCTTCTTTGGGATAGGTTGGATGAGAGCAAACTTCAAGCAAGAACGGAACACATTAGAGGAGAGACAGAGACGGAAGAGTTTGCCTAGGCAGGGAGTCAGCAAGGAAGCACAGTTTTTTAGTACAACAGGAGGAACACCATCACGCCTTCTTAGTATTAAGCCCAGAGAGGGTAGAGAGTACATATTTAAAAGAGATTAGGATATTAGGTATAAGTAGGAGAGAGGGGCTTGGAGAGGGAGGAATAGCACTGGAATCATCCAAGGTGGAGTTTTTAGCGAAAGTTTGGGTGAAGAGTTTAGCTTTGTCAGAGAAAGAAGTGACGGTAGTGCTGTCAGAGTGGAAAAGGGGAGGGAAAGACAAAGAAGAACAATTGGTGGAAAGGTTTTTGGCTAGATACCAGAAAGCTTGGGAAGAGCTTAGAGTTGGATAGTTCAGAGAGAGGTAACCTGACCAAGATTCAAACCCACTCACTCCAGGTATATTTGGAAGAGCTGGGCACCATAACCACTCGGCCATGAGCATACGGCTGAGTGGTTATGGTGCTCAGCTCTTCCAAATATACCTGGAGTGAGTGGGTTCAAATCCTGGTCAAGATACCTCTCTCCCAGCCTGTCCGACATTATCATTATATATTGGATAGTTCAGTGCATTTAATATAGAATCGATGATAGAGTGTTTGGTGAGTCGAAGAACAGATTTGGCTTGATTCTGGGCAGAAACATATGAAAAATAAGATTCTTGGGTTTTAACACCTTATTGGCGGCCTAGACGGTCTATTTGACCGTACCGCACAGCATTTTTTGTCTACCCTAAATAGGGTTGTTTCCGTGCTCATTTTCATGCCTAAATAAGACCTAGAGCGTAAAACAAGTATCTATCCCTGAAAGGGCGTAAACAGAGCTTTCCAATGACACCCGAACCATCCTTGTACGACCACTGGTTCTCTTGCAACGATCGTGCAACACGAGTGCAAAACCCCTAAAAAAAGGTAATTTCCTTACATAATTCCCTGTGTAGCGAGTGAGAGAGGGGGGAAGAAGGTGGGATACAGTTCAGTAGGTCCACGGTGGTCGTGCGGAGCGGTCATAAGGTTACTACGCTCGTCCCATCGCTCAGCTCTCTCTCTCAGCAACATTACGTGCTGAAAATGGCGGTCGACATATGTCGTGCACCGCCACATAGTCCAAATTGATTTCACTCGACATATGTCGTGCGCCAACAGTTAAGGGTTAAGGTGTCGGTTCCATTTGAATGCTTCATCCTTATTGCGGACAGAAGTAGAACAAGCGTAAGTAAACCAAGATTTGTTTACATTAGTCTGAGGGAATGAAAATGGAATGTATGCCTCCATGCCCAAGAGGATTACCTTGGAAATGCATTCAACACTCTCCGAGGGTCCCCGGCAACGGAAGCAAAAATAATTTCATGGGAAATTAAAGAAGTACTGCCGAAGAGCCTCCCAGTCGGCATCGCCAAAGTGCTACAATTGCCACCGGCTGGCTAGTTCGGCTCAATCGGGTGGCCGTACTGAAGAGATAGGACAGGTAAGAGAGATAGGTAAGAGGAGCCGAAATGAGGGAAAAGATCGACAGTATAAGAGGAAGGGTTAGAAGTTAGAAACAAGTCAAGAATGTTAGGCCGATCTCCGAAGCGATCTGGGATACGGGTGGGTTGCTGAACCAACTGCTGTAGGTCATTTAGGATAAAAAAGATATAGGGTTGTTCACCAGGTTGGTCAGTGGAATGAGAGGAGAGTCATTGGCGGTGGTGAACGTTAAAATCTCCTAAGATGGTGATTTCTGAGAAAGGAGAAATGGCTAGGATGTGTTCCACTTAAGAGTTTATATAGTCAGTAGAGTTAGGGGAAAGATAGACAACACAGAATTGTTTAGTATGAGAATGACAGAATAGTTTGAGCCATAAAGTGGAGAATTCAGAGGAGTCAAAATCGGGAACGTGAGAGCCAGTGAGTTTGCTGCGCATGTATGCACAGCATCCGCCTTTTGCTTTGAAAGTAGGATAGAGAAAATAGGACGATACAGAGAAGGGGCTGCTGTCAGTTTCATACAATTATGTCTAAAAAAAAGTGGTAGCATTTATTTTACAAAATCAAGGAACTGCACTGCAAATACAAATAGTGTAGTGTGTAAATGTAATCACGGTCGACCCAGTTTGCTATAACAGTAAAACTGCAGACTAAAACATACAATAAATATAGCAAAGATAAATAGGTAGATAAACCTTCTTCATTTACTGTAATACAGTATATATATATATTGTTACGGATTTAAGTCCCATTTCCTGACCCCTAATCCATGACAGAAATTTAAATAGGAGAAAATTAAGAATTGGAAAAGAAAGACACAGCTAGAGGAATATAAAAATATATAAGCTCAAATTATCTTAATACTTAAGGAAAGTGAAAACAAATAAGTAAATTATAATTTGTTCATTAATACATAAAATTTAACATGAGTACATAATTAACTAATTTCTATTCAATGAGACAACACTAACACCATGGATCACACCAAATATTAATATCTTTCCTAACCCTGATTTCCGTCCCAAACAGCCTTAAAATATTCTATATTCTAAAGGTGGTTCACTGTATTCCCAACAATCACTAGAACCTCTAAAAGGTCTGTTTACTTTACCATATCTTAGAGGATCAAGAAATCCCAGGGCTGGAAATCTTCATGGCGTATCCACTGACGTCTCACCACACCCACCCCAATACACAGTATGCCTCCCTCTCCCACCACCGAGCTTACAACGCTTTGGTTTTTACAATAGTATCTCAAAGTTTAGATACAAATCCTTTAATTTCAAATCAACACACATGAAACAAGGTAACTTAAATCTTAAACTTTCACTCTTATGAAACTATTGAGCTTCACGTTGTATACTGTACACATAAAATTATAGCTCTTCGAAACCTAAATGAATTCACTTAAATCAATCCTAAATGATACAAGAACAGTTCATAAACCTGTGAGACCTCAACTCCCTTATTAAAGTATCATAAACCATAATCTAATGTTCACACCAATCTGTTACAGAAACAAATCCTACATTATACAAGAACAGTTCATAAACCTGTGAGACCTCAACTCCCTTATTAAAGTATCATAAACCATAATCTAGTGGTCACACCAATCTGTTACAGAAACAAAATAATATGAAAACATAATCCAAGTACATGAAATTAACCATCCATACAGGATTCGAATCAAGTACTGTTGTATCACTAACTTCCGCTAAGCATTACGAAAATATAAGTTATTAACCTCTTAAATACTTTATATTTAAATAGACAGGCTAGAATGATTCCCATTTATTTTAATACTGATCTACCTTATTAAATAATAATAAATAGGCTCATACCTAACAATATATATATATATATTGTTTCAAAGTAAATTACATATACAACCGACAAACAGTTTGTGCTTATGTGCCAATAGAAAGAGAGAGAGAGAGAGAGAGAGAGAGAGAGAGAGAGAGAGAGAGAGAGAGAGAGAGAGAGAGAGAGAGAGAGAGAGAAAGAGAGCGAGAGAGAGAGACCTCTGCCGTTTTAATCATGAGTTTTAGTGTCACATAGTTGTCATGGACTAGATGTTAGTCCTTATAATAATATACATAATAATACTAATATTAATACCCTCTCCCCTCCCCCATCTAAGATTCTTGAGGTAAAAACACACAGTTTCTTATTGGAGGATGTCTCTGTTTCAATTTGCTACAACTTTAGCAGTGTTATGTTCCATTAATACCAGCAATCCAATACTTTGCAATCATAATACCACAGAATATTCAAAACACAAAATTATGTTTTCACAGTAAAGTAATTAGCCACCCACTTCCCTCCACCCCCAACTGGTCCCACCTCGCCGCTGGTTACCCCTTCCACTCCTTTACCCTCCTCCCTCGCCTCCCTCCTTCCACCCCATACCTTCACCTACTACCCCCACACCATCACTGTTACCAGATGATTTATGGGCACTAATTGTGCTGCCCTCTATTGAGGTTTTGGACAGACCAAGGGTGTGTCTGTTTCATCTGTTGACAACTGTACATGGATGACGCCTTCTTGATTTGTAACCCTTGTTTAGAGGGACCTGAGTTAAGTCGGCCTAGAGAACCAAGGACTAAGTGGCAGGGCCCTACTTAAGTCTGTGTGCAATTTTTGAGCAATAATGGCTCTGAGAGAGACACGAGCGACGGGAAGAGCGTAGGTCGGCTCATGACCGCTCGGCACGGGTTCCGCGCGACTACTGACGGTCCCTCCACACACATCCACACTCACTGCCTCACTACACAGGGAATATGTAAGGATATTACCGTATTTTAGGGATTTTGCACTCGTCTTGCACGATCGTTGCAAGAGAACGCGTGGTCGTAGAAGGATGGTTCTGGTGTCATTGGAAAGCTCAATTATCGCCCTTTCAGGGATACATAATTGTATTACGCTCTGGCTCTTGTTTATGCATGAAAAGAGCACGGAAACAATGTCGTTTAGGGTAAAACCACCCGCTTGCCAGGTAGTAGAAGTTACCGACCTAGCTGCTCGTGGAGTGTTAAGCACCCCACTCATATCGTATCGTTTCTGTTATACCTAAACTCACAACATCCCAGTATCAGATTCACACATGAAGTAGAAGACAATCATAAACTCCCTTTCCTTGATACTCTTATCACCAAAGACTCTACTTCCCTATCCACGAATGTTTATCGTAAGCCCACTTTTACCGGTCTAGGTACAATTTTCTTAAGTTTAATACCTCTTAAATATAAAACCAACAATAGCATGACTCTTCTTAACAAAGCATACAATTCCTGTTCATCTTGGCTTTCGTTTCACTCTGAGACATGTTTCCTTCTTAACTAATAACAAATACCCCACTCATATGTTTAACATATTTCTGAACCATTTTCTTAACTCTAAGCTCTGCCCACCCACCCAAGTTCGAACTGTACAGAAAGACACTAGATATTAATATAAAATCCCATATTTAGGGCCACTTAGCTATGAAATTAGGAAATCCTTCCACAAAACTCTTCGCAACTGCTACCCACATATCAATTTCAAATTCGTTTTTACTAATAATAACACTATAGTAAATTTCCTCAAACATACTTCTGCTCCTCCTATGAACCACTATTTCAATGTGGTTAACCAGTTCACCTGTTCTAGCTGTACTGCTAGATACGTGGGTTCCACCTCACGTTGGTTGCTTCACCGTATCCGGGAGCACCGAGGTAAATTCATTCGGACAGACAGGTTGATTTCTAAGCCTTCCTCTTCTGCTATCCGCGATCACTCTCACCAGTTTGATCACCCTTTCTCTTCCACAGACTTCCAGATACTAAACACATGCCATTCACGCAGTTACCTTATCACCTCAGAATCTATCTATATAAATAAATTAATGCCCAACCTGAACAACGACGCCACTGCAACACCGCTTTTCACTCAGTAAATATCTTTCCATTTAATTTTCGTACTTTATTGTATACCCTCTCTTATTATTATTATTTTATTATATTTGTTTTTGTTAAGTTTAGCTTAACGCTGTTCTCTTAATATATTGTTTTGTAGTTATGTTTTATATTTTCGGTTCATATTCATTCGAACCTTACTGTTTGATATTTCTTATCCATAGGTAAAATGTGTTTTGTTTCTTATGTAAACTTTCATCTATTTTAGATTCACTGAAGATGGAGACTAATTTCTCTGAAACGTTTGGTACCCAATAAAGATAAGATGTTCGCTACTACGCTGGTTCTCCTTTTCCTTGTGAGACTTCGATTCCCAAGTGGAAGCTCCAATGCAGAATATATATATATATCTATATATATATATATATATACAATAGTATATATGTATATATATATAATATATATATATATATATATATATATATATATATATATATATATATATATACAATAGTATATACTGTATATATATATATATTTATTTATATATATAATCACTTGGGCTACACGAAATTAGTTCAACTATTCAAGGCAACATACTGGACCCCCCATCCTAATCCTTTAGCCAAACAAACGGTGGAGTCATGTCTAGCTTGCGCGGGAGAAAAAGTTACAACACTCACACCTGGCCCTTCTGGGACTATCACACCAACGGCACCGTGGCAACTTTTCTCACTAGACACCATAGGCCCTTTTCCCGCCTTAAACTCTTTTCGGTTTGTGTAAATATTTGTTGACACGTACTCCAAATTCTTAATTGCGATTCCAGTCAAAGACCACAGTGCTAAGACAGTGGCAGGTGCAAGGTTAAACCACGTATTCCTTAACTTTGGCCTTCCCCCAGCCATTACATACCGACAATGCCCCGGAATTCTGTGGTCAAATTTGGTCGTCCCTCGCATAGCTAATGGGCTACGAAATTTCTCATTCATCCCCGTACTGGCCAAAAGGCAACGTGATCAGTGAGAGGAGCCATAGGACTATAAATTAATTATAATATATATAATTTTGTGTTCCACAAAAGATTATTTTAGTAATAGCTAGGTTAGGTTAGTTTTGGTTGTTATCTTACCTCATAACTACAAATAATTTCATTCATATTTAAGTCAAATATCCTAACATAAATAAAGTTTGTTTGGCTAAGTTAGGATTTGCATATTTCTTACCTTTTGAGTGTTGTTTACCTCACAAAATGTTTAACCATTGCAAAAGTTAAGATTTAGTGTGGGGATATGCAATATGTCAAACGCATATTGGAAACAGCGAAGGTATTATTAATGGGGTGCCTATGACTTTGTGATCATGTACTGAAGCCATTAAAAGTACAAATTCCTTCCCAATAAAATAATCACATTGATGCATCAGAATTTTAACCAGGGACTTTAACTTGCTCAAGCTTAGATCACACATTCAGGAGTGTGAGGCCGAGTTTCCCCAAGTCCCCAGTCGCGGGTAATAGGGCAAAAAAGAAGCCGAGTGTGAAAAATACCATGAGTGTACACAAGTGTTCTCGAGTGTCCACGAGTTATGTCGAGTAGCCACAAGTACATTCGTGGATACTCGCAGTAATTACCGAGTTATTACGAGTGAACTGAGAGTGTGTGAAAATTTGAATTGTAACGGTCATTTTCGGATCACGAGTGCATGCGAGTATGTAAGAGTAATCACGAGTGATGTACGAGTATGTGAGAGTTATTCCGAATGCAACATGAGTATTGACGAGTTATGACGAGTGTTCACGATATATGCCAATGAGTTCATTGAGAGTATGCCTGATTGCCTCCCATTGTTCCCCTGGCATATATAAAGGGCGCCCCATGCCACACCAACAGTCACCACCGTGCAGCACACAACACCTGACCCACGCACCATGTCCCGCAGGATGCTCCAGAACCTAGCGAAGGTGTAACTTGCGCTTCTACAGGTCGAGTTGGATGCCCTGGAGGAAGAGGAGCTGCAACATAAAGGCAGGCATCAACGGCAGAGGAGACCAAAGAGTGTGTGGGCTAGGAAGTGGCTACTCAGATAGCCACAGTATGGGGTTTACAAGCAGCTGATGAGGGAGCTCGAGGCCGAGGATTGCAAGGGCTTCAAGAACCTTCTCCGTGTGGACAGGTATATGTTTAGGGAGTTGGTGGCTCGTGTTGGTCCCAAGATAGAGAAGCAGGACACGTTTTGGTGGGAGGCGTTGTTGCCTGGCATACGGGTAGCCATAACACTCCAATACCTAGCCACGGGAGACTGTAATGCCAGCCTTCAGTATGGCTTCCGTGTGGCACACAACACAATCTCCCTCATTGTTCCTGAAACCTGCGAAGCCATTGTCGCCGAATACCAGCCGGAAGTGTTACAGTGCCCCAGAACACCTGATGAGTGGAGGAAGGTAGCCAGCCTGTTTGCCAGACAGTGGGATTTTCAGCATGCCATAGGTGCCCTTGATGGGAAACATGTTGCCATCAGATGTCCACCCAATGGAGGCTCCGAGTTTTACAACTATAAGGGCTTCCATTCCATCGTCCTCATGGCACTTGTCGACGCCAATTACAAGTTCCTCTAGTGTGATGTGGGTGCACATGGTAGCTGCTCAGATGGAGGGATATTCGCCAAGACAGCCCTGAGACCAGCGCTAGAATAGAACAGACTTGGACTCCCGCCCACTGAACCCCTGTCTAATGACGCCCTACCTGTGCCATACTTTATCTTAGGGGACGACGCATTCCCCAAGAGGACGTAGCTTATGAAATCCCACACAGCTCATAGGCTCACTGTCCCTGAACGTATCTTCAACTATCATCTGTCAAGGGCCCGACGCGTTGTGGAGAACGCCTTTGGGATTATGTCAGCCAGGTAAGCATTTTATGTAACCCACTCCCACCCCTCCCATTGATTCATGTGTGCATCCCATTTTCATGACTGTCACAACTATTTCTTAAATTTCATTATAAACATGTCCATAACATTTTTCTGACAAATGCAGGTTCACGTACATCCTCACTACAATTTGCATTCTTACAATTTTAATACCCATTTCCTAATTTCCATTATATACATGTCCATCACATTTCTCTCCCGATTTCAGGTTCAGGTGGCCCCTTGCTACAATGACACTCTACACCCGGCGTGTGCAGTCTGTGGTGTTGGCATGCTGCTGCATGCACAACCTGATGAGAGTCAGGTACCCCTACCACCACACTGCACTGCTAGATGGGAAAGACCCCGAGACACGCATAGTGACACCAGGGGCCTGGAGGGATGGTGAGGGGATGGCCGGCCTCGAGAGGCTGACAGGCAACATAGCGACAGTCCAGGCCAAGCAACAGCGAATCCACCTCACCAACTATTATGCCTCACCCAGGGGTAGAGTTCCCTGGCAGGACGCCATGATATAAGGTATAATCCCTCTGTATTTTATATATAATATTTATGTTGTAATAATGTTTTTTATCAGGTTTCAAGTTATATTCTATGTTTCAGTATTATAATTTAACCAGGGATTTTAACTTGCCCAAGCCTAGTTCACACATTCAGGAGTGTGAGGCCGAGTTTCCCCGAGTCCCCAGTCACGGGATATACAGTATATGTTTGATTTCTCTTTCAGACTCTCTCTTAATAATTTCAAACGTATAGTTTAATTTTGTGATAATAATTAAAGTATATTTTTGTATTTTTATAATGACATTGTCTTATAAGAATTTTAATTGTAATATACAGTATATATGTATATATATATATATATATATATATATATATATATATATATATATATATATATAGATATATATATAGATATATTTAGTTTGTATCTCCATAACTAATATCAAGATTTAGGTTCTCATTATATATTATTGTTATTATTGGATTCATCATTTTTACTTATATATGATGCTTGCCAATTTAATATTTAATTTATGTAATATTTTAATTTATTTTGTATATATAAAATTATTATGTTCTTGGGTATGAAACAACAGGTGGGGATATACACTTTTTTTATTTTGAATAGTGTACAATATTAACCAACATATTTTTACCAAATCATCTTCGTCAGGTGATTTTGGGGTCGAGGCTTGTAGAGTGTTCAGGGAGGGCGATGCGAATGGGCTGGTTGACGGGAGTGACAGGTTCAAGAAGGCACCTGGGATGAGGGGCCTGGTGGGAGTCGCAGGCAGTGAGAGGTTTGTGCCATGTATGGGGTCAAATACCCCCAGTAGGGGTCGTGGAACAAATAATTTCATTATCCATTTCACACACTGATTTCAACAACACCTATCCACATTATTGCTAAATAGTATCACTATCACAGTTAGATTTATGTCCACATTTCGCCTAGGCCATGGCGAACATTTAATAGTTTGAATATTAAATGTACCTGACGAACACCTACACAAATCACTAAATGATTACACTGATTACAACGACACCTGTCCACATTATTGCTAAAGAGTTTCACTATCACAGTTAGATTTATGGCCACATTTCGCCTAGGCCATAGCGAACATTTAATAGTTTGAACCTTAAATGTACCTGACGAACATATACACAAATCACTAAAATAACTAGTGGTTGCTTATCTGTAACCCTAGCTGGAGTTTAGTGTAAGTGTGCGTGTGGCAGAGCTCTCCACCTAGAGTCCAGTGGTTTAGTACCTCTGCTTCCTCTTGAAGTCTTGCATCCGCTTAAAGTAGAGGAACGGGTTATCCTTCACCTATTCTATTATCTCGTACTCAGTGTCCTCATCGAAGAGGACCCTGGTCAGTTTCTTCTTTTTCGTAGCTCCAAACGGGGTCGTGCATATTACCTGCGTGGTCTGGCCGGCCTGGCTGTCATCCTCCTTGAGCTCATGCAGGGTGTCCTGGGAGCCCTGCGAGGCCTCCATTCCATCGTTGACCTGCTGCTCCACCATCAGTGTCGTCAATGGTTTCTTCAGGATCTTCCCTCGGTACAGGTCGTTTGGGCGGCGGCTGGCTGTCTGGTATTATGTCCTCCGAATCAATGTCCACGACATTGTGCACCTGACGAGGTGTTTGTAAATTCCTTGCCCTGCCAGGCTTGCGGACGGGGGTCTCGTTGGGCATGGCGGCATGAGTGGGTGGGTGGCGTGGAGAGAGGTGGTGATGTGTGTGGGTCCAGAGGTCAACTGTGAATCTATCACGCAGGGTGGTCATTTATAGAGGGTGGGGGAATGGGGGTACAAGCCTCGGATGAAAGTGCGGGTGCCAGCTTGCCAGGTGGTGTTGCCACCACTTGGGCTTGACTCGTCGATTCTAGAACGTTGACGCTACACTCAGGGTTATTCGCAAACACTTGGGATACACTCGAGTTGCATTCGTGACAACTCGGGTCAACTCGTCATAACTCTTAACCCTTATTTAGCGGGTGGTAAGGTATTTTACACTGTACCGCTCAGCGGGCATAATCCCGAAATATTCGCTCAATTTCACTTGCCCTAGCGCCGTTACAATGACTCCAATGCTAACGAAACGATCATTTGTGGAAAGAGCAACTCTTCGTCTCCCCATATAAGTCTATTATTGATGTTATGAGCGAGTGTGGAGGGTGGGAAGAGGTGAGGAAGAGGAGGTACTTTTTGGTCTATTTCCCGGGCGCGTTCGGTTGCGTTCGCTTTGGCCTGACTTCGGCCTCTCGCGCGTCTACTATTCCTTCGGTAATCGGTCTTATTTTTCTCTTATTTCTCCTTATTTCTGTATTCTCTGTATTCTCTCTCTCTCTCTTTCTCTCACTCCTGTCTGTCTGTCTGTCTGTCTCTCTCTCTCTCTCTCTGGCTTGCTCGCTTTCCCTCTCTCGCTCGCTCTGTCTCTCTCTCTCTCTTGCTCATCCATATATTATGTAATTCTCATTATTATTTTCTCTAATCTCTCTCACTCCTCCTGTCTGTCTGTCTCTCTCTGGCTCGCTCGCTTTCCCTCTCTCGCGCTCCCTTTCTCTCTTCCTCATCCGTATATGTAATTCTCATTATTATTTTCTCTAACTAATCCCTCTATTTCATTTATTTGCTTGTAATATTTCTGTATTATTATATCTTTTTCACTCTTTCTTCAGTTCAGTTTCTGTATTCTCTCTATACGGTGGGAATGGTATTTCGTATGAGGGATGTGCAGCACAAATGTTCAATCTTTCGTTGTTTGGTTGTTTGTATTACCGTAAGAAATATATTGAACGCCTGCAAATAATACGCTATAAAATGCTTGCAATCAAACTCTCAAGCAATTTCAAGGTCACATGCAATTATAAATGTATAGGTAGACCCAGAGAGGAAGAGACAAGAGAGAGAGAGAGAGTGTCGTGATAATATAACAATGTTACATAATTATGTGAAACAATAATATATACGGTAGGCCTACATCTATTCCCCACAATCATATAATGCCAAGCACAAATATTCAATCAATCATTGTTTGTATTACCGTAAGAAATTTACTGAACGCCTGCAAATAATACGCTATAAAATGCTTGCAATCTCTATTTTATCTAATCTCTCTCACTCCTGCTCTCTCTCTCTCTCTCTCTGGCTCGCTCGCTTTCCCTCTTCCTCATCCGTATTATGTATTTCTCATTATTATTTTCTAACAAACCCCTCTATTTCATTTATTTGCTTGTAATATTTCTGTATTATTATATCTTTTTCACTCTTTCTTCAGTTCAGTTTCTGCATTCTCTCTCTCTCTCTCTCTCTGTTTCGCTTGCTTTGCAGGAATTTTGTTTTTGTTTTATATATAATAATTATCATTCACTTACTATATCGTATAAACAATAGTAGGTAGCCAACTTACCATAATACCGATACACCAAACCGATCCGCATGCGGTTTTGTTTATCACTTGTTTACTAAAGTGCCACCATTATCGATTTTCTTGGAGCCGACTCGAGCGGGAGGGTTACCAATTGAAGTTAAATTCGCTAGCATATATTGTTAGATGTAAGACATGATAAATACCACTAGAAATATGAATTGGCAAAATCCATATAATATCACTTCGAAATTGTTCTGAAATTTCAAAACAAAAGTGTAAGTCATTGCTGCTAGATCGAAGTAAAGGTCTCTAGATCTAGCGGAAGTCGCTATACGTGTTGGCAGTACTGCACACTCATTCATTTCATTCTTTCATCTTCTATTGAGCTCGTCCTGGAATCTTTACGACTCTGAATCTTACGATTGCCGACGGCGATACGTTGTTGACATTGTTGTTGATGTTCCAGTGGAGGGATGAACAAAATATTTTCCTTGTCAAATAATAGCTATTTCATAGTCCCACAGGACTTATTTTGATATATTTATCAAATTTACTGAACGCCTGAAAATAATACGCTATAAAATGCTTGCAATCAAACTTTCAAGCAATTACAAGGTCACATGCAATTATAAAAAGGTATATTGTAGACCACAATCTTCGCCAAGCTTCGTTGTTGCTTGTATTCTCGTGAGAAATGTACCATACACCCTGGTTATCGTGAGAAATTTACCGAACGCCTGCAAATAATACGCTATAATATGCTTGCAATCAAACTCTCAAGCAATTTCAATGTCACATGCAGTATAGGTAGACCCAGAGAGGAAGAGACAGACAGAGAGAGAGAGGAGGTCAAGAACATCTGCTAGGTGTGATTTCCTCTGGGAGGTAAGAGAAGATTAGTTAGGGGCGTGCCCTGGCCTACATCAGGCAAAGAGAGTACAAAGGAGTACAAAGGAGTACAAACAAAGAGAGTGAGACAGAGAGAGAGAGAGTGTCGTCATAATATAACAATGATACATAATTATGTATCATATATATGAAAACATTATATATACGGTAGGCCTACATCTGTTCCCCACAATCATATAATGCCAAGCACAAATATTCAATCTTTCGTTGTTTGTATTACCGTAAGAAATTTACCGAACGCCTGCAAATAATACTCTATAAAATGCAAAGAAAATTTCTTGTATAGTGCAATTTTGAGGACTTAATGTGCTCTGAGAGAGAGCAGAGGGAGCGGTGATTAGGAGCATAAATTACCTCAAGACCGCTCGCCACACAGGGAATTATATAAGGAAATTACCGTATTTTAGAGTTTTTGAACTCGTGTTGCACGATCGTTGAAAGACAACCAGTGATCGTAGAAGGATGGTTCAGGTGTCATTGGAAAGCTCAATTTACGCCCTTTCAGGGATACATACTTGTATTACGCTCTGGATCTTGTTTATGCATGAAAAAGACCACGGAAACAACCCCATTTAGGGTAAAAAACAAAAACGCTAGGCGGCACAGTGAAATATACTCCACCAGCCGCTCATAAGGTGATAAAATGCTTGCAATCACATTTTCAAGCAATTATAAAATGTAAATTGTACTTACCAACACCCACACCAGTATGTTCTTCGTCAGGAACGTCTCCAATTTGCTCAAGGGTCTGTCCAATATCAACCACAACATCCACCCCACGCAAATTCACAACTTCCCACGAGTATTTGAGAGTGACCCAGAGTGCCCACGTGTTCATGCGATATTGTACAAGTCATTACGCGAGTTTCCGCGACTGAATACTCGTGGAAACTCGGGCTCGCACTCCTGAATGTGTGAACCATGCTTTAATAACAAGATGTCACTCCACATGACCGACATTCATGGATTTCAACTAAAATTTTATCTTATGTGTCCTAATCTTCCTGTATTTACTGTCACTTCCCCCATCTATTTTTAATTTTTCCACTCAAAAGTCTATATTGGGCTTTACTCGTTTTATCTTATCAATGTATTCAGGTTTCATTACATAATTCGCTCCATATACTGCCCTGCTTAAATCCTGTCATAAAATGCTGTCTTGTTTGTATCTTGGCAGCCAGAATATTGGCATTACTTCCTACTACTTTGAGATTGTCCATGCATTCCTACGACATTGCCTTTTTCCATGCAATCATAATGTTATCGTCCGTGATGCCTCCGTTGTGTTGCCTGATCCCTCCACCGTCTCCATATCATCATACTGAACTCCTACTTTCACCTTGGCTTCTGTCTTGTTTCCTTCGTCCCGGCTCTATACTTACCCAAGGCGTATTATTTGATAGACTCGCTATTTTATACCTAGCTGAATTTAGTATAATGTTAGTATATATTATTATATGTTTGGGTTGAAAAGAGCATATCACTTTTGACGTAGTGGTCTCATAATTTTGCATATAAATTGTTAAGCCTAACTATGCGAGATAGGCATCTCTTACCTTAGTTTGGGAACGAAATAGAGGAGTTCACCACCCAACCAGTTTTCCCTCATAAAAAAAAAAAAAAAAAAAAATACATAAATAAAATGACTATCACAACCACTCACCAAAACCTCCCCTGCCCATTAAAGGCAAAACAAAATGAAGATCTAACACCTGACCTAAGAAATCCCCCCACCCAGCCATACCTCGCTTACCTGAGATGGCCAAGCTAGAGCAACAAAGCCACAACGGTCCCATGACCTAGATAGGTCAAGGTGACCTCCTTGCCCTCACCGCCAAAACCATTTTGAGGAGCAAGAAAGCTAAAGTAGAGCGGATGCAGAAAGTGTTCAACAGCTCTATTAGCGGATAAAAGGAAAAGGGACCTCCATCCCTTCATCCTGCGACACCAGCCATCTTTCCTTAGTAAATGAGCTTGTGATACCAGATCAGTAGTCTGTAATACTAGGCACACCTCCCATGTCCAACGACCTGTGGTACCAGCCGGAGTAGTCTATAATACCAACCATCCTGTTTATCATAAATGGCCTAGAGAAGTTAGTACAGCACACTACTTGTGTTCCTGACTGTCTTGGAGATTGGTCCAACATTCTTGACTTATTCCTAACTTCTAATCCTTCTACTTACGCATTATGTAACTGTAAACTAATTTTGAACTTACAAATTGAATACTTAAAATATATGCATAATATTACATTATAGTACCTCCTTTCAAACTGATTGCAACTCCCAAGAGAAGTGTGCTCCAAGTAGAACAAATGTAATATGCGAAAGGGTGAAAGGCTTTGCAGCCATCAATGTGTGTTGAGAGAGAGAGAGAGAGGAGGTATTTAAATATGCAAGAGGGTGGTCGGGGGCCGGGGGAGTGCTGGAGAGATCTTGGTGACCCTGGTCTCTGGGTCTTCTCCAGGATGACCTAGATGTTGTGTGAATTTGTATTTTGTTTTTGTGTGTTCATTGGTTTATGTTATTGTTTTGTGTTGTCCCTATTCTTGCTCTGTCTTGAGTCCCCCCCCCCCCCAAACAAAAACAAAATTATAAAAAGGAAAAGTGGGGATTGGGCCTGAGTAAATAGATAGATAGAACAAATAATACACATACAAGAGGGAAAACAAATTGAAAATTATATACGGTAAAAGTGGGATGATATGAGGATTGTTACGTCCTGGGATATATAAACACTGGGCTCTTTCTATTGGACTAGGTATGCGGCAACAAGCAACAACGGAAAACGCTAGATCCAACCCTTATCTATAAACCCAGGCAACAAACCACCCTAAACCGTCAAGAGTCCTGCCTGGACAACGAGGTATCCTATGACTCGGTTACAGGATGCACGCACTGTAGACTGCTGATAGTCAAGCAGGCTATATAAAAGATCACACAATTAAGTTGACTTAACCCTTAATTAGCGGCGAGCAACATAAGTCGAGTTAAAAAAAGCTGGACTATGTGGCGGCGCTCGACATAGGTCGAGTGGCAATTTCAGCACGTAATGTGGCTGAGAGAGAGAGACAAGTGGTGGCAGGAGACTAGCGAGCGTATGACTGCTCCAGACCACCGCGGCGAACCTACTGACACAAATCTCAGCTCCCTCCTCCCTCTCTCACTCGCTACATACTCAATTATGTACCGAAAGTACCGAATTACCTGCTTTTTGCACTCGCGTTGCACGGTTATTGCAAGAAAACTATCCATCATACAAGGATCGTTATGGTGTCATTCGAAAGCTCTGTTTATGCCCTTTCAGGGATAGGTACTTGTTTTACGTTCTGGGTCTTATTTAGGCATGAAAATGATCACGTAAACAGCCCTATTTTGGCTAAAAACACCCCGCTGTGCGGTACATATAATAAACCGCATAGGCCGCTCGTAAGGTGTTAAAGCTTCAAGGAAAAGATAGATAACGGAATTAAATTGCAGAAACAATTTAATAACAAACTAGAAGAAAGTACATTTAATGTTACGTTAATTAATACAACTAATCACCCCTGCGTGAAAGAAGGTGAAAGCAAACAGTCCTCAAAACATTGTACAGGTAGACAAGATGCGGGTTTCTAAACTGCATGCGGCTACTGTAGGATTTGATGCTTAGCAAAGAAAGTACGTTACGGATTTAGAGAACTCTTAACTCATAAGCAGGAATAAATACTAGTGATAGGTGTGACGTTAACCACTCCGTTAGAACCGCATGGCTTGTCCTACAGTGACTCACTAGGATCGCCAGGGCAGTGGATGGGGCTACAGTTTATGTATTAGAGTGTGCTTTATTTCATATGAAAGCTCGTGTCATGGGCAGTCCAGAAAGGCTCTTTGTTTTCACCCATGTCAAGGCTTTATATATTTAATTGTAAAGTATATGTTTTATCATTAACTAGTAATGATGGGATCTGGGAGAGAGAGAGAGAGAGTAGAACAGAGTGAGAGGGGGGCGCGCAGTGTTTTTGCCCCGCTCGATGACGTCACGGCTGGCTGCCT
Source organism: Paralithodes platypus (assembly GCA_032716605.1). Classification (NCBI taxonomy): domain Eukaryota; kingdom Metazoa; phylum Arthropoda; class Malacostraca; order Decapoda; family Lithodidae; genus Paralithodes; species Paralithodes platypus. The sequence continues at coordinate 12,986,730 of CM064538.1, read as the reverse complement.
CGTGGGGGTTGGTTGAGAGAGGTCCTTACCATGCTGCTAGCTCCCTTGCTAGTGGCTAGAGGACTTGTAACCGCTTTTTTCCCACGCGGCTCGAGCTAGTGCGAGTATATATACAGTTCCTCGCCACTCTCTCCCTCAGATCTGGTTTCTAGAACGCATCCCTCTTTTTCCCTTGGATATCTGTCTCCCTCTCCGCACCTGAGAACCTTTTCCTCTGCCTATCTCTCTCATTTTCCATATCTTTCACCACCTTTTATTAACATTATATCCCCTCTGGTTAACTCTGCAAAATCAGCTTCATGCTGGCCAGTTGTATAGTGCGTTAAGGTCTGATATAATCTATGTATATTTAGTTGTTAAGATAAGTTGATCACGAAGCATTGGTTGGCTTTCATATTGCCCCTTCCTATAATTATTAGTGTTCTGCTGGATTAGATAATGCTAGACTAGGGGTCTGATATTATAAGGTATTGTTTCCTATGAGTGCTGGCTTTAGTAAAAAGCTGCACGACATACCTGAGAACTGGAGTTGATTGAGTAAATTCTAGTCTGTGTGCCATTGAGAGTAGAGCATGCACGAATGAGGGCTTTTTGCCTATATCATTCTGCGCTGTTCTAAGCTCGTTGTTTGTCTTTGAGGTACGCCAGGAGAACGCTTAATACTTCGGTATTAAGGTTTCTCAAGAGAGCTACCCTTCCCTATAACGTAATATTTGACACACAGACTTGAGATTTGCACTAGGCTATGCGGCATGCCATGCGCACCAGTATCTCGTATCATTGACTCTAGCTAGACTTTATCAGTCACAGTAGACATTAAGTATATTAACCTAATTACTCTTTTTATGCATACCCATTTATCATTACACAAACATTTCGCAGCCTAGTTTGATGTATGGAGACACAAACGATTAGGCTCTTTTTGTTGATAGGAATATTGCATTGTCGTGGCGATTATTATTGTTGTAGCGTTTAGGATATTCTTGGCCCCGACTGCATTATATATCCTGCCTTTTTGTGTGCATAGACTGCACGAGCATTGTTCCGCTGCCGGCCTTTTTGGGTTCCATTTCCGATACGAGCATCTTTATAGCATCTAACATTTAAAGAAGATTCCTTGTTAGTGTTGAAGGACTTTAGTGCACTTTCTTTCATGCAGGAGTGCCTGACATTTATTGATTAAAGTAACGAAAGCTGTAACTTCTCTTACCACCTTACTTTGCATACCATAACCAAGCACCTTCGGTTATAGGTAGTAATAGGCTGTTTTCACATAATATTAAGCCTAGAGTAGACGCACATTTATTGAGAGTTTGATAGCCTATTATTGCATATAGAACTCTGTAGAGTATTTGTGTTCTTTGTTCACTGGGAATATACATCAGAGGTTGGAGCTAGCGCTTTCCGTTGTAACATTTATGCCATTACTTGTCCAATGAATAAGAGCCCTGATATATTTGAAGCTCCAGTCGTAACAAATGGCGCCCTTACCTAGGATTTGGTGAACCTACATTTATTAGCAGGGAACATTTGTTGTTTTGGGGAATATTTTGCGGGGATCAGCAAGAATAATTTTGTGTTGCAACATAGTATAGCCCTTGAGTATTTCCGAGAATTTTTGTGTGTATATTGAGGTATAGGAGTTTGGGGTACTTCTTTTCTGAATATTGAGGTGGGAAATTTTTGTGAGCATCATGTCTTATACCGGATCAGAGGAGAATGGAGACACAGTACGTAATGTCGAAACTGAGGAACAGCAGTATGATGATATGGTTAATCAGGTGAACTGTGAGGAGGATGCTGGGATATTTTTGCAATGGCCTGTTACTGCCGAGCAGTTGGAGGGTATGGAGCGGTACGGTCTTCAATGCCTGGCCACAGCTATCGGTCATGCAGTTACTAGCAGCATGACCAGGGATAACTTGATAACGTGTGTACTGGGCAGGGTGACTGGTGAGCGAGATGGGTTGAGTGCTCAGAGCCCTTCGGCCATGCTTCCCCTACACTCGACTCCCAGCCGTCCCAGTAGTTTGCCGACCCCGGGTACGCTTCCGCAGTTGGGTGGTGACTGGCAGGGGGGGTTGCCCCTGGGGGGACCACCGGTAATTTCAAACATTGTAGCACCTTCACCTCCTCAAGGGTTAACTCCAGAATTATTGTATCAACTCGAATTAGCTAACATTCAGCAGCAAATAGAATTAGCTAAGATCGAAGAGAGAAAGGCTATCAGGGCATCTGAGCTTCAGCTTCAGCTTCAGCAGCAAATAGAATTAGCCAAGATAGAAGAGAGAACCAAGCTAGCAAAAATCCAAGCTGATTTAGAGTCGACTAGGTACTGTGCCGACATGGACGTAGAGAAGTCGCGAGTAGAGGCAACGGGACAGCGACTTGGGGCTGGTAACCGTGTTCATGAGCAGTCTCTCTCGCACTTATTGAAACTGGTTCCGGTGTTTGATGAGAGTGGTGTAACATAATTTTTCACACGCTTTGAGAAGAAGTGCCAGGAATACCAGTGGCCAGAGAATAAATGGGCAGCACTTGTATCCTCTAGATTAATAGGCAAGGGTCTTAAAGCCTACGATGCGTTACCTTTGGAGTTATGTATTGTGTACGAGGATCTCAAGGAGGCTGTCCTGAGGGCTTACGAACTGCAACCAGAAACGTATCGTTTGAAGTTCCGGGGTGTAACTAAGGGAAGAGATAGCACCTTTTTGGAACACGCCCGGGACTTGTCCGATGCTATGGGGAACTGGCTCCGATCTGAGAAGGTCACAACATTTGATGAAATTAAGCAGTTAATGATGTTGGAGCAGTTCTTTAAGAGCACGGGCGGTGATCTAACTTTGAACTTGAAGGAGAAAAACCCAAGAACTCTAGTCGAAGCAGCAGAAATGGCTGATCGACGGCTGTCGCTGATTCGGGGTTGCGGGTCCTCACAGAAGTACGATGTAAGTGCTGAGGACCGTTATCCTCCCCCTCCCCGTAACAATGACACATTTAAACAGAAGAGCCATGAAACTAAAACTGAATCCAAACCTTACACCACACCGTATGTGAAAAGTCAGGGGCCTTTTACATCACAGTATAAGCCGAAACCGAAATTTATGTATTTTAGTTGCCACCAGGAGGGTCATTAGGCAAATGAGTGCCCTAGTCGACCTCCTCCGGCAGCCGTGTCTTTTGCTCACGGCATTGGAGTGTTCAAGAGGACATCGGAGATTGTTAGAGGCATTTCTTCCGAGGTAAATACACTGCCAGTGCAGAAGGATCCGGAAGGCTTATTCCCTGTCCGTGATGCCATTAGTGACCACAGGGGACTCGGTTGTGTGGAGTGGGGGGGTAGAAGACATGAGGTGAGAATTTAGCGTGACACTGGGGCATCGCAAACACTGTTGAGAAATTTCACTGGTAAACCTGTCAATACGGCGCGGGTGGTTGTGGTTCAGGGAGTTAATGCGACAAGGCCATACCCGCTTGTAAGAATGAAGGTGGAAGTTGATGGTGTGACTCGGGACATGGATGTAGGAATTGTGGAGAAGTTACCTGTTGGGGGCGTCGACCTCCTTCTCGGCAACGACTTTGCGGGACCTACTTCTGAGGCTCCACCCTTGGTCGTTGCCGAGAAGCCGGCCGACGTGAGTAGGGAGGTGCAGGAGTGGGTTGAGAAATGTCCGGTGCAGCCTATGGCGTGTGTTGTCACCGGAGATCCTGCATCCAGGGAGTCACATTCTGGTCAACAATCTTTAGATCAGCGGAGGAAGGGTACCGAGAAGGGGTTGAAAGTTGATGCGGTTGAGAGTTTAGTGTCAACGGACCTTCTCGGGGACTCATTATTAGGACCACATTTCGAGTCTGGAGAAGACCCAGTAACTGTTCCTGAAGGGGCAGAGGATGGGCTTAAAAAGACGAAAGAGTTGAAGGAGGACAGTGATGCACAGTCGGGAGATGTAGCAACAAGGTACCCTGACGCATACCCTATGAGAAATGGGTCGGCGAAAACGGTGGTCCGAAGCTTGCTAGTGTATTTTTCCCGGTATGGTTACCCGCAGGGGATTCAGTCAGTCCAGGGACCCAACTTCACTTCTAGCGTCTTGGTTCAAGCAATGCCGCAGCATGAGATTGTTGGGGTTGTGTCATCTGCGTATCATCCGGAGAGCCAGGGTGTGTTAGAGCGATGGCACTCAGCCTTGAAATCTGTGCTTCGTTGTTGTTGCTTTGAGAGTGGGAGGGATTGGGATCTTGGCCTGCCATGTGTTTTGTTTGCTGTGTGGGAGGTACCTGGGGAAAGTTTGGGATTCAGCCCTAATGAGCTCGTCTTTGGACACCGTGTCAGAGGGCCTCTCCATATGGTTGAAGAAGTATGGGAGAGCGCAGAAAAACCTTGTTCTATGCTCAAGTGTGTCCTCAACAGTCGCGAACGGATGTTGCGCAGTCTGGAGTTGGCTGGCCGTAATTTGACTAGCTCTCAGGCCCTCAGGAAGGACAGGTACGACCTCAAGGTTGAACTCAGGGAGTTTCACGTGGGTCATGAGGTGTTGATTCTACTGCCCCTTGTAGGTCACCCCTTATCCGCGAAGTACGCTGGTCCTTATAGGGTGGTGGAGGAGCTATCGGACCTGGATTACTTGGTAGCCACTCCAGACAGACGGAAGCGCAATCAGTTATGTCATGTTAACACTAGATTAGCGGGCTAGCGGTTTATTTATATGTACCGCCCAGTGGGGTGTTTTTAGCCAAAATAGGGCTGTTTACGTGATCATTTTCATGAGTAAATAAGACCCAGAGCGTAAAACAAGTATCTATCCCTGAAAGGGCATAAACAGAGCTTTCCAATGACACCATAACGATCTTTTTATGATGGCTAGTTTTCTTTCAACAACCGCGCAACGCGAGTGCAAAAAGCATGTAATTCGGCACTTTCCCCATACAATTCCGAATGTAGTGAGTGAGAGAGGGAGGGAGGAGGTGGGATTCGTGTCAGTAGGTTCGCCGCGGTGGTCTGGAGCAGTCATACGCTCGCTACTCTCCTGCCACCACTTGTCTCTCTGTCTCAGCAACATTACGTGCTGAAATTGCCACACGACCTATGTCGAGCGCCGCCAGATAGTCCAGATTTATTATACTCGACTTATGTTGCGCGCCGCTAGTTATGGGTTAATCCCATGAAGGAGTATGGGAGGCACCCCCCTGACCCTCTCACTGTGCCTGTGATGACGTTTAGCAGTCAAGGTGGAGAAGGAGAACGGGACAGTCAAGCTCAGGTGGAGGATAACTGGAAGGATAAGAAGTTCAAATGGACGCCTGAGTGTGAGAAGGTGTTTAGAGAAGTAAACCACCTGTTGTGCACTCACCCGATCCTCAGGGTCCCTGACTTTAGCCTACCTTTCCAACTAGCAACGGAGGCTAGTGGTGTGGGGGCTGGTACCGTCCTTGTGGAAAAGGACGATAATGGGCTGGAGCATCCTGTTAGTTTCTGCTCGGAGAAGTACAATTCGGCCCAGGGGAGCTGCTCTGTTGTCGAGGAGGAGCTGCTGGCAGTTGTGCTTGCGCTGGGGCATTTCGAGGTCTATGTTCCAGCCTATGGTCCGGTCGTTGTAGTTTACCCAGATCATCACCCTCTCAAGTTCTTGGACCAGTTTCACAATCGGAATATGAGGCTGACCAGGTGGTCACTAAGGTTACTAGTATATAACCTGGACATACGCCATATTGCCGGTTGTGACAACGTGGTTGCAGATGGTCGTTCAAGGGTATATGATCCTGGGTAGATTGACACACGGGTAGCCTCCTGCAATAGATTGGATAGTATTTTGCGCTTGGTGCTTGTTGGCTCGCGGTTGTAGCCCAGCGTATTGGGTCGTAAAGCAGGAGTTGAGCGTTTGGTATAGAAGAAAAAACTAGGCTTGCCCCTATAGTGCAGCCGAAATAAACAAATTAAAAACATAAAAATCAAATAAAAACTCTTTCTTTGATAGTTGAATTTTTTCAGTATGTTATAGCAGTAATTCTGAGTTGCACTCCTCTCAGAATGCTGGGCTAGAGAAGCTCGCTCTTGAGGAGCATAACTACATATAATTTAACCTATTGTGTTGGGGAGGGTTATAATTTTGAAAAATGTTTTGTTGAAGAACTGTGCCAGATATTTTACTGCCGCTGGGTGATGGGAAGTGGAGATATAGCATGGGTTCTAACCATCAGATTTTTTGTGAGCCTTGGGGCCTCTGAGAAAAATCTTGGGGGGGGGGGGGTGACGTTAACCACTCCGTTAGAACCGCATGGCTTGTCCTACAGTGACTCGCTAGGATCGCCAGGGGAGTGGATGGGGCTACAGTTTATGTATTAGAGTGTGCTTAATTTCATATGAAAGCTTGTGTCATGGGCAGTCCAGAAAGGCTCTTTGTTTTCACCCATGTCAAGGCTTTATATATTTAATTGTAAAGTATATGTTTTATCATTAACTATTAATGATGGGATCTGGGAGAGAGAGAGAGAGTAGAACAGAGTGAGAGTGGGGCGCGCAGTGTTTTTGCCCTCTCGATGACGTCACGGCTGGCTGCCTCGTGGGGGTTGGTTGAGAGAGGTCCTTACCATGCTGCTAGCTCCCTTGCTTGTGGCTAGAGGACTTGTAACCGCTTTTTTCCCACGCGGCTCGAGCTAGTGCGAGTATATATACAGTTCCTCGCCACTTTCTCCCTCAGATCTGGTTTCTAGAATGCATCCCTCTTTTTCCCTTGGATACCTGTCGCCCTCTCCGCACCTGAGAACCTTTTCCTCTGCCTATCTCTCTCATTTTCCATATCTTTCACCACCTTTTATTAACATTATATCCCCTCTGGTTAACTCTGCAAAATCAGCTTCATGCTGGCCAGTTGTATTGTGCGTTAAGGTCTTATATAACCTATGTATGTTTAGTTGTTAAGATAAGTTGATCACGAAGCATTGGTTGGCTTTCATATTGCCGCTTCCTATAATTATTAGTGTTCTGCTGGATTAGATAATGCTAGACTAGGGGTCTGATATCATAAGGTATTGTTTCCTATGAGTGCTGGCTTTAGTAAAAAGCTGCACGACATACCTGAGAACTGGAGTTGATTGAGTAAATTCTAGTCTGTGTGCCATTGAGAGTAGAGCATGCACGAATGAGGGCTTTTTGCCTATACCATTCTGCACTATTCTAAGCTCGTTGTTTGTCTTTAACGTACGCCAGGAGAATGCTTAATACTTCGGTATTAAGGTTTCTCAAGAGAGCTACCCTTCCCTATAACGTAATATTTGACGCACAGACTTGAGATTTGCACTAGGCTATGCGGCATGCCATGCGCACCAGTATCTCGTATCATTGACTCTAGCTAGACTTTATCAGTCACTGTAGACATTAAGTATATTAACCTAATTACTCTTTTTATGCATACCCATTTATCATTACACAAACATTTCGCAGCCTAGTTTGATGTATGGAGACACAAACGACTTAGGCTCTTTTTGTTGATAGAAATACTGCATTCTCGTGACGATTATTATTGTTGTAGCGTTTAGGATATTCTTGGCCCCGACTGCATTATATATCCTGCCATTTTGTGTGCATAGACTGCACGAGCATTGTTCCGCTGCCTGCCCTTTTGGGTTCCATTTCCGATACGAGCATCTTTATAGCATCTAACATTTAAAGAAGATTCCTTGTTAGTGTTGAAGGACTTTAGTGCACTTTCTTTCATGCAGGAGTGCTTGACATTTGTTGATTAAAGTAACGTAAGCTGTAACTTCTCTTACCACCTTACTTTGCATACCATAACCAAGCACCTTCGGTTATAGGTAGTAATAGGCTGTTTTCACATAACATTAAGCCTAGAGTAGGCGCACATTTATTGAGAGTTTGATAGCCTATTATTGCATATAGAACTCTGTAGAGTATTTGTGTTCTTTGTTCACTGGGAATATACATCAGAGGTTGGAGCTAGCGCTTTCCGTTGTAACATTTATGCCATTACTAGTCCAATGAATAAGAGCCCTGATATATTTGAACCTCCAGTCGTAACATAGGCCATACAGTGTATAATGGCATAGGTATAATTAAATAAAGGCAGCAACTCGCAACATAATCACATACAGGTGTGCTTCTCACTCTAAGTCAGGCAAGCCTGCTCGGACAGAGTCTCTAAGCCACACCCTGACCCACAATGCTCACAAAAACGGTAAACTGTGGCACAATAACAAGCATACAGATATAATAAACCACTAGCTGTTAATCTGCCAGGTGGCAGAGGTCTAGCCGGAAGGATATAGGCTTCGGATACCCGGGCTGAGCCACCTGCTCTAGCCTAGGGACGTTCCCAAGTCTGTGCGCCAAATTACTCTAATTGAAAGGGTGCTCTCTTGAGAGACTCAGATCGGAAGTATCTGACTCTATCCTGGCGACCCTAAAACAAAAGCAAGACGTGCTAGCGCAGTGCTGAGTGGACTAGGCTAGGGCCCTCACACAACACAACACTAGACACACAGGGACACAGACAAGAAAATGCCCCCAGACTCCCACGGGTATCCTAGTAAAGTCGTGCGGGTCCACAGGACTCGCACCAGCAGACTTTACTTAATGGATCGCAAAAAGCCTCCCCTCCGGTCTAGCCCCTGCTAACCTGACTAGCAAGCATGAAACCACCAAATATGAGACAACAAAAAAGCTTCCTAGGTCTCATGAACAATTACGTCTCTGCATAAGGCCCAAAATCCTATCTAGTTATCTGAGAGCTCGTCGTTAATACAATAATAGATATAAGGTCTATCAAGGGGATGGGATAATTAAATATATTGGTGAAGTAGTGGAAGGGCGGTATACAAAGTAAGAGAGAAAGTTTCTAAGTGGGGTTGAGAGGGATAGATATCAAGGGGGTCCGAAGGGTACGACAGTGAGGTGAGCTCTGAGTCTTGAATCTGTCTGGACCCCACCCTAGGCATGCAAAATACATCCCATGCTTGGCAACACTCAACACAGTTGCCGGGTCAAAATCCTCTACCCTGTGCGTGAGTCGAAACTAAGCCTAACGTTGCGATCAAATGCATATGGCAACGTTTTCAGGCTCGTCCCAAGCTGGCAAGCGAAGCAACGTCCCAAGCCGGTCTCTCTCTCCCGCTCGTCTCCTCCCGCCCTCACTAGACTTACATCTTATATATTATAATGAAATAATCAACTATCGAGAATAAAATATACTAAGATGCGTTGGTTAAGATTAAGGGCAGCTTCAAGCTGTGAAACAACATAAGAATATCCCAGACATTAGTTACGTTGTCGTAGGATATATACTAAGGAAAAGCCTGCCGGCCGGCTGCCGCCAGCCGGTTTCTAAACGGCTGGGCAGCGGACTTGCGCGCATGCCCGCACGTGGCTACTATGCAGAAGTGTCACACCTCCCCCATGATATAAGACCCTTGACTAAGTTCTTCATAGCTAACAGAAAGCTTCTCATAGTACCACACACTGTTGCGACACAAGGCACTATATATAAAAAAAAAAAAGACTGTTGCGCTCCACCGAGCAAGTTCAACTAACTTAGCGACAATAAGCGAAAACATTCAACTTAGATACTGCTACAACATCTTATACAAAATTCTACACGTTATAAAAATAAAGAGTTTTTATAAGGTTTTTGCTTTTTTAATTTGTTTTTTTCGGCTGAACTACAGTGACAGCCTATTTTCCTCCACACTCAACCCTCAATCCTGTAGCAGTCTAACCAACATCATCCACCCTTGATAGACAATCCGCTATCACGTTATGAGAACCGGCAATATGGCGTATGTCCAGATTATACTCCTGAAGCATGAGTGACCACCTGGTCAGCCTCATATTCCGGTTATGAAACTGATTCAAGAACTTCAGAGGGTGATGATCGGTATAAACCACTACGACTGGTCCGAAAGCAGGAACATATACATCGAAGTGCCTGAGCGCCAGCACTATGCCCAGGAGTTCTGTTTTCAATTACAGAGTAATTCCTTTGTGCACTATTGAATTTTTTACTGTAAAAACTCACTGGATGTTCGATACCTTCATCATCTGTCTGTAACAAGACAGCCCCAGCCCCTACGCCACTGGCATCAGTCGCCAGCTGAAAAGGTCTGCTGAAGTCCGGGGCCCTGAGTATGGGGTGGGTACATAACAGGTGTTTCACCAAGGAAAACGCCTCTGCACACTCAGGAGACCACCGGAACTTCTTGTCCTTAGATAATAAGTCAGTTAAAGGTGCAAGTACAGTCGAATAGCCTTTGATGAAGCGACGATAATAGCCTATCATACCTAGAAACCGCATGATTTGTTTCTTAGTCGTAGGCTGGGGAAACTGATCGATGGCTTTGATCTTTGTCTGTGGAGGGCACACCTGACCCATCCCCACCTCGAACCCCAGGTACAAAACTGTGGCTTTGACAAAATCGCACTTACCCAGGTTTACCACCAAACCTGCTTCATTCAGTTTATTAAAAAGCTGTCCGATGTGAGCACAGTGACTGTTAAAATCATTGTTGTATATTATGACATCATCTAGGTACACCGTACAGTTGGGAATGTCGGCTACAATGTCGTTCATTAATTTCTGAAACGTTGCAGGGGCATTTTTCAGCCTGTATGGCATAACATGGCAACGATATGTGGCACCGTCCACCAAAAACCCACACACCTCTCGCGCTCGCTCAGACAAGGGCACTTGCCAATAACCCTTAACACCTTACGAGCGGCCTATGCGGTTTATTTATATGTACCGCCCAGCGGGGTGTTTTTAGCCAAAATAGGGCTGTTTACGTGATCATTTTCAGGCCTAAATAAGACCCAGAACGTAAAACAAGTACCTATCCCTGAAAGGGCATAAACAGAGCTTTCGAATGACACCATAACGATCCTTTTATGATGGCTAGTTTTCTTGCAATAACCGTGCAACGCGAGTGCAAAAAGCATGTAATTCGGTACTTTCCCCATATAATTCAGTATGTAGCGAGTGAGCGAGGGAGGAGGGAGCTGAGATTCATGTCAGTAGGTTCGCCGCGGTGGTCTGGAGCAGTCATACGCTCGCTAGTCTCCTGCCACCACTTGTCTCTCTCTCTCAGCAACATTACGTGCTGAAATTGCCACTCGACCTATGTCGAGCGCCGCCACATAGTCCAGCTTTATTTAACTCGACTTATGTGGTGAGCCGCTAATTAAGGGTTAACAAGGGCTATCTTAGTGAGGAACTTGGCTTTTCCTATCTTATCCACACTGTCATCCACGCGAGGGAGAGGGTAGGCATTTGTGGGGGTTAAACCATTCAACCTGCGGAAATCTATACAAAACCGCACCTTGCCATCTGGTTTGGGCTGCAGTGTGACTGGGGAAGTCCACCTTACTGCACCCTCAGAAATCAGCCCACGTTTCAGCATATAATCCAGCTCTTCCCTAAGTGCTGGTAATTTAATAGGGGGAACACGGTATGGCACTGATTTAAAGGGCGGGTGGTCCCCAACATCGACATCGTGCACCGCTTGAGTAGTGAGGCCAGGATGCTCCGCGAAAACAGCTGGGTTTGAATCAAACAAGTGCTGCATAGCTACACGCTGTTGCTCAGGCAGGTGCAATATTAACTCGTGAGCCACTTGTCTAGAATTCCCCGCCCACTGATCCGCGGAAACATGACAATCCCAATTATCTTCCCCCGCAGCTTGACTGTCCCTTCCTCCTTCTCCACCACGATCGCTGCAGATCAACACCGGGACAGTGAGAGGCTCGGAGGGGCGCCTCACATACTCTTTCATCAGATTTACATGGCAAAGTTGGTTCTTTTTCTTACGATCAGGAGTAGCTACTAAATAGTCTAGATCAGAAACCTTCCTTACAACCCGATACGGACCAGAATATTTGGCAGACAAGGGGTGTCCCACCAGAGGCAGTAGTATCAGTACCTCCTGATCTACTTCAAACTCCCTCAGCTTCACCTTCTGGTCGTATCTGTCCTTCATCTGAGCTTGTGAACTATTAACCCGGGAGCTGCGGGGAGACTCTTAAGAGTTCCCCCGGCGCACTGCGGGGAGACTCTTAAGAGCAGAGACTTTGAACACGTACCAAAACCGCGCGTTTATAGCCAGGCGGCTGAAAATTGGTGTGGGTATAGTACTACATGTCAACTCTCGATACCACCCCGCCAAACGCTCGCCCCGCACTCGTGCAAGCACCACCGCGCCAGTAACCACGCACTAGTCATGGAGCCTACACGTCCCTCACGCTCGCTCCCTGATGACACAACCAGCCCTCCTTCTGGTGGTGTTAGCCACCGTGGAAGGCAGAGGGTGGCTGCCAAAGACCCTAGCTACCAGTACGACACGCCCTACAGCTCAGAGGACGAATCACCAGCACCAAAGCACGAAAAACACGTGCAAGCAGGGCAATGGCACAGAGGTCATTGGTCTTTCGGGACACTGCCACCACGACCCAGGCCACTGCAACAACCACTACCACCACCACTGCCACCACTGCCACCACTGCCACCGGTACCAGCGACGCAGGAGGCCGCCCTAGGGCTGCATTACCTGCGGGGGCAGGAAAAATGAAAGGCACGGGCGTAGGGAAAAGAACCCGTACGCCAGCCACAGTGCCCCTACCACCACCAACACCACCAGCCGCCCCTGGCCCGGCTGCCCCTGCCGCCTCTGCCGCCCCTGCTGCCCCTGCCGCCCCTGCCGCCCCTGCCCAAGGAACAGGGAAGGGGAAGGGGAAAGGGAGAGGGAAAGCGACTGGGAAAGCGACTGCTGGCCCTGGTGTCCCTGCCGGCCCTGCTGCCCCTGCCGCCCCTGCCGCCCCTGCCCAAGGAACAGGGAAGGGGAAGGGGAAAGCGACTGGGAAAGCGACTGCTGGCCCTGGTGTCCCTGCCGGCCCTGCTGCCCCTGTTGCCCCTGCCGCCCATGCCGCCCCTGCCCAAGGAACAGAGAGAAGGGCGACAGGCACCACCATCATCTTGCCATCAAGGCCACGCACCACTGCTGCCCCTGCCGCCGCCGCTGCCGCCGCCGCCCTTGCCGCTGCCCCGTGCCACCACCTCTGCTGTCCCTGTCCATAAGACTCCCGCACGTGCCAAAGTGACCCGGAAAACTCTGACACCATCTAAGTATGCCGCCCTGCTGTTTGATGGTGATTCGCAGGACATTGGCAGCCCGGGTTTCGACGACGAAGCCCTAGCACGGGACCAAGGGTGGGGGGATTTGGGAGTGGACAGTGGGAGTGAGTCCGACGTCGGTGACGAAAATGAGGAAGGGCATCGTATGTCAAGTGAAGAGGAGGGTAATGATGATGAAGTGCTGTATCGCGACCATGGAAGCGATATTTCAGACGATGAAGCAGACGCAGACGACATTCCGATCCCTGAGCTGCCTTCGTTTGATTGGTCTGATGGGGTCAATTTTGTACCTGACGTGCCCCAGTTCAATCCTGGGACGTCAGGAACAACTGACGACTGGCCCTGTGATGATCAAGCGAACGAAAGCGACTTCTTCCTCGCTTTTTTCGACATGGAGGTAATGACGTACATCGTTGCCCAAACAAACGCCTACTACAGGTGGGTGTTTGGCAGATTGGACGTCCTTTCTCCAAAAGCGAGAATACGAGGCTGGGTGGATACGACTGTGGAAGAATTTCTGACGTTCTTTGCCTTGTTGTTCCTCATGCCTCTGATCAAGAAGCATGTGTTGCAACACTATTGGAAGCACGACCCTCTCATCGCCACCCCAACTTTCAATAAGTTCATGACTCGTGACAGATTTTTGTTGCTGCTAAGATTTATGCACTTTGCAGACAACGAAAATCCTAACAGGATTGACAGGATATGGAAAGTTCGGGATGTGTTCACCATGTTGTTGGAGAGGTATAGGAAATACTTTTACCCCTTCCTCAATTTGGTGATTGATGAGTCGCTCGTGCTCTTCAAAGGACGTCTTGTTTTCAAGCAGTATATCCCCTTGAAGAGGCATAGGTTCGGAATCAAGCTCTTCGTGTTGTGCGACTGTGAAACTGGAATAGTGCTTGACATGATCGTGTATACAGGAACTGACATTGACGTACCGAAAGCCGCTGCCAATGACCCCATGGGCATGTCAGGTGCCATCGTCAGGAAAATGTTGGCACCTTACCTGGGCAAAGGCCACATCATCTACACTGACAACTGGTATACTTCTCCTGCTCTCTGCCAGTTTCTTTATGACAACCAAACGGGGTCATGTGGGACTGTCAGAAAGACAAGAAAGTTTATGCCAAAGTTCACAGGTGATGTCATTCCTCTCACAGATGCCTCCTCCAGTGACACACCTTCAGAAGACGACCTGGCCCAGGAACACCGCGAGAGGCATGTGCGAAGAAGGCGACGAAAGGGGCAGAAATACAAGCAGCTCGAGAAGTGTGGGAAACTGATAGCCCTGAAGTGGAAGGATAAGCGAGACGTCCACCTGCTTTCCACCGTCCACACAGGTGCCCAGGTGGATTCTGGCAAAATCCACTACAGAACCAGGAAGACAATCTACAAGCCCGACATGGTAGTGGACTACACAAAAAACATGCGCCTGGTGGACAAGTCTGACTGTCAGCTGTCAGGCGTTGAGTGTCTGAGGAAGACTGTGAAGTGGTATCACAAGCTCTTCCTCCACCTAGTTGACATAACGATGCTGAACGCCTACAACTTGTGGTTGGTGAAAAAGGATATGGCCCCAAACCAGAAGCTGAAATTCCGGGAGTTCGTGTACAACGTCTCCTACCAACTCCTGGAGAAGTATGGCACCACCACTCACAGACGTACGGCATGGCGTGGGGATCACGTTCCTGACCGCATCCAGCTGGGTGTCGAAAGACACTACCCAACCAACACCGAGCTGATTGGCACTCGTCACAGGCAGGTGCAGTGCACCGTCTGCAGCTCCAGTGTGAGGAAACCCCATGTCACCAAAAGAGTCACCTCAATGTGCGCCGAGTGCAAAGTTCCACTCTGCCTGGGTGACTGCTTCAGGGACTACCACACCTTCAAGAACTACTGAGTGTCGGCCCCTGCCCTGCCCTGCCCTGGACTCGCCCCGTGCCCTGCCCTGGACTCGCCTCCTGCCCTGCCCTGCCCTGGACTCGCACCCTACCTTACCTGACCTGACCTAATTGATCACGCTACCTCATAATGTAACATATATATTATATAATGTATAAGTTCCAAAGATGTCCCTGTGATATAGCTTTTACATTATATAATTGTATGTTTCATTATTTAGTTTATAAGTTTCAAAGATTTACATGTAATATGCCTTATTTTTTTAGTATATCAATATATATGTTTGTTATTAGCCAAAGTAATGTGTATATAATTATTTTCTTACCTCAAATGAATTGTACAAAAATAAATATGTTTCAATAAATCCTGTCAAACCTACTATGATAATAAAATAAAACAATAAAAAAAAAAAAAAAAAACAAGGTCATGTCATTGTATTCTTACAATATGATATATTCTATGAATATTTCATATTGTTTGAATACAATGGCATGATCTTGTAAAAAAAAAAATGTATAAATGTTTTTCTAGACAATATAAAACCTTCCCCATAACCCCCTCCTGGATTCGATCCCACTACCCTACGACACTTTGAGTTTTCCAGCCCGCGACCTTACCAACCATGCCACAGGAGCTCATACCAAATATCACTCAAAACTTCGTGTCTACAATCGAAATGACAATATACAAAAAAAAATGAATTATCCCACCAATTTACGTTTGTAAATTGATGGGATTATCAATTATATCATGCCAAGGTTTATAATAGTTTGTCTCTGTCAAGAATTAGTAATTATATAACTTTATTCTGTCAAAAATTGCCCAAACACTCAGCAAAATTGCCCCTCTCAGTGTGACTCCACTCATTGTCACGCGGTCACGAGGTGACCCTTGCCGCTCCTTGATGCTCCAGCTACAGCAGCTCTGTCTGGGAACAAAATTGGTATAAATACAATAATGGATAAAATACTCTTCACAAATACATTTGTATTGTATAATATTGTAAATAAAAATGAATAATAACTGTGTGGGTGTCGAAAATTGCTCAACCAGCTTTCTTATGTCTCGCCTACGCGCGTATATTGGATTATACATAGTCATGACTGTCATACAAATAATTGCAGTAGGTCTCGAATATACATTTAGATTGCATATTACTTCGAAATAAATAAGTAAACGTTTCTCTGGTGGCAATCTACCCTTTCGCAGGTGTAAGGAGACACCAGTCTATATTTAGCCCTCTATCACAAAAGGCAATCTGCCTGTGTTGACTCAGCACCGTCGCTGGTGGTCTATAAATATAGTACTTTATTTACAGTCAATGGCCTACATGTTTCTGTGGTACTTCACATGTGTCTAAAATGCAATGTCTGCTTGCATAAAAATGCAATTCTGAAGTCCATTTATACGTACGACATACGCATGTCTCAGTTTCTCTCTCTCTCTCTCTCTCTCCATTCCTGACTCATGTTATTGTAGACCTGTTGATGGCAACGAACACCAGCCATCTGGTAGACATAAGGGTCAAAATACCAAACATCAATACGCCTGGGGCGCCTCCACAATTATCACTAAGCTGGTTATCTATCTAGATATCTGCCTGACTTCCATCTCTCCACGACTCACTCACTCACTCACTGCACCCCTGCATGCCTCCCTCCCACCCACCCACCCCCAACCCACCGTTTCAGGCTTCCGTCTGCTAGAAACACATTCACAATTTGCGTAAATATCGCATCAATTGGGCTATATGCGGTATATTCCTTGTTATATGGGACGCCTACATATGTACACGTCTTTATTATAGCATGAGAGTGCTCTAAATACAAGATTGATGTGATATTTATGGCGTAACACACCCTCTCCCCCTTTCATTCCCACCACAACTCACTCACACCTTGGTTCACGCATAGAAACTCATTGATAATGTGCGTAAATATCGCATGAATTGGTTTATATGCGGTATATATTTTGATATATGGCACGTATACATATGTACAAGTCTGTATTATAGCATGACAGTGCTCTACGTACAAGATATACGTGATATGTATGGCGTAAACCACACTCTCAGCTCATAAATTGCCGCCAAACCTCCAACACATCTTCATTCCCGCCTAAAATTCTCTTATAATTCCCTTATATATTGCAATTTTTGGTCACTATGAGGCATATTCATTGTTATATGGGTGCCCTACACACGTATACATACTCTAAATAGCCTAAAAGGGCTCGAAAAAGGAGATATACGTGATAATACGCGGTAACCCACCCCCTCCTCCCTCTCCTTCTATCCCCTGGGCGCGTGAAAATTCGGCCGGGAAATCTCGCCGCTCGATGAGAATCTAGCCGCGCGGTGCCATTCGCTCCACATTTTTCAACTACGGACCGTTCCCCTACCCCCCCCAGACATTTTTTGGGGGGTCAAATATATATGGGCCGATGCACGCAAACATTCCCTACACGATGATGTACTTTTTATCGAAATTGGCAATAGGTCCCAAAATCATCATAGGTGCGCACAGTCTTACCCTGTAGAAAACCCCCTGTGCGCCGCGGAGAGGTTAAGGTTCCGACCTGCTACCTCCAAGCTCTTTAGCATTCTCTCACGGCTTTCAACTACATACTTTAGAAGCGAGCATGGCTTTGTGGCTCCCTCCCAGATCTCCTTGACTATGTGGAGGGGCCCCCTGACGCTGTGTCCAAAAACCAACTCGTTCGGGCTAAATCCCAAGCTCTCCCCAGGTACTTCTCTCGCAGTTAATAAAACGTATGGGAGACCTAGATCCCAGTCCTTCCCATTTTCCATGCAATAACACCGCAACATACTCTTGAGAGTCGAGTGCCACCTTTCCAAAACTCCCTGACTCTCGGGATGGTAGGCAGATGACACCACAGACACTATCCCATGTTGCTGCATGGTCTGCTTAAACAGAGCAGAAGTAAAATTGGATCCCTGATCAGACTGGATCTCCTGAGGGTAGCCATAACTAGAGAAATAGACAAGTAGGTTTTTGACAACAGTCTTAGCCATCCCGTTGCGCATGGAGTAAGCATCTGGATACCGTGTTGCTACATCCATTACAGTTAGTACAAATTTATTGCCGGCACTAATGGGGGGCAATGGGCCAACCATATCGATAACTACTTTGCTGAAGGGCGGCCCAATGACAGGGATTGGTTGTAACGGGGCTCTCGGAATGACCTGATTAGGTTTCCCAACAACTTGACAAGTGTGACACTGTGACACCCATGACACGACACTCGCCTTTAACCCAGGCCACCAGAAAAGCTTGCTCAGAGCTGCCTCCGTCTTAGGTGCCCCCAGGTGCCCTGCCAAAGGCACATCATGAGCTAATCTCAATAAGCTCTCACGGCACACCCTCGGTACTACTAACTGGTCCACTAATCCTGACCCGCCATCCCACTTTTTCTTGGGATCCTGATGTCTCCGATACAAGATCCCCTCGGACAAGAAAAAATCACCAGGCTGCGCATCCCCATCGCTCTCCAGTTCGATAGCACCATTACCACACGCCCTGACTTCAGGATCTTCCAGCTGCAAGGAACATATATCAGCAGGTGCGAGATTATTCAAGCTCATCTTAAATAATTTATTTCCACCTCCAATGTCACGCTGAGCCATCCTTTCCTCACGCTGCGCATAACGATGCGGTCGCAGAGTCTCTTCCTGCCCTGCACCTGCACTAGCGGTGACAGGCCCCGGGGCCTCTCCAGACTCTAACATAGGTGCCAATAATGAGTCACCAGGAAACACTGCCGACTCAAAACTCTCCAATTGACCAACACTTCCCGTTTTCTTGTGACCTTTCCTCCGCGGTTTGATAGACTGAGGTGGTGGCTGCAAGGCTCCGGATGTCTGAGAACGCGTCACAACACACGCCATGGTTTGTACGCTACACTTCTCAACCCACTCCTGTTCCTCCCTACTAACGTCGGCCGCCTTCTCGGCAACGACCAAGGGTGAAACCTTAGAAGCAGGCACCGCAAAGTCGTTGCCGAGGAGGAGGTCGACGCCCCCAACCGGTAAGTTGTCTACAATTCCTACATCCAGCTCGTTCGCCACACCACCCACCTCCAGCTCCATCCGCACCAGCGGGTAGGACTTCGTAGCATTGATCCCCTGAACTACCACCACCCGAGCAGCGTTAATCGGCCTACCAGTGAAGTTCTTTAACAAGGTCTGAGAAGCCCCAGTATCACGCAATAGCTTAACTCCTCGCCTTTCGCTAGCCCACCTCACAAAACCATGCCCTCTATGACCCCCAAAGACGTCGCGGACAGGGTTCGAGCCTTCCGGACTCTTGAACACAGGCTGTGTCCCAACCTCTGACGAACTACCCTTGGCAAACTCAGAAGATATAGGCGACACCCCTATTCTGCGGGCCAATAACACAACCTTGTTCGGTGGCTTGTTCGGACAAGCATTTGCAAAGTGACCCTCCTTGTGACATGCAAAGCACTCTTTACTCTTTGGTTTCCCTTGGGAGTGGGAGGTACCATTAGACTTCCTATACGGGACGGTATTTGGTTTATGTTCAGTTTTATTGTCAGTGCTAAATGGTTTTGTGTATTTATGTGTATCAAAATTCTTGGGAGGGGGAGGGGTACGATCCTTTGCACCCGACTCACTCCTAGCTGCTGCTTCACACCCTCGAATTAATGACAGTCGGCGGTCAGCCATTTCTGCTGCCTCCTGGAGAGTTCTAGGATTTTTTCCTTTATATTTAATGTTAAGTCCCCGCCTGTGCACTTAAAGAACTGCTCCAAGAGAACCAGCTCACTCAACTCCTCAAAAGTAGCTGCCCTCTCAGAACGCAGCCAATGTCGTAGTGCATCAGACAAGTCCCGGGCGTGTTCTAGGAAGTGTGACGTTAACCACTCCGTTAGAACCGCATGGCTTGTCCTACAGTGACTCGCTAGGATCGCCAGGGCAGTGGATGGGGCTACAGTTTATGTATTAACCCTTAAAAAGCGGCTCACCACTTAAGTCGAGTTAAATAAAGCTGGACTATGTGGCGGCGCTCGACATAGGTCGAGTGGCAATTTCAGCACGTAATGTGGCTGAGAGAGAGAGACAAGTGGTGGCAGGAGACTAGCGAGCGTATGACTGCTCCCGACCACCGCGGCGAACCTACTGACACAAATCTCAGCACCCTCCTCCCTCTCTCACTCGCTACATACTCAATTATGTACCGAAAGTACCGAATTACCTGCTTTTTGCACTCGCGTTGCACGGTTATTGCAAGAAACTATCCATACAAGGATCGTTATGGTGTCATTCGAAAGCTCTGTTTATGCCCTTTCAGGGATAGATACTTGTTTTACGTTCTGGGTCTTATTTAGGCATGAAAATGATCACGTAAACAGCCCTATTTTGGCTAAAAACACCCCGCTGGGCGGTACACATAAATAAACCGCATAGGCCGCTCGTAAGGTGTTAAAGTGTGCTTTATTTCATATGAAAGCTCGTGTCATGGGCAGTCCAGAAAGGCTCTTTGTTTTCGCCCATGTCAAGGCTTTATATATTTAATTGTAAAGTATATATTTTATCATTAACTAGTAATGATAGGATCTGGGAGAGAGAGAGGGAGTAGAACAGAGTGAGAGGGGGCGCGCAGTGTTTTTTGTCCCGCTCGATGACGTCACGGCTGGCTGCCTCGCGGGGGTTGGTGGAGAGAGGCCCTTACCATGCTGTAAGCTTTGCTAGTGGTTAGATGACTTGTAACCGCTGTTTTCCCACGCGGCTCGAGCTAGTGCGAGTATATATACAGTTCCTCGCCACTCTCTCCCTCAGATCTGGTTTCTAGAACACACCCATCTTTTTTCCCTTGCTATCTGTCCCCGCTCCGTACCTGAGAATCTTTTCCTCTGCCTATCTCTCTCATTTTCCATATCTTTCACCACCTTTTATTAATATTATACCCCCTCTGGTTAACTCTGCAAAATCAGCTTCATGCTGGCCAGTTGTATTGTGTGTTAAGGTCTGATATAGCCTATGTATGTTAGTTGTTAAGATAAGTGGATCACGAAGCATTGGTTGGCATTTATATTGTTTAGTACTGCTTCCTTTAGTTATTAGTGTTCTGCTGGATTAGATAATGCTAGACTAGGAGTCTGATATTATAGGTATTGTTTCCTATGAGTGCTGGCTTCAGTTAAAAGCTGCACGACATACCTGAGAACTGGAGTTGATTGAGTAAATTCTAGTCTGTGTGCCATTGAGAATAGAGCATGCACGAATGAGGGCTTTTTGCCTATACCATTCTGCACTGTTCTAGTCTCGATTGTTTGTCTTTGAGATACGCCAGGAGAACGCTTAATACTTCGGTATTAAGGTTTCTCAAGAGAGCTACCCTTCATTATAACGTAATATTTGACGCACAGACTTGAGATTTGCACTAGGCTATGCGGCATGCCATGCGCACCAGTATCTCGTATCATTGACTCTAGCTAGACTTTATCAGTCACAGTAGACATTAAGTATATTAAACCAATTACTCTTTTTATGCATACCCATTTATGATTACACAAGCATTTCGCAGCCTAGTTTGATGTATTGAGACACAAACGACTTAGGCTCTTTTTGTTGATAGGAATACTGCATTGTCGGGGCGATTATTATTATTGTTGTAGTGTTTAGGATATTCTTGGCTCCGACGGCATTATATATTCTGCCTTTTTATGTGCATAGCCTGCACGAGCATTGTTCCGCTGCCTGCCTTTTTGGGTTCCATTTCCGATACGAGCATCTTTATAGCATCTAACATTTAAAGAAGATTCCTTGTTAGTGTTGAAGGACTTTAGTGCACTTTCTTTCATGCAGGAGTGCCTGACATTTATTGATTAAAGTAACGTAAGCTGTAACTTCTCTTACCACCTTACTTTGCATACCATAACCAAGCACCTTCGGTTATAGGTAGTAATAGGCTGTTTTCACATAACATTAAGCCTAGAGTAGACGCACATTTATTGAGAGTTTGATAGCCTATTATTGCATATAGAACTCTGTAGAGTATTTGTGTTCTTTGTTCACTGGGAATATACTTCAGAGGTTGGAGCTGGCGCTTTCCGTTGTAACATTTATGCCATTACTAGTCCAATGAATAAGAGCCCTGATATATTTGAACCCCAGTCGTAACAAATGGCGACCTTGCCAGGATTTGGTGAACCTACATTTATTAACCCTTCTCTAGCGGGTGCTCTGTGGCCGTTTTGGGCCTTTCTGGGCCGTTCTGACTGCTATATCAACCATCAGTATGAAAGGAACTGTATTGCGCCGAAAACTAGGTGGAAATCGCTACACAATGACGCCACATACAGTTACGTAGCACTCGTGGAGCACTGACAGTGTTACCTCGAAGATGGAAGTTTAGCTGATTTGCTACCTTGCTCACTTTTAGCGAACTATTGGTTACACTGTCATCCTCACGCGCGGTGGGGGAACTGGAGTTAGTGTGGGCCGGGAGGCCACAGATGTCGGACGTATGGATCATTACTATCCCACCCATTTTCACTCGATTTCCACCCTTTTTCCACCCGTTTTTTGCCAGTTTTTTCAACTCGACTTATGTTGTGAGCCGTTTTTTAAGGGTTAAGCAGGGAACATTTGTTGTTTTGGGGAATATTTTGCGGGGATCAGCAAGAATAATTTTGTTTTTGCAACATAGTATAGCCCTTGAGTATTTCCGAGAATTTTTGTGTGTATATTGAGGTATAAGAGTTTGGGGTGCTTTTCTGAATATTGTGGTAAATTTGTTTGAGCATCATGTCTTATACCGGATCAGAGGAGAATGGAGACACAGTACGTCATGTCGAAACGGAGGAACAGCAGCATGATGAAAGGGTTAATCGGTGAACTGTGAGGAGGATGCTAGGATATTTTTGCAATGGCCTGTTACTGCCGAGCGGTTGGAGGGTATGGATCGGTGCGGTCTTCAATGCCTGGCCACAGCTATCGGTCATGCGGTTACTAGCAGCATGACCAAGGATAACTTGATAACGTGTGTACTGGGCAGGGTGACTGGTGAGCGAGATTGGTTGAGTGCTCAGAGCCCTTCGGCCATGCTTCCCCTACACTCGACTCCCAGCCATCCCAGTAGTTTGCCGACCCCGGGTACGCTTCCGCAGTTGGGTGGTGACTGGCAGGGTGGGTTGCCCCTGGGGGGACCACCGGTAATTTCAAACATTGTAGCACCTTCACCTCCTCAAGGGTTATCTCCAGAATTATTGCTTCAGCTCGAATTAGCTAAGATCGAAGAGAGAAAGGCTATCAGGGCAGGAGAGCTCCAGCAGCAAATAGAATTAGCCAAGATAGAAGAGAGAAAAACTATCATTCAGCAGTCTCAGCACATAGAGCTAGCAAAAATCCAAGCTGATTTAGAGTCGACTAGGTACTGTGCCGACATGGACGTAGAGAAGTCGCGAGTAGAGGCAACGGGACA
Source organism: Paralithodes platypus (assembly GCA_032716605.1). NCBI lineage: Eukaryota > Metazoa > Arthropoda > Malacostraca > Decapoda > Lithodidae > Paralithodes > Paralithodes platypus. The sequence goes on along the minus strand of CM064538.1, from coordinate 12,963,227 downwards.
GCGACTTGGGGCTGGTAACCGTGTTCATGAGCAGTCTCTCTCGCACTTATTGAAACTGGATCCGGTGTTTGATGAGAGTGGTGTAACAGAATTGTTCACACGCTTTGAGAAGAAGTGCCAGGAACACCAGTGGCCAGAGAATAAATGGGCAGCACTTGTATCCTCTAGATTAATAGGCAAGTGTCTTAAAGCCTACGATGCGTTACGTTTGGAGTTATGTATTGTGTACGAGGATCTCAAGGAGGCTGTCCTGAGGGCTTACGAACTGCAACCAGAAACGTACCGTTTGAAGTTCCGGGGTGTAACTAAGGGAAGAGATAGCACCTTTTTGGAACACGCCCGGGACTTGTCCGATGCTATGGGGAACTGGCTCCGATCTGAGAAGGTCACAACATTTGATGAAATTAAGCAGTTAATGATGTTGGAGCAGTTCTTTAACCCTTAATTAGCGGCTCACCACATAAGTCGCATTTAATAAAGCTGGACTATGTGGCGGCGCTCGACATAGGTCGAGTGGCAATTTCATCACGTAATGTTGCTGAGAGAGAGAGACAAGTGGTGGCAGGAGAGTAGCGAGCGTATGACTGCTCCAGACCACCGCGGCGAACATACTGACACGAATCCCAGCTCCCTCCTCCCTCTCTCACTCGCTATATAAGGAATTGTATCGGGAAAGTGGCTAATTACATGCTTTTTGCACTCGCGTTGCACGGTTATTGCAAGAAAACTAGCCATCATAAAAGGATCGTTATGGTGTCATTCGAAAGCTCTGTTTATGCCCTTTCAGGGATAGGTACTTGTTTTACGTTCTGGGTCTTATTTAGGCATGAAAATGATCACGTAAACAGCCCTATTTTGGCTAAAAACACCCCGCTGGGCGGTACATATAAATAAACCGCATAGGCCGCTCGTAAGGTGTTAAGAGCACGGGCGGTGATCTAACTTTGAACTTGAAGGAGAAAAACCCAAGAACTCTAGTCGAAGCAGCAGAAATGGCTGATCGACGGCTGTCATTGATTCGGGGTTGCGGGTCCTCGAAGTCCGATGTAGTGCTAAGGACCGTTATCCTCCCCCTCCCCAGAACAATGACACATTTAAACAGAAGAGCCATGAAACTAAAACTGAATCCAAACCTTACACCACACCGTATGTGAAAAGTCAGGGGCCTTTTACATCACAGTATAAGCCGAAACAAAAATTTATGTGTTTTAGTTGCCACCAGGAGGGACATAAGGCAAATGAGTGCCCTAGTCGACCTCCTCCGGCAGCCGTGTCTTTTGCTCACGGCATTGGAGTGTTCAAGAGGACATCGGAGTTTGTTAGAGGCATTTCTTCCGAGGTAAATACACTGCCAGTGCAGAAGGATTCGGAAGGCTTATTCCCTGTCCGTGATGCCTTTAGTGACCACAGGGGACTCGGTTGTGTGGAGTGGGGGGGTAGAAGACATGAGGTGAGAATTTTGCGTGACACTGGGGCATCGCAAACACTGTTGAGAAATTTCACTGGTAAACCTGTCAATACGGCGCGGGTGGCTGTGGTTCAAGGAGTTAATGCGACCAGGTCATACCCGCTTGTAAGAATGAAGGTGGAAGTTGATGGTGTGACTCGTGACCTGGATGTAGGAATTGTGGAGAAGTTACCTGTTGGGGGCGTCGACCTCCTTCTTGGCAACGACTTTGCGGGGCCTACTTCTGAGGCTCCACCCTTAGTCGTTGTCGAGAAGCCGGCCGACGTGAGTAGGGAGGAGCAGGAGTGGGTTGGGAAGTGTCCGGGGCAGCCTATGGAGTGTGTTGTCACCGGAGATTCTGCATCCAGGGAGTCACATTCTGGTCAACAATCTTTAGATCAGCGGAGGAAGGTTACCGAGAAGGGGTTGAAAGTTGATGCGGTTGAGAGTTTAGTGTCAACGGACCTTCTCGGGGACTCAGTATTAGGACCAAATATCGAGTCTGAAGAAGACCCAGTAACTGTTGTGGAAAAGGCAGAGGATGGGCTTAAAAGACGAAAGAGTTGAAGGAGGACAGTGATGCACAGTCGGGAGATGTAGCAACAAGGTACCCTGACTCGTACCCTATGAGAAATGGGTCGGCGAAAACGGTGGTCCGAAGCTTGCTAGTGTATTTTTCCCGGTATGGTTACCCGCAGGGGATTCAGTCAGTCCGGGGACCCAACTTCACTTCTAGCCTCTTTGTACAAGCAATGCCGCAGCATGGGATTGTTGGGGTTGTGTCATCTGCATATCATCCGGAGAGCCAGGGTGTGTTAGAGCGATGGCACTCAGCCTTGAAATCTGTGCTTCGTTGTTGTTGCTTTGAGAGTGGGAGGGATTGGGATCTTGGCCTGCCATGGTTTTTGTTTGCTGTGTGGGAGGTACCTGGGAAGAGTTTGGGATTCAGCCCTAATGAGCTCGTCTTTGGACACCGTGTCAGAGGGCCTCTCCATATGGTTGAAGAAGTATGGGAGGGTGCAGAAAAACCTTGTTCTATGCTCAAGTGTGTCCTCAACAGTCGAGAACGGATGTTGCGCAGTCTGGAGTTGGCTGGCCGTAATTTGACTAGCTCTCAGGCCCTCAGGAAGGACAGGTACGACCTCAAGGTTGAACTCAGGGAGTTTCACGTGGGTCAGGAGGTGTTGATTCTACTGCCCCTTGTAGGTCACCCCTTATCCGCGAAGTACGCTGGTCCTTATAGGGTGGTGGAGGAGCTATCGGACCTGGTTTACTTGGTAGCCACTCAAGACAGACGGAAGCGCAATCAGTCATGTCATGATAATCCCGTGAAGGAGTATGGGAGGCACCCCCCAGAGCCTCTCACTGTGCCTGTGATGACGTTTAGCAGTCAAGGTGGAGAAGGAGAACGGGACAGTCAAGCTCAGGTGGAGGATAACTGGAAGGATAAGAAGTTCAAATGGGCGCCTGAGTGTGAGAAGGTGTTTAGAGAAGTAAAACACCTGTTGTGCACTCACCCGATCCTCAGGGCCCCTGACTTTAGCCTACCTTTCCAACTAGCAACGGAGGCTAGTGGTGTGGGGGCTGGTGCCGTCCTTGTGGAAAAGGACGATGATGGGCTGGAGCATCCTGTTAGTTTCTGCTCGGAGAAGTACAATTCGGCCCAGGGGAGCTGCTCTGTTGTCAAGGAGGAGCTGCTGGCGGTTGTACTTGCTCTGAGGCATTTCGAGGTCTGTGTTCCAGCCTATGGTCCGGTCGTTGTAGTTTACCTAGGTCATCACCCTCTCAAGTTCTTGGACCAGTTTCACAATCGGAATAAGAGGCTGACCAGGTGGTCACTAAGGTTATTGGTATATAACCTGGACATACGCCATATTGCCGGTTGTGACAACGTGGTTGCAGATGGTCGTTCAAGGGTATATGATCCTGGGTAGATTGACACACGGGTAGCCTCCTGCTTTAGTTTGAATAGTATTTTGCGCTTGGTGCTTGTTTGCTCGCTGTTGTAGCCCAGCGTATTGGGTCGTAAAGCAGGAGTTGAGCGTTTGGTATAGAAGAAAAAACTAGGCTTGCCCTTATAGTGCAGCCGAAATAAACAAATTATAAACATAAAAAAATCAAATAAAAACTCTTTCTTTGATAGTTGATTTTTTTTAGTATGTTATAGCAGTAATTCTGAGTTGCACTCCTCTCAGAATGCTGGGCTAGAGAAGCTCGCTCTTGAGGAGCATAACTACATATAATTTAACCTATGGTGTTGGGGAGGGTTATAATTTTGAAAAATGTTTTGTTGAAGAACTGTGCCAGATATTTTACTGCCGCTGGGTGATGGGAAGTGGAGATATAGCATGGGTTCTAACCATCAGATTTTTGTGAGCCTTGGGGCCTCTGAGAAAAATCTTGGGGGGGGTGTGACGTTAACCACTCCGTTAGAACCGCATGGCTTGTCCTACAGTGACTCGCTAGGATCGCCAGGGCAGTGGATGGGGCTACAGTTTATGTATTAAAGTGTGCTTTATTTCATATGAAAGCTCGTGTCATGGGCAGTCCAGAAAGGCTCTTTGTTTTCGCCCATGTCAAGGCTTTATATATTTAATTGTAAAGTATATATTTTATCATTAACTAGTAATGATAGGATCTGGGAGAGAGAGAGGGAGTAGAACAGAGTGAGAGGGGGCGCGCAGTGTTTTTTGTCCCGCTCGATGACGTCACGGCTGGCTGCCTCGCGGGGGTTGGTGGAGAGAGGCCCTTACCATGCTGTAAGCTTTGCTAGTGGTTAGATGACTTGTAACCGCTGTTTTCCCACGCGGCTCGAGCTAGTGCGAGTATATATACAGTTCCTCGCCACTCTCTCCCTCAGATCTGGTTTCTAGAACACACCCATCTTTTTTCCCTTGCTATCTGTCCCCGCTCCGTACCTGAGAATCTTTTCCTCTGCCTATCTCTCTCATTTTCCATATCTTTCACCACCTTTTATTAATATTATACCCCCTCTGGTTAACTCTGCAAAATCAGCTTCATGCTGGCCAGTTGTATTGTGTGTTAAGGTCTGATATAGCCTATGTATGTTAGTTGTTAAGATAAGTGGATCACGAAGCATTGGTTGGCATTTATATTGTTTAGTACTGCTTCCTTTAGTTATTAGTGTTCTGCTGGATTAGATAATGCTAGACTAGGAGTCTGATATTATAGGTATTGTTTCCTATGAGTGCTGGCTTCAGTTAAAAGCTGCACGACATACCTGAGAACTGGAGTTGATTGAGTAAATTCTAGTCTGTGTGCCATTGAGAATAGAGCATGCACGAATGAGGGCTTTTTGCCTATACCATTCTGCACTGTTCTAGTCTCGATTGTTTGTCTTTGAGATACGCCAGGAGAACGCTTAATACTTCGGTATTAAGGTTTCTCAAGAGAGCTACCCTTCATTATAACGTAATATTTGACGCACAGACTTGAGATTTGCACTAGGCTATGCGGCATGCCATGCGCACCAGTATCTCGTATCATTGACTCTAGCTAGACTTTATCAGTCACAGTAGACATTAAGTATATTAAACCAATTACTCTTTTTATGCATACCCATTTATGATTACACAAGCATTTCGCAGCCTAGTTTGATGTATTGAGACACAAACGACTTAGGCTCTTTTTGTTGATAGGAATACTGCATTGTCGGGGCGATTATTATTATTGTTGTAGTGTTTAGGATATTCTTGGCTCCGACGGCATTATATATTCTGCCTTTTTATGTGCATAGCCTGCACGAGCATTGTTCCGCTGCCTGCCTTTTTGGGTTCCATTTCCGATACGAGCATCTTTATAGCATCTAACATTTAAAGAAGATTCCTTGTTAGTGTTGAAGGACTTTAGTGCACTTTCTTTCATGCAGGAGTGCCTGACATTTATTGATTAAAGTAACGTAAGCTGTAACTTCTCTTACCACCTTACTTTGCATACCATAACCAAGCACCTTCGGTTATAGGTAGTAATAGGCTGTTTTCACATAACATTAAGCCTAGAGTAGACGCACATTTATTGAGAGTTTGATAGCCTATTATTGCATATAGAACTCTGTAGAGTATTTGTGTTCTTTGTTCACTGGGAATATACTTCAGAGGTTGGAGCTGGCGCTTTCCGTTGTAACATTTATGCCATTACTAGTCCAATGAATAAGAGCCCTGATATATTTGAACCCCAGTCGTAACAAATGGCGACCTTGCCAGGATTTGGTGAACCTACATTTATTAACCCTTCTCTAGCGGGTGCTCTGTGGCCGTTTTGGGCCTTTCTGGGCCGTTCTGACTGCTATATCAACCATCAGTATGAAAGGAACTGTATTGCGCCGAAAACTAGGTGGAAATCGCTACACAATGACGCCACATACAGTTACGTAGCACTCGTGGAGCACTGACAGTGTTACCTCGAAGATGGAAGTTTAGCTGATTTTGCTACCTTGCTCACTTTTAGCGAACTATTGGTTACACTGTCATCCTCACGCGCGGTGGGGGAACTGGAGTTAGTGTGGGCCGGGAGGCCACAGATGTCGGACGTATGGATCATTACTATCCCACCCATTTTCACTCGATTTCCACCCTTTTTTCACCCGTTTTTTGCCAGTTTTTTCAACTCGACTTATGTTGTGAGCCGTTTTTTAAGGGTTAAGCAGGGAACATTTGTTGTTTTGGGGAATATTTTGCGGGGATCAGCAAGAATAATTTTGTTTTTGCAACATAGTATAGCCCTTGAGTATTTCCGAGAATTTTTGTGTGTATATTGAGGTATAAGAGTTTGGGGTGCTTCTTTTCTGAATATTGTGGTAAATTTTGTTTGAGAGCATCATGTCTTATACCGGATCAGAGGAGAATGGAGACACAGTACGTCATGTCGAAACGGAGGAACAGCAGCATGATGAAAGGGTTAATCGGGTGAACTGTGAGGAGGATGCTAGGATATTTTTGCAATGGCCTGTTACTGCCGAGCGGTTGGAGGGTATGGATCGGTGCGGTCTTCAATGCCTGGCCACAGCTATCGGTCATGCGGTTACTAGCAGCATGACCAAGGATAACTTGATAACGTGTGTACTGGGCAGGGTGACTGGTGAGCGAGATTGGTTGAGTGCTCAGAGCCCTTCGGCCATGCTTCCCCTACACTCGACTCCCAGCCATCCCAGTAGTTTGCCGACCCCGGGTACGCTTCCGCAGTTGGGTGGTGACTGGCAGGGTGGGTTGCCCCTGGGGGGACCACCGGTAATTTCAAACATTGTAGCACCTTCACCTCCTCAAGGGTTATCTCCAGAATTATTGCTTCAGCTCGAATTAGCTAAGATCGAAGAGAGAAAGGCTATCAGGGCAGGAGAGCTCCAGCAGCAAATAGAATTAGCCAAGATAGAAGAGAAAAACTATCATTCAGCAGTCTCAGCACATAGAGCTAGCAAAAATCCAAGCTGATTTAGAGTCGACTAGGTACTGTGCCGACATGGACGTAGAGAAGTCGCGAGTAGAGGCAACGGGACAGCGACTTGGGGCTGGTAACCGTGTTCATGAGCAGTCTCTCTCGCACTTATTGAAACTGGATCCGGTGTTTGATGAGAGTGGTGTAACAGAATTGTTCACACGCTTTGAGAAGAAGTGCCAGGAACACCAGTGGCCAGAGAATAAATGGGCAGCACTTGTATCCTCTAGATTAATAGGCAAGTGTCTTAAAGCCTACGATGCGTTACGTTTGGAGTTATATTGTGTACGAGGATCTCAAGGAGGCTGTCCTGAGGGCTTACGAACTGCAACCAGAAACGTACCGTTTGAAGTTCCGGGGTGTAACTAAGGGAAGAGATAGCACCTTTTTGGAACACGCCCGGGACTTGTCCGATGCTATGGGGAACTGGCTCCGATCTGAGAAGGTCACAACATTTGATGAAATTAAGCAGTTAATGATGTTGGAGCAGTTCTTTAACCCTTTAATAGCGGCTCACCACATAAGTCGTATTTAATAAAGCTGGACTATGTGGCGGCGCTCGACATAGGTCGAGTGGCAATTTCATCACGTAATGTTGCTGAGAGAGAGAGACAAGTGGTGGCAGGAGAGGAGCGAGCGTATGACTGCTCCAGACCACCGCGGCGAACATACTGACACGAATCCCAGCTCCCTCCTCCCTCTCTCACTCGCTATATAAGGAATTGTATCGGGAAAGTGGCTAATTACATGCTTTTTGCACTCGCGTTGCACGGTTATTGCAAGAAAACTAGCCATCATAAAAGGATCGTTATGGTGTCATTCGAAAGCTCTGTTTATGCCCTTTCAGGGATAGGTACTTGTTTTACGTTCTGGGTCTTATTTAGGCATGAAAATGATCACGTAAACAGCCCTATTTTGGCTAAAAACACCCCGCTGGGCGGTACATATAAATAAACCGCATAGGCCGCTCGTAAGGTGTTAAGAGCACGGGCGGTGATCTAACTTTGAACTTGAAGGAGAAAAACCCAAGAACTCTAGTCGAAGCAGCAGAAATGGCTGATCGACGGCTGTCATTGATTCGGGGTTGCGGGTCCTCGCAGAAGTCCGATGTAAGTGCTAAGGACCGTTATCCTCCCCCTCCCCAGAACAATGACACATTTAAACAGAAGAGCCATGAAACTAAAACTGAATCCAAACCTTACACCACACCGTATGTGAAAAGTCAGGGGCCTTTTACATCACAGTATAAGCCGAAACAAAAATTTATGTGTTTTAGTTGCCACCAGGAGGGACATAAGGCAAATGAGTGCCCTAGTCGACCTCCTCCGGCAGCCGTGTCTTTTGCTCACGGCATTGGAGTGTTCAAGAGGACATCGGAGTTTGTTAGAGGCATTTCTTCCGAGGTAAATACACTGCCAGTGCAGAAGGATTCGGAAGGCTTATTCCCTGTCCGTGATGCCTTTAGTGACCACAGGGGACTCGGTTGTGTGGAGTGGGGGGGTAGAAGACATGAGGTGAGAATTTTGCGTGACACTGGGGCATCGCAAACACTGTTGAGAAATTTCACTGGTAAACCTGTCAATACGGCGCGGGTGGCTGTGGTTCAAGGAGTTAATGCGACCAGGTCATACCCGCTTGTAAGAATGAAGGTGGAAGTTGATGGTGTGACTCGTGACCTGGATGTAGGAATTGTGGAGAAGTTACCTGTTGGGGGCGTCGACCTCCTTCTTGGCAACGACTTTGCGGGGCCTACTTCTGAGGCTCCACCCTTAGTCGTTGTCGAGAAGCCGGCCGACGTGAGTAGGGAGGAGCAGGAGTGGGTTGGGAAGTGTCCGGGGCAGCCTATGGAGTGTGTTGTCACCGGAGATTCTGCATCCAGGGAGTCACATTCTGGTCAACAATCTTTAGATCAGCGGAGGAAGGTTACCGAGAAGGGGTTGAAAGTTGATGCGGTTGAGAGTTTAGTGTCAACGGACCTTCTCGGGGACTCAGTATTAGGACCAAATATCGAGTCTGAAGAAGACCCAGTAACTGTTGTGGAAAAGGCAGAGGATGGGCTTAAAAAGACGAAAGAGTTGAAGGAGGACAGTGATGCACAGTCGGGAGATGTAGCAACAAGGTACCCTGACTCGTACCCTATGAGAAATGGGTCGGCGAAAACGGTGGTCCGAAGCTTGCTAGTGTATTTTTCCCGGTATGGTTACCCGCAGGGGATTCAGTCAGTCCGGGGACCCAACTTCACTTCTAGCCTCTTTGTACAAGCAATGCCGCAGCATGGGATTGTTGGGGTTGTGTCATCTGCATATCATCCGGAGAGCCAGGGTGTGTTAGAGCGATGGCACTCAGCCTTGAAATCTGTGCTTCGTTGTTGTTGCTTTGAGAGTGGGAGGGATTGGGATCTTGGCCTGCCATGGTTTTTGTTTGCTGTGTGGGAGGTACCTGGGAAGAGTTTGGGATTCAGCCCTAATGAGCTCGTCTTTGGACACCGTGTCAGAGGGCCTCTCCATATGGTTGAAGAAGTATGGGAGGGTGCAGAAAAACCTTGTTCTATGCTCAAGTGTGTCCTCAACAGTCGAGAACGGATGTTGCGCAGTCTGGAGTTGGCTGGCCGTAATTTGACTAGCTCTCAGGCCCTCAGGAAGGACAGGTACGACCTCAAGGTTGAACTCAGGGAGTTTCACGTGGGTCAGGAGGTGTTGATTCTACTGCCCCTTGTAGGTCACCCCTTATCCGCGAAGTACGCTGGTCCTTATAGGGTGGTGGAGGAGCTATCGGACCTGGTTTACTTGGTAGCCACTCAAGACAGACGGAAGCGCAATCAGTCATGTCATGATAATCCCGTGAAGGAGTATGGGAGGCACCCCCCAGAGCCTCTCACTGTGCCTGTGATGACGTTTAGCAGTCAAGGTGGAGAAGGAGAACGGGACAGTCAAGCTCAGGTGGAGGATAACTGGAAGGATAAGAAGTTCAAATGGGCGCCTGAGTGTGAGAAGGTGTTTAGAGAAGTAAAACACCTGTTGTGCACTCACCCGATCCTCAGGGCCCCTGACTTTAGCCTACCTTTCCAACTAGCAACGGAGGCTAGTGGTGTGGGGGCTGGTGCCGTCCTTGTGGAAAAGGACGATGATGGGCTGGAGCATCCTGTTAGTTTCTGCTCGGAGAAGTACAATTCGGCCCAGGGGAGCTGCTCTGTTGTCAAGGAGGAGCTGCTGGCGGTTGTACTTGCTCTGAGGCATTTCGAGGTCTGTGTTCCAGCCTATGGTCCGGTCGTTGTAGTTTACCTAGGTCATCACCCTCTCAAGTTCTTGGACCAGTTTCACAATCGGAATAAGAGGCTGACCAGGTGGTCACTAAGGTTATTGGTATATAACCTGGACATACGCCATATTGCCGGTTGTGACAACGTGGTTGCAGATGGTCGTTCAAGGGTATATGATCCTGGGTAGATTGACACACGGGTAGCCTCCTGCTTTAGTTTGAATAGTATTTTGCGCTTGGTGCTTGTTTGCTCGCTGTTGTAGCCCAGCGTATTGGGTCGTAAAGCAGGAGTTGAGCGTTTGGTATAGAAGAAAAAACTAGGCTTGCCCTTATAGTGCAGCCGAAATAAACAAATTATAAACATAAAAAAATCAAATAAAAACTCTTTCTTTGATAGTTGATTTTTTTTTAGTATGTTATAGCAGTAATTCTGAGTTGCACTCCTCTCAGAATGCTGGGCTAGAGAAGCTCGCTCTTGAGGAGCATAACTACATATAATTTAACCTATGGTGTTGGGGAGGGTTATAATTTTGAAAAATGTTTTGTTGAAGAACTGTGCCAGATATTTTACTGCCGCTGGGTGATGGGAAGTGGAGATATAGCATGGGTTCTAACCATCAGATTTTTGTGAGCCTTGGGGCCTCTGAGAAAAATCTTGGGGGGGGTGTGACGTTAACCACTCCGTTAGAACCGCATGGCTTGTCCTACAGTGACTCGCTAGGATCGCCAGGGCAGTGGATGGGGCTACAGTTTATGTATTAAAGTGTGCTTTATTTCATATGAAAGCTCGTGTCATGGGCAGTCCAGAAAGGCTCTTTGTTTTCGCCCATGTCAAGGCTTTATATATTTAATTGTAAAGTATATATTTTATCATTAACTAGTAATGATAGGATCTGGGAGAGAGAGAGGGAGTAGAACAGAGTGAGAGGGGGCGCGCAGTGTTTTTTGTCCCGCTCGATGACGTCACGGCTGGCTGCCTCGCGGGGGTTGGTGGAGAGAGGCCCTTACCATGCTGTAAGCTTTGCTAGTGGTTAGATGACTTGTAACCGCTGTTTTCCCATGCGGCTCGAGCTAGTGCGAGTATATATACAGTTCCTCGCCACTCTCTCCCTCAGATCTGGTTTCTAGAACACACCCATCTTTTTTTCCCTTGCTATCTGTCCCCGCTCCGTACCTGAGAATCTTTTCCTCTGCCTATCTCTCTCATTTTCCATATCTTTCACCACCTTTTATTAATATTATACCCCCTCTGGTTAACTCTGCAAAATCAGCTTCATGCTGGCCAGTTGTATTGTGTGTTAAGGTCTGATATAGCCTATGTATGTTAGTTGTTAAGATAAGTGGATCACGAAGCATTGGTTGGCATTTATATTGTTTAGTACTGCTTCCTTTAGTTATTAGTGTTCTGCTGGATTAGATAATGCTAGACTAGGAGTCTGATATTATAGGTATTGTTTCCTATGAGTGCTGGCTTCAGTTAAAAGCTGCACGACATACCTGAGAACTGGAGTTGATTGAGTAAATTCTAGTCTGTGTGCCATTGAGAATAGAGCATGCACGAATGAGGGCTTTTTGCCTATACCATTCTGCACTGTTCTAGTCTCGATTGTTTGTCTTTGAGGTACGCCAGGAGAACGCTTAATACTTCGGTATTAAGGTTTCTCAAGAGAGCTACCCTTCATTATAACGTAATATTTGACACACAGACTTGAGATTTGCACTAGGCTATGCGGCATGCCATGCGCACCAGTATCTCGTATCATTGACTCTAGCTAGACTTTATCAGTCACAGTAGACATTAAGTATATTAAACCAATTACTCTTTTTATGCATACCCATTTATGATTACACAAGCATTTCGCAGCCTAGTTTGATGTATTGAGACACAAACGACTTAGGCTCTTTTTGTTGATAGGAATACTGCATTGTCGGGGCGATTATTATTATTGTTGTAGTGTTTAGGATATTCTTGGCTCCGACGGCATTATATATTCTGCCTTTTTGTGTGCATAGCCTGCACGAGCATTGTTCCGCTGCCTACCTTTTTGGGTTCCATTTCCGATACGAGCATCTTTATAGCATCTAACATTTAAAGAAGATTCCTTGTTAGTGTTGAAGGACTTTAGTGCACTTTCTTTCATGCAGGAGTGCCTGACATTTATTGATTAAAGTAACGTAAGCTGTAACTTCTCTTACCACCTTACTTTGCATACCATAACCAAGCACCTTTGGTTATAGGTAGTAATAGGCTGTTTTCACATAACATTAAGCCTAGAGTAGACGCACATTTATTGAGAGTTTGATAGCCTATTATTGCATATAGAACTCTGTAGAGTATTTGTGTTCTTTGTTCACTGGGAATATACTTCAGAGGTTGGAGCTAGCGCTTTCCGTTGTAACATTTATGCCATTACTAGTCCAATGAATAAGAGCCCTGATATATTTGAACCCCAGTCGTAACAGAAGGTACTATCCTTGCCCTTAGTAACACCCCGAAACTTCATGCGGTAAGTTTCTGGTTGTAACTTATAGGCCCGTAGCACAGCCTTCTTTAGCTCATCATAAACTACACAGGACTCTAAAGGTAGTGCGTCATACGCTTTTAGCCCCTTTCCTAGGAGTCTTGATGAAACTAATGCTGCCCACTTTTCCTGAGGCCACTGGTGTTCCTGACACTTCTTCTCAAATCTCATAAAAAACTCAGCCACACATAATTCATCGAACACAGGAACTAGTTTAAGCAGGTGCGAGAATGATTGGTCCCGATGTCTATTACCTCCCCCAATATTTCGCACTGTTATGGTGGGTTCACACATTCACGTATATTGCTCCCGTCAGCTCCCGTCCGGCGTATCGCAAAGACGCGGGTAGTTTCTGCCGTTGAACGCCCGTTCTTCCACGTCTATTGCACTTCCCGACAGACGTAGCGTAACGGGGCCAGTGTTACGTCAGACGTAATGGAGGTGTATTGAACTACGTACGTGTTTGCGACGTGCGTAGGCATAGCCCCGTTCGACCTCAGGGGCTGCCCGATTTGCGGGAACACAGGCCACGCCCATGCCACACCCCCACAAGACCGGCGTAGCTGAGGCCGCACGTCTTGGGATTTGTTAGGTCGTACCGGGACCGGTTCCGGCCAATCGTAGGCACACCCCGTCTGACCAAACACAGACAAAGACAGTCTTTGTCATCCACGTCTGTCGGGGTTGCTATCTGGGAAGTACAAAAGGGCATGAATGGCCACACCTTTCCCATTCCCACTCATTCCTCTGCACCATGAACAACATCACGGAATTCATCCTGGAGGAGTTCAAATATGTGAACTCCTTAATCAAACCGGAGATTAGGCATAACACGCGGCTCATACAATGCATCATTGCCTACATAGATGTCTTAAAACTACTTGCAATAGCAAACTCCATCCATCAAGAGGAACAAGAGAAGAAGAAGGAAAGGACCAAGAGGACAGTGTGGGTGTGGCCATATCTACAACGGAGGCCTGAACATGGCCATTATGAGAACCTCATGCAAGAGTTGGCCAGAGAATGTCCACTACTGTACAAGAACTTCACCCGGGTAGACAAACAACTATTTGATGAGATTGTGGAACGTGTCACACCCATCATTCAGAGGAAACCTACGTTCTGGCGAAAACCCATTCCTCCTGGGCTGCGGGTGGCCATCACCCTACGTTTCCTCGCTACGGGTGATTCGTATAAGAGCCTGCAATACAACTTTCGTGTTGCCCACAACACCATCAGCCAAATTGTTCCAGACACATGCCAGGCCATCATCTCTGTCTATGGAGATCAGGAGCTCAAAACGCCACAATCGCCTGATGAATGGAAGGAGGTTGCCAGCGGCTTTGAGGAACGATGGAACCTGCCGCATTGTGTGGGAGCCATTGATGGCAAACACATACGGATCCGCAACCCCTCCTTTGGTGGCACATATTACTTCAACTACAAGAAGTTTTTTTCCATTGTCCTGTTGGCAATTGTTGACTCCAACTACAAATTCATCTACGTCGACGTTGGGGCCATAGGATCAGAGTCTGATGGTGGTGGCTTTGCACAAACCCCTCTGTGTAAGTTGCTTGAAACACAGACTGCCAAACTGCCCCCCCCCGAGGTCATCTCTACCGATCACAATGGACCACCCACGGACTACTTCTTAGTAGGGGATGATGCATTACCTCTGCGCCCCTACATGATGAAGCCCTACCCCCAACGATTCCTCTCGAAACCTGAACGGATCTACAACTACAGACTCAGCAGGGGCCGCCGGGTGGTAGAGAACGCCTTTGGCATTCTTGCTAACCGCTTCCGGGTTTTGCACACTCCAATATCTATGAAACCTGAGCGTGCAGAGGTTGTTGTGTTGGCCTCATGCATTCTGCACAACATCCTACGAGGACGAAACCCACCCCGAGCAGAGGTAGATCAAGAGGACCCAGACACCCACGAACTCATACCTGGCCTCTGGAGGACTGACCCACCTGTAGGAAGAAACATACCCCCTGGGTCCCGCAACACTGCAACCAGGCTTGCCAAGGAGCAACGGGACTACCTCAAGACATACTTCTCTTCCCCTCAAGGATCTGTGGGTTGGCAGGATGACCGTATTTAGGTGAGTGAGGTTTTCCCCAGTTTATTTTTTATTTTTCTGTATATTTCAGTTTCATCTTAAAGTTTTGTTATAGAGTTTTTGCCAGTTTGGTAAGTATTGTAGTTTTTATAAGTTACTTTTGATGTTTTGTAAAGTTTGTAGGTTTTCCATATATTTGTATTGTATATTTTCAATTTTCCTTTAAGTACTTTAATAGTTCCCTGCTTACTTTATCTTTATCTTTTAGTGTTATATTTCAATCACGTTGTTAATTGTTTCAATGTTTCATTTGTTTTGTACTGTTTATTTTATTTTATTTTCCATGATTTTTCATATTTATTATTAACCATATTATCAGTAATTTTTTTTTCAATTAGTCTTTTCTTTTTTATTACCTTCAGGATATATTTCATTTGTCATCTTATTAATAAATACTTTAGCTACAAAATTGGAATTATAAACACACACGTCATCACTATTTTTATTTTATATTTTTAATACATCTTTCATTATAAAATATATCATAAAATTATAACATTTTTGGGGTCTCCAGGCTGGGTTGTTTCTTGGGGGTCTCCAGGGTCTGTTGGGGATCAATATTTGGTGCCGGCGTAGCTGGGTTCGAAGGTGCAGGTGAGGATGCAGACAGATAGTTCTCCAAGTTGAAGCTTGTGTTCCCAAGCCCAAACTGGGAGCTCAACTGCGAGAGGTCTAAGTGCGTTGGTGTGGAGGCAGTAGGTGGGTGGAATGTGGCAGGGGGTGTTGCCGACTGGGGCGGCCGCATCATCAACGATTGCAGTTCTGCAACCTGGTGTGCAGGTAGCACGTAGGTAGGAGCAGGCTTTGGCAACACTGATTGAGGCAGTGTGATTGTCGGAGTCCCATGGTACATTACAGTAGCGGTTGGTTGAGGTTGAGGTGGTTGAGGTTGAGGTTGTGGCGCCGGAATGCCATAATTTCTTATGGCATGCAGCATGAGGTCCGGACCAACACTGGTGACTCCCTCCTCAAAGGCAGTCTTGAACCTGTGGAGGGCTGCCATGAGCTCACTCTTGAATGGAGTTCTAAACTTTGCCGGCAACCCCACACAGTCCTTTGCCAAGACATCCATGGAGGCGCGCCAATACTGGAGTTCGGGGTCCTCCACCAAATCAGCCACCCCAGCCAGGTTCTGCCGCACCTGCTCCGCAGTGGCAAGGACCTGGTAAGGGAACAAGGAACAAGAGAACATTAAACACACGAAACATAACATATTTCAATAAATAACCAATTATGAACGTTAACAAATAAAATTATGTGGTATTCTGGGAAGCCTAAAATCTTCAAAGTTATTGTTTCCATTATGGAAAAAGAGAAGATTTACACGTTACACAACACACGAAACATAACATATGTCAATAATGAACCAATTATGAATGTTAACAAATAAAATTATGTGGTATTCTGGGAAGCCTAAATTCTTCAAAGTTATTGTTTCCATTATGGAAAAAGAGAAGACTTACACGTTACACAACACAAGAAACATTATTACACAAAATTATGTGGTATTCTGGGAAGCCAATATGTTGAAAGTTATTGTTGCTATTATGAAACTAATATTTCCTCTACTCACTTGCTCCAGGGTTCCGGATCCGTGGGCTGCAGGAACAGCACCAGGAGGCTTCCCCTGCTTCGCCCTCCGCGGAAGCATGGAGATGGCTGGGGTGGTGTTCTCCTGACTGCCGGCTGCTTGGTCTTCCTCATCGGCGTCTGCTGGGGCGGGGTCATCAGGCAGAGGTCCACACACAGGAGAAGGTTCGGCAGCTTGGGCAGCAGACTGTTGAGACATGAATGTATAATTAGTAACATGTTAATTATTTATGAACTGTTAAATACCAATCAACATAACCATTCATCTTTGTAACCTTTAAATAAAATTAATAAACTTCTTTGTGTTATTATGTGTTTCATTAACAAAAATGTAAGGTAATTATAGAATTAAGTGAACAAGATAATTTTACAAAAATAAAGGCACCATTATAAGCAAAATATTTCAGAAAAAAATTAATCGTGTCCTGAGGACGCAAAAACTCTTGGCTTGCTATCGCTCGCCAGGAAAGTATTTATGTTGTTGACGAATTAATAGTGAAAGTGTTGGGAAACAAGCAAATATAAACGTACCTGAGGCATACCCAGATTCCGGGGCTTCTTCTGTCGCACGATGTGGGGCTTGAGGAAGTGAAACATGGTCAGTATCCACTTCTCCCTCTCAGTCAACCTCTTGGCCCCCTCACCACTCTTGTCCTTGGTGAGCCTGCCAAACTTGGAGCGGAGAGAGGTGAACCAGGTTAACAATTCCGAGGCGGTGATGGGGGGGTCCAGACTGGCTGCCTTCTCCGCCCAAACATGGTCGATGTGCTCCTTCTCTTTGTGGCGGTTATCACCCTTATCATACAGATAAGGCACATCCTGCTCCAGCCAGTCTCCCAACATACGCTCCTGCGCCTCCGTCAGGATAATGTTGGTGCTCTTCCGGCGCCGTTTTATTGGTTGTGTTGGCTGATCCTGTCCCTGTTCCTGGTCAACTTCGTCGGGGTTTTCCTCACTTTCATCAACGTTCAACACCTCTCCATCATCGTCGGGTATATTCATTAACACTTCACCGTCAGAGGGGTTAATCGGCGAGGTTCCAGACGACGAGGGGACAGGCGGTGAGGTTGCAGAGGTCGAGGGGATAGGCGGTGAGGTTGCAGAGGTCGAGGGGACAGGCGAGGTTGCAGGTGTCAAGGGGACAGGCGAGGTTGCAGGCGTGGGGCCAGGTGGTGAGATTGAAGACGTCTTCTTCATACTTCTCTTGGTAGCCATGGTGACAGGGCAGGACAGGGCAGCGTGCAGAGGGTGGCAGCAGAGGGTGGCAGGGTGGCAGGCAGGGTGGCAGGCAGGGTGGCAGGGTGGCAGGCAGGGTGGCAGGATGGCAGGCAGGGTGGCAGGGTGGCAGAGTAGCAGGGATTGTGGTGGTCGTCGTGGTGTGGTGTGAGGTATGATGGCAGTCACTCCCGCTGTCCCTATATACCCCCCCCGTACGACATTGCCGCGTCTTCCCGGCAACACGCAGTGCGGCGGCGTTGCCAAACGAACGCATACTTCCACGTTCGACGAGAACTTTCTACGATGGACGAGAGCAGCTCTCGTCTGACGTGGTAGCTGCTACGTCTGACGAGGCTGCTCTGGTCAGACGGCCGTGGTGGCCAGGTAGGTCGTAAGTTTTCCCGTCTTTTGACATACGTGAGGGCGAGCCACGTTCCTGATTCAACTCGAATCAACAACCGCGCGGCCTTGGCCGCACCCACAACATTCCCGACCCACGTGGGCTACTCGTTTCTACTCGCGCCATGCGTGAGTACCCCCCCGACTGGCCGTAATTTCATTTATGTTTTGCGTATTATGCCATTACGTTTTACGTAATCGGTTGCCAACTACCAATATACCTTCGTTTACAACAGACGGGAGTTGACGGGAGCAATATACGTGAATGTGTGACCCCACCATTACCTCCACTCGAGATCTCTCCAGCTCCCTGTCAGCCCGATACCTAGTAGACTCTGCCTGCAGTTCAGCCTCTCGTAAAGCTGTTCTCTCTGCAGCCTCAGCCTGCACACTAGCCTGTCTCTCGGCAGCCTCAACCTGAGCTCTAGCAACCTCAACCTTGGCCATCTCAAGCCGAAACAACAAATCTGGAGTCAAACCTTGAGGAGGGGAAGGTGCATTTAATGGAGAGGGTCCCTGTGATTGAATTCCACGCTGCCATTGACCATCAACTTGGGGGTATGTACTAAATTCAGGCACCCTGACGTTTGATATGGGGGTAGAGTGGAGGGGGGGCTGGGGACCGGGGCCCCCAGTCGCCTCTCCACCCAGGTCTCTCCCTTCTAAACCCAATATCAAAGTCCTCAGCTGATCTTTCCTCATGCCACTTAAACCCTGCTGACCCTGAAGACCTGTCACACACTTTAAACCATACTTATTCAGCTTCAACACCCTGTCAGCGGTAAGGGGCACCTCTAAAAATCTTCTAGCACCCTCCTCGCTATCGACTAGCCACTCCACAGGTCTTTCTCCCTCCGAGCCCGTATCGTGACCTGACCCATCACTGTGTTCTGATGTATTAGACATGCTTGTGTACTGCAGTAATTATCACGGTTATAGAATGTGCCTTATCTCCTATGCAAGTATGTATATACTAATGTTATTTAAAGTCTTTAATGTGTTATATTGGTTGCTCCAAAAAAAAAACTCTATGTCCACTGTATTCCTCTAATCATAAGGAATCTCAAAACAAATGACCACTATATTCCTCTGTTTAGTAATTCCTATGCAAGGTCGCCATTTGTTACGTCCTGGGATATATAAACACTGGGCTCTTTCTATTGGACTAGGTATGCGGCAACAAGCAACAACGGAAAACGCTAGATCCAACCCTTATCCCCCCACCCATCCATACCTCGCTTAACTGAGATGGCCAAACTAGAGCAACAAAGCCACAACCAGTCCCATGACCTAGATAGGTCAAGGTGACCTCCTTGCCCTCACCGCCAAAACCATTTTGAGGAGCAAGAAAGCTAAAGTAGAGCGGATGCAGAAAGTGTTCAACAGCTCTATTAGCGGATAAAAGGAAAAGGGACCTCCATCCCTTCATCCTGCGACACCAGCCATCTTTCCTTAGTAAATGAGCTTGTGATACCAGATCAGTAGTCTGTAATACTAGGCACACCTCCCATGTCCAACGACCTGTGGTACCAGCCGGAGTAGTCTATAATACCAACCATCCTGTTTATCATAAATGGCCTAGAGCAGTTAGTACAGCACACTACTTGTATTCCTGACCGTCTTGGAGATTGGTCCAACATTCTTGACTTATTCCTAACTTATAATCCTTCTACTTACGCATTATGTAATTGTAAACTAATTTTGAACTTACAAATTGAATATTTAAAATATATGCATAATATTATATTATAGTACCTCCTTTCAAACTGATTGCAACTCCCAAGAGAAGTGTGCTCCAAGTAGAACAAATGTAATATGCGAAAGGGTGAAAGGCTTTGCAGCCATCAATATGTGTTGAGAGAGAGAGAGAGAGGAGGTATTTCAATATGCAAGAGGGTGGTCGGGGGCCGGGGGAGTGCTGGAGGGACCTTGGTGACCCTGGTCTCCTGGATGACCTAGATGTTGTGTGAATTTGTATTTTGTGTTTGTGTGTTCATTGGTTTATGTTATTGTTTTGTGTTGTCCCTATTCTTGCTCTGTCTTGAGTCGCCCCCCCCGCCCCCCCCCAAACAAAAACAAAATTATAAAAAGGAAAAGTGGGGATTGGGCCTGAGTAAATAGATAGATAGAACAAATAATAAACATACAAGAGGGAAAACAAATTGAAAATTATATACGGTAAAAGGGGGATGATATGAGGATTGTTACGTCCTGGGATATATAAACACTGGGCTCTTTCTATTGGACTAGGTATGCGGCAACAAGCAACAACGGAAAACGCTAGATCCAACCCTTATCTATAAACCCAGGCAACAAACCACCCTAAACCGTCAAGAGTCCTGCCTGGACAACGAGGTATCCTATGACTCGGTTACAGGGTGCACGCACTATAGACTGCTGATAGTCAAGCAGGCTATATAAAAGATCACACAATTAAGTTGACTTAAAGCTTCAAGGAAAAGATAGATAACGGAATTAAATTGCAGAAACAATTTAATAACAAACTAGAAGAAAGTACATTTAATGTTACGTTAATTAATACAACTAATCACCCCTGCGTGAAAGAAGGTGAAAGCAAACAGTCCTCAAAACATCGTACAGGTAGACAAGATGCGGGTTTCTAAACTGCATGCATCTACTGTAGGATCTGATGCTTAGCAAAGAAAGTACGTTACGGATTTAGAGAACTCTTAACTCATAAGCAGGAATAAATACTAGTGATAGGTCATACAGTGTATAATGGCATTGGTATAATTAAATAAAGGCAGCAACTCGCAACATAACCACATACAGGTGTGCTTCTCACTCTTAGTCAGGCAAGCCTGCTCGGACAGAGTCTCTAAGCCACACCCTGACTCACAATGCTCACAAAAACGGTAAACTGTGGCACAATAACAAGCATACAGATATAATAAACCACTATCTGTTAATCTGCCAGGTGGCAGAGGTCTAGCCGGAAGGATATAGGCTTCGGATACCCGGGCTGAGCCACCTGCTCTAGCCTAGGGACGTTCCCAAGTCTGTGCGCCAAATTACTCTAATTGAAAGGGTGCTCTCTTGAGAGACTCAGATCGCAAGTATCTGACTCTCTCCTGGCGACCCTAAAACAAAAGCAAGACGTGCTAGCGCAGTGCTGAGTGGACTAGGCAAGGGCCCTCACACAACACAACACTAGACACACAGGGACACAGACAAGAAAATGCCCTCAGACTCCCACGGGTATCCTAGTAAAGTCGTGCGGGTCCACAGGACTCGCACCAGCAGACTTTACTTAAAGGATCGCAAAAAGCCTCCCCTCCGGTCTAGCCCCTGCTAACCTGACACAAGAAGACACTAGCAAGCATGAAACCACTAAATATGAGACAACAAAAAAGCTTCCTAGGTCTCATTAACAATTACGTCTCTGCATAAGGCCCAAAATCCATCTAGTTATCTGAGAGCTCGTCGTTAATACAATAATAGATATAAGGTCTATCAAGGGGATGGGATAATTAACCCTCCAGCCCCGGCTATGTATTATATATATATATAGATTGGTGAAGTAGTTGAAGGAAGGTATACAAAGTAAGAGAGAAAGTTTCTAAGTGGGGTTGAGAGGGATAGATATCAAGGGGGTCCGAAGGGTACGACAGTGAGGTGAGGTCTGAGTCTTCAATCTGTCTGGACCCCACCCTAGGCATGCAAAATACATCCCATGCTTGGCAACACTCAACACAGTTGCCGGGTCAAAATCCTCTACCCCGTGCGTGAGTCGAAACTAAGCCTAACGTTGCGATCAAATGAATATGGCAACGTTTTCAGGCTCGTCCCAAGCTGGCAAGCGAAGCAACGTCCCAAGCCGGTCTCTCTCTCCCGCTCGTCTCCTCCCACCCACACTAGACTTACATCTTATATATTATAATGAAATAATCAACTATCGAGAATAAAATATACTAAGATGCGTTGGTTAAGAATAAGGGCAGCTTCAAGCTGTGAAACAACATAAGAATATCCCAGACATTAGTTACGTTGTCGTAGGATATATACTAAGGAAAAGCCTGCCGGCCGGCTGCCGCCAGCCGGTTTCTAAACGGCTGGGCAGCCAACACGCGCGCATGCCCGCACGTGGCTACTATGCAGAAGCGTCACAAGATCGATAAGAAAAGGGCATGCATCTTATATAACAACTTTATTGACGCTGGTTTAACCCCTTCTGTACCGGCGATGTCTTTACACTTTTACGTTTTTATTCTAGCTATATTCAGACTATTTTGTAAAGCTTAGGAAATATAGTATATGGTAGCTAAATTATTAATTGAGTTAGGCTGTCGCCTTTTAATTCGTAGACGACCTTCTTAATATGATCAAAATTGTCTAATCGTTGCCAGAATATAATGAAATGGTTGTCACCGGAACTGAAAGGGTTAAGATGTAAATCAAGTAAAAGTTACAGACTACAAGATTCATTATTTATATGTGTTAAATGTAGGCCCTATGGCAACTTCATTTTCGAAATACCATTATGAATTGATGTCCTTCAGTAGGTAACCAATGTCAGAATCACCAATGGGAAGAGGGAGGATTATCAATCTCTCTCTCTCTCTCTCTCAGCATGCAGTCATGATTGCAAACCATTTCACGTGTTCTCATATTACATTTGTTCTACTTGGAGCATACTCTTTTAACTTGGGAAGACACTTGTTACAGCCAGCTTTGCCTTTTGTCTCCTTCATACACATAGGAGAACAAAGAGAGATATGCTATTTAAAGGCTTGCTGCAGGGCGAGATGAAACAGTTGACCGATTGTAGTGGACAATTTTGAGAGTGTACTTTAAGGGGAGATTTCCACTTGAGGGATTTTTTTATGGGCCCCTTTCTCTCTCATGTTTAGCCCCATTGTTTTTTAGATTTTAAGATGTTCGCCCCATTAGTTTGGCTATTTTAAGAACCCTCGCCCCATTTCTGTCAATTTTAAGACCATTCGTGCCATTTAGGTGTCAAGTTTTGTCTGGCGAGCGACAGCGAGCCTGTAATTTGGGGGGAATCGGCCTTCGGCCGGAACATTTTTCTACCAAAAAATGTACAAATTTATCTTGAAAGGGGGTCTAGGGGGTGTAATTTTAAGCTTGATGGTGTTCTAGGGAAGAAACTAAATACCTCCCCTTATGGGGACGTTACTATATTTATGTATATTATTACCATTATATTTAGTTGTTTTAGTTTGCTCTCTAGACCTCAACCAAGCTTAATAAAAACAAATCCAAAGACCCCCTTCGAGATATATTTGTACATTTTTCGGTAGAAAAATTCCCTGGCCGAAGGCCAGTTCATCCTTAATCACAGGCTTGCTGTCGCTCGCGACTCCTAAATGTCACGAAAGGTCTTAAAATTGACAAAGAATTGGGCGAAAGTCATAACATTTGATAACTAATGGGGCTAAACATGAAGGAGAAGGGGGTTCAGTACAAACAATACTTCCCCTTAATTTGTGGAGAACAAACATAGGTTGATGGTACCGCTAACCTGTAATATATATTAGTTACCTTGTGACGCCTGCAACTTAGCAGAACGCCACGTGGGCTCAGCCGCTCGCTTGGCCACTCGCTAATGCTCGTCGGGGCAATGTATTTGGCTACAGTCTATCTACAATGTTGTACTTTCTTTCTTGTGAATCGTCATGTCACAGGCAGTACAGAAGTGGTCTTTATTTTCGCCTGTGACAATGCATTATATTTTATATCAGGAGTAGACCATAAGATGCATTGTATATTGTTGAGGAGAGAGAGAACCATATAGGCAGTGGGGTGGTAGTGTGTGCGTGCGTATACATGTGCTGCCTTCCCCCCGCTCGTAGTGCGGGTCTGCACAACGGAACGATGCAGGTAACAAGGGGCGCAACACTCCACCCCCCCGAGTCAGTGATACACCATATAACAATAACTACAAGAGCAATGATATTAATTCTGACCATAAACCTAATACCGTCCCATTTAAGAAGGGTCAGTGCCCTTCCCCACCTCAAGGGAAGCCCAAGGGGGAGTTAGAGTGTTTTCATTGTCATGAGAAGGGGCATTTTGCAAGAGCCTGTCCAAGCAAGCTACCTAATGCAGTTGTGTCTTTGGCTCGCAACATTGGGGTGTCCCTGAAGTCATCTGAGTTTGCCCGGGGTATAACGTCAGAGGCTGGGACACAGCCAATGGAGAAGAGTCCGGAAGGCTCGAACCCTGTCTGCGATGTCTTTTGCGACCATCGAAGGCGTGGCTGCGTGAAGTGGGCTGGTAAGAAGCATGGAGTTGAGCTGTTGCGAGACACGGGTGCCTCTCAGACTTTAATGAAGAACTTTACTGGTAGACCAATAAACGCGGCACGGGTGGTAGTGGTGCAAGGTATCAATGCTATCAGGTCATACCCGTTGGTCAGGATGGAACTGGAGGTAGATGGTGACACAGAGTTGGATGTGGGAATTGTGGAGAACTTGCCTGTTGGGGGCGTCGACCTCCTTCTCGGCAACGACTTTGCGGTGCCTACTTCTGAGGTTTCACCCTTAGTCGTTGCCGAGAAGCCGGCCGACGTGAGTAGGGAGGAACAGGAGTGGGTAGAGAAGGGTCAAGTACAACCTATGGCGTGCATTGTTACAAGATCTCTTGCATCCAAAGTGTCACAGCCTATTCCTCAGTCTTCTGATCAACGGAGGAACGGTTGGAAGAAGATGGCTAATGTTGGTAAAAGTTTGGAGAGTTTAGTACCAGCTCTTCTTGGCGACTCAGTATTGGCACCATTGTTGGAGTCTGGAGAAGCCCCAGGACCTGTCACAGCTAGTGAGGAGGTAGGCAGGAAGAGACTCCGAGGCAGCAACGTTACACACAGAGAGAAAAAAGGGTTGCTCAGTTTGATATTGGGGGAGGACTTGGGTTGCTTCGGAAGCATTTAGACAGGTTGGTTCCCTCAGATATTTGTAAACTGCAGTTGGATCCGGAAGTTCAGAAGTGTGGTAATGGTGCTGTCGAGATCAAACACGAGGACGGAGAAACATGTCATGTGAACCTGTTGGAGGAGTTTGTGAGGCAACCACCTGAGCAGCCTACTGTCCCTGCGTTGGTCTGCAGCAGCCAAGGTGGAGAAGGAGAGGGGGGCAGTAGGGCACAGGTGGAGGAGAGTAGGGATTGTCATGTCTCGGCGGAGCAGTGGGCGGGGGACACGAGTCTGGTGGCTGTGGAAGCGCTAGAGCACCTGCCTGAACAGCAGTGTGCAGCGCTCCAGCACCAGCTCGGTTCATACCCCACTGGTCGTGCCGAGCACCCGAGCCTCACAACTCAGGCGGTGCAAGAGGTTCCGCGGGCAGGACACGTGAATGTTGGGAGACCGTTAGCCTCGTTGTTTCGGTGGTTCAAGGTGGGCAATGAGGCTTGGACATGGTTGTCAGGTCAAGGTCGGCCCATGGCTACCAAGGGTGGTGGTCAGAAGGAGGACATTGAGCAGATTGGTGAGGTTGGCTGTGGAGTGGATGTGCCCAGTCGTCGTATAGCCTCCCAATGCTGCTCTAGTCGAATGCAACAGCCCTACCATAGACCGACTGTATCTGGCCATGTCGCTAAAAGCGGTGATGCTGCGCAGGCAGATATAGTTGCAAGGAATGCGGGGGTGCGCATGTACGGTATCGGCGGGGAAGCCTTAGCAATAATGAACTATGGGAGTGACTGCACAGGTGGTACTGATTGTCCCTCTCATGACCTGGCTGTTCTAGGGACGAAGGTGGAGAAGGAGGGAGACTACAGGTTAGAAGCTGCAGTCTCGGCTGGGTTGTGGGAGGGCACTAGGCATGTTGTTCTGCGAGATAAGTTGTTTACTAGGCTGTGGCAGTGCATCCGCATGTTTTTTGCTTCTCCAGGCCTGATGTACGGGGTAGAATCCGACATGGGGGCTGGAGACAGTGCAAGGCTCAGTTTAATTCCCTACCGTATAAATCCTGCTCGACAGCTTGTGGTGCAAGTAGAACTAGTGAAAGGTTATTGGCAGGCCCCGTTGCCTGAAAGAGCGAAGAGAAGTGCCAGTCTTGTGATGAACTGGGCAGTTTATCAGTGCCAGGTGTTGTTTTGCTGCCAGAACACAAGTTGGATGTGTGGCATGCTAAGGGCATTGATAATGTTTTGGCTGATTGGTTGTCACAGGAGGGTTTGTTTGCAGGAGAACCCTCACCGTTCAGTCAGTGTGTGTTGAGAGTGGAGAAAAAACTAGGCTTGCCCCTGTAGTGCAGCCGCCATAAACATATTAAAAAAATGAAAATTCTATGAAAACTCTTTCGTTAATAGTTAATTTTTTTTTAAAATATGTTATAGCTAAAGTTCTGAGTCGAACCTGTGCTTCTCTCAGAAGGCTGGGCTAGTTGAAGCTCGCTCTAGGAGCATAGCAGTATGAATTAATTAAGCTATTGTGTTGGGAGGGGTTGTAATTTTTGTTTTTGTTGATGAGAACTGAGCTTTGCCTTCTTTGTTGCGAAGTGATTAGGAGTGGGGAGTCTTATCGGCGTTCTGCTTGTCAGATATGGAGCTCATGGTTGAGCGTCTAATATCTTGGGGGGGTTGTGACGCCTGCAGCTTAGCAGAACGCCACGTGGGCTCAGCCGCTTGCTTGGCCACTCGCTAACGCTCGCCGGGGCAATGTATTTGGCTACAGTCTATCTACAATGTTGTATGTTCTTTCTTGTGAATCGTCATGTCACAGGCAGTACAGAAGTGGTCTTTATTTTCGCCTGTGACAATGCATTATATTTTATATCAGGAGTAGACCATAAGATGCATTGTATATTGTTGAGGAGAGAGAGAACCATATAGGCAGTGGGGTGGTAGTGTGTGCGTGCATATACACGTGCTGCCTTCCCCCCGCTCGTAGGCTCGTGCGCGTGCCGTCTCACGCCTCTTGATTGGCTGGTGTTTCCTGGCGCCTTCTGCAGGTCTGCTGCCTGGTGACATAGCGGCCTGTGATTGGCTGACCACCATGCCTTTGTGTGATCCTAGGGGTCCCGAGGAGCTACTTCTCTTCAGAGCTTGCCTGACCAGCATACCCTTAACATATCCCTTGCCACCTGTCCCCGACTTCTACCTATAGAGCACTTTCTCTCTCTCTCAACTTCTTACCTCTCATTCTTCCTCTCTATTTAATATCATAACTCCCCTTTGGTTCTGCACGATTTCATATATCGGCCATCGTATTATATGCTTTAGCTCTCAGATATTATATGTTTAGTTAGGCATTTTGGAGGGGTTACCATTTTGTCTGTAGAGGTTCGACACATTCACGGTGTCTCCCTACCTATTCCTTGGCTGTCTGCTGGGCTATTTAATGCTAGACTGGGGTAAGGCTACTTGTGTTGTGATTTCCGATGTGTAACAGGTTTTGTTGAGCCTGTACAATCGCAACAGAGATGTGGGAAGCCTAGGTGGTCTTTGACTGTATACCTTGTGAGTTTAGCACTGTGTTGCGAGTGAGGGCTTTTGCCTCTGCCACCCAACACTGTGTTAACTCGTTTTGTTTTGACTTTGAGAGGGTCGCCAGGAGAGAACCAGATACTAGCGATCTGGATCTCTCAAGAGAGCACCCCGTCATTTAACGTAATTTGGCCGCACAGTCTTAAGGACCTCGCTAGGCTACGAGCTGCTTGCTCAGCCATTGTTTCCTAGCCTACGACATCCCAGCTAGACTTTATTAGCCTAGCAGACACCCGATTAGAATCATAAGCTCTTATGTTATGTATGCAGCATTTTTATTCACGTTGATTGTAAGCCTTGGTTGTTGTTGAGTTGCACAACCCGAGCAGGCTTTTTGAGTTGCCTGACGAAGTACTTCATTTGTTGTTGGAGATAATACTATTGTGCATTTATCGTTATTCCCGATATCGGGAATAATTAATAATTAAATAATAATTAATAAATTCATAATTAAACAGTTAATATAACACTGTCTGTCTCTACACTTGTCCTTTATTGTCCCTGCTTTATATAACAGTTCAAAATCCGATTCGATCATCTTAAGCAGCATCAGACTTTCTTCAGAAGATTCCTGCTCGATGCTTTAGGACTTTCATTCACTTTCTTTAATATAGGAGTGACAGTTTATTATTGTTTAGAGTAACTTTAATTATACCTTCTTCTTGTTTGCATTAAATCATTGCAGTGATTTAATTACGATTTCTATCTTTTCCTTGTATGCCTTATTAACCTGACAAGCGCGATATAGACCTAGGTGCTAGGGTAGTTATTTGTGCATTTCTAGCCCTGGATTCTGACAGAATTCGTTATATTTACAATATAAACCATTATTTGTTTTCGGTATGCTTTTATTTTACATATATGATGTATATATGAACCTTCAAGAGTGCTAAAATAAGTAGGAAAAGCATTTGGGTGGTGAAAAACGAAGATATTGGCCACCCGGTCATAATCTCAGGCGAGAGAGAGCCACAGGCAGCCCTCCCCTCTCGCTGTCTGGGAGTCAACTGAGACGAGCGGGGCGGTATGTGCCGGTGTCTGGGTGTTGCATAACGATCTTTTATGCAACCCACTTGTGCTACATTATCGCGGGAGAGAAAAATAACCGATAAATGATGATAATAAGTGGATAAATAGGTGATAATTGAGGATGGGGGGAGGGGGGAATAAGGTGGGGAAGGATGGGAGGGGGAGGGGTGAGAAACACATGGATGAGTACTAGAGGGGAATTATCTCACCTAGAGACAAAATCCTTTGTTTTGATAGGCCCTTTTTTTTGGGGGAAGGCTTTTTTTATGGTCCTGCTTCCGTGAGGCCTATCGCGTTCCCTATAGGAAGCCTTCCGTGAGGCCTATCGCGCTTGCCGGGTTAACGTAATTGTATGTTGTTGTGATCAGGCTGTATCAGAGATCATCAGCCTGTAGTAGTAGTGCATTTATACCGAGTTATAGGATACCCCGTTATCGCAGATTTAACTCTGGAGGGTATAGGTGTTTTTGTGCGCCGGCATTATAAGTTCGAGGGTTGGATCTAGTGTTACCGTTGTGGCTGTGTGCCTTTCTAGTCCAATGATTAAGAGCCCTTGTTTTATACGAGTCCCAGTCGTAACAACCTTCATTTGAGGTTTTAGGTAACATCAGCACTCAACAATATTCGTAATTTTATACAATAAATATAAACATACACATGATTTATTTCCCAATATAATTTCGTTGACTTGGAAATGCAAGTGTTAGGTATTGAAGCAACCAGTTTATATATAAAAGTTAAACAATAATGGAGTTATCAATTTGTAAACTTATGCATATGAAAGTTTTTTGTTACTTGATTAGGAAAGTTTTAATTGCATAATATATATCATAGGGTGGTTAATAAATATATACCCACGACTGTACCTTCATTAAAGGTAATCTGTATATTAGGTGTGCGTTTTAAGTATATAGTTTATGTATATATCGTAATAAAATGCAATACAAACATACACATACAGTACAGTACGTGTGCACTCAGACACTCACCCACCGCATTGTTAAGAAACCGGTCAAACCTTGGTCCAACTTGGTTCAGGTGCAGGCCATCATCTGCAAACACGTCCTCTTTTACAAAAACACTATCCCAAAGGTAAATGTACTCAACTCCCTCCTGATACCAAAGAGTCTTCAGCCAACATTTAGGCTGTCATAGAAGTCGCTCTCACCATTGATTCTTGGGAAGATTCGTGACAGCATCGCATTTGGGAATATTTTTTGGAATTCTCGAATAAGTTTATCATGTTTGTACAGCAGTGCCTCCTAGTTGGTGCACCAGAAAACGTCACTTGCTCCCACATGCAGGACGTAAAGTATTTTTTTTCTTGTTTCGGCTGCAATGTCGTTTCTTGCTGCCATACACCATCACGGAATGCAAAACTGCTTCAGTGTGTTTGGCACTTTGTCACAGAACTCCATCAACTGTATTTTGGAACTTAAATACAGTTATCATTGGGATGAATGTTTTGTTATTGTTGGTTTCCATCACTTTATACTTCTTGTAAAGTATTTTGTTAGTCTTTTTTTAGGGGAAGAAGGGGTTAGTGGTAGTGGACTCTACAGTGGGGGTTACATTTAATTTGAGTTCTGTGAGCATACCATTGCATAGGCCTATACTTTTGTTTGAGGGTCGGCGGATGTCACCCTCACTCCCACATTCGCAGCAACAATTTCCTCCAATGAGTTGACTCTTTCGGTCAAAAAATTTGCTTAATTGATTGGCATAAAATATACCTTCCCTCTCATTTCACTTTTGGCAGCATCTGCAGACAAGTGAACAGTCTTTTACAAGACTTCCACCATAATGCAGACTGAATCCACTGTAAAGTGTAGTCACCATTTGTGTTAAATAATCTAAGCTAGAACGAGTTATATTGTGCTGTAGGTGCAGAGGTGGCAGTTGTATTTCTGAAGAATGGACTGCAAAATACTATACTATATGAAAACATGTTATTACGAGAGAATACCACAAAATGAAAAACAAAACAAAACTATGATTTAATGTGTATGCGAATTAAATTAGACACCAACAATCATGAGATGCAGTTCTACACACCCAAATAATTGATGGAAGTATTATTATTCACATGTATGTGCAAATGATGATTTTAAACAAAGTTATGTAAAAGAGAGACAAATAGAAAGTGTGCAATATATACAGTAGTGTACAATGATGAGGATACTCTGGAATGAATAGTCAATAAATTAATATGGCTGTTACACGTTTCATGGATACTAAGAACAAAAACAAACTGTGATTGTAGACAGGTTGGTGGTGGGTGGTAGGGTTGGATGGAAGTTCATAGATCCACACGGTTCCACGTATTGTTCTTCAGGTCACGGTAGAGAAGGTAATATAAAAAGCTATTTTCCTGAACTTGCTTTCCTCTCTTTTTCTTCATTTTCTTTTACCTTTTACATTCTCCGGGTCACGAAGTTATGCATTTTCTTAGTTAGTGAACAACAGCATGTCACTGGCCTAGGTAAAACAAGAGTGAGATATGAGAAATATAACCCAATGGACTTGTACACAACCAAAGTAAATAAGATGCAAATTATTGTTTTACTATGCGTTTCATGTGGGTTTATTAATTCCAATAGTATATGTTGATAATACTAATTGATTTATCAGTGGTGACAGCATAATATAACTTGCTAAAATACTTAATTATGACATTAAAGTGTTGTTAGAATGGATCCACACGAACAAAAATTCACTAACTATTTCCACAACTCATTATATGATATTATAACAAGAAATTCTGTAACAACGATTACATTTTGTGTTCGTTAATGATGCGAAACTAAACAAAAGTTGAGCAAGCTTAATTAGTAGGTGTAATTATCGACAAAAACCTATTTTGGAGTAATTATTTAGCGCATGTCAAACATACGGAGTAGGGTTCTGGAATCCAGCCAAAGATAACTTTTGTTAATGTCTTGAAACTACAGTGAGCAACATTAGCCATCCTTGCTTAATGGCATTTGTATATTGTACTTTCACAAAACGCATTCATTTGGGGTGAAGTTCTTTGGTATGATAGTGTCATGTAAAAGGGAGATACTGTAAATAACTCTAGTTTTACATTATTCATAGGATTGTTAACATTAGGATGTTGAACAGCGCATTATTTGTGATAATTTATAACACCTTGCTGAAAGTAGATGTGCTGATAACTGATTTTGTATTTATTCATGGATCCAATTATATGCTAACTCTTTCCAAAAAGCAGGAAATGATGAGATGCGAATGCATCGATGAAAGTGGTTAGACCCAATAAGAGCAAAGTCTTTGAAACTTCTAGTCAAAGTTTAGAGAAAAATATCATCTGGGTTTGGAACTTTATCAGCTGATACAGTAGGATGTTTAAGACTGCTTTTGTGTGCCTAGTGTATATCTTTGAGAGACAAAGTTTTTCGCAAAGGATTCAAGAACATGAATATCCTTTTATTTTCGTCCAAGCTTTGAACTATTGGTGAAAGTATTGGTAAGAGTATTTACCTTAACGGTAGGATAATACCAACTTTGAATATTAGTTAAAATTATGTACTGAAATTGCATTTCACTTAATTCCAGCTGTCAAATGGATAGCGCAAGTTTCTCGCGTAGGAAAAAGTCTCATATTCGATCAACCCTCTGCAATTGTACAGGGTTGCAAATTATTAGCTAAACTGTACTATATAGTCTCATTAATCTATCTATCTATTGCCTGACGCCGTGATCCCCGAAGGGGTGGCCATTAATACTAGTTCCTTATTGGCCTGCTACCATGACTGATTGCTACACAACCTTCCCAACAGTTCCAATTGAATTGTAACATTGCTCAATTAGTTTCTACTATACATGAAGCTACAGTACGGATAAGCCAGTGAGCTGAAGTACGCTGGTTGTTATTGTAACCTTGGGGATAGGTAAGTTGTGCAGTCATGATATGGTTGTGTTAACCCGGGAAGCACAAGCTATTGGTAGTGCACACCCTACCACCAAGCAACGATATTAGGCTTCATTCCCGCCTAAAATCGTAATTTTACGATAAATATCGTTATTACTTATTCTTATGCTCCTATTTAACATTGAATATGAAGATATTAACCCTTAAAAAGCGGCCCACCACTTAAGTCGAGTTAAATAAAGCTGGACTATGTGGCGGCGCTCGACATAACTCGAGTGGCAATTTCAGCACGTAATGTGGCTGAGAGAGAGAGACAAGTGGTGGCAGGAGACTAGCGAGCGTATGACTGCTCCAGACCACCGCGGCGAACCTACTGACACAAATCTCAGCTCCCTCCTCCCTCTCTCACTCGCTACATACTCAATTATGTACCGAAAGTACCGAATTACCTGCTTTTTGCACTCGCGTTGCACGGTTATTGCAAGAAAACTATCCATCATACAAGGATCGTTATGGTGTCATTCGAAAGCTCTGTTTATGCCCTTTCAGGGATAGATACTTGTTTTACGTTCTGGGTCTTATTTAGGCATGAAAATGATCACGTAAACAGCCCTATTTTGGCTAAAAACACCCCGCTGGGCGGTACACATAAATAAACCGCATAGGCCGCTCGTAAGGTGTTAACATGTAACAGCAATAAAACAAGTGGGAATAGTATTTGGAGGGTGAAAAAGACAAATTATTGCCAACCCTCCAGTCATGAAGTGCGAGACGAACGAGACGAATATCCTCCCTCCTCAAAGCCTGAAGGCAGACTGAGGTCTCTCTCTCACTTCCTTTCTCTCCTAACACAGTCGATATGTGCAGGAGAACACCTTGGAACCAGGTTGGAGATATTGGCGCGGTAAATAAACCGATAAACAAGGGAATAAGAGGAAAAATAGGTGATAACTGAGGGGGCAGGAAAGGGGGAAGAAGGGGATTTAGACACATGTGGAAGAGCGATAGCTGGTATGGAAGTATCTCACTTAATTACATATTCCTTTGTTTTAAGTGCTACTGGGGCCTTTTAAAAGGCATTTTTTTTTTTAGGCCTTGGATCTTAAGAGGTTCGTCGCCTTTCACCACCAAAACCTCTTAACCCTGCTCAGGTAATGTTCCAGAAGTGTAACAAAATTAGCAATGTGGCCCCATATGGGGACTGGCACTTTAAATGGCTCTCACCTGAAAAATTATTGATGGATTTTAAATTTCTTGTTAGGCCTACCAATAGAAACTACAATTAATGCTTAATATTTTGTTAAGAGCAAATTACACTACTGTAAATATTAAGTCATATATAAAAAAAAAAAAAAATGAAAAATGGGTCAACAAAAGTGAGGCATATCTCATACATTACATAAGCTGGATTAATTTGGTTGCAGGGCTGTGGAGGGTATGGCTGAGGGTCTTGGGTGACAACAAGGCGGAACTTTGGGGCTAAAATAAAATTTGATAGGAAGGGGAAATTTGTAGTACACATTTGGGATTATGGACCCCATATGGTGACCGGACAGGTTGGTACAGGAAAGGGAAGGAGAGAGAGCGGCGGCTCACACCCTCTCCCAGTTGTAGGACGATGCGGACTGACTGCTCGTCTTCAAAACTTCTTGCCATCGGCCTCTGGCCGTGAAATATTCGCGAAAAACCTGTTTTACGCATATTTTTTGGCCCATATGGGACCAATATGCCTGAGCAGGGTTAATTAAGAGTCTTCTCGCCGTTCTCGGGTGAATCTACCCAAGTGATGCCCTAGAGAGGCTAAGTGGATGGTTGATAGTATGTGGATTAATTGCTTTTCCATACACAGGTGGAACTTGTTTAGAGATATTAGAAAAGCATACCATTACTTAACCCTTCCTCCCCGGGCTGTCTTACCCAATGACGGTTGCCCCTACCCGGGCGATATGGCTGAAAAACTTCTAGGCCTAGGCTACCGTATTTATGTTTATTTTCACTGCTAGAACTTTCCCACTCATCTATAATCGTAGTGCGGATTTCAATCTGTATTTTGGCATTGAGTAGAGCTCTGTAAGTCAACTGGTTCAGTTGTGATGACGATTTCAGTGGAGCCAATATTGCAGAGATGTTGCCAATATGGGGGCTTTTTAGACACTAATTTCGTCATGACGTCAGAACAATAACATTGAGGAGCCTTCTCCTTCTTGTTTTCGGAGGTGCGGTGACGAACGCTATGGTTTGTTGATATACGTCGTACGCACGGCGTTCGGACCAAGCTTAATTAGGCTATTAAGCTCATGCCTTAGATAAGGCATACCGGCTAGCGGCCCTTCTTTCGTGCTGTCCTTACCTAAGGCAGACCGGGTAGGAAGGGTTAAACACAGACAATTTGTGCTATGTTCATATTTATTTTCACCAACCCACCAATTAATATACAACTAAACCAAACTAGTTAAATCAATGAAAGTAATGAATACACGTGGTACTCCAAGGACTCGAACCTAGGATACTCACATTAAATAAATTGAATTTCCGTAGAGCATATTTTGTAGTGTAGCCCAACTATACAAAATTGGTGATAGGACATGGGAAACTGTCAATAGTACCACATGCATTCTCACAGTACATGATTTGAATTTGCAAAAAAATCATCATAAGGATTCATCTAAAATGATATAGAAACTTATGAAATGGTCATGGGATATGTCTTTCACGTACATGGCTCCCTATGTAATCCTACTATATTGTATTAATGTTGGGCTATTAAATGTGAGAGACATTTTGGTGTATTGTGTTCATATTGGGAATTAGTATTTTTATATTTCTCTGTTTCTATATCGCCATTTATTGTATTAACAGTCCTTTATATGTATTTTTCATTCACATTTTAGGTCATATCCACATTTTCTACCTCTCTTTTTTCGGTATTGCCAAGTATTTCTTGTGTGCAGGTTACAGTTTCATATATGTTGCTTCCCTACCGTTATTTACAGCAATACCTATAGTATTTCATATTATGTTCGTTCCTGCCTCCTAACTTGGCAGCCCCAGGTTGAGGCAGACAGTAATAGAGGCAGAGAGGTAAGGTAGACTGACAGACAGGCAGGGGGAGAAAGGCTGATCAAATAGTAAAAAGGAAAATAAATTTGAGCCGGATGGTTTAGTGGCGGCGAAAGACAATTTGGAAAAGAAAGCACAGAAATATCAGAAATAATTGTATAGCCACAGTGATACAGACATTCTTATTGTGAAATACATATGCGTCTCAAAATTAAGTAGATATGCTCTACCACTATCCCCCTGAACACTTTCCTCAGACGATAAACATAAATATCATATAATCATTATGGTGTTCATATGCTAACATTTGGTTTTTGGTTTTAGAGCAAGATGTGCAATAACATTGAATTTATTGATAACTTGTCCAGTATGTTTTAAGTTCTCGACCAGCGAGTGTGTTAACTTTTAAATATCTAGCCACCTAAAAGTAACCTGTGCCCTTAAATGTGTGTGGTTATGTAAATAATGGCACAATACTAGGTTTACTGGGGATCCTTTCTCTATGTTCATCATTTCCCTACTGCTGGATATTTATTATTTATTGTATATTCACAATTTAGCACCCACCCAATAAAAACACCTCCCTCACACACGCACACACGCACACACACTCACACACAAGTTTCACATAATAGTTTTGCCCTGGTGACATGTGGCTCCCAACACACTAATGAATCCCCCGTCCACCTCTTGCCCTAAAAACTGTCTTGCCTATTTAAACACAGCTGTTGTTGTGAGGTAAAACAACTTGGAGTATTCCCTAGTAAATAAACTGGTTATGTAAGTATTATATATAATACTAAAATATTGACAAGAGCATTTGGAAATATTTACGTGTTTTTGTGATGTGAATGCTGTTCAGGAACAGATATATTTAAATGACATGACGTATGGGTGAACGTGAACAACTTTATTCAGACTATAATATTTGTTTGCCTCGGGATCATTTGTAAACATATTTTCTTTCTAGTAATGATTTGAACGCCTTACAAATCAAACACTTTTTTAGTCTGAGAAGCATATACACAGTTCGATATCTGGCATTATCCTCATACAATCATGTAGAACAAATAATAATTAATTAATTAAAACAAAATGTATTAACCCACTGAACCCCATCTAGTTTAGATTAAATGTACACTGAGAGACCAGCAGATTTGGCCTTTTTTCTTTTTTCTTAATAGCTTAAATAGGTGAGACATGAAGAATAACACACACAAAAACACTCACCTCGGTCATTTTGGGGTCCTATGGGGGGGGGGGGGGGGGGGGCAGCCTCAGCCATCAGCTGATGCGAGGCGGCCTTCAAGCTTCTCGCCCTTCAAGACACAGCTGAGCGCGGCAGCATGGAGGATGTACGATGCGTCTAGTTTCCGAGTGACGGTTATTTACACCACCCGAGCATCATGTGTGCCTCATAGTTCAGTATTTAGCAACATGTATCACATATTGTCATTGTAAGTGAAGTTACAGTGTGATAAGTGCATAGATTCAAGTTTTATAAGTGTCGAGGTAGTGGCAAGCCTCGCGCACGTCCCCTGGTTACCATGACGACTGGCGGCCACCTTGTTCATGGACTCACGCACGTACACACTGCCAGCTGAATGACACCCGACTTCCCCTTCACTCACTCTCACTTTTATTATGCCTCTCTCACGTACTCTGTTTATTGATTTTATACTTTACCGTATATTTTATAGTTAAAATATGAGTGCTACACATTGTTTTAGGCTCTTTTGACTTAAAAATATGGGTTTTGACTTATTCTTAGTGGTAAGACAGGGGAGGTGGTGGTGAAGGCAGGGAGAGTGGGGAGGACCAGTGTACACATAAACTTGCTGTGTACGTAGCAACATGACACACTATCTCGTCTCTTCTTACCCCTAACATGACCTGGCGGAATTTTGAGGAATGCCGTGGGGTCTGGGAAGTCAACTATGTTATGGGAAGCATTAGGGGAGCGATAAACATAGCGAGGCGACGACGTACAAGGCAACTGGGCCGGGCGTGAAGTGGAAGGCCGCCCTGTCCTTCCACTCCCGCGCTCTCTCTACCCACTCCCCACTGCGGCGGGTCATAGGTATTGCCAATTGCTAAGTATTGCCACTGTTGGGCAACATCACAAGGCATATCCCATATGAATTTGAACCCTATAGCTACCATAGGATAAGAATAAATAAGCACAAAAGTGGCAGTGAGATAAGTGGGTAAACTGGCTTTCCCCATCCGCCCTTACTCACCCGCGCCGATATGCTAAGGGGTTGCCGCATACCGTCACTGTTCGGCAACATCATAAGGTAGTTTCTCATACCATCCTCAAGCCTCTAGCTACCATAGGACAAGAGTAAATAATTTTGAAGTAGCGGATGCAACGTATGTGGCGCTGGGGTTTAGCGTTACATACATTGCCGACGCATACGCTGTGGCGCTGGTATCCAGTGGGTTAATAGTGTAAATATATTGGACACCCACATTTGTTTGCAGTAACAATTCCAGAAATACCCAAGTGAAAAACATAGCTCACAGTTTTACCCTTACAGTGCCTCCAAACAAACTTAGAACTATCTCACTTAACCCCTTTTACTACCACAGAGCCTTCTTAAACTGCACAAAATCATCTAAGTAGAGCTACAATAAAACTAAAAAGACATCGCCGGTACAGAAGGGGTTAATATTTGGTTCCCTCTTCCTCCTGCCGTTATTCAGCCGCCAGTACCCAAGGGAGGTGGACCTACAATACCTTTATACAGCGAGTTGCGCCACAAGGGCCACCGGAGGATATATATATATATATATTGAAGAATAATTATATCCAATTTACTAAGGTTAAGGTCAAATGTCATATGGAACAGTCATAATTTGATTGGTGTATATTGTTTCCTTAACTGACAGATATACGATCTTCAAAATGTACAACTATATCTGCCATTTATATTCAAAGGTCAGAGAAGCATTCAATCCAATATTTATCAGAGGTCAAGGTCAATGTTAAGATAATGTTCTTGTATACATTCAGTTTTCAAAATATGTACCGACCAAGATTCATATATATACATGATCAATGCATAAGATCAATTATATCATTATGCTAATAATGTATCTTAAGTTAACTGATAGATTTATGCACAATCTTCCAGGGGTATAGATTTGTTTTCTATTCAATGTTTAGTTAAAATATTATAACAAGATGCTTAAGTATTGTTTATAATGATTGTATTAGTTATTGTGAAGATAAAACAAATCCCAGACTTTGGTCTGCAGGTTTTTCTCCAAAATGCGAGACGGCACTTCTACTTTGGTGTTTTAATTATTGTTTTGCAGTATTGCTATTACGCTTTAAATGTGTATTATATTATTATTATTATTATTATTATTATTATTATTAGTAGTAGTAGTAGTAGTAGTAGTAGTACTAAAAGTATTATTGTGTCTACCATTAGCATTTTGAGTATGAGTCTGTAATTGATATTGTATCTGTTGATGACTGCATTGTGCATACTACTGTGTATCTTATCCATTCTACCTCCTTCCCCTTCACCCCACTCATTTCTCCTGCCATACCTTCCACACTGCCCTTCCACTTCCTACGTCCCCGTCCCCGCCACTCTCACATGCCATCACGGTTCTTTAGCCGACTGGGCACCAGCTAATATATAATAAATGCACATAGACCGGGAGCCCGGGGGGGGGGGGGGGGTCTGGTTAGCTGGAAAAGTAACCAATTTTTTTTCCCACCAAAGTATCACCTATCAATGCTAATGTATGGAACTGGACGACAGGCAGGCTTGCTGTGGTGGATGTGGCCAGGAGAGGTCTTGAATGTCTGGTGTGAAGTAATGGTTGTGTCTTTTTCTGTTACCTCTTGAAATTTGTTTCTTGTAAGCGTTTTGGATAGTTGTGTTGAATGTGTGAACAGCATTGTTGATGTTAGTGATGGGTGTGCTATTTAGTGTTTATTTGCAAGTGATTTGAAGTGGCTTTCTCATGAGCTGATCTAGGTAAGTTCTGGGGTTTTGCAATTTTGGGGTGCGGCTGGCAGGGGTACCCCACCACTGGAATTTGCTGGAAGTGTCCATTCATGATATCTGGGACCCTGTAGAAGATTTTGCAAGTTATTTGAAGTGTTTATCTCATGAGCTGATCTAGGTCAGCTTTAAGGGGCTAATTAATGGTGGCTGGCGGGGGTACCCCACTACTGGAAATTACTGGAAGTGCCCATTCATAATATCTGGGACACTGCAAAATATTTTGCAAGTGATTTGAATTGGTTACCTCATGAGCTGAGCTAACTCAGTTCTGGGGTTTTGCCATTTTTGGGCATGGCTGGCAGGGGTACGCCACCACTGGAATTTACTGGCAGTGGCCATTCATGATATCTGGGACCCTGCAGAAGATTTTGCAAGTGATTTGAAGTGGTTACCTCATGAGCTGATTTAGATCAGCTTTGAGGTGCTAATTAATGGGGGCTGGCAGGGGCAACCCACCAATGAAAATTGCTGTCATCAACCATGTTTCATACATTCGGGTATGGAATGCCTATTACAGTTATTTAGGAGGGGTTACTGTGCAAAGCTCATCAACATATTTTTTGGAGTGGATTAAATCCACTCTCCTGGCTACATCCACCACAGCAAGCCTGCCAGTCGTCCAGTTCCATACATTAGCATTGATAGGTGATACTTTGGTGGGAAAGAAAATTGGTTAACTTTCCAGCTTACCACCTCCCCCCCACCCCCCCACCCCCCCACCCCACCCCCCGGGCTCCTGATCTAACACTCCAAGCCCGGCCGAAAATTTATGGTTTTCCTCTTCCTAAAACAGCTTAAATACTGTAGGTGAGAGATGAAGGAAATCAAAAACAAAACACTCACCTCGGTCATTTGGGGGTACTAAAGGAGGGGGGGTGGGGGCTCAGCCATCAGCTGGACCCGGGCGCCTCTTCATACCTCCCGCGCCGGCACACCACAGCTGGGCGAGGCAGCATGGCTGATGTACGATGCCTCCAGTTTTCGAGTGATGGTTATTTACACCAGCCAAGCACCATGTGTGCCTTCATATTTCATATACAGGGTGTTTCAAAATAGATGCAACCCATTAACATTATAATAATTTATTAATCAGACAAGAAACTCCAAAAAATATTACATTTTCTAGAAGCTGATATTATAACAATTAAAAAACTAAAGATTTGAGGCCTCAAACTCAAAGGATACATCCATTAGAGCACATATTCCAAATTACTACCGTTGCGCTGCAGACACACTTGAAGCCGACGAGCAAAGTTGTCAATCACCAAAATGGTCCGATAATGCCATGTTTTGAGATGGCCACCCAGGCTGTGCATTTCACAGAGTGCAGATTCGTGCCATCAGGAAGGAAGAGTGTGTCAGGGTGATTGACAACTTTGCTCGTCGGCTTCAAGTGTGTCTGCAGCACAGGGTTTTGACATTGTATTTTGTACTCATGTTTTATCGTAATCTATCTCACTTTTATCGTCATTGTTCACAGGGTTATAGGTTTATGAGATATTTACACTTATTGGTGTTTGTCACTGTTTTACGTATATTTGAGTGTCACTATCACTTACATATTGTGTTTGGCCCTTTGTATATATAATATTTACACTTTTTTTTATACACACACTTCATTTTTTATATTGTCTTTTATCGTAGTCTTTGAACACACTGTTTTAGAAATGTTCAAGGGTGTGATACTCCCTGAAGCAGACAGGGAAACACAGTGCAACACCACAATCTTCGTTCCAGTACCTGGTATCTGTTCTTGATGGGGGCCTCTGTGTTGTGTTCCGGCACACATGACACCGTCTGCGGGGTCTTTCATTGCCCTCTGTGTGCGGCACCAAGTCAGGGATGTGGCATTCTGTCAGTCTGGTACTCCCGTCTGTTGCTGGCTGTCGATATGCGGGGCATTGCTGGGCTTGGAGGGCAGTCATGTTCTTCAGCAAAATCTCCCTGAACAACTCGATGCAGAATGTCTCCATTGTTTCCGGTTTGCCGGTGATTGTTGCGTGGAGGATGTGTCAGTTGTACAGGGTTATATCGAGGATGTGGAAGAATAAATTCTTATACCACTTCATCGTCTTCCTCGCACACTCGACTGACGAGATGAGAGCATCAGACTTGTCGACCTGATGCATGTTTATGTTGTAAGCACAGATGGCCAAAGGTTTCTTGAATACTTCACCCGTTGCTCTGTCACGACGTCTGCTGTCTTGGAAGATGGGACGGTGGACTGTTGTGAGGACGTTCACATCCCGGTTATCCTTCCAGGACAACATGAGGACATCAATAGCCTGCCGGTAGATTATGGAGGCCTTTTCCCGCCTGGCTGGTAGATCGGGCATGAAATCCCGATTCCTCTTGACGGTGCCACAGACTCCTGTAGTGCTATGCAGGTACTTGGCAAGAAAGGGGCTAGTGTACCAGTTTTCCAGGTACAGTATGTGGCCCCTGTCTAAGTAGTCCTGCATCATGGTGATCACGATGGCCCCAGAAATTCCGTAGGTCCTCAATTCCACCAATTCTGTCTTTTTGCCCATGTACAGAATGATGTCCTGCATAAAACCGGTGCGACAATCACACATCACGAATGTCTTCAGGCCATAACAATGTCGTTTGCTGGGCATGTACTGGCGGATGCTGATATTTCCCCTCCACAGCAGAACACTCTCGTCAATAATCAGCTTATGATGGGGTTTGAAGGCGGCATCAGACTTCACCTTCAGGTACTTGAAAATGGGTCTTATCCTCTCCATGGGGTCCTTCATACCTCTGGGTTGTTCCTGGTTTCTTGTGTGGCTTGCCAGGCTATCGATGAAATGAAGGTTCCCCATTATAGCCGAGAACCTATTCCTGTTCATAATTTGTCCAAAAATGGGGGGTGCAAACAAGGGGATCCCAGGACCAGTAATTCTTTATTGTGGAATTCTGCGTCACCCCCATCAGGATGACGATGGCCAAGAACATGTAAAATTCTGGGATTGCTAGTGTGTTCCATGATAGTCTGGCAGAGCGTTTGTTTTGTTCTTACCCAGCCATAAAATAGTAAATATACCAGATGATCTGGTCGACAATCAGAGACATGAGATTTGCAGTAAATAATTGCAGGAATATGTCAAATTTTGTGGTTTCATTGCCTTGGTTTGGGAGCGCCGGGTCGGCATTCCTGGCACCCACAAAGTTGTAGTCGGTGGGCACAAAATTCTCCCCATCCACCCAATTCCACAGCTCGGATTGATCGGCAGAACCTTCGTCGCCAGAGTCGTCAGAAGAGGAGTCACCATCAGGGGCACCAGGGCAGCGGGAGGGCCTTGCCTTATCTCTTGACCTTGACCTCGACATAGACCTTGATCGAGTT
The DNA here is from genome assembly GCA_032716605.1 of Paralithodes platypus. Classification (NCBI taxonomy): domain Eukaryota; kingdom Metazoa; phylum Arthropoda; class Malacostraca; order Decapoda; family Lithodidae; genus Paralithodes; species Paralithodes platypus. Next base: position 12,920,394 of record CM064538.1, on the reverse strand, counting down.
GTCGACCTGGAGACTGATCTCGCACCACAAGGGGTGGGGCGTCGTAAAAGGGTCACTTTTGATCCCGTTCAGCTACGGCTACGCCCACATTGGCTGGTAGAGCATTGTGCACTATCTGGGCATTGTGGCGATGCAGGCGGTGATAGTGTCTGACGAAGTCCGGAGGTGTCGTGTGCATGGGAGGTCCCAGGCTGAGGTGACATAATTAGAAGTGATTAAGGTAGTTGGCCGGGGGGTGATGGTGGTGGTGGAGAGTATGATGGTTGTAGTGGTGTCGGATGGCGAGGCGGAGAATGCGATGAATCATCCTGTGCTGATAAGGAGGAAAACAAGCGGCGTGCGAGGCATGTATGGCGACGTGGTGGAGATGATTCCAGGGTAGGCATTTCCTCATCTGTTTTTTCTTCTGCGGAAGTCAATGGCTGCACTGCTAAGATGGCTGCACCCCTGCGCAAACCATGGAAGGTGTTAGGGGTGACAGCTATTAGAGGGGAGACAGTGGCAGGTGGTGGTGAAGGGAGGCATGGGGGAGGAACACGCCGCACTTGTTGTGGGGTAGCAACTTGACCCCTCTCATCCTCGGCTTGTCTCTTCTAACCCCTACGATGCCCTGGTGGACTTTGGAGGAATGCCAAGGGGTCGGGGTCACACTCCTCCTCCTGTTCCGCCTCTTCCCCACTTAGTGGGGAGTCAACTATGTCATGGGGACCAGTGGGGGAGCGATACCCACTCTCCTCCCTTTGTTCCAACATCACAAAGCGACGAGAGATGGGGACAATGGGTTCCTCCTTTTGCATCACCTCTATCTCCATCAAAGTTGGCCGATACTCCTACCCTGAATCCTCATCTGATGATCCAGTGTCACTATCAGGCACACCACTTTCCTCAAGTAGAGCCAGTGCATCCTCTGAATCCTCAAGCTACCACAGGACAAGAGTAAATAAGGTCGAAAATCGTGGTGAGATAAGTGGGTAAACTGGCATCACCCACCTGCGCGGCTGAACTTGGAGAGTGTTGAGTACTGCTACTGTTCGGCAACATCATAAGGTATATCCCATACAAATTTTAACCCTCTAGCTACCATAGGACAAGAGTAAATAGGGCCGAAAGTGCCGACTTAGGTGCTGCGGCGCTGGGGTTTATCGTAACATACATTGCCGACGCATACGCTGCGGCGCTGGGGTCCAGTGGGTTAAGGGGAGGTTATGTTATTTGTTATTCTTATGTATTTTTCATTATTTTATATGCATTTATAGTTTGCTCCCTAGACCTCCATCAAGCTTAAAAAAACACCCCCAAGATCCTGCTTCCAGATAAATTTGTACATTTTTCGGTAGAAAAATGTCCCGGTCAAAATCTGGTTTCTCCTAAATTACACGCTCGCTACTGTTCACCAGGAAAAAATTGACACCTAAATGGCACGAAAGATCTTAATATTGCCGAAGAAATGGGGCAAAGGGTCTTAAAGTTGGCAACATAATGGGGGTGAATATCTTAAAATCTCATAATTAATGTGGCTAAACATGAGGCAGAGGGTCCAGGAAAATCAAATACCTCCCATTAACCCGGGAAGCGCGAAGCTATGGTATTTGAAACGTCCCGCCAGGCGAAGGTATTTTGGTTTATTCTCGTGTTGCATGGAAACCATGCTCCTTATATAAAGAACAGGACTGGGATTATAACAAGTACCTTGATGTGATTTCTAACCGATCCAGTCATTATGAGAATTACCATACAAATATTACTTTATAAATATGATATGCAATAATTATACTGTAGAAACGAAGACAAGAAAACATGAATAGACGTAGATTAGTATGCATAAGACTGCATACTAAGGTTAAAGACATGAAAAGCCAAGAAACATGAATAGACGTAGATTAGTATGCATAAGACTGCATACTAATAGACGTAGATTAGTATGCATAAGACTGCATACTAAGGTTAAAGACATGAAAAGCCAAGAAACATGAATAGACGTAGATTAGTATGCATAAGACTGCATACTAATAGACGTAGATTAGTATGCATAAGACTGCATACTAAGGTTAAAGACATGAAAAGCCAAGAAGAATATGATATGAAAATATGGTGTCTCAATGTACAGTATTGTATCACTTAAAATGGGAATGGATGAGGCAAGAGCAAACTGGCAAACTATAGGACTGTATGGAGAAGGGAGATTGCTTGAAAAAGTCTTATCCTTTTAAGTTCTCGAAAAAGGGCCCCAGTCCTGACACTACTATTGACTTACAGTGTGCTGGCTTAATAATCCAGAAGGGTTGATAGCCTCTGCAGTCTTATTTTAACTCACTATTATAACATGTGAAGTGAGGCCAATGAATTAGCTGATGGATTATTGCTGTTTATATAGGATATTGCTTAGTGACAGTTTTTCTCCTGCTGATTCTCTTATGACACTTATCATTCTTATCATAATTATAAAAAAAGGTGATCAACCCTTTCTCCTGTTAGGGAATGCGGGTATGGCTGCGGACGGATGATAAACTGTGTAGTCCAATTTGTGTTCACTTAAAATTATAAAGGATTATTCTATAGAAACAGAAATATACTAGTAACTATATAGTAAACTAACCCATAATTTAATAGCAGTAAAAAACAGTTTAAGAAATTGTACAGATATTTTGAAAGAAACTGATAAGGTGATGGCTGGTCCTGTCCGGAGTGAGGTTTGGCGTCCTCTACCTAACCTTAGCCGTTTCTGTTTTTCTCTTTTTATGTACTATTTTTCCAATACTACTAACTACAATTTATTATGATTTAAGTGTTATCATTGTTCTTGAGTATTGTACAAAATCATTCACACTATACATTGTAAATGTAATACAATATCATATCAAAACCGGCTTAATTATATATATATATATATATATATATATATATATATATATATATATATATATGTATATATATGTATTCTAATAAACAGCGACCTTCAATTCTGATTAGTCACTAAGCATTGTGTTAGTTATGAAACAAACATAATGCGTAATATGCAATGCTTTGTACATTCTTCAGCAGTAATACAGTCATTCGCATTTAGATGTTCGCACCAATACAGCCAAATTCTGGCTGTATTGTTTTTAATTTCATTGTATTATCTCGTTGGATTCGACACCGATTCCAATTGGAAGTTCTGAGCGCCGCTGTTTATGCTCACTTCTGTCCAAACTATTGTTTGCATATTGTTTGTTGCATATACAGTATGGGGTAACTTAGCATAACAATTGTGCATTTTGTGAGGAAAGCACCAAATTTGGCACACTAGTAGACTATCCTATTATGAACAGATTTGGATATTGGGCCATCTCAAATTCAGTCCCTGATGGCTGTGGCAGCCCCCTTTCAATTACTTGTTTACTTGTTCAATAAATGGTTTGACCATAATTGTGCTAGAGTAACTGAACAAAAAGCAATAGCCTACAATGCATACACAAGATCAAAAACACATGAAGCCTTTTATTACTTTAGAAACATCAGAAATCATGCCAAAACTGTATTAAACCTAACTAAATCAAACTTTCTCCACAAGCAGGCAAATAAACTTCCAAATAATCCAAATGATAACAAAATTTTTTGGTCTACTCTTCTATCTATCTATCTATTGCCTGACGCCGTGATCCCCGAAGGGGTGGCCACGAACGAACCGCCCCCATGCACCTCTGTCCCCAGTCAGTCGACGCCCCTCCCCCCAACCAGCACCGCCTTCGTTCATGTAGTTCCTCACTCCATCCTTCCACCTCATATTCGGTCTACCTCTCCCCCTCTGTCCCTCCACCTCGCTCTCGTACTCATTTAAATCCAACTTCACTACTGCTTCATCCATTCCACCATTAAAATCTCCGACTGGCAATCTTGTAAGTGACCCACGAGGTAAAGCTAACCTTCTTGCAGATATTTTCTCCACCAACTCAACCTTAGATGAAATAAATCAAGATGTCCCTGTACTTAATTTTAATTCGCCTGAAATTCCCTCACTTAAGATCCACACCAGACATGTCAAAACTATTTTGCAGAATCTCTCTGTAGATAAGGCTCCTGGTCCAGATGAAATTCCTCCAATAGTACTTAAGAATTGCTCCTTGGTGCTCGCTCCTGTATTGGCAAAATTTTTCCGTCTGTGTACTCATACCTCATGCTTCCCAGTACCCTGGAAAGAAGCAAACATCCATCCAGTTCCTAAAAAAGGTGCCTCTTCAGATCCATCAAACTACAGACCAATAGCTATAACTTCCACTCTTGGTAAAGTCTTTGAAATTATATTAAATAATCACATAATTAAGCATCTTGAGAATAATAAATTAATCAGTGATAGGCAATATGGTTTTAGACGATGTCGATCAACTGCAGACATGCTTTGCCTTCTTACGCATCAAATTAACCAAGCTACAGACCAACATGGTGAAACACATACAATAGCACTGGATATATCAAAGGCATTTGATAGAGTCTGGCATCAATCCTTATTGTCGAAGATGTCACACTACGGCCTTGCATCATTAGTTCCACTAATTTCTTCTTATCTTCATAACAGTAAAATACGTGTAATGGTAGATGGCCTTTATTCTCAATTTCACTCAATAAATGCTGGTGTTCCCCAGGGATCAGCTTTGGCCCCAATTCTGTTCCTCATTCATATCAATGATCTCATATCTACCACTCATAATCCAATACATTCCTACGCAGATGACTCAACACTCCACAGTTCCTTCACATTTACCAATTCTTTCACCCAACCCGATCTTATAAATTCAAAAATAAACACTGCAATTTCTCTGAACCAGGACCTTTCTAGAATTAATGGATGGGGACAAAAGAATCTAGTTTCCTTTAATGCACAGAAAACCAAGTACATTCAATTTTCTAACCGACAGAATCTCACTGACTCCCATATATTTTTTAATGATGTAAATATTCCCACTTCCCCTAGTATTGACATTCTCGATGTAACATTAACTACTAGCTTGAGCTGGACACATTATGTTAGAAGCATTGCTAAGAATGCCTCTAAAAAACTGGGACTCCTGTACAGAGTTCGAGAATTCTTCACTGACGAGCAGTTGGCCGTGATATATAAAAGCCATGTGCGTTCTCAGATGGATTACTGTTCACCTCTGTGGGGTGGAAGTGGAGTGGTTGCATTGAGGCAGTTGGACAAAATTCAAAATAAAGCTATTAGATTAATCAATAACCCTGCAATCACACAGGACCTTCCTACATTATCCATACGAAGAAACGTTGCATCCCTTGCATTATTCTACAGATATTTTCACAGCAATTGTTCCGAGGAACTTGCTTCAATTGTGCCGCCTCTCCACATCTTTCCCCGTAGAACTAGGGCAGCTGAGAGCGCCCATGAATTTACACTTTCTCCTCCACAATGCAGAACTTCTGCTTATCAGAATTCATTTATCCCCAGAGCTACTACTCTTTGGAATTCACTTCCCTCGAATTGCTTTCCACAAACTTACAATTTACAAATGTTTAAATCCAGTTGTTACAAACATTTTATGAATGGAGGATGCCTTTAGGCACATAGACCTTTTTGTTTTATCTGTGTTTTTCCTTTATTAGCGGCTCACCACTTAAGTCGTATTTAATAAAGCTGGACTATGTGGCGGCGCTCGACATAACTCGAGTGGCAATTTCAGCACGTAATGTGGCTGAGAGAGAGAGACAAGTGGTGGCAGGAGACTAGCGAGCGTATGACTGCTCCAGACCACCGCGGCGAACCTACTGACACAAATCTCAGCTCCCTCCTCCCTCTCTCACTCGCTACATACTCAATTATGTACCGAAAGTACCGAATTACCTGCTTTTTGCACTCGCGTTGCACGGTTATTGCAAGAAAACTATCCATCATACAAGGATCGTTATGGTGTCATTCGAAAGCTCTGTTTATGCCCTTTCAGGGATAGATACTTGTTTTACGTTCTGGGTCTTATTTAGGCATGAAAATGATCACGTAAACAGCCCTATTTTGGCTAAAAACACCCCGCTGGGCGGTACACATAAATAAACCGCATAGGCCGCTCGTAAGGTGTTAAGAACTCCTATGGAAATTAATTGAAAGGGGGCTGCCAAAGACAATGTAGAGTAAACCTATGATGGCCCAATATCTAATTTTTACTATATTGACTATTTGATTGCGTGTGCCAATTTTGATACTTTTATTACGAAATGCACAATTCCCACAAATTCTGCCACTAAGCTGCCCCACTCCATGTAGCGCTTCTAATTTCGTCTTCAAAGAATTTGCAAATAGTAAGGAGGCAGACATTTTCTGAGTAAACAACACAAAAACAAAAATTGTGCGTGAATTAATTAATATGAATATTCACTTACACCTTCCTCTAGCAAGATATTATAATTAATATTATACTTCCAAGAGCAAAAATTTCATGATGGCGCTCTATATTATAACTCAAACCTTGTACAGGGCACTGGAAAGCAAGTAACAACAGATCTACTATATATCCTCACTCGCTTATGTTGTAACTAGTTTGGTATGTTCCTAAGGGGAGGTAATTGGGTTTTCTGGACCCCTTTCTTCCTCATGTTTAGCCCTATTAGTTATGTGTTTTTAAAATGTTTGCCCCATTAGTCTTGGCAATTATAGACCCTTTGCCCCATTTATTTGCCAATATTAAGACTGTCCGTGTCATTTAGGTGTAATTTCTCTCTTGGCGAGCGATAGCAAGCCTGTAATTTAGTAGCAACCGACCTTCAGCCACGTATATCACCGTAGCGCATGACGGGTATATTTGCCGAAAATTACCTTCATTCCATGCTCTTGTTCATGCATAAGCAAGAGACAGAGCGTAATACAATTATATATCCGTGAAAGGACGATGATAGCGCTTTCCAATGACACCTGAATTATCCCTGTACAATATCTGGTTATCTTGCAACGATCGTACAAGAGAAGGGCAAAAATTGGTAAAATACTGGCAATTTGGCGGTTTTTGGTGTGTGAGATAGTAATGAGTGAGAGAGCCTTATCTCGGACCTCAGTGTACACCGCGCGGCCGTGGCGAACAGTCCTCACTGTTGGAGCCCACCTATGCTCCCTCCAACGCCTCGCCTCTCTGTCAGCGCTCATAATAGCGCCCGTCATTTGACCGGTGCCGCAAGATAGGCCAATTTTCTCTCTCCCGTCAAATGACGGTCACCACGAATTAAGGGTTAAGGGGGAGGGAGACTGTTGCTTTTTCTGCCTGAGGTTTAGTGTCATTAGCTTTGAGATTTGAAGACAATCGTTCCATTAGTTTGGTGATTTCAAGACTTTATCACTCTATTTCTTTGTTGATATGAAGACCTTTTGTGACATATAGGTGTCGATATTTTCTTGACAAGAGATAGCGAACCTGTAATTCTAGGAGGAATTGGCATTCAGCCAGGAGATTTTTCTGCCGAAAAAGTACACATTTATCGTGAAGGGGGTGTTTTTTTAAGCTTGATGGAGGTCTAGGGAGGAAACTAAGAAAATAATAAATAAATAAATATATTGACCAATAAGTGACTATTTAACCCAGGATAACAATATAAGCAGCCAAAGAAGCTATTTGTCCAGCATGTTGTTTTTGATATACTTGGTTGATAAACAGATATTGAGCAAGTGACTTGCCTGGACTCACCAGTGGCATTTAATGGGAGATGGGCCGTTTTTCTGGTCCCACATCTTTTAAGACATTCGGTTCATTAGTTTGGCGATATAAGATTTTACACCCCATTTATTTGTCAATATTAAGACCTTTTGTGCCATTTGGTACCGTTTTCTCCTGGCAAGCGATAGCGAGCCTGAAATTTTAATAGTAACCGACCTCTGGCCAGGACATTTATCTACCGATAAATGTACAAATGTATCTTGATAGAGGGTCTTGGGCGGGTGTTTTAATAAGCTTGATGGAGGTCTATGGAGGAAACAAAAAACAAAAAAATAATAAACAGATACATAAATGAGCAAATAAATACGCCCATCCCCCTTTAACCCATAACTGTCGGGGCGCAACATAAGTCGAGTATAATAAATCTGGACTATCTGGCGGCGCTCGACATAGGTCGTGTGGCAATTTCAGCACGTAATGTTGCTGAGAGAGAGAGACAAGTGGTGGCAGGAGAGTAGCGAGCGTATGACTGCTCCAGACCACCGCGGCGAACCTACTGACACGAATCCCACCTCCTCCCTCCCTCTCTCACTCGCTATATACGGAATTGTATGGGGAAAGTGCCGAATTACATGCTTTTTGCACTCGCGTTGCGCGGTTGTTGCAAGAAAACTAGCCATCATAAAAGGATCGTTATGGTGTCATTGGAAAGCTCTGTTTATGCCCTTTCAGGGATAGATACTTGTTTTACGCTCTGGGTCTTATTTAGGCATGAAAATTATCACATAAACAGCCCTATTTTGGCTAAAAACACCCCGCTGGTGGCTACATATTATATACCGCCTAGGCCGCTCGTAAGGTGTTAAATCCTTACTCTTTCTACTATTGATCTTGGATGGGTTTGATGGAAAAAAATTTTTTTTTAGTGGGGCAGATAAGAGAAACAATCGCTCACATGGTGATACAAGCACCAAATTTGGCATGGATATCCTCCTGACGCTATATTTTAAGAAAGAATTGTTAGCCACCAGAAAATTCAAGATGGCTGCCATTTTTCAAGATGGCCGCCAATCTGATAACGTTTTGACATGAAATTTGACACAGATGTTCAACGTAAATGATATTGGTACCAATTATAATGTTATTTACCATGCAGAAAACAATGTTATCATTCATTAATGTCTCAGAATCTTATTATCCACTGAAAAATTCAAGATGGCCACCAGATTTCTTCTTTTGTTATTAACAAATAGTCTCATAGTGCTTCTGAGCTTGATGTTTGATATCTTAATGGATTTACTGGGGTCACCAATAAAGGAATCAACACCAATATCATTCATATCGGATGTACTGATCAAATTGTGCATCACAATGTGTATTTTCATGAACTCATTGGCAGCCATCTTGAAAAATGGAGCCATCTTGCATTTTTAAGTGGTTTATAAGATTGTGAGACATTTAAGAATGATGGCATCTTTTCCAGCACAGTAAAAAACATGAAAATTGGTACCAATATCTTTTATGTTGGACATCTGTGTCAAATTTCTTGTCAAAACGTTATTGCATTGGTGGTGGCCATCTTAAAAAAACGGCATTTTCTGGTGGCTAACAATGTGTTCTTAACATATAGAGTCTCGGGGATATTCATGCCAAATTTGATGCTTGTATCATCATTTGAACGATGCTTGTACCGTACAATCTGCACTTATCCGCCCCACTATTTTGAAGGGGCTCGATAATCACCTGTGCCTCATTTAAAGCCATTCACCACATGACTTGAACACTGATTCCGAATCTGTGAACACGCCTATTGTTACCAAAGACACCGATTTTAGCATCATTATTAAGAGGGAGGTATAGTTTTAGTTTTAGCATCATTATTAAGAGGGAGGTATAGTTTTAGTTTTAGCATCATTATTAAGAGGGAGGTATAGTTTTAGTTTTAGCATCATTATTAAGAGGGAGGTATAGTTTTAGTTTTAGCATCATTATTAAGAGGGAGGTATAGTTTTAGTTTTAGCATCATTATTAAGAGGGAGGTATAGTTTTAGTTTTAGCATCATTATTAAGAGGGAGGTATAGTTTTAGTTTTAGCATCATTATTAAGAGGGATTATATAGTTTTTTTCTCTGACCCCCCTTCTCCCTCGTGCTTAGCCCCATTAGTTTTGACATTTTATGACGTTCGGCTCATTAGTTTGGCGATTATAACACCTTTCGCTCTATTTCGTTCTCAATATTATGACCTTGCATGCCTTTTAGGTGTCTATATTTTCCTGGCAAGTGACAGTGAGCCTGTAATTATAAGAGGAATCGGCCTTCGGCCGGGACATTTTTCTACCGAAAAATGTACAAGTTTATCTAGGGGGTGTTTTCTACAACTTGAAAGAGGTCTAGCGAGGAAACTAAAAATAATAATGAATAATTAAGTAAATAGACCAAACAATAACCACCACCCCCTTAAGTATCATGAAACATGCAGGAGTTCAGTGGGAAAATCACAGATGGTTATGACCCAGACGAAACAGGCATTGACCGATAAAATATAGCAAGAGGCTGGAGGACACCACCAAGGGACTGCAGTTTTCGAGAAGGGGCTCCAGTCCTGACACTATTCTTGACTTTCAGTGTGCTGGCTTAATAATCCAGTAGGGTTGGTAGCTTCAGGAAGTTCTATTATAACTAACTATTCCAGAAGGGGCACCCGTCCTGACTCTGTTATTGACTTGCAGTGTGCTGGTTTAATAATCCAGAAGGGTTGATAGCCTCTGAAGTCCTAGTATAACTAACTAACTGACATCCCCTGTAGTGACACCCAGGTTGGGGAAAATGGAAACACCACAGGTGGTGGCTAACAGCCAGGCCTCACAGGGCAGGCTGGAGGGCCACACCGCGTCAACGACCAAGAAGCTTGTTGTTGTGTTGTTGGTCATTTTCAGAATATTCAGAAATAAATATGTATATATTTAGCGGATGTACTCGAGGAAAAAGATCACATATACCGCAATCATTATAGTATACCGTATTCACTTTAAATGCGACTGCTCAACCTATTTTTAATTGATAATTTAACGCTCAAAGAGCGGGTGGTGGAGTATATTTCACTGTGCTGCTCAGCGTTTTTTTTTTACCATAAATGGGGTTGTTTCCGTGCTCTTTTTCATGCATAAACAAGACCCAGAGCGTAATACAAGTATGTATCCCTGAAAGGGCGTAAATTGAGCTTTCCAATGACACCCGAAACATCCTTCTACGATCACTGGTTGTCTTGCAACGATCGTGCAACCTAAGGGCAAAATCGTATTTATATAATTACGTATGTAGCGAGGGAGTGAGGGTGGATGTAAGTGGAGTACATCTCAGTTGGTCCACGGCGGCCCTGTCGAGCGGTCACCCATGCTCCTCCCGTCACTCGTCTCTCTCTCAGAGCCAATATTGCGCCAAAATTGCACTTGGACTTAAGTCGGGCCCCGCCACATAGTCCAAATTTTTCGATACGGACTTAAGTCGGGCCCCGATAGACAAGGGTTAAGGAACTGTATGTTTAGCCAATTATACTGACGGCTAGAAATTAACTGATTATTCTTACTAATATATAAACGTTAAGACATTCATGAAGTAATCAAATCAAATCCTCCCCTTATTTAATTCATAAATGTATAAATCAAGTGGGATGAGTCATGCACACCAATGTGTTATCTCTCATTGTACTTAAAAGCGAACAGCTTCATAAGGACCAATTTGTCTATTGTTCGCATTCCTTTGTAATACTGTGTACACTCCTACCTACAATATTATACAGCCACATACTGCAATATATACATGTTATGAAAGGGGTAGTTGTAGGATGGCTGTACTACTGTATTGAAAATAATACTAATATTATTATATGTTTGTTAAAATTATGTATAATCTGTGTGTTTCTTCTTTTGTGATCTTACATGAGTGGTGGTCTTGTAAGAACAAGATTATATATACTTATTTTAGGCACCAAGGTGTATGTAATATGTGAATGTCAACGCTTTTATATTATTACTACTAATGTATACATGTACAGTAGTTTAAGTAATGGATACAAATGAGTGTTGAGTGTATGCTTATTAAGAGTTGTGAGTATACTTAAATAAACGCTCACTATCCTAACCAAAGTTGAGTAAATATTCCTCCGGATATTATTATAACTACACACAGACAGCATTCTCTCCAAACTGTCATTATTGTGGTTTGTTTCCTGCTTGTTCTCTACTACTTCAGCATAATCATATATAACCAAAATAATTCCAAACTGATCGAGTAATTCCTTCAGTAAGAAAACGTAGAACAAAAACGTGTAAGAAAAACAACCGAGAGAAAGTTACCATCTGTGTAATAATGAATTGTGTATTTTTGGAAGAAGTAAAGGCAATGGAAAGTATTTTGGTTTAGCCTGGATACTCATAGTGACTGATAATATATACTCCCTTATAATCTTACTTCAACTAGCCTTACCTAAAGCGATCGAACCTACCATGTATAGATATATATTAAATTATATGTATATTTTCAGAAGGTTAACTTGAATTCTGAAAAATAAGGTAAACACCAAATTAGTAATACACATGTGTAAATTCCTCTGGAAACTTGGGTAATATGACCCCTGTGTTTGTCCTGACATATCCAATAATATTATATTGATCATCTTGCTTTATGAGCCATTGTACATTTCAATCACTGTCACAGATCGTATAGATCTTTGATAACCTACTTTCCCGTAACACAGACGAAATATAACAGTTTCCGCAACCGGGCACACACAGAACCCTCCCCTCCTTACATTACACCTCCCCTTGGCGTAACTGATAGCGCGTCTGTCTCACAACCAGAAGGTCCCGGGTTCGTGACCCAGGCGGGGAAGAGACATTTGGGCAAGTCTCCTAACGGTGTAGCCTCTGTTCACCTAGCAGTATAAATAGGAACCTGGAATAAGTGGACGAAGTTGTGACATCCCATCTGGGGTTGGTGATCGGTTACAAGGTGAGATGGGTATCGTACTGGTCAACCTAAGCTACTGGTCAACCTAAGCCTTCGGGTGAGACTGGTACCGTAGTGAGAATGGTACCGCACAGATTAACCCTAAGCCTTCATTACCAGATGTCGCCAATTGGCTAAAATACAGACTACACACACATCCACAGCCATTCCAACAATACATAAACACTTAACATGCATTTCACGCAATACATTCCCAGTTAAGGAGGCACGATAATAATGAGCTTAGCTCGCATTGCGTGGATTCCCCTTGACGAACAAGGAAGTGAGTGAGTGAGAAACAAAGGTTTAATTCTCGCTCAGAAAAGCTCAACTTCTGAAACCTGGTAGTGAGAAGGGGCAAGACCTAATGAATGGTTTGAGTATCAGGGGAGGTGGATAATGTTAGGGTTGCTGGAGAGGGCAGATTACAAGAACCTTGAGAGTAAGGGGAGCTTTGGCAATATATCCGTACAATTTAAGACAAAATTAGTTTGGCAAATTGATACATATTTGTAGTTTTAATTATACTCATTCTTAGGTGAAAGTATTACAGATAAACTAATTAGTTATACTTGGTGGTAAAACTAATTCCATTATTGTGATTATGAGAGCGAAACAAGTTTGAGAGAATGGGAGAGGGGTACATTATCGGACTGGTGTTGTGATGAAACCATGGTATTGTCGTGTAAGCTATGAATGAAGATCCAGAAACCACGAAAAAATAGCCAAGTGTGATAACCCCTTAAGAAGGCCAAAGATAATTTGCAGAGAAATGTCCCTCGACCTCCTCAGCGATTCCCCCGACATATTTCTCGTTGTCTCTCCATAGGGAATTTCTTGCTCTGTGAGACAGGTCCCTGCACTGACCCAGATATCCATCCAATCTGGCAGTACGACTCACATGATAGGAAACCTCTCCTTGACCGAGGTTTGACACCAATGCATTCATCAACAGCTGACTGGGCTCCATGTTCAAAGTTTTCCCACAATTTTACAAGATCCTCTATGGAACCAAGGGCTTCAGACCGGTTTGAGACTGCCACTGAATATTCATTTGCACATTCCTTATCTTTGAACCATTCAAGATGAAACCCTGGGGGATAACATTTTGAGATTTGTTTGGTTTTGAATCGTAGCTTCAGTATAGCAACAACAAGCCTGCGATTGGTAGCAATTAAATCAACACTCCCAAAGACCCTAAAATCCTGGAGGATCCTCCAACGAGTGATTACGAGTATGAGATCGATCTTCTTGGCCATACCACCAGCATTGATGTACCAAGTCCAGCGGTGTAGATCTGGTCTCTGAAACCAGGACTGTGCAATCCTCAGCTTCCTGGACCTTGCGAAGTTCAATAAGAGAGAACTATTGACATTCCTGGTGCCAGAATTATGAGGCTGACACATACTTCGTAGCCAGCCCTATCTGTGCCAGTACCTTCATTGAATGCCCCAAGGACAATGATTGTGTTCCGTGGGTGGCACTGTTGAACAATAGAGTTGAGCTTGGTGTTGAACAACTCTCTCTCTTCTAAATTACTCATCTCGGTAGGAGCATACTATGCAACAGGAAGCCCATTGTGTGCTTCATCTTCATCAGTAGTAAACACTCGTCAACATGTGTAACCACCACAGCTGTGGGAACCAAGGCGGAAGAGATCGCAACAGCCACCCTCCTTTGACGAGCACCATTGCCACAACCAGACCAGTAGTATGTGTAACCATCACAACTGATCTCATCATTGCCAGGCCGCCTCCCCTCAAAGAGGAACACTATGATGATCTCCAGCTGCCGCAGCTTCCAAAATAATGGAGGTAGTCGGTCATCATCTAAGAGGGTCAATATGTTCCAGGCTTCAACCTGAAGACCCCTCCGAAAGATAAGCCCTGAAACAGGTCTTTGGGATCTTGATTTGTTTGTACTGCCATGACCACCCTGCAAGTCAGGAGTTTGTCTGGGAGGTCTTCCACTATTCATATTGCAGAGGTCCCGAAGGATCTGCCCTGCATTTGTCACAGTTGGCACCCCGGCTCGACAGGTTGGAGCAGTAGGACTGGTCTTGCCAGCTGAGTCAGGCATGCCTGTCATTGAACCCCCAAAAATTGCTGGGCTGGGGTTGTGGGCACACGCCCGGTAGTGTTTACCACATTCCCCGGTCCCTATTCCTCAGTTGCATCCCTTGCATTATTCTACAGATATTTTCACAGCAATTGTTCCGAGGAACTTGCTTCAATTGTGCCGCCTCTCCACATCTTTCCCCGTAGAACTAGGGCAGCTGAGAGCGCCCATGAATTTACACTTTCTCCTCCACAATGCAGAACTTCTGCTTATCAGAATTCATTTATCCCCAGAGCTACTACTCTTTGGAATTCACTTCCCTCGAATTGCTTTCCACAAACTTACAATCAACAAATGTTTAAATCCAGTTGTTACAAACATTTTATGAATGGAGGATGCCTTTAGGCACATGGACCTTTTTGTTTTATCTGTGTTTTTCCTTCCTCCGTTCATTGTCTCTTAAAAAAAAAAAAAAAAAAAAAAAAAAAGTTGTGGGTGGTGGCAGTCGGGTCGCAGCCCTACCCCAACCCAGCTGGCTCTTTTCCATGGTCGCTGGATTCCATGAGCGGGTTTGTTGTTTGGGGTTTTCCTTTCCCTAGACAAGGTTATATTTCCAAGGTAATCCAGTCCCGTTTACCCATTCCTTTTAGTTGGTTCTTACGACACACGCAGGGATTATAAAGAAAGTATTTCTTTTACACTGCAGCATATGCATGGGCCCCTATCTCCAGGGCTCAACATGATTATAATACTGTATTGCTTCCTTTGTGTGAGCTTATATTATATAAAGCAGTTGAGATGTTCACAAAGTATAATATTGAGGCAAATTAAAAACAATATGGGTAGAAGTCGAATTCAAATATCCGGAGCCATGGTTAAAAAGGAAGATTAAGTGGAAAGAAAGATGATAATTGAATAATTCAATGCACAGAAGTGGTAGGAGTAATGAAAGCTTTGATCAAAAACAGAAACTTGAGTACTTCAGCAGACTAAGAAGATTGCTTAAATGTGTTCTAGTGCCAATCACAATTGGATAAAGGTAATTGTTTTCCAGGGAAATCGTTAAAATGAGCAAAAACAAACCTAAATCGACGTTTTTCACCCAAAGTACCCCCAAATAGTGAAAAACGTGTTTTGGGAGCGTTTTATCCCATGCGGATCTCAAATGGCCGAGATAGCTCAAGCAGAAGATAGCATGTGTTATTAACCCATAACTGTCATAGAAATAAAACCAAAACAAATGAGCACTGGATGGGTAGGTAGTAAAACTGTCGTACTCAGATATCGGGATATATTTATATATATATATATATATATATATATATAATTATATATATATATATATATATACGGTATATATATATATATATTGTTACGTATCTTGATCCTCAAGTGGTTAACTTGATGAATCTAGATAGCACAGAGATATATATTATGGTATCAGTCAGCTGAAGACAAAACAAAAGTAAAATCTAATAAAATTAGTTCCTGTTGTTGCTTCCTTTCCTTTTGGATCTTAGGACTTTATATCCTTTATTGACTGATACTCTTTAATTATGAAAAATACTGAAACTAATTAAAGTCATGTAGTATTAATAAAGAATTATTATTTAACCGAAGCTTAGTAGGCTATGGTTATGAACCGAAGAAGTTATATCTAAAGAAGGACTATTAATTCTATAAAAAGTCTTGAAAGATAAATATTAAAGTAAGAATATTTCTGTCTCTTACCCTTTTTGAAATGAATAGATAGTTTTCTTATATGTCCTTTTATTTATATTTAATGTAATTATTCTTGGTTCTTGTCTTACGTTAACAGTATTATATTATTATTATCATCAGGATTTAGCCTATATCAAAGTCACATAAAAAGTTAGATATATATTTAATAATTAGTTAAATGTATTTCTTAACCACGTAACATTGATGTTTGATTATGAGTAAATAAAGTTACAGGATTGCTTCATAGATTCGATTCAGGTCTCACTCAAATAATATGAAAAGCAAAATAATATTTTGAAGCTAAAATAATTTTCTTCAGCTTAGGAAATCACTAGAAGTAATATTAACACAGCCATGTTAGTCTAAGGCGATATTACTAATATGAGACAATAGCATCACCGTACTAAGCACCGTTAAGCAATGTAAGCTTAATTAAAAGAAAATTAAAGAACTCGTAAGTATTAATATAAAACAATAGTATTACTTTCATCATAACCCAATTACTTAAAGAGTTGCTTTAGTCCACAAGTTAGTCAACTAAAATAGTTAAGTACATAATAATAGCGTTAACGTTAATTCCTCCCAATCAAATAGT
Source organism: Paralithodes platypus (assembly GCA_032716605.1). Lineage (NCBI taxonomy): Eukaryota > Metazoa > Arthropoda > Malacostraca > Decapoda > Lithodidae > Paralithodes > Paralithodes platypus. The sequence continues at coordinate 12,903,382 of CM064538.1, read as the reverse complement.
TAAGTACATAATAGTAGCGTTAACGTTAATTCCTCCCAATCAAATAGTGAAGTACATAATAGTAGCGTTAACGTTAATTCGCAATCAAATAGTTACGTACATAATAGTAGCGTTCAATGTTAATTCCCAATCACATATCTCACTAACCAACATAACGTAAGTGTTTACACCGAACACACTTAACACACACTTATATAATCTGACTGACAGTCACAAACCCATTATAATACTTCACCCCGTCTTCCTCCAGCTGCAAGTTCACCTTCCCCAACTCCAAATGAGACTGATTTGAATGCCCACTACTCTGGTCTTATATACTAAACAATGATGGTGTAGGAACGAATCAGGAGGCGAGTGATGGTGCACGCCCCTATCATAGCTCCTCGAGTTGCATAGCAGGTGCGTCGTCCAATGGGGGCTCCTGGCGTCGATCATACGTCATAGCGTCGGGTCATCGAAGTAGTTTGCAGGGTCCCCTATGACGCACGCAGGTGTGAAGGCTTGTTTGCTGGTATGCGGACAAGCTGGTTTCCCACTCGCTGGTTCGCTCGCTAGTCTGCTTCGCCGCTCGGGTAGATTGACACTCCTTCAACTCTAATTCTAACTCTTAAATTAACATACAGGACTCCGTATGTCAGACCTCCCCCCTAGAAAAGAGTTGAAGGAGTATAGTACATAATATTAAACATAATACATAAATAGATTCACCACCAGATTGGCAACAGTAAGATTATAATGAGGATATAATAAGGATATCACCCAAAGTAGGCAACGTCTTTGGTACCACATCAGAACATAGCCGGAACGTAGCTGGAGCGTTATCCGAACTGCAAGGCATCTCACAGCTGAAGGCTTGACAGCGCACTACTAAAGCATGATATTTACCTCGCTACAAGTGAGACCTAATTGCCAAAATCCTCTCATTAAGTTAAACTTACTGCTGTATGAGGCCAACCTGGTAAATTCAATCCTTGATCCGTGGCAGTGGGTAGGTATCGTTCTTTGTGACAGCATTAACTTGCCTATAGTCCCTACAAAACCTATGGCTCCCGTCTGGCTTTGGCACAAGTATGACCGGACTACTCCACTGGCTTAAGGCCCTTGTGATCAGCTGGTTTGAAAAAATGAAGTCAAGCTCGACCTGCAGTATACTCCTGCGTTGTGGTGAGACATGGTAGGGGGATAGTTTAATGGGAGTTGCATCCCCTAAGTCGATGTCGTGCACGGCCAAAGAAGTGAGCCCTGGAGTATCACGGAACACATTGGGAGACTGAGATAAAACAGAGATTAGTTGGTTCGCTTGATCAGAGGGAAGATGACATAGTTTAGATGGTAATTCCCCCAAGCTACTGAATTATACTGAAAGTTGGATAGGCTACATGACAAGTCAAAGTCTGCATGGATACCTTCAGGCTCTGGAACAGTCTGTTGCGGGTCAGTAAGAGAACTGAAGACTTTGTCCGCACCAGGCTGCCCACAGGTCCTGACATTCACTGCCACAGTGGGAGAATCTGGAGGAGAGGAATCAGGGGACCTATGGTAGGGTTTCAACATATTTATATGGAATACTTACGTGGGCTTTCTCCTGTCTGGGGTAGTTACTAGATAATCGGTAATGCTCACCCTCCGAATGATCTTATATGGGCCCCTGACCTTGGCAGATAAAGATTGGCCAAAAAGGGGGAGCAGGACCAAAACCTCATCACCGGGCTGAAACTCCCTCTCACGGGCTTTTCTGTCATACCATTTCTTCATGGAGCTTTTAGCCACTGTCAAGTTTTGAGCGGCAAACTCACATGAGGATCTCAGCCGGGTTTTGAAATCTGAAACATACTTGAGGAGGTTTTGGTTCCCCTCCTGGCCAACTAGGCTATCCTGCAATGGTTGCAAAGGACCTCTTACCTGGTGACCGAAAACTAGCTCATTAGGGGAAAAACCCAGGGATTCAGTTGGAACCTCACGAGTAGCAAATAAAAAAAAAGGTACCCCCTTATCCCACTCAACTCCGGTCTCTGTACAATATTTACGTAACATTCCCTTTAATGTCTGATGATATCGTTCGAGAACCCCTTGACTCTCTGGGTGGTAGGTGCTAGACTTAACATGCTCGATACCCAACTCCTTCAGGGACTGCTGAAAAATGTTAGAGGTAAAATTAGTTCCTTGATCACTTTGCACCTCATGGGGGAAACCCATTCTGGTGAAGAATTTGAGCAGTTCCTTGATGACAGTTGGAGCAGAGGTAGTCCTTAAGGGTATAGCCTCTGGGTAGCGAGTTGCCATGTCCATAATAGTTAATAAATAAATGTTACCTTGGGAAGTCTTAGGCAATGGGCCTACAATGTCCACTACCACCCGAGTAAAAGGATTCTCGAAAACGGGCAAGGGCACCAGAGGATGTACAGGCACCTTCTGATTGGGTTTTCCTGTCATCTGGCAAGTGTGGCACACTCTACAAAACTCCACTACATCTGCACGCATTCCTGGCCAGTAAAAGTGGGCTCTGATTCTGTCTAGAGTTTTTCTCACACCTAGGTGTCCTGCCAATGGTATACAATGTGCCATTTCCATGATATCTCTACGACAAGGTTTGGGGACTACTACTTGATGGACGTCCCAAGCCCCGTCATCGATTGGTCTGTGTGGCGGTCTCCATCTACGCCACAATACTCCTCCTTTGAGGTAGAAACATTCACCACCCTCCTTCTCACATTCCTCTTCACTCATGGACCTGGCAGCTAACTCCTTGCATTCACTATCATCTCTCTGTAGCTCTACCAGGCCACTAGGACAATTTGGAGGGGTTTCATGGTCATCGTTAGGGTCAAGATGAGCCATAAAGGTGTCAGATAAATCCACCTCAGTCACATCATCAGACACAGTTGGAGCGTCATTCACACTCTCATCATCCCTTTCATCAACTCTTACATTCGGTACATTTCTGTCTGAGGGAACTGCTACTTGAGACATTGAACGTGTGACAGCACACACAGGGAAAACTGTTGGCATCTCCTTTTCGAGCTCACCGGTTAGTGGCTCGTTAACAGGGGAAAGTGACAAAATGGGGTCTGGTCGGACCTTCTCACCTGCTACATCATTCCCCAAAAGGAGTGTTACCCCAGGCACAGGGATATCTTGGGACCTACACAAAGCTATGGTAGCCTCACCCTGTAGTAACTCACATTCAATTTCGCCTTTTACCAAGTGTGCATAAAATTGGCCTCCAGCACCTCTCATTACAACTGGTTCGCCAGGTGGGCACTCAGTGTAAGGATTCACCATGAGGGTGCTAGTAGAACCTGTGTCTCTCAGAATGTTTACCTCATGCATAAAACCATTTAATCTCACGTTGCCAGATGAAATAAAGGGACGGTAACTGTCCTGCACTGATGGTGAAATTATTATTGGCTTAACCCTAGTGGGTTGCACCACACATGCTACTACACCCTTGTCTAGATGATTTACGTTAGCTGCTAGGTACTCCTTCTGTCGGGAGTCCTGTATTAAAGGAACTTTTGGTGCTAGGTACTCCTTCTGTCGGGAGTCCTGCATTAAAGGAACATTTGGTGCTAGGTACTCCTTCTGTCGGGAGTCCTGCATTAAGGGAACATATTGAGTTTGAGATACGGCGGCAACTGTCTGCCCCGATCTCTCGGTTTTCTCCTTGGCCCAGCACTGATAAGCTAGGTGGCCTCTTATGCCACAAAAAAGTACATACTTTAGGGGATACGGGAACGTTCCCTCTTTGAGCATTACTATTAATTTGGGGCCCACCTCTGTTACCATTGTCCTGAGTCGCATTTTTAGTTGGGGGAACAATTATATTTTGGGTAACTGGGGAAGACGTTATAGGCTTGTGACTGGGTCTGTCAGATTTGTGATTGGGATACTTAAAATTAGAACTAGAATTATCGTAGGGCTTCTTTCCACGAAATTTGTTGTTGAGCACGTATGTGTCAGCCATGTCAGCGGCGTCGGCAAGACAATCTATCTTTTTCCCCTTCAAATGATAGGATACAGAAGAATCAATTTTCCATAGGAAATTTTCTAACAGGATCAACTCCTTCAGAACGTTGTAGCTTGTGACTTTCTTACTCTTGACCCAATGATTGAAAGTTTTAGTCATGGTCCTGGCAAATACCTTATGGGTTTCTTATACTTTCTTCTGGTTTTTACGGAAAGATTGCCTGTAAGCCTCAGGCTGCAATTGATAGGTTTTTAGGATAGCTTCTTTGAGATTGTCATAATCCTGCCTAACTTCTGCTACTGCTGACAAAAACGTGGCTCGAGCCTGCCCTGTCAAAACGGTTTGCAACATAAAAGGCCATTGATCTCTTTTCCACTTCATACCTCCAGCAACTTCCTCAAACAAAACAAATAAATCCTGCACATTATCCTCAGTGAAAGGTGAAATGACACTGGTCATAGTTAATCCCAGAGTGGGAGCAATTACGGGAGCATTTGTATTGACATTTAGTTGAGCTATACGATATTGATATTCACATTGTTCGGTCGTTACTCTGGCTTTTATGCTGGATTCTTCGGTATTTGCTCTGGCTTTTATGCTGGCTTCTTCGATATTTATTCTGGCTAGTTCTATTTTTAGTTTGGCTTGTTCTAGTTCGAATATTTGATCACCGGTCAAACCAGGTGGCAATTGTACTTCAAGTTGGCTAGGTTTACTCGGGATCCCACCAACTGCTCCGTCACCCCCCCCCCCCCCCCGCCTTCTACAGGGAACAGGTGGGTTTTTATGGTCTGAGCCACCTCTACTTTGGACATGTTTGAGACAGTTAATTGGAGATGTGAGGCAAGCACTTCCAGTTCGGATTTTGACAGACAATCAATATCAGGGGCTGTGGGTTCTGATTCTATGAAAACTCGAGCATCTTCGTCATTAATTAGATGAGGCATGATTAATATTTGTTTTTTAAGTAGTGAAACGGTAATGAAACTGAGTGAAACTGTATGAAACGAATCCTGGCAAGGTCGCCACTCTTCTGTTACATATCTTGATCCTCAAGTGGTTAACTTGATGAATCTAGATAGCACAGAGATATATATTAAGGTATCAGTCAGCTGAAGGCAAAACAAAAGTAAAATCTAATAAAATTATTTTCTGTTGTTGCTTCCTTTCCTTTTTGGATCTTAGGACTTAGTATCCTTTATTGACTGATACTCTTTAATTATGAAAAATACTGAAACTAATTAGTCATGTAGTATTTATCAAAAATTATTATTTAACCGAAGCTTAGTAGGCTATGGTTATGAACCGAAGAAGTTATATCTAAAGAAGGACTATTAATTCTATAAAAAGTCTTGAAAGATAAATATTAAAGTAAGAATATTTCTGTCTCTTACCCTTTTTGAAATGAATAGATAGTTTTCTTATATGTCCTTTTATTTATATTTAATGTAATTATTCTTGGTTCTTGTCTTACGTTAACAGTATTATATTATTATTATCATCAGGATTTATATCAAAGTCACATAAAAAGTTAGATATATATTTAATAATTAGTTAAATGTATTTCTTAACCACGTAACATTGAGGTTTGATTATGAGTAAATAAAGTTACAGGATCGCTTCATAGATTCGATTCAGGTCTCACTCAAATAATATGAAAAGCAAAATAATATTTTGAAGCTAAAATAATTTTCTTCAGCTTAGGAAATCACTAGGAGTGATATTAACACAGCCATGTTTGTCTAAGGCGATATTACTAATATGAGACAATAGCATCACCGTAGTAAGCACCGTTAAGCAATGTAAGCTTAATTAAAAGAAAATGAAAGAACTCGTAAGTATTAATATAAAACAATAGTATTACTTTCATCATAACCCAATTACTTAAAGAGTTGCTTTAGTCCACAAGTTAGTCAACTAAAATAGTTAAGTACATAATAATAGCGTTAACGTTAATTCCTCCCAATCAAATAGTTAAGTACATAATAGTAGCGTTAACGTTAATTCCTCCCAATCAAATAGTGAAGTACATAATAGTAGCGTTAACGTTAATTCGCAATCAAATAGTTACGTACATAATAGTAGCGTTCAATGTTAATTCCCAATCACATATCTCACTAACCAACATAACGTAAGTGTTTACACCGAACACACTTAACACACACTTATATAGTCTGACTGACAAACCCATTATAATACTTCACCCCGTCTTCCTCCAGCTGCAAGTTCACCTTCCCCAACTCCAAATGATACTGATTTGAATGCCCACTACTCGGGTCTTATATACTAAATAATGATGGTGTAGGAACGAATCAGGAGGCGAGTGATGGTGCGCGCCCCTATCATAGCTCCTCGAGTTGCATAGCAGGTGCGTCGTCCAATGGGGGCTCCTGGCGTCGATCATACGTCATAGCGTCGGGTCATCGAAGTAGTTTTCAGGGTCCCCTATGACGCACGCAGGTGTGAAGGCTTGTTTGTTGGTATGCGCACGAGCTGGTTTCCCACTCGCTGGTTCGCTCGCTAGTCTGCTTCGCCGCTCGGGTAGTTTGACACTCCTTCAACTCTAATTCTAACTCTTAAATTAACATTCAGGACTCCGTATGTCAGAATATATATATATATATATATATATATACAACAGCACGAAAAATAGGGACAGTACTCCAAACAAGGCCATATTTCTTTATTATACACATTTTCGGCTATCAACAAGCAGGGAATTTCTTGGTGAATTTTTCTATTATTTCTTATGTCAAACGATTATTTTAGACATAAGATATTTTCAAGTATTTGTTATACGTACCGGTACTGGTACCGGTTCTGCTTAACTTTTATCAAGCAAGTTATTTAAACATTTTCTAACTTCATTGTTAATATCCACGTGTTTGTTTTTCTTATAGTTGTCTGCTCTGTTTTTTAGGATCATGATGTATACCTGAAGATGGCTGCTTGTTGATAGCCGAAAATGTGTATAATAAAGATGGCCTTGTTTGGAGTACTGCCCCTATTTTTCCTGTTGTTGTGGAAATTGCGGTGTCCCAGATCACCTACTAATGTTTTACTCACTATATATATACTGTATATATATATATATATATATATGTATATATATATATATATATAGAGATATATATACAGTATATAAATATATGTTATGCCGGGATATAATATTTATACCCCGTTACCCAGTCTTCACTAAAATCCAATTATGGACTTAAAGACCGTCAATATCCTCAACAGGAACACGTTCTTAATCACCAAAAATAGGTATTCAATCAGGTGCTACAAAGCTCAATGACAACACACAAGTAAATTATACACATATAGTATATTCAATGGCATAGGGTTTATATATGGGTACTCGTATTACTTCTTACGATACACTCTGGATTTATCAATTGCGTTGCATAATTATCTCAATATTAAGATCACGGATATATTGAGCTAAGTGAGGGCTGAGAGTTAACTTAACTATTATAATAAACAGTAAGCAACACATAGAACGCATTTGATTATGAATAATCAATCTCTAATTAAGAATACAAAATGTAAACATATTGTGGTAATATAAAATAAGAATTATGCAATTATTATAATGAACACGTGACCTATAGAATCAACCCTTAATAATAATATTTATGTGAGTCGAGTGTCTAACGTATTTTTATTCTATAAAAGTAATATATAATTAAAAGACTCTCCGAATAGGAGAGAATGAAACTAATTGAGGAATAAAGACAGGTACACGGATGGCTGGTTCGATTAACGCTCTCGGGGGGTGAGGGGCGCTCGTGGCAGGTGAATTAGCACGGGTAGGGTGGCTGACCAGGTAGATAACTCAGGTCATTCTAGTTACTGCGGTCTTGTAAATTATATTTTCTGTTTGAGCGATTACAATCTACCCTAGTCTAGCGGGGGGTCTGTGGCCGTTTTGGGCCTTTTCAGGCCATTCTGACTGCTATATCAACCATCAGCATGAAAGGAACTGTATTGTGCCGAAAACTAGGTGGAAATCGCTACACAATGACACCACATACAGCTACGTAGCACTCGTGGAGCACTGACAGTGTTACCTCAAAGATGGAAGTTTAGCGGATTTTGCTACATTGTTCACTTTTAGCGAACTATTGGTCACACTGTCATCCTCCCGTGCGGTGGGGGAACTGGAGTTAGTGTGGGCCGGGAGGCTACAGATGTTGGACGTATGGTTCATTACTGTTCCACCCATTTTCACTCGACTTTCACCCGTTTTTTTGCCAGTTTCTTTAACCCGACTTATGTTGCGCGCCGCTCTTTAAGGGTTAATATTCGGGAGAACGAAATGAAATTACTTGGAATGGTGTGCTGAATTATTTTTACAATTCAATCTCTTCTTAACTTAAATCGAGTAAATTATGATCTGAACATATATTCTTTCAATCGACTATATGTAATAATAATAACTCTGGTCGAGGAATGCAGATTTAATATTTATTCTCTGATCATAAATGAACAAAAGATTAATATCTCTTGAGCGAAACTGGTAGAAAGTACAGTTAACAAAACTAACGTAGTTAGCTAATACTGAGGAACGCTTAAATAAAATTAGTAGTTAACTAATACTGAGGAACGCTTAAATAAAATTAGCGTATACGTAAAATTAAGTACAACATTAATTATAAGTAAATGACGTACACGACAAAGTTGTACTAAGGAAAATACCCAAAAAGGTATAACAAGATATCTGAACTAGTTAACAGAGTCTTATAAAGAATTCACACAATAAGCGGTGTATTCGAATGATGAATAATTAGATAACAAAATTTATGCAAGGCTAGAATTCCTAGACGAGAAGAATCAGCATTATCTACATCAGTAATCAAATGAACATAAATACGGTTCATATAATAATTGAATTAACGCTTAGACAAACGAGCGTAAGTTTAGGATCTCGGGAAGAAAGTAATAATTAATAACAATTCTTCTCAACGAGGGGGGACTGAGATAAACAGAATATGAAATTGAGCGTAGGTTCTAGGTAGCAGGTTATTATTTAAAGAAGGGAATAATTACACGTAATACACTTCGACTTGCAACATACGTAATAGAATAGACATATACAAGGAAAATCTGTGAGTATTTGGCTAAGTGAATTAATTAACACAAGTTTGTAACGTATGCGTAAGACGTTCTAGGAGAGTTATATATCAAATATGAACACTAGATCTTAGGCACAGATCTATATAACAATTAACACAAATTCTGAGGGATTAACACATACACAGTGAATAAGGATCTTGGACACAGATCTATAGATAATTTAGCACTGTAATATTCACATATTTTAACCTTACCTTCACAACAATAATCACAACGTAAGATACTCAGAGACACTTAGGGTAATATAGGAGGGTAGAGGTTTGAGAGTAAGTCTGGCCGACGTTGAACGTAGATCCACATGGCAGCACTTCAGGAGGAACTGCCTCTCACAATCAGGACTTCAGAAGGCACACAGCAGGTTCGGCATACTCTCAGGGCAGGGGGAAGGGCAAGACAAGGCTCCACTGTTGTTAGATGTCCCGGACTTTTCAGACTTAAGGACATTACCCCAGTGGATGTTTGCTTACTTTTCCTATAATTTCGTTGAAGCTATGTTGTACTTAATTCTTGCCTCTCACTTACAGGAATTCAATGGAAAAAGGATATTGCAAAATGTTGTGATATAGTTGTGACAGTTAATATTTTACTAAGACATACATGGTAATTGTTGTTAGGTACATTGGGATAATAGTTATTTTTGACTTAGCTTTGTATGCATGTAATATTTATTATAATGATTACTTCCTAATTGAAGCTCATTGGCAAACTTTGTAATAGTTCGCCTATCATTTCTTCTTCCGCTATGTTTGATAGTTCTCCAGGCCCATCATAATTTGTAGACCTAATTAGGTTCACTTGATCCGGTAGCATTCCAGCCTTTGGTGTTTTATTTGCATAAACATTTCTTTGTTATAATGCAAATCAGGTGTCTGGACAAATGGTGGCTGGTGATTGGCGGGCATAGTTTGAAAGCGATGTTGTGATAGGGTATCAGGATTTCCCTTTACCTGGGGTAACTGCCCTAGATGACCTGGCTCCGTGTTCCATAGAGTCTGGGAAATTCCTGAGGTCATGGGGTGCTCGGGTAGATGTTGTTCCCTCCTTTTCTTATGTTCCCGCTTCTTCTTTCTGATCACATGAAGGCTAGCAATCTAACAAGTGACCCTGGAGTCCGTTCTGTTACGACCGGAGCTCGTATAAAACAAGGGCTCTTAATCATTGGACTAGAAAGGCACACAGCCACAACGGTAACACTAGATCCAACCCTCGAACTTATAATGCCGGTACACAAAAAACACCTATACCCTCCAGAGTTAAATCTGCTATAACGGGGTGTCCTATAACTCAGTATAAGTTCACTACTACTACAGGCTGATGATCTTTGATACAGCCTGATCACAACAACATACAATTACGTTAATAAGATATACTAGGAAAAGATAGAGATCTTAATTAAATCACTGCAATGATTTAATGCAAACTAGAAGAAGGTATATTTAAAGTTACTCTAAACAATAATGAACTGTCACTCCTATACTAAAGAAAGTGAACGAAAGTCCCAAAGCATCGAGCAGGAATCTTCTGAAGAAAGTCTGATGCTGGGGTACGATGATCGTATCGGATTTTGAACTGTTATATAAAGCAGGGTCAATATAGGACAAGTGTAGAGACAGACAGTGTCAACTGACACGGGAATAACGATAAATGCACACTAGTATTATCTCCAACAACAAAAGAAGTCCTTCGTCATGCAACTCAAAAAACTTGTCAGGTTGTGCAACTCAACAACAACCAAGGCTTGCAGTCAACGTGAATAAGAATGCTGCATACATAACATAAGAGTTTATAATTCTAAACGGGTGTCTGCTAGGCTAATAAAGTCTAGCTGGGATGTCGTAGGCTAGGAAACAATGGCTGAGCAAGCGGCTCGTAGCCTAGCGAGGTCCTTAACCCGGGAGCTGCGGGGAGACTCATAAGAGTTCCCCCGGCGCACTGCGGGGAGACTCTTAAGAGCAGAGCTTTTGAACGCGTACCAAAACTGCGCGTTTATAGCCAGGCGGCTGAAAATTGGTGTGGGTATAGTACTACATGTCAACTCTCGACATCACCCCGCCAAACGCTCGCCCCGCACTCGTGCAAGCACCACCGTGCCAGTAACCACGCACTAGTCATGGAGCCCACACGTCCCTCACGCTCGCTCCCTGATGACACAACCAGCCCTCCTTCTGGTGGTGTTAGCCGCCGTGGAAGGTAGAGGGTGGCTGCTAAAGACCCTAGCTATCAGTACGACACGCCCTATAGCTCGGAGGACGAAACACCTGCACCCAAAGCACGAAAAACACGTGCAAGCACAAGAAAGGTACAGAGGTCATTGGTGTTTCGGGACACTGCCACCACGACCTAGGCCACTACAGCAACCACTACCACCACCACTGCCACCACTGCCACCCCTGCCACCCCTGCCACCGGTACCAGCAACGCAGGAGGCCGCCCTAGGGCTGCAGAACCTGCGGGGGCAGGAAAAATTAAAGGCACGGGCGTAGGGAAGAGAACCCGTACGCCAGCTACAGTGCCCCTACCACCACCACCACCACCAGCCGCCCCTGGCCCGGCTGCCCCTGCCGCCCCTGCTGCCCCTGCCACCGGTACCAGCGACGCAGGAGGCCGCCCTAGGGCTGCAGAACCTGCGGGGGCAGGAAAAATTAAAGGCACGGGCGTAGGCGTAGGGAAGAGAACCCGTACGCCAGCCACAGTGCCCCTACCACCACCACCACCACCACCAGCCGCCCCTGGCCCGGCTGCCCCTGCCGCCCCTGCTGCCCCTGCCGCCCCTGCCGCCCCTGCCCAAGGAACAGGGAAGGGGAAGGGGAAAGGGAGAGGGAAAGCGACTGGGAAAGCGACTGCTGGCCCTGCTGGCCCTGCCGGCCCTGCTGCCCCTGTTGCCCCTGCTGCCCCTGCCGCCCATGCAGCCCCTGCCCAAGGAACAGAGAGAAAGGGCGACAGGCACCACCATCATCTTGCCATCAAGGCCACGCACCGCCGCTCCTGCCGCCGCCCCTGCCGCCGCCCCTGCCACCGCCTCTGCTGTCCCTGTCCATAAGACTCCCGCACGTGCAAAAGTGACCCGGAAAACTCTGACACCATCAAAGTATGCCGCCCAGCTGTTTGATGGTGATTCGCAGGACATTGGCAGCCCGGGTTTCGACGACGAAGCCCTAGGACGGGACCAAGGGTGGGGGGATTTGGGAGTGGACAGTGGGAGTGAGTCCGACGTCGGTGACGAAAATGAGGAAGGGCATCGTCTGTCAAATGAAGAGGAGGGTGATGATGATGAAGTGCTGTATCGCGACCATGGAAGCGATATTTCAGACGATGAAGCAGACGCAGACGACATTCCGATCCCTGAGCTGCCTTCGTTCGATTGGTCTGACGGGGTCAATTTTGTACCTGACGTGCCCCAGTTCAATCCTGGGACGTCAGGAACAACTGACGACTGGCCCTGTGACGATCTTTTTCTCTCGCTTTTTTCGACATGGAGGTAATGACGTACATCGTTGCCCAAACAAACGCCTACTACAGGTGGGTGTTTGGCAGATTGGACGTCCTTTCTCCAAAAGCGAGAATACGAGGCTGGGTGGATACGACTGTGGAAGAATTTATGACGTTCTTTGCCTTGTTGTTCCTCATGCCTCTGATCAAGAAGCATGTGTTGCAACACTATTGGAAGCACGACCCTCTCATCGCCACCCCAACTTTCAATAAGTTCATGACTCGTGACAGATTTTTGTTGCTGCTAAGATTTATGCACTTTGCAGACAACGAAAATCCTAACAGGATTGACAGGATATGGAAAGTTCGGGATGTGTTCACCATGTTGTTGGAGAGGTATAGGAAATACTTTTACCCCTTCCTCAATTTGGTGATTGATGAGTCGCTCGTGCTCTTCAAAGGACGTCTTGTTTTCAAGCAGTATATCCCCTTGAAAAGGCATAGGTTCGGAATCAAGCTCTTCGTTTTGTGTGACTGCGAAACTGGAATAGTGCTTGACATGATCGTGTACACAGGCACTGACATTGACATACCGAAAGCCGCTGCCAATGATCCCATGGGCATGTCAGGTGCCATCGTTAGGAAAATGTTGGCACCTTACCTGGGCAAAGGCCACATCATCTACACTGACAACTGGTATACTTCTCCTGCTCTCTGCCAGTTTCTTCATGACAACCAAACGGGGTCATGTGGGACTGTTAGAAAGACAAGAAAGTTTATGCCAAAGTTCACAGGTGATGTCATTCCTCTCACAGATGCCTCCTCCAGTGACACACCTTCAGAAGACGACCTGGCCCAGGAACACCGCGAGAGGCATGTGCGAAGAAGGCGACGAAAGGGGCAGAAATTCAAGGAGCTCGAGAAGTGTGGGAAACTGATAGCCCTGAAGTGGAAGGATAAGCGAGACGTCCACCTGCTTTCCACCGTCCACACAGGTGCCCAGGTGGATTCTGGCAAAATCCACTACCGAACCAGGAAGACAATCTACAAGCCCGACATGGTAGTGGACTACACTAAAAACATGCGCCTGGTGGACAAGTCTGACTGTCAGCTGTCAGGCGTTGAGTGTCTGAGGAAGACTGTGAAGTGGTATCACAAGCTCTTCCTCCACCTAGTTGATATAACGATGCTGAATGCCTACAACTTGTGGTTGGTGAAAAAGGATATGGCCCCAAACCAGAAGCTGAAATTCCGGGAGTTCGTCTACAACGTCTCATACCAACTCCTGGAGAAGTATGGCACCACCACTCACAGACGTACGGCATGGCGTGGGGATCACGTTCCTGACCGCATCCAGCTGGGTGTCGAAAGACACTACCCCATCAACACTGAGATGCTTGGCACGCGTCACAGGCAGGCGCAGTGCACCGTCTGCAGCTCCAGTGTCAGGAAACCCCATGTCACGAAAAGAGTCACCTCAATGTGCGCCGAGTGCAAAGTTCCACTCTGCCTGGGTGACTGCTTCAGGGACTACCACACCTTCAAGAATTATTGAGTGTCTCCCTGCCCTGCCATGGACTCGCCCCGTGCCCTGCCCTGGACTCGCCCCCTGCCCCGCCCTGTCCTGGACTCGCGCCCTACCTTACCTGACCTGACCTAATTGATCACGCTACCTCATAATGTAACATATATATTATGTAATGTATAAGTTCCAAAGATGTCCCTGTGATATAGCTTTTACATTATATAATTGTATGTTTCATTATTTAGTTTATAAGTTTCAAAGATTTACATGTAATATGCCTTATTTTTTTAGTATATCAATATATATGTTTGTTATTAGCCAAAGTAATGTGTATATAATTATTTTCTTACCTCAAATGAATTGTACACAAATAAATATGTTTCAATAAATCCTGTCAAACCTACTAAGATAATAAAAAAAAACAATAAAAAAAAAACAAAAAAAACAAGGTCATGTCATTGTATTCTTACAATATGATATATTCTATGAATATTTCATATTGTTTGAATACAATGGCATGATCTTGTAAAAAAAAAAAAATTATCAAAAATTTTCTAGACAATATAAAACCTTCCCCATAACCCCCTCCTGGATTCGATCCCACTACCCTACGACACTTTGAGTTTTCCAGTCCGCGACCTTACCAACCATGCCACAGGAGCTCATACCAAATATCACTCAAAACTTTGTGTCTACAATCGAAATGACAATATACAAAAAAAAATGAATTATCCCACCAATTTACGTTTGTAAATTGATGGGATTATCAATTATATCATGCCAAGGTTTATAAAAGTTTGTCTCTGTCAAGAATTAGTAATTATATAACTTTATTCTGTCAAAAATTGCCCAAATTACTCAGCAAAATTGCCCCTCTCAGTGCGACTCCACTCATTTTCACACGGTCAAGCGGTGACCCTTGCCGCTCCTTTATGCCCCAGCTACACCAGCAACAGCAGCTCTGTCTGGGAACAAAATTTGTATAAATACAATAATGGATAAAATACTCTTCACAAATACATTTGTATTGTATAATATTGTAAATAAAAAAGAATAATAACTGTGTGGGTGTCGAAAATTGCTCAACCAGCTTTCTTATGTCTCGCCTACGCGCGTATATTGGATTATACATAGTCATGACTGTCATACAAATAATTGCAGTAGGTCTCGAATATACATTTAGATTGCATATTACTTGGAAATAAATAAGTAAACGTTTCTCTGGTGGCAATCTACCCTTTCGCAAGTGTAAGGAGACACCATTCTATATTTAGCCCTTTATCACAAAAGGCAATCTGCCTGTGTTTACTCACCACCGTCGCTGGTGGTCTATAATATAGTACTTTATTTACAGTCAATGGCCTACATGTTTCTGTGGTACTTCACATGTGTCTAAAATGCAATGTCTGCTTGCATAAAAATGCAATTCTGAAGTCCATTTATACGTACGCCATACGCATGTCTCAGTTTCTCTCTCTCTCTCTCTCCATTGCTGACTCATGTTATTGTAGACCTGTTGGTGGCAACGAACACCAGCCATCTGGTAGACATAAGGTTCAAAATACCAAGACATCAATACGCCTCGGGCGCCTCCACAATTATCACAAAGCTGGTTATCTATCTAGAGATCTGCCTGACTTCCATCTCTCCACGACTCACTCACTCACTCACTGCACCCCTGCATGCCTCCCTCCCACCCACCCACCCCCAACCCACCCTTTCAGGCTTCCGTCTTCTAGAAACACATTCACAATTTGCGTAAATATCGCATCAATTGGGCTATATGCGGTATATTCCTTGTTATATGGGACGCCTACATTACACGTCTTTATTATAGCATGACAGTGCTCTAAATACAAGATTTACGTGATATTTATGGCGTAACACACCCTCTCCCCCTTTCATTCCCAGCACAAATCACTCACACCTTAGTTCACGCATAGAAACTCATTGATAATGTGCGTAAATATCGCATGAATTGGTCTATATGCAGTATATATTTTGATATATGGCACGTATACATACGTACAAGTCTGTATTATAGCATGACAGTGCTCTAAATACAAGATTTACGTGATATTTATGGCGTAACACACCCTCTCCCCCTTTCATTCCCAGCACAACTCACTCACACCTTGGTTCACGCATAGAAACTCATTGATAATGTGCGTAAATATCGCATGAATTGGTCTATATGCGGTATATATTTTGATATATGGCACGTATACATACGTACAAGTCTGTATTATAGCATGACAGTGCTCTACGTACAAGATATACGTGATATGTATGGCGTAAACCACACTCTCAGCTCATAAATTGCCGCCAAACCTCCAACACATCTTCATTCCCGCCTAAAAATTCTCTTATAATTCCCTTATATATTGCAATTTTTGGTCACTATGAGGCATATTCATTGTTATATGGGTGGCCTACACACGTATACATACTCTAAATAGCCTAAAAGGGCTCAAAAAAGGAGATATACGTGATAATACGCGGTAACCCCCCCCCTCCTCCCTCTCCTTCTATCCCCTGGGCGCGTGAAAATTCGGCAGGGAAATCTCGCCGCTCGATGACAATCTAGCCGCGCGGTGCCATTCGCTCCACATTTTTCAACTACGGACCGTTCCCCTACCCCCCCCAGACATTTTTTGGGGGGTCAAATATATATGGGCCGATGCACGCAAACATTCCCTACATGATGATGTACTTTTTATCGAAATTGGCAATAGGTCCCAAAATCATCATAGGTGCGCACAGTCTTACCCTGTAGAAAACCCCCTGTGCGCCGCGGAGAGGTTAAGACTGTGCGGCCAAATTACGTTAATTGACGGGGTGCTCCCTTGAGAGATCCAGATCGGTAGTATCTGGTTCTCTCCTGGCGACCCTCGCAAAGTCAAAACAAAACGAGTTAGCACAGTGCTGGGTGGCAGAGGCAAAAGCCCTCACTCGCAGCACAGTGCTAAACTCACAAGGTACACAGTCAGAAAGACCACCTAGGCTTCCCTCGTCTCCGTTGCGATTGTACAGGTTAAACAAAACCTGTTACACATCGGAAATCACAACACAAGTAGCCTTACCCCAGTCTAGCATTAAATAGCCCCGCAGACAGCCAAGGAATAGGTAGGGAGACACCGTGAGTGTGTCGAACCTCTACAGACAAAATGGTAACCCCTCCAAAATGCCTAACTAAACATATAATATCTGAGAGCTTCAGCATATAATACGATGGCCGATATATGAAATCGTGCAGAACCAAAGGGGAGTTATGATATTAAATAGAGACGAAGAATGAGAGGTAAGAAGTTGAGAGAGAGAGAAAGTGCTCTATAGGTAGAAGTCGGTGACAGGTGGCAAGGGATATGTTAAGGGTATGCTGGTCAAGCAAGCTCTGAGGAAGGTAGCTACTCGGAACCTTCAGGATCACACAAAGGCATGGTGGTCAGCCAATCACAGGCCGCTACGTCACCAGGCAGCAGGGCTGCAGAAGGCGCCAGGAACCACCAGCCAATCAAAAGGCGTGGGAAGGCACACGCGCGCGAGCCTCCGAGGGAGCGAGCGAGGGAGGCAAGACATGCATACGCACGCACACACTACCACCCCACTGCCTACTGTACTTACTCACTCACACTCTCTAGCTGTATCATTCAGTCTTATACATTAAACTTATAACTGATGATATAAAATATTATCCCTTGTCACAGGCGAAAACAAAGACCACTTCTATACTGCCTGTGACATGACGATTCACAAGAAAGAAAGTACAACATTGTAGATAGACTGTAGCCAAATGCATTGCCCTGGCGAGTGTTAGCGAGTGGCCGAGCGAGCGGCTGAGCCCACGTGGCGTTCTGCTAAGCTGCAGGCATCACAGTTCTCACTAACCCCGTCACTTCAATATATACAGTATATATATATATATATTAATTATATACTAATATATATATATATATATATATATATATATATATATATATATATATATATATATATATACATATTTATATACAGAGGGTGTCCCAGGAGGAAAGGGCATAACTTTGGGAAATTATAAAACAAGGTATTCTAAGCCTAAAATGTTCCATAACAAAAAGTCCAAATCTCAACCGTTAAACATATATTGAAGGTTTTAAGTAGTGTCCTCTCCCGCCCCACTGTAATGGACTCTTCCATGTCAGATAGTTTCCAACTGATCCAAAGTGAGCTATTATATCTATAATCATTTTGCAACTTACAGAAATATAATATCTTTACAATAACATGGTAAAATAATTACAGTTAGGTGGAGGTGCAGTAGGTACTAGGACAGCTAGGCCACTCTTATGGGGAAATACATAAGAAAATGCCATTTTCAACATGCAATATCTCTTTACTGGTTGAGATTTGGAATATTTTGTATAGAACATTTTAGGCTTAGAATATTTTGTTTTATAATTTCCCAAAGTTATGCCCTCTCCTCCTGGGACACCCTGTATAAAGTGAGTGTATATATATATATACTGTATATATATATATATTTATATATATTTTTTTTTTTTTTTCTGTTTAAAAAAGAGACAAAAGGCAGGCAGCCTGTAACGAGTGTCTCCTCCAAAGCCAAAAGAGTGAGAGAGAGCCAAATTCAACTGACGTTGGGGCCAAAATTCCTGGACACACCAAGTCTAAAGCAGTCTAAATCGTAGGATGAAGGAAACGCTGATTGAGGGAGTGAGTTCCAGAGTTTTCTTGTTGAGTAGAAGAAGGACTGATATAATTTGCTAATTCTTGGGTTGGAGAGGGACTGTGTTGAAAGGCGGGCGCTTTACACTCATCGCAAGTGAGGAAGTATGCAAGAGAGCTCTGAAAACCAATGAAGAGTGAAAGAGATGCAACATTGTGGTGTGTAGAAGGAAATTGTAGGGAGCTAGTAAGAGGAAGTAAGTTGATGAGGCGAAAAGCTTTTGACTCTACTCTTTCGAGAAGTGCGGTATAGTGTAAGGTAGAGTCATCAGCATATGAGTGGATAGGACTAGATGTACGGTTGAGGAGATCATTAATGACTATTAGAAAGAGAACTAGAGACCGGATAGAACCCTGATAGGTTGAGGAAGTGAACACATGCATAGAGCAGTAATGGAAAGGCGGTATGAAAATGTATTTGAAGGTAGAAGAAGATGAAGACAGTCAAGCAGAAGATAGCACATGTTATTAACCCATAAACGGCAACCATCCTCAATAGAGGTTTTTGTGGGGCACTGCGATTGTCCTCAATAGATCCAGAGCATCAAACAAACTTTAAAATACCCCAGTGGCATTCAAAACGAAGACATTTGTTATTAGGTGAGATAATTCCCCTCCATTACTTGCTACCACTCCTATATATGTGTCCCAACCCTCCCCCCCTTCCCCTCCTTTTTCCCCATCCTCAATTATCATCTATTTTTCGTCTTATTCACCCTTTTATCGGGTAATTTTTGGCGCAAATTTCCCTTACGCGGCGAAGCAGCGTGATCTTTGCAACAAAGAGACTTCTATTCAGAGCCGTCAGTTTTGCTCTAGAGCTTGGAGAGGAAGGATATTCGCTTCACCGCCTCTCGCCTCATGATACGTCCGGGCGGCAATAACACATCTTTTTCATTTGTTTATATTAAAAACAAAATAGGCGCATATGGATAAGTAATAATAATATATATGGAAATATGACGATTTTCGCCAGAATAGAACCAAATACCTTCACATAGCGGGACCCTATGAACTACCATAGCTTCGCGCTTTACAAGTTAAAAGTGTGTAGAATGAGTGGAGGACGCAAGAAAACTGATACGTAATATGAGGTCTTGTATTTAAATGAAATAGCCTTTTTTTCGGAAATATATATCATGTGAAGTCAATTATTATGATGTAACTCGAAAATTGGAGATCATTTGAGATATTTTGCCGATTTGATAATGTTACTACCATTCAAATTACTTCCTTTATGCAAAGTGAAAAATTATAGTCATATTTCTATCAATCCTCTCCTTTCTAAGCTGGTTTATTTTCAGAAGAGAGTAATATCACGCCATCTGGAGTGTTTGCGTATGGAAAGGGTTATGGTAATGCTGATGCCTTACTGCTTGTATCTCATTACATGCAGATAGTATAAGATAGGGAACAGGAAGCTAGAGATGTTTAGTTGAATTTCAGTGTTTTGCTTGATTATGCAAACTACCTAGTTTTTATTCATAAATTTAAGTCACTGAGTGTTATTGGTAGAGTATTATCAATGTGTAGAATATTTCTCAATTATAATATAGCAGGTATTGGTTGACAGAGGGTTGAGTCAGGAAGTGATAGTGGTCTGGGGTGTACACCATGGTAGTGTTTTTGGTTTGTATTGCAGGGCTCTGTTTGAAATAGTTGAGAACAACCTGTTGGGGGCCTTGTGCTCTTATTGTAGAGTTTCATAAATAATGATTTTGAGCAGATTCAGCTTTGGCGTTCTACTTGCAATATGTTACACAATGCATTAATGAAAATATGGCTACCAGATCTAGTACTGTGGTGATGTAGCATCATGTTGATCCTTGAAGGTGACATTCTTGATGCTAGATTCAATCCCAACTTGTATTTGAGCAGCTCATCAGGATTGTATGAAGTCTACAATCTATCAGCGAATGGCACTCTCGAGGCAGTTTAAATTAGAAGTGTATTTAATCACTTCCGTTAGTGCTGAGGTGCTACCATGTTCTTGTATTTTCCCTTTATATTGTTCTCATGTTTGGAGCTCTAATCTGAGCTAAATCCAACGAAAACGGCTTGCAGTCATTGAGTGGTCAATCTGTTGATGCCATACAAGCTCTACAGAATATTAAATATCTACTATTCTCTAATTGTCCATTCTTTGCAGCTCGACTTAGGTTCACACCTTCTATTTTGTCTGAGCATCATTTCATATGGAAATTGGTAAGTGTAATATGCCGCAGTTCTAGTGCTGTGTCATGCAAAGCTTTCTAAATATTTTGAATTGTTTTTCTTATGTATTCAAAAGTGGATCTTTAAGTGGATCTTTAAATGGATTTAAATCTGCGATTAGTAAGGTTTTGCTTAGTAGATCTAATTTAAAAACATTCGAATTAATATAGTTTTCACTCCGACCCATTATTCTGACTCCATTAATAAGAATACTATTAATTTGGCGGGTATCACCTTGTTTCTGCATTTTTTGTTTATTTAATACCATACCTGAATTTTCCCCATAACTCTTACTAGGCGTTTTGTATTTGGCTACTAATTGATTAATGCCAACTGTTTTTGGGCCACTGAGAACATTAACACTTACGCTGTGGGCATATTTCCGCTATATTAGGGCTCATTCACACACTCCTGAATGATTGAGCAAGTGTCTGAATTAAATAAAATGTATTCAGCCAAATACTAGAAGACAATAGCTTCAAAATGACAAAATTAAGAGTTGGTTTTAAATTAATATTTAAAAAAACGGTACTTGACGAATAACCATTATTCATGCATAACCCAAATAATTCCTCTATGTCGATTTTCAGCAAAAAGAATTACGTTTATACTATCCATTATATTTCAATAGAGAAAAGAATGTTCAATCTACAATATTACAGTGGCGAAACCAAAACAAAATTTACAATCAATGAATCGACTATGAACTATGGTCCATCGAACATACAATATAGTTACTTACATTATGTTATCCTTTTGACGTGTGTTTTGATCTGTGCAATCTTGTAGTTAAGCATCCACAATCAAATCGCCATAATTGACACATCGATTTCCGTCATTAATATCCAATTATGTTAAATGACAAATAACAAATCATTCCAGCAGTATCTACAGTATATCTACGTTTATATTGTCTGTCCTTCTCTCTTTGCAGTAGCCACTCATTAAGGTAACTCATCACAAATTTGACCTTATTGCATGCTCTCACATTATCTATTCCTTTATTGGTTTGTTGAGTGGTACTTGAAAAGTAGAAAGAATGGATAAAAAACACCATCTGAGGAAGAGCACTTTATTGACAACGTTTCGCAGATAGCTTCATCAGGTCAGTATTTGTAAGTATTTTGTTAGTATTTGTTAGTGACCTGATGAAGCTACCTGCGAGACGTTGTCAATAAAGTGCTCTTCCTCAGATGGTTTTTTTATCCTTTATTGGTTACTCTGCCAGAGGTTCCATGATGGTAGTCAACAACTGCCGATACGGTCGGTGTTGACGATTTTGTGTATATGATTTTGGGTATCATTAGTTATATAATGCTTAGAAAACATTGACAGAGTTAAAGAGTAACTAAGCATGTGTACTTCTTTGATTTAGGAAAATCGTGTAATAATAGCCAGATTCAAAACATAATGAGTCCATCATATACTGAGAACATTATTATTATTATCATATATTTCATTCCCTCCCTCAGCTACATTATCTTCCTCATTTCTATGTGTCTTCTTATATATTTTCCTTTCTCTTTCTCATCTTGTTCCTCCTCCTCCTCCTCCTCCTACAGTCTCATATCCCCAGCAGTGATGGGTATTGAGAGTCTGAGCCGACCTCTCCATCTCATCCCAGAAAAACAAAGGGAAAGCCCACCACTTCTCTCTCTCTCTCTCTCTCTCTCTCTCTCTCAAAATATGTTGATGTTATTCAAAGAAATTTAGGTACTATACTTGTCGGGAATAGGGTAATGATCCCGACAGTTTTAGGTCCAATAGGACATTTGAATTTGGCGGTATCGTATCGCATGTACGATTTCGGCTAGTTCTTTGTGTATTGTAGTTTATTATTAAGTATAGGTTAAATATTAACTGTAATGTATAAATATCTACATCAGCTCTAGATGTATCATGAAACCAAGTTATGGGTTATAATTATTATGAGCCGGCAGCCATATGTAATTTCGCGAAGCGATCGGACGCCGGCCCTTCAGTCTCTCAAAAACCACCATACAGCCAACATCCCCCCGGCTCTGACTCGACCCATAGTTCGCCATGTGCTACAATTACAAATCTATATCAACAGTCCTACATTACCAGTCCTCTAAGCTAAGTTCATTGTATCGATATTGTATTATGTGAACATTCCTACATGTCATGCAATTGAATTAGCAGTGTGTGGGGGACTGGATTACACCTATCGAATTCTTTGTTGGTAATTATATTATAACTATTTGCTGGGATATTTTCATGTACCAGTGATATGCAATTTAACCTCTTTATCTAAATTCCCGACAAATAATGGTCCTTCGTGCCCTAAGGCTTCCTTACCGTAGTACCGTTTTGTTTACTTCCTTGACGCTTGTGGGCTTACAAATGGCTTCCGCCTCGCGCGTTGTTGGGCCGACTGCCCTTTCCCTAGTGTAGACCCGGCTTATTCCCTCGTGTTTTTTTCCAGCTAGGCGCCGTCTGTCACGGGTCAGACCGTGACTGTGATTATATACTATAGGGTTACCTATATTTCTCGAGCGCGGGAAAAATTGGGGAGGCGGGAACAGCTGTAGAGAAAGGGAGAGAAGAGGGGTGGAGGCACAGGCATAGGCCTGTGTACCGCTAGGCACCTCGCGTACATGTGTGCGTGTGTGCGTTCTTGCTTGTGAGCGTGGGTAGGCCGCCGTTACGCGTACATGTGTGTGTGCGTTCATGTTGTAGGCGTGGTCATAGCAATGTCACGGGTCAGACCGTGACTGTGATTATATACTATAGGGTTAGCTATATTTCTCGAGCGCGGGAACAATTGGGGAGGCGGGAACAGCTGTAGAGAAAGGGAGAGGTGAGGGGTGGAGGCACAGGCATAGGCCTGTGTACCGCTAGGCACCTCGCGTACATGTGTGCGTGTGTGCGTTCTTGCTTGTGAGCGGGGGTAGGACGCCGTTACGCGTACATGTGTGTGTGCGTTCATGTTGTAGGCGTGGTCATAGGGAGTGTCCAGTCTTTTCATTGGCACCAAATTCAAAATGTGATGGGGGAGGAGAAAACCGAGGTTATAAAGGGGGCAGGAATGCCCAGGACAGGCCTTATTCTCCTCCTGCCCGACCCAAACGAGATAGTCCAAATTTTGTTGTGTCCGCGATGAATGGGTCGGCAGGGCTGCGAGGGCACCTTGTGCCCTAATTCAACCATAATCAGGTGAGTCCAATTCAGTTAGACAAGTGTCAACGTTGATTGAGATATCCAGAGTGATGTGTGGTGGTGAGAGTGATGTGTGGTGGTGTGCTTGTGTGCGTTGGCCAGTCACCAGGACTGTGCCAGACCGTGCACATGGCCAAGGTTGTGACGCCGACCGAATTAGCTTATGCTATGGCCGAGAATGGCAGGTGTAAGCATGACCCCACAGAGGGCTTGCTAAAGGCTAGGGATGCCCAGGGCGACATAGTTCTCCTGCGGCGATATCCCACTGATTTAGCTATGCACGTGGCCAGGGGTGTGTGTGGATGTGTGCGGGTGTGGTGAGTGACGCCGTAACGCTTAACCCCACAGAGGGTGAGGTTACCGCTAGAGGTTTGTCGGCTTGAAGGTCTTGTCGTACTGCCCGTTTTGAGACTTTAATTAGACAACTCTCATTAGTCTAGCGAGTCACGTGTGTGTGGATGTGTGCGGGTGTGTGAATGACGCCGTAGCATCTTAACCCCACAGAGGGTGATGGTTACCGCTAGAGGATTGTCGGCTTGAAGGGCTTGTCGTACTGCCCGTTTTGAGACCCTTTAATTAGGCAACTCTCATTAGTCTAGCGATTCACGTAACTGAGGTGAGGAGGTGAGAGAGAGTGATGAGTGTGATTGACGGGTACTGTGAGTGTGGGAAAATCTCGTACCTTATTCGATCATGCGGTCATTTGCTGGGCTAGACGATTTCAGTAACACAGTAGACTAAAGGGTTGGTTGATGTGAGATTTCGTGTGACAAGCAGTAATCAGTATAATGATTTGGGGTAATCTTAGGGGTAGTTATAATACTGGGTAATTGTATTTAGGTAAGTGGATTAGATAAGTGGGTTAGATTGAGTGGCTGAGTGTGTGAATGAAATTGTCTCTTTGATAAATGCAATTTCAGTGTCGCTATTCAATAAAACAATTTTAGTAGGAATGTTTGTTTCTTTAATTCTTACTAACTTTAAGAATATAATTATTATCAATATATACCTATCATTACAATAAATCCGTGTACTCTATTATCCCGCAAGCTGGGAACTGCAATTTTCTTTTCAAATATATTACTGCATCGAGTCAGTATAGATATAAATGTATAGCATGTTCTGGGACTTTTGTTGCCATAATTTCACAAGGGATATTTGTCTATTTTTGATCTAAAGTAACGACACTATCAATTATAGGTTTATTTCCTAGATAATGGGCAAGTGTTACAGTAACCTATTAGTCTTATGATCTATTACAATTGGCGATCTGGACAGGATTACTATTACAATTGGGACCGGGCATGATCTATTACACCGTCCCTATCTTTTTTGGGGCTAGTTTCCAGGTTTTTTGGGGCGTGTGTTCCTTGGCATTTTTTGGTGGGTTAGCTGGGCTGGTGATTGGGGTAGGGGTTATTTCGTCGGGTACCATTTCGTGCTCGTAGGCTAGGCTGGGCCTGCAAGTGTCTTTGGTAGCTATTAATTTCGCTTAGGTAGTAGACCTATGGTGTTCTTTATGTTTTGTCATAGTGAGACTCGTAATTAATTTGCTGGTGGGGAGGGTTCTCATGTGACCTTTTATATTTCAATTTCATAAAAGAGCCTAGGCCTAGTTGCTTATAGTGGCGGTCATGAGCGTCGGTCTTTGTTAATTCCTAAGCGATTGACAGTCAATGGTCAGACCTCATGATTGTAGCTTGACCAACTAGGCTTACCTATAAAGGGCTTTCAATAATTAGTGCTTCACCTTACCCTTTCTTTAATGGATTTAGTATTTAATTCTTTTGTCGGTACATCATGGCTCAAAGGAACGATCCCACAGCTGCGTCAGGAAGTGGCATTGGGGTGAATTTTATACCAATCTCCTCATACAATCAGAGCCCGGGGAAAGTGGTGGGTATATTAGGCCACAGTTATGTTAGTCACCTAGGAGTCTCCCGCCGAGAGTTTTACGACCCGGGTTTTGTATTGAGGGTGTTTAGTGCCCCAGGAGCCACTCTCGATAATATTAAGTCCAAACCAGCCTGGGATGGTCTTTTGAGCCTGAGGCCCGAGATCACTGTATTAGTGTTGGGCGGCAACGACGTCGTCTCTGGGGTAGTCCCGCAGGAGCTAGCGGCTAAGATCAAGGAGTTGACCTTTGAGATTGAGGCATCCACGAATGGTCGCTGCCTTGTATTGGGGTTGGAGCAGAGGGCGTCTCCTCGGGGTATTCCGGCAGGTGAGTACCACAAGGTTAAGAACTCGGTCAATGCTCTCCTCAAGAGGAAACACAAGCACCTTGGTGGTCGATTCTCCCCATATAGTTTCGGGAGCCAATACATGTCCGAGGACGGCGTCCACCTCACCCATGAAGGCAGCGATCGTTTGTTGGCCCAGGTCATTAAGATGGTAAGGGACTATCTTGCGTCGCAGTAGCCGGTCTCCTCATAGATAGCCCCAGTGTACTTTATGTTGTTGTCTAGTTAGATAATTTCCTTTCGATAGTTTATATTAAGGGGGATGTAAATACTATGTAATTCTTTTTGAGTAAATTTCTTAAGTAATGGGAGTTTGCCGCTGTTGATTCCTAAGCGATTAACGGTTTGTAGTCGGACCTCATTGTAGTTTAAGTTGCTGAAAATTAGACCTTAACGATGACAGATTTAGAGAAACTTAAGATTCTGAAGAGAGGGATGAAGGGAAGTTTAAATAGGTGTTTAAGAGATCATGATGAATTTTTATTAAGTGCCACGGCTGATCAAATTAAGGGTAAATTTGCTACTGTAACTAAATCGCTAGCCACTTATGAAAATTATGCTCAGCAGGTATATGGTTTATTGACAATTACTGAGGATGTGGAAGAAGAAATGTCAGCAGATCTTGAGTACTTTGAGGACGTTAATACAGCCTTAGCCAGACTATCTTCCACACAAGAATCAACCCCTGTTAAGGATACCGGTACACCAAAGGTGACTGGTTTTAACCTGCCGAAGCTTGCATTGCCTACCTTTTCCGGGGATTCGGCTACCTGGACTGGATTTTGGGATTTCTTTGAGTGTTCCGTCCATCAGAATAAAACACTCACATCCATCCAAAGGTTCACATATCTCCGTGGCCAATTGAAAGGGGAGGCATTGAAGTTGATCGATGGGTACAAGCTAGAAGCTACCAGCTACGAGTCTGCAGTGGAGTTGCTGAAAAGAACTTATGGGAGAGAGGAAGTCATCAAGACTGCATTAATTACTAAATTCTTCACTCTAGATCCTCCATCCTATGATGTGACGGACCTAAAGGAGTACTATGCCTCCTTTGAGAGCCTCCTCCGATCTATGGAGACAATGGCCATTACCAAGGAGGAAATATTTAGTGAAAATATCTTGAACAAGATACCCTCTCCCCTAAAGGAAATCGTAAGACGACAACTAAGCGACTCTCCACTAAACTTGAAAGCGTTGGTGCAGGTGTACCAGACTGAAGTCTTCAATATGGAGAGTACTGGACACTACCGACAAGTGGAGATGTCGCCATCCACTGCAGCTTTCCCGGTACAGACTTCTCCTAAACAGAAAAGGCCAATATCATTAGGTTGCAAGTTGTGCAGTGTCCACGGTCATCTGTGGTACCAGTGTCCTAAGTATCCTAAGGCTACACAGAAAATTGGCAAGGCTAAATCGCTTAAGTTATGTACCAGCTGTCTGGCAAGAGACCACTTCAACAGTACTTGCACCGATTCCTACATCAAACCTTGTAAGTATTGCAAGGGGAAACATTGGTTTCCCTTTGCACCCAGTCTGATCGGCACGATGGCAAAGAAAAGGGGAGAACCCCCAATGAGTCACATGAGAAAGGTAAGAGCGAGGGTGATAAAGTATCTGCCATGTCCATTGCTTCTCGAGAATGTCAATTGCTTCCTACTATGATGCTGCCAGTAGTGGGGAGTAATAATAAGCCTATAATGATGCGCACCTTACTTGATCAGTGCTCACAGAGGTCATTCGTTCTGCGGTCATCATTACCCCAGCTCAAGTGTACCAGCAAGGGTCAAGAAAATTTGCGTCTACATGGTTTCACTGGTGAAGTAGATTCCAGTGACTATGCTATAGTGGAGATTTCCTATGTTTATAAAAGAAAGGTATGTCCCATCAAGGCTGTTGTGGTCGACACACTACCCAGTTTCTATATAGCATTAGAGATTCAACCACATTTGAAATATCTCAGAAGCAAGGGTTATAAACTGGCTGATGATCAAGTCTCTGCTAAGAATGGTATTATGCTACTGGTCGGAGCTGATTATTACTACGACCTGGTTCACCCTAGATATCGGCAGGTAGATAAGCTAATAATGCTCCCCACGATCCAAGGGTATGCCATTTCTGGATCCTATGCCACTTCCTCTCAAGACTCACAGGTGGAGGTGGTTACGGTCCTCAAGGTAGCAGTAAGCCCCATAGATAAATATATTAGGCCAAATGTGCCTGATAATACATGTACTGATATAGATAAGCTATGGGACTTGGAAAATATTGGAATTGACCCACATGAACTTGATCGGGTGTCCAAGCTAGCGTTGAGCTCGTATGAAGAGACTGTAACGTATGACTCTGGCAGGGGTCAGTATGTGGTAAGGCTCCCTTGGAATGATAATAAGAGTAAATTACCTACTAATTTCCATCTAGCACTTGGTAGATTACGTGGCCTTCAGAGGCAGTTTGTCAAGGATCAAAATTATTGCGAGACTTATGCGGCAGTACTAAACGAGCAGGTACAACGTGGGTTTGTGAAGAGAGTAGATCTCAGTGAGTACGGGGATAACATCCATTACCTTGCTTACCATGGGATTAAAAAGGACAGTTCCACCACTCCTGTTCGTATTGTGTATGACTGCTCTGCTAAATCCAGTGATCGCTTCTATAGCCTGAATGATTGTCTATACACGGGTCCGTCCCTGGTCTCTGATCTCGCGCAAATTATGTTGCGCTTCAGATGTCATAAGTTTGCATGGGTCGCCGATATTGAGAAGGCCTTCCTGATGCTTCAACTCCATCGTGAAGACAGGGACTCGACAAGATTTTTATGGCCACGGGACCCAATGGATCTAGATTCAGAGTTCCTGGTCTACAGGTTCAGAGTTGTCTTATTCGGGGCGACCTGTTCCCAGTTCCTTCTCAACGCTACTATCTTGCGACATCTTGAGGAGGCTGGACTAGATCCTGACTTCAAGAATGAGATCAAGCAGGGGATCTATGTGGACAATCTTCAAGGCACTGGAGACGATGAAGATTTATTGCTCGAAAGATGCTGGGAGATCCGCGATATATTTGCCAAGGCTCATCTATACTTGAGAGAATGGGCCACTAATAGTGATCTTTTGAAAGGTCAATTTGCTTCTGACGGTGTAGCTACTGAGAATAGTGAGGTGAAGTTTTTAGGCCACAAATGGGACACTACCACAGATTGTATATCCTTCTGTCACACCCCATGCGGCAGTGAGCTTATGACCAACCGAAACTGCTTAAGCTTGTCAGCGAAGTTGTTTGATCCCCTAGGTTTTTTGCTGCCTGTAACTATCCGTGCTCGTTTGTTTTTACAGCAACTATGGCGGCTAAAACTAGATTGGGACACGCCCCTCCCGACTGAGTTACAAGATACTTGGCGGTTGATCGGACCTTTCCACATGTTGCAAGGTCCAACTTAATCGTCAGGTTATTAGTGGTCAACAGGTGGATCTACATGCCTTTTCTGATGCTAGTAATAGTGCGTACGGTACTGCCATATACATATGCAATGGTGGTGAAGCGACACTGGCTATAGCAAAGGCCAAAGTAGACCCTATAAAGAAGATTACAGTTCCTAAATTAGAACTTACTGCATTGCTTCTGTCTGCTCGTCTAATAAAGTTTACACTGGATGCTTATACAGACATACTACAGATTAATAACGTCTATGTCTGGAGCGACAGTCAAATAGCACTTTCGTGGGTACACAGCCAGAAAGTGTTACCTGTTTATGTTTCTAATCACACTGATGAGATACATAACTTAGTTCCTACAGCTAAATTTCGCTATGTGAGCACCAAGGATAACCCCAGTGACATAATTTCCCGGGGGATCTCGGCGGAAAAGTTTATGTCGTCCTCTATTTGGTGGCATGGACCTCCATGGCTTGAATCTCCAACTGAATGGCCTCAGGATTTCAGGGAATACATATCTGATCCTTCAAGTCGGCCCCAAGATGATGTGTTAAGTAGTTCGACTGTGAGTACTACACATCAGGATAACGAGTTGGTAGAGTGGGAACGTTACGGCAGCTATGATCAAGTAATACAGGTATTTGCATGGATATACCGTTTCATTAACAACATGAGAAGTCGGGCTCACGGGTCTTTCCTTAGTGAAGATTCGAAGCATATCAGACTCCATGAATTGAGATCAGCAGAAGCAAAACTAATATGTTTAGTACAAAGGGAATCTTATCCTACTGAACATCAAATCCTGAGCAAGGAGTCAAATGCCAAACCCTCTAACTTAATGAGGCTGCTAGGATTATATATGGAAGGAGGCATAATTAAGTGTAGAGGCAGGATACAAAAGGCGGACATTATTGATTCTGCGAAATATCCTGTCCTCCTTAGCTCCTCTCATTTGATTACCAAACTGTTGATTCGCCAATGCCATAGGACCTGCCTACATTTTGGCGTAAATTATGTTCTGGCTTATATGCGACAACGTTGGTGGATCCCTAAGATGCGACAAGCAATTGAAGGTATCCACAATAGCTGTACTATCTGTAAAAGATTACAGGGTAAGCCTTACTCCCCAGTAGATCTACCTCCCTTACCTGAGTTTAGGGTACAAAGGACTGAACCATTTCAGGTAACCGGGGTAGACTACACCGGAGCGATTCAAGTTAGAGAATCACCCGGTAATATCATAAAGGTATATGCCGTTCTATTCACATGTGCGGTAACCAGAGCGATTCATATTGAATTGATTGACGACCTATCCAGTGAGGGGTTTCTGCATACTCTAAGACGCTTTGCAGGCCGCAATGGTTTCCCTCAAATTATTATGAGCGATAATGCGACTTGTTTTGTCGGGGCCTCTAAATATCTCCAGAGTTTAATGGATGACCCGCAAGTTGTGGCTACCCTCACTGGGAAGGGTTGTCAGTGGAAATTTATACCAGCACGTGCACCATGGTTCGGGGCGATTTGGAAGAGAACAATCGGTATCGTCATATCTGCCATGAAGAAGGTACTAGGAAGGGCACTGGTGACCAGACGGGAGTTGCAAACCATCTTAATAGAGATTGAGATGTCAGTCAACGACAGGCCCTTGACCGATACCTCGGCAGATGTTGATGACCTCTTACCCATTTCGCCTTCTATGCTAACACGTGGACGAACCCTTAATACCTTTCCTAGATCGTCAGTAACTGACGAAGATCTGCATGACCCTACGTTCGGCAATGCTGACGCCACACATCGTCGCTTCCAGTATGTGAACAAGGTGTTGGACGATCTATGGAAACGGTGGACCCAAGAATATTTGCTGTCTCTTCGCGAGCGTCACTCTAAAAAGATCAAAGGGACGAATCAACGATGGCCTCGTATCTGGGATATCGTACTGATTCATGATGAGCGTCCTAGGTTATTTTGGAAGCTTGGGAGGATTGTCGATATGTTCCAGGGCATTGATGGTCTTATAAGGGTTGCTAGATTGCGAACTTCGACTGGGGTTACTACTCGCCCAGTCGTAAGGTTATATCCCTTGGAGCAGGATGTAGAACTGCCGGATGATCCTGGCGTCTCTACTGATACCCCTCCGCGGGAGAGTGCTGGTGACAGTGCTCCTCAAGGTTAGGCAGCTGATGATGAGAAGGATGATCCTCCTCTGGCTTCAGGTGGTGCTCGTCCCAAACGGAGGGCGGCTATGAGTTCCGTAGTTCTTTGGAGATCAAAGATCAAACAAGGTGATCTTTGAATCTTCGATGTCCTTTTTGTTCTCTGTATATAGTTACTGTATATCGTTTTTGGTGGCGGGCAGTATGTCGGGAATAGGGTAATGATCCCGACAGTCTTAGGTCCAATAGGACACTTGAATTTGGCGGTATCGTATCGCATGTACGATTTCGGCTAGTTCTTTGTGTATTGTAGTTTACTATTAAGTATAGGTTAAATATTAACTGTAATGTATAAATATCTACATCAGCTCTAGATGTATCATGAAACCAAGTTATGGGTTATAATTATTATGAGCCGGCAGCCATATGTAATTTCGCGAAGCGATCGGACGCCGGCCCTTTAGTTTCTCAAAAACCACCATACAGCCAAAATCTCCCCCCCGGCTCTAACTTGACCCATAGTTCACCATGTGCTACAATTACTAATCTATATCAACAGTCCTACATTACCAGTCCTCTAAGCTAAATTCATTGTATCGATATTGTATTATGTGAACATTCCTACATGTCATGCAGTTGAATTAGCCGTGTGTGGGGGACTGGATTACACCTATCGAATTCTTCGTTGGTAATTATATTATAACTATTTGTTGGGATATTTTCATGTACCAGTGATATGCAATTTAACCTCTTTATCTAAATTCCCGACAATACTTATCCAATCTCGATGTAATTTCCTTCAGGATTTTGAATAACCTTTTTCAATCAGTATTTAAATGTTTACTACAATTATATTATTTATTTTTTACGTATTCCAAACTTATACCTGACGGATAAGGAAAATTACCGCAACCGAACTTTCATATGTTCATGATTTCTTTATTATGGGTTTGAATTTGTTAATGCATTTATTTAGGTGTTTCTCACGAGATGAATATCACTGTGGGAAGTTGTCTTCGTCTGAGGAACAGAACACAAATCTCGAGTGGAAAGGCTTCCAGATATCGAAAAGTGAAAATTATCTTAGTACAAATCGAGGCATTGCAAAAAATATCAGTTTGCTGATACCTTTGCAACAGTAATATGTCAAGTTAACTGTTTAGTTCAACCATCAAGGACTGCGTAACATTAACCGTTTTGGTGCTGGGTCGCTATTCTCCATTTTAAGTACCGTAGGACTCTCTGCAATAGAAGTTGTATAATAATTTAGCTCCCATAATTTAATAGTGGATCATTTTGTGTGCTTAGCAGGGTGATACCAATTCCTGAAAAAGCTCAAGCGGCTGGTGGGACTGACACATCGATGATAATCAGCTGTGCTGATAACGTTGACCATTTTGTTTTCGTCTATATTCCAACTACTCCCTCTCGAGCAAAGGCTGAGAACCTGTACATTCTACTGCTCAACACGGTGAAGGTCTCGTTCCAGTCTAGGAAGTGAGACAAGTGAAGCAGCCCCATCTCTGAAACTGCTTTTCCTCCGTGTTTCACTGTTTCACCCCCTAGACTCAGACCCTCACTCTCAGAATGCCACCTATTGAGCAATTACTTCACTAGGCATTGCCCCCCTGTAGCATATTTTGAATATGGGAATATTCATACTGTGCTATTTAATCAGGGAACAGTGTGGGTATTTTGTTGGCGTTTCGGTGGGCTTTGAGGTAATGCATCAATACTAGGTACAGCTCCAATTCCATCCCAATTAATTCTTCCCATTGACATATCGGGATTCGAACCCGGGTCCATTGGATTACCAGTCCAGTGGCAAGACCACTCTACCACACCTTCCCTGTGCATGGATAGAGTTAATTATTCCTAGGTTGCATGTTATCCTGTGACAACTACTCACTCAATATTAATATAAGCAATAAATGCACTCTTAATGAATATACAGTATGCCTGTACAGTACAGTGTTCTGAAGTGAGGAGTTGTAGCCTACCCAGAATGATTGTTCATGTTTAAAGTCAACACAGGAAGCCTTTACAATAAAACTCACAGGAAACCCTCACAATCACAATGACACTCCATCACGCACATATTTATAGACTAGCGGCCAAAGGTGGTTTTGAGTGGATAACCCCTCCCCATGGTAGAACAAAACACAACCTATTTTTTCTTGAAGGGGAGTGTCTGGGGAGTTCGAAACGGATGGTTGTGGATCTGGGATCAGTGCACGTCATATTGAAAATCACGTTTAATGATAATTTGATGCAAGAGTTGAAAGGTGCCCTGACGGAATATGTAATTTGTTGTTATATGCTACAATACTAATGTTAAGTACACAAGTTAGGTATCAAAATGTGCAGGAAGACCAGGCCTACTAAACAAGATCAGATTTGGGCAGATAAAATAAATTTTATTTGAAATACGATTAGAAATGTTGGAATTATATGCGGAAAATTCACTTTTGTTTCACTGATAGAGCCTTACTAAACATTACATAACTTCTGAAATATTAACCTCATGGAAATAAATTACACACTAAAATTAACCCTGCTTATTCCCCTATTGAATAATATGAATTGTATTGTCATAACTCTGTTACTTATCACTACATGATCAATATTATATGTCATCCCCCTTATTTTTCCCTAAAGATCCGAAATATGGGGTACACACCATTTTCAGAATACAACATTTATACATGCATACTCTGCAGGTACTTTGACACCAATTATATCTTGCAGTGAATATGAAGGTATTTGAAGGAGAACCTGGTGAAAATATACCATGTTAAGCCTCACACAATATAATTTTGTTAATATATTGGAAAGTATTTGCCATGCGCTCACATACGTCCATTCAGTTCATACATGGATCAGTCATTATCATCATCACTGCTCTCACTGAGGGCAAGGACCTTGTTCACATTTACACACTCGTCCGTATTGCATGAGCAGAACTCAGTGCACGACAGTCCAGGAGCATTTATCATCTGTGCAGTAGAGGTGTGTGAGTCTCGGGCCTCCTTTGGGGCTGCATCATTCTCAAACATAACTGGCTCTAGTTTATTGTCTCGCAAGAGTCACAATTGCCATCCATTGCCATCTGGTTCCCAAAGTATTGGTTTGACTTGATGGCTGAGAACTCATATAGCCACTTGGTATTTGACATGCTTAATATGTTGTCTAAAGGTATCATCTGTGGGTGGGAAGAGAGATGATGCCTTGTCACTTCTGCATGCATAGTCATAGCGCAGCTGGTCTAGAGATTTACATGATTCATTCTTGGATCCATACAGCAGTAGGGCATACATGGTAGCAGTTGGGAGCTTCTTGCTGATGTCTCTGGACTGCCCCAATTCTGAGAGTGGTAATAAATCACTAGTGTTTTGCATGAGTTTGTTATAATTATGCTCTTCGTTTCCCTATTTTAAAGAATGATGAAGTGCTATCGCATCCACTTAATGCATGTGCTGCTGGTAAGCAAAGCGATGCCTCATTACCAATGTTGGAAGTTGTACTGTTGACAGGGATGAATCTCGGACAATTAGTTACCTCATTGTAATGCCCTGCATGCATATAAACCTCACAGTTACAGAACATGACTTTGCTACAATAGTATATTAAGAGGACTAATACGTCGGTATCATCACATCTCACAACAATCTGTCTGTGAGATTTGGCAAGGTCAATGGCATGTAATAGGAGCCATGTTTGTGCCTCATGGGTACGTTACTGTACAATTCAGGTTTTTCTTGAACCCCTGTGAACTTAACATCTTTAACCTTCCTGTACTGGGACACTTTCATTCATGGAGTAGATACTTTGCTGCGACTTCTGAGAGCTTGTTCGAGTTGCGCCTCATTGCTGAGGTAATAGCTTGGTGTCGAGCTGTGGACAGAAGCATTTATGTTAAATATTTGCCCGAATACCTGAATGATATGATATCACTCCAGGAGACGCAACCAAAGTCGTATGCATATCTGTGTGATGGTGGATTTGTGGTTTGCAGATCCGCTCGGCATTTCAATGTCGTTACTACTGACTAAGCACTGGAGCAGACAACAAACCGCGAGGGTAAGAGCCAGGGAGGTGTCCTAGGGTTCACTTTGCAGAAAGGTGCACTCGCACGCTGGATCCTTACGAGGCACACAACTACAGAATATACAGGGGCATTTGAGGAACTTTGTGATGGTAACAAATGTACAGACAGCCAGAGTCACGAAGAGCATGGCAGGACAAGGATGGTGTCGGGAATAGGGTAATGATCCCGACAGGGTTTGGTCCAATGGGACATTTGAATTTGGCGGTATCGTATCGCTTGTACGATTTCGGCTGGTTCTTTGTGTATTGTAGTTTATTCTTAAGTTAGGTTAAATATTAACTGTAATGTATAAATATCTACATCAGCTCTAGATGTATTATGAAACCAAGTTATGGGTTATAATTATTATGAGCCGGCAGCCATATGTAATTTCGCGAAGCGATCGGAAGCCGGCCCTTTAGTCTCTCAATCAAC
Organism: Paralithodes platypus; assembly: GCA_032716605.1. Classification (NCBI taxonomy): domain Eukaryota; kingdom Metazoa; phylum Arthropoda; class Malacostraca; order Decapoda; family Lithodidae; genus Paralithodes; species Paralithodes platypus. Next base: position 12,866,857 of record CM064538.1, on the reverse strand, counting down.
ACCGTACAGTCAACATCTCCTCCCCCAGCTCTGACTCAACCCACAGTTCACCATGTACTACAAATATTAATTTATAACAACAGTCCTACATCACCAGTCCTCTAAGCTAAGTTCATTGTATCGATATTGTATTATGTGAACATTCCTACATGTCATGCAATTGAACTACCCGTGTGTGGGGGACTGGATTACACCCATCGACGAATACCTTGTTGGTAAATATATTATAACTATTTGTTGGGATATTTCATGTACCAGTGATATATAATTGAACAGTTATCTAAATTCCCGATAAATATTGGTCCTTCGTGCCCTAAGGCTTCCGTACCGTAGTACCGTTTTGTTTACTTCCTAGACGCTTGTGGTCTTACAAATGGCTGCCGCCTCGCGCGTTATTGGCCGACTGCCGTTTCCCTAGTTTCGACCCAGCTTCTTCCCTCGTGTTTTTTACCGTTTCGGCACCGTCCCTTTCTTTTTTGGGACGAGTTTCCAGGTTTTATGGGCGTGTGAGCCTTGGCGTTTTTTTGGTGGGTTAGCTGGGCTGGAGTTTGGGGTTGGGGTAATTTCGTCGGGCGCCATTTCGCACTCCTCGGCTAGGCTAGGCAGTCTCGGCCTGCAGGTGTCTGTGGTGGCTTTTCATTTCGCTTAGGTGGTGTGCTTGTGGTGTTGCTTGTGTTTTGTCATTGTGGGACTCTTTATTAATTTTGCTAGTGGGGAGGGTTCTCATGTGACCTTTTATATTTAAATTTCATAATAACCTAGGCCTAGTTGCTTAAAGTGGCGGTCATGAGTGTCGGTCTTTGTTAATTCCTAAGCGATTGACAGTTAATAGTCAGACCTCATGATTGTAGCTTAACCAACTAGGCTTACCTCTAAAGGGCTTACAATAATTAGTGCTTCACCTTACCCTTTCTTTTAATGGATTTAGTATTTAATTCTTTTGTCAAGACATCATGGCTCAAAGGAACCATCCCACAGCTGCGTCAGGAAGTGGCATTGGGGTGAATTGTACACCAACCTCCTCATACAATCAGAGCCCGGGGAAAGTGGTGGGTATATTAGGCCACAGTTATGTTGGTCGCCTAGGGGTTTCCCGCCGAGAGTTTTATGACCCGGGTTTTGTAGTGAGGGTGTTTAGTGCCCCAGGAGCCACTCTCGATAATATCAGGTCCCAACCAGCCTGGGATGGTCTTTTGAGCCTAAGGCCCGAGATCACTGTATTAGTGTTAGGGGGTAACGACATCGTCTCTGGGGTAGTCCCGCAGGAGCTCGCGGCTAAGATCCAGGAGTTGACCTATGAGATTGAGGCATCCACGAATGGCCGCTGTCTTGTATTGGGATTGGAGCAGAGGGAGTCTCCTCGGGGTATACCGGCAGGCGAATACCACAAGGTGAAGAACTCGGTCAATGCTCTCCTCAAGAGGAAATACAAGCACCTTGGTGGTAGATTCTCCCCATATAGTTTTGGGAGCCAGTATATGTCCGAGGACGGCGTCCACCTCACCAATGAAGGCAGCGATCGTTTGTTGGCCCAGGTCATTAAGATGGTAAGGGACTATCTTGCGTCGCAGTAGTCGGTCTCCTCACAGATAGCCCCAGTGTAAATTATGTTGTTGTCTAGTCAGATAATTTCCTTTCGTTAGTTTATATTAAGGGGACTGTAGGTATTATGTAATTCTTTTTGAGCAAATTTCTTAAGTAATGGGGGTTTGCCGCTGTTGATTCCTAAGCGATTAACGGTTAGTAGTCTGACCTCATTGTAGTTTAAGTTGCTTAAAATTAAACCTTAACGATGACAGATTTGAAGAAACTTAAGATTCTTAAGGGAGGGATGAAGGGAAGTTTAAATAGAGGTTTAAGAGATCTTGATGAATTTTTAATAAGTGCCACGGCTGATCAGATAAAAGGTAAAATTGCTACTGTTACTAAATCGCTAGCTACTTATGATAGTTATTCTCAGCAGGTATATGGTTTATTGACAGTTACTGACGATGTGGAAGAAGAAATGTCGGCAGATTTTGAGTACTTTGAGGACGTTAATACAGCCTTAGCCAGACTATCTTCCACCCAAGAATCAACCTCTGTTAAGGATACCGGTACACCAAAGGCGACTGGTTTTAACCTGCCGAAGCTTACTTTGCCTACCTTTTCCGGGGATTCGGCTACCTGGACTGGATTTTGGGATATTTTTGAGTGTTCCATCCATCATCATAAAACACTCACATCCATCCAAAGGTTCACATATCTCCGTGGTCAATTGAAAGGGGAGGCATTGAAGTTAGTCGATGGGTACAAGCTAGAAGCTAACAGCTACGAGTCTGCAGTGGAGTTGCTGAAGAGAACTTACGGGAGAGTGGAAGTCATCAAGACCGCGTTAATTACTAAGTTCTTCACGCTAGATCCTCCATCCTATGATGTGACGGCCCTAAAGGAGTACTACGCCTCCTTTGAGAGCCTACTCCGATCTATGGAGACAATGGCCGTCAGCAAGGAGGAGATATTTAGTGTGAATATCTTGAATAAAATACCCTCTCCCCTAAGGGAAATCTTAAGACGACAACTAAGCGACTCTCCACTAAACTTGGAAGCGTTGGTGCAGGTGTACCAGACTGAAGTCTTCAATATGGAGAGTCCTGGACACTACCGACAAGTGGAGATGTCGCCATCTACTGCAGCTTTCCCGGTACAGACTTCTCCTAAACAGAAAAGGCCAATAACATTAGGTTGTAAGATGTGCAGTGTCCACGGTCATCTGTGGTATCAGTGTCCTAAGTATCCTAAGGCTACACAGAAGATTAGCAAGGCTAAATCGCTTAAGTTATGTACCAGCTGTCTGGCAAGAGACCACTTCAACAGTACCTGCACCAATTCCTACATCAAACCTTGTAAGTATTGCAAGGGGAAACATTGGTTTTCCCTTTGCACCCAGTCTGATCGGCACGACGGAAAAGAAAAGGGGAGAACCCCCAAAGAGTCACATGAGAAAAGTAAGAGCGAGGGTGATAAAGTATCTGCCATGTCCATTGCTTCTCGAGAATGTCAATTGCTTCCTACTATGATGCTGCCAGTAGTGGGGAGTAATAATAATACTATAATGACGCGCACCTTACTTGACCAGTGCTCACAGAGGTCATTCGTTCTGCGGTCATCATTACCCCAGCTCAAGTGTACCAGCAAGGGTCAAGAGAATTTGCGTCTCCATGGTTTCACTGGTGAAATAGATTCCAGTGACTATGATATTGTGGAGATTTCATATGTTTATAGAAAAAAGGTATGTCCCATCAAGGCTGTTGTGGTCGACACACTACCCAGTTTCTATATAGCATCAGAGATTCAACCGCATTTGAAATATCTCAGAAGCAAGGGGTATAAACTGGCTGATGATCAACTCTCTGCTAACAATGGTATTATGCTACTGGTCAGAGCTGATTATTACTACGACCTGGTTCACCCTGGATATCGGCGGGTAGATAAGCTAATAATGCTCCCCACGATCCAAGGTTATGCCATTTCTGGATCCTATGCCACTTCCTCTCAAGACACACAGGTGGAGGTGGTTACGGTCCTCAAGGTAGCAGTAAGCCCCATAGATAAATATATTAGGCCAAATGTGCCTGATAATACATGTACTGATATAGATAAGCTATGGGACTTGGACAATATTGGAATTGACCCACATGAACTTGATCGTGAGTCCAAGCTAGCGTTAAGCTCGTATGAAGAGACTGTAACGTATGACTCTGGCAGAGGTCAGTATGTGGTAGGGCTCCCTTGGAATGATAACAAGAGTAAATTACCTACTAATTTCCATCTAGCACTTGGTAGGTTACGTGGCCTTCAGAAGCAGTTTGTCAAGGATCCAAGTTATTGCGAGACTTATGCGGCAGTTTTAGCCGAGCAGGTACAACGTGGATTTGTGGAGAGAGTAGATCTCAGTGAGTATGGGGATAACATCCATTACCTTGCTCACCATGGGATTAAAAAGGACAGTTCCACCACTCCTGTTCGTATTGTGTATGACTGCTCTGCTAAATCCAGTGTTCGCTCCTATAGCCTGAATGATTGTCTGTACACGGGTCCGTCCCTGGTCTCTGATCTAACGCAAATTATGTTGCGCTTCAGATGTCATAAGTTTCCATGGGTCGCCGATATTGAGAAGGCCTTCCTGATGCTTCAACTCCATCGTGAAGACAGGGACTCGACAAAATTTTTATGGCCACGGGACCCAATGGATCTAGATTCAGAGTACCTGGTCTACAGGTTCAGAGTCGTCTTATTCGGGGCGACCTGTTCCCAGTTCCTTCTCAACGCTACTATCTTGCGTCATCTTGAGGAGGCGGGACTAGATCCTGACTTCAAGAATGAGATCAAGCAGGGGATCTATGTGGACAATCTTCAAGGCACCGGAGACAATGAAGATTTATTGCTCAAGAGATGCTGGGAGATCCGTGATATATTTGCCAAGGCTCATTTATACTTAAAAGAATGGGCCACTAATAGTGATCTTTTGAAAGGTCAATTTGCTTCTGACGGTGTAGCTACTGAGAATAGTGAGGTGAAGTTTTTAGGCCACAAATGGGACACTACCACAGATTGTATATCCTTCTGTCACACCCCATGCGGCAGTGAGCTTATGACCAAGCGAAACTGCTTAAGCTTGTCAGCGAGGTTGTTTGATCCCCTAGGTTTTTTTGCTGCCTGTTACAATCCGTGCTCGTATGTTTTTACAGCAACTGTGGCGGCTAAAACTAGATTGGGACACGCCCCTCCCGATTGAGTTACAGGATACTTGGCGGTTGATTCGGTCAGACCTTTCCACATGTTGCAAGGTCCAACTTACTCGTCAGGTTATTAGTGGTCACCAGGTGGATCTACATGCCTTTTCTGATGCTAGTAATAGTGCGTACGGTACTGCCATATACATATGTAATGGTAGTGGAGCGACACTGGCTATAGCGAAGGCTAAAGTAGCCCCTATAGGCTAAAGTAGCCCCTATAGCCCCTATAAAGAAGATTACAGTTCCTAAATTAGAACTTACTGCATTGCTTCTGTCTGCTCGTCTAATAAAGTTTACACTGGATGCTTATACAGACATACTACAGATTAATAACGTCTATGTCTGGAGCGACAGTCAAATAGCGCTTTCATGGGTACACAGCCAGAAAGTGTTACCTGTTTATGTTTCTAATCGCACTGATGAGATTCATAACTTAGTTCCTACAGCTACATTTCGCTATGTGAGCACCAGGGATAACCCCAGTGACATAATTTCCCGGGGGCTCTCGGCACAGCAGTTTATGTCTTCCTCTATTTGGTGGCATGGACCTCCATGGCTTACATCTCCAACTGAATGGCCTCAGGATTTCAGGGAATACATATCTGATCCTTCAAGTCGGCCCCAAGATGATGTGTTAAGTAGTTCGAATGTGAGTACTACACATCAGGATAACAAGTTGGTAGAGTGGGAACGTTACGGCAGCTATGATCAAGTAATACGGGTATTTGCATGGATATACCGTTTCATCAACAACATGAGAAGTCGGGCTCACGGGTCTTTCCTTAGTGAAGATTCGAAGCATATCAGACTCCATGAATCGAGATCAGCAGAAGCAAAACTAATATGTTTAGTACAAAGGGAATCTTATCCTACTGAACATCAAATCCTGAGCAAGGAGTCAAAGGCCAAACCCTCAAACTTAATGAGGCAGCTAGGATTATATATGGAAGGAGGCATAATTAAGTGTAGAGGCAGGATACAAAAGGCGGACATTATTGATTCTGCGAAATATCCTGTCCTCCTTAGCTCCTCTCATTTGATTACCAAACTGTTGATTCGCCAATGCCATAGGACCTGCCTACATTTTGGCGTAAATTATGTTCTGGCGTATATGCGACAACGTTGGTGGATCCCTAAGATGCGACAAGCAATTAAAGGGATTCACAATAGCTGTACGATCTGTAAAAGATTACAGGGTAAGCCTTACTCCCCAGTTGATCTACCTCCCTTGCCTGAGTTCAGGGTACAAAGGACTGAACCTTTTCAGGTAACCGGGGTAGACTACACCGGAGCGATTCATGTTAGAGAATCGCCCGGTACTATCATAAAGGTATATGCCGTCCTATTCACATGTGCGGTAACCAGAGCGATTCATATTGAATTGATTGACGACCTATCCAGTGAGGGGTTTTTGCATACTCTAAGACGCTTTGCAGGCCGCAATGGTTTCCCTCAAATTATTATGAGCGATAATGCGACTTGTTTTGTCGGGGCCTCTAAATATCTCCAGAGTTTAATGGATGACCCGCAGGTTGAGGCTACCCTCACTGGAAAGGGTTGTCAATGGAGATTTATACCAGCACGTGCACCATGGTTCGGGGCGATTTGGGAGAGAACAATCGGTATCGTCAAATCTGCCTTGAAGAAGGTATTAGGAAGGGCACTGGTGACCAGACGGGAGTTGCAAACCATCTTAATAGAGATTGAGATGTTAGTCAACGACAGGCCCTTGACCTATACCTCGGCAGATGTTGATGACCTCTTACCCATTTCGCCTTCCATGATGACACGTGGACGAACCCTTAATACCTTTCCTAGATCGTCCGTAAATGACGAAGATCTGCATGACTCTACGTTCGGCAATGCTGACGCCACACGTCGTCGCTTCCAGTATGTAAACAAGGTGTCCGACGATCTATGGAAACGGTGGACCCAAGAATATTTGCTGTCTCTTCGCGAGCGTCACTCTCATAAGATCAAAGGGACGAATCAACGATGGCCTCGTATCGGGGATATCGTCCTGATTCATGATGAGCGTCCTAGGTTATTTTGGAAGCTTGGGAGGATTATCGATTTGTTCCAGGGCATTGATGGTCTTATAAGGGTTGCTAAAATACGAACTTCGACTGGGGTTACTACTCGCCCAGTGAGGTTATATCCCTTGGAGCAGGATGTAGAACTGCCGGATTATCCTGGCGTCTCTACTGATACCCCTCCGCGGGAGAGTGCTGGTGACAGTGCTCCTCAAGGTGGGGCAGCTGATGATGAGAAGGATGATCCTCCTCAGGCTTCAGGTGGCGCTCGTCCCAAAAGGAGGACGGCTATGAGTTCCGTGGATCTTTGGAGATCAAAGATCAAACAAGGTGATCTTTGACTTCGATGTCCTTTGTTTGTTCCTGTATATCATTTTTGGTGGCGGGCAATATGTCGGGAATAGGGTAATGATCCCGACAGGGTTTGGTCCAATGGGACATTTGAATTTGGCGGTATCGTATCGCTTGTACGATTTCGGCTGGTTCTTTGTGTATTGTAGTTTATTCTTAAGTTAGGTTAAATATTAACTGTAATGTATAAATATCTACATCAGCTCTAGATGTATTATGAAACCAAGTTATGGGTTATAATTATTATGAGCCGGCAGCCATATGTAATTTCGCGAAGCGATCGGAAGCCGGCCCTTTAGTCTCTCAATCAACACCGTACAGTCAACATCTCCTCCCCCGGCTCTGACTCAACCCACAGTTCACCATGTACTACAAATATTAATTTATAACAACAGTCCTACATCACCAGTCCTCTAAGCTAAGTTCATTGTATCGATATTGTATTATGTGAACATTCCTACATGTCATGCAATTGAACTAGCCGTGTGTGGGGGACTGGATTACACCCATCGACGAATACCTTGTTGGTAAATATATTATAACTATTTGTTGGGATATTTCATGTACCAGTGATATATAATTGAACAGTTATCTAAATTCCCGATAGATGGAAAGAGATGAAAATTATGTTACCAAAATCATGCAATATTGTGAAAGCTTGCAGATCCCCTTTTATCTAGATATCTAGATGTGCAAGAAACTGTTCCAAACTGACATCACATTGCTTTGACACAGCTAGCAGACGTCGGAATAGTACTTCAGCATTGACCATAATTTTGTCTGTCTTGTTGGATCTCAGGGGTTTTGACATATTGGCTTAATTAAGTTGGAGTCTTTGATTGTGAGTCTGTGTTCCAGAAGCTTGTGGTTCTGTTAAGCCCAAGTCGCTTGTCTACAAAATTGATTTTATGATTGTGGCCAACTTCCAAGATATTTTGCAGACCATTGGATACTTCTGTTGTCACCACCTGTCCAGTTGTAATGTTGACCAGCTCAAGCAGGGTTAATTTTAGTGTGTAATTTATTTCCATGAGGTTAATATTTCAGAAGTTATGTAATGTTTAGTAAGGCTCTATCAGTGAAACAAAATTGAATTTTCCGCATATAATTCCAACATTTCTAATCGTATTTCAAGTAAAATTTAATTTTATCTGCCCAAATCTGATCTTGTTTAGTAGGCCTGGTCTTCCTGCACATTTTGATACCTATCTTGTGTAGTTAACATCAGTATTGTAGCATATAACAACAAATTACATATTCCGTCATGGCACCTTTCAACTCTTGCATCAAATTATCATTAAACGTGATTTTCAATATGACATGCACTGATCCCAGATCCACAACCATCCGTTTCAAACTCCCCAGACACTCCCCTTCAAGAAAAAATAGGTTACTCCTATTAGGGAGGGGTTACTCCTATTAGGGAGGGGTTACTCCTATTTTCAAGCCCCTTTTGAGAATTGGCCGCTAGTCTAATATGCACTGTATGGAGATTCACGGCGACTCTTGCATTTCACTAGCTTCGATAGATCAGAAAACCATCGGATTAATTTAGATTAGATCGGCTTAGAACCTTATCACACACACAGGGTTCCTCTCGCAATTTAAGCTAAAATTAAGGTACCCCTTTTACAAAACACTTAGCCACCTCTGCAAGTCAGCTATATAACTATTCGTTCCCGTATTCCAGGACTACAGCTCACTTCATCAATAAACCTGGTCATCTCTCTTCAAGTAGTACTTACCGATAGAAAAGGACTGCTAATACAGTAGCCAAATGGCAACTAATAAATCTGACAGAAGGTTGGCAGACGGGTACCATTCCTCTTCACTAGAAAAATTACTTGGCTATTCTTATCTGGAAAGAGAAATTTGACAGACAGGCATGCAACAATTGACCCAACTTTAATTTTAGGGATGGACTCGGTGCCACTGACAATTAATTACCCCAAAGACTTGTTCCCAGATTTAATCTCTGAGAAGGTCCCCGGGCCGGGGATTGGGACCCATTCTTACCTCTAAGAAGGGAGTGAAGTGTTTTTAAAGTGAGTTTAGTGTTTTTAAAGTGAGTTAAGTGTTTTTAAGTGAGTGAAGTGATCTGAAGAAAGTGGTCGTCACCATGCCTCGTGCATTTACGAACTGCGCCGGTAGGTTTGGTGCTTCCATGTTTGCTCCTGCCGATCCACAAGTCTGCCGACTCTGCCAGCTATGAGAGGATTTGACAGCAAAATTGGATGAAGCCCACAACAAGATCAACGCCCTCACCAGGAAGCTGGAATCACTCCAAGAGTTTGTAACACTCAACGTTGGAGTATCACTAACTCCAATTGTTTCAACTCCAGCATCCACCACCGCCCCAACGTCATCTGCCAACAATCCAACACCTGCAGTAGACACTGCAGCAGATGCTTCTGACGAACCTGAGCCGACATCAAACCAGGACAGCCGCCCTGTTCACCTTAGTCTCTCCCCCACTCCTCGTGCAAGAAGCCTGCTAGCACGAACAGTACCAACCCCTCGCCCCCGTTCTAACCACTCCTCTCCCCGACCTGTATGTAGAGTCCCGCCACCACAGGTTTACGGATTTACACCAGTGAGGAACGGTGCACGGCCAACGCAGAAAAGGTCTCATCTACCAGTCACAATGTCAAACAGATTTGAGATATTGGTAGAGATGGAAGACGAAACAGAAGAGACCAGGCTCGTTGGGGATTCCATCCTACGAGGACAGGTCGAAGAGTTCTGCGACAGAGTCCCAAATCAACGAAAAAGATTTTGCATCCCAGGAGCTGGACTGGACGACATTGTGGAAGCCTTCGAAGATACCACAAAGGATGCAAATGAAAATACCCTTTTTGTCATCCATGCTGGTTCAAATGACGTCATGCGCACCAGATCTGAAGAGTTGATGGAGTAATATCGCAAGATGATCCAGCACTACAAAAACAAGTCAAGGAATATCATCATCTCGGGCATTCTCCCCAAGATCGACGCACCTGACAAATTCTACGACAAGGCCTTCAGTACAAATAGCCGACTAAAATATTTGTGTCTGAGGGAAGAAGTTGAATTCATCAACCTCTGGGACAACTTCTACAACCAGCCTACTCTGTTCCGCAAGGATGGCACTCATCTAAACCCTGTGGGTTCAGCACGCATGGGTCGTCTCCTACACGAAGCAGTCCGCAGCCATGGATAAAAAAACGCCATCCGAGAAGAAGCAGCAGTGACATAAATCATCCAACGCCAAGAAAAAAACAGAGGCAACCGAGGACCACCAGCGATAAGGACCGAAGACAGCGAGGACCGAGGACAGCCATGAACATAAATGTAGATCCGACAAGAACCAAAAAATTATTAAAGAGCGTTCCGTGAGTTCTAAAATAACAAATTTAAAGGTTTTCTATGCAAATGCTCGTAGCATACGCAATAAATTTTCAGATTTAGAGGAGCTAGTGTTTACAGAAAATTATGATGTGATTTGCATAACAGAATCTTGGCTCAATACAGAAGATAGAGACTTTTTAGCAGAGTATTCACTTCCCGGTTATGTAATGTTTGAGAAAAGCCGAATTAATCGAAATGGAGGTGGCGTTTAACTTTATATCAAAGAAAGTCTTAACCCTACCCTCTTGTCAAAACCTCAAATTGTGAACGTCGACGCATCTTTTGTGCTAATAAAGAATAATAAAGGTACAAAAATAATACTTGCATTAATATACAGACCTCCAGCTCAATCAGTGCAAACTGACCGAGAAATTTACGAACAAATTGCAGATGTAAGTAACTCACAAGATACCGTAATTTTTGGCGACTTTAATTTACCTGTGACCAAGTGGGGCGATACTCTTACTTCACACTCCGGACATGACTTGTATACGAACTTGCAAGAGAGTTCGCTTTATCAATTTGTTCGAACGCCGACCCGTGGTAATAACATTCTTGACATTGTACTTGCAACAAAAGAAGAATTAATAGAGAATTTGAATGTTGGTGATGAATTCAGTAACAGCGACCATCGTACGATAACTTTCACTTTAAAGTTTACTAGTAACGAACCAAATAGTAGCAAACTTCCATAAACTTAGAGCTATGTTTAAAGAAACTGACTGGAGCTTTTTAATTCACAATAACGACATAAATACATCTTGGAATTTAGTCGAAGCCACTTACCTAAAAGCAGTGCAAGACGGCATACCATCGAAAATACGGCGTCCAGGCCATAATAATAAGCCCAAATGGTGGAATAAAGATATTTCAAACTGCCTGCTTGCTAAAAAATGTGCTAATGATAGATTAAAATCCTCACAAAATTACGAAGAACGGCTGAAATTTGTAGAGCTACGACACAAAGCCAAAAAGTTAATTAAGCAAAGTAAAAAGACCTTAGAGTTACATATTGTGAATCAAAGTAAAACAAACCCAAAATAATTCTATAGTTATATCAGAAAGAAAAAAGTAGTTACTTCAACTGTTGGACCGTTAGTCGATGAAAATGGAGAATACACCAAAGACGAAGTACAAATGAGTAATGCCCTCAATACCTTCTTTGCATCATTTTTTACAACAGAAGACCTCAGTGATATCCCTACACCATCGCCGATTCAGATTGATAATTCAGATGTTCTAAGCAATATCACCGTAACAGAGAGAGAAGTATTGAATTGTTTAGATAAACTCAAGGTAAATAAAACGCCTGGACCTGATACAATCTCGCCTAGAGTTCTAAAGGAAGCTAAGGATGAGCTCTCCAAACCACTGACATTACTATTCAATAAATCCTTGCAGTCTGGAACTATGCCCGATCAGTGGAAGCTAGCCAACATAACACCGATATTAAAAAAAGGCAGCAAATCCCTACCCAGTAACTATCGTCCAATTAGCTTAACCACAGTTGTATGTAAAATGCTAGAAACGGTCATACGAGACAGGCTCGTAAATCACTTAGAGGAAAATAACATACTTAAAGATACTCAACATGGCTTTCGTAAAAAACGTTCCTGTTTAACAAACCTCTTAGACTTCTTCCACGATATCCTCAACTTCTACGATGAGAGTAAAACTGTAGATATTATATACCTTGATTTTCAAAAGGCCTTTGACAAAGTTCCCCACAAACGTTTACTGCTAAAACTAAAAGCGCATGGAATACAAGACGGTGTGTTGAAATGGATAGAAAATTGGCTCAGCGACAGAAAGCAAAGAGAAGTCATAAACGGTAAGGCATCTAAATGGACCAATGTAAGTAGCGGGGTACCCCAGGGATCGGTACTAGGACCAATTATCTTTCTAATTTACATCAACGACATAGATGAGGGTCTCACCTGTACAATCTCAAAATTTGCTGACGATACAAACATTGCAAATAGCGTACTCTCAAAAGAACAAGTTGACGATATGCAACACAATCTAGATAAATTGTCATGTTGGGCACAAATTTGGCAAATGAGTTTCAATGCGGATAAATGTAAAGTACTACATATCGGATACCTAAATGAGAAAGCAAACTATTCGATGAATGGCACTCAGCTTAAGAATGTAAACAGAGAAACCGATCTGGGAGTAACAATATCGAGTAACCTAAAACCGAGTCTACAATGTTCAGAAATTGTTAAGAAGGCAAACAAAATAATTGGCTTTATAGGCAGGTTATTTGAGCATAAATCATTGAGAAGTTATCCTAACCCTTTACAATTCCTTAGTCCGCCCTCTTCTGGAATACTGCGTTCAATCCTGGTGCCCTTATTACCAAAAAGATATAAACAAGCTAGAACGAGTTCAACGTAGAGTTACCAAAATGATACCTAGCCTAAAGAACAAACCATACGATTAGCGTCTTAGAGAATTAAATCTATTTCCTTTAATCCAGCGCAGATTAAGAGGTGACTTAATTCAAGTGTTCAAAATCATCAAAGGCATCGACAATATGAACTGTAGTAAGTACTTCACTATCGACCAATCTAATTACACGCGGGGAAACGGTTGCAAAATTATTGGTAAATCTTTTAACTCCCACGAATCTAAGAATTTCTTCTTCAATCGAGTTGTCAACTTGTGGAATGGGCTTCCCCGAAACGTTATAGACTGCATCACCGTTGATTCATTTAAACTCCGCCTAGACAAATATCTCGCATCAAGCCCGCGACTGACTGCGTTTGTAAATGAATAACTTTATTTTATCCCCCCCCCCTCAGTTACTAACCCATCTGTCCCCTACTAACTTCCTAATCCTGCCACGGACATTAGTTCCAGGGCAGTAATTCCCTTTCCAATGTTCCCTTACCCACTCTAAACCACTGTTTGGACACTTGATCCTCAGTGTTTTGGAGGACAAGCAACCTAGAAGGGTCACTAGATCTGTTCTTGCTTGATTTCCTTTGTACTCCTTTGTATTGTCTTTCTTCTGTTGTATAAGTTGACTCATGAATTATCTCTCTCATTCTATCTTTCTCTAATCCTACAACTTAAACTATTTGAAGCGCCGTGTTCCCAGATAGTTTGACTCACTTTGGCTCTCTGTCACTTTTTCTATTGAGGTGAGATGGGTGGGGGGGGGGGGGGGTTACTTGTTAAAGGCAGCTTTTCCTTTTGACTCCTTACTCTATATACAGTATAACAGCAAAAATCACTACACAATTGTTCTACGTAACTACACTGGTAAACTATATTGCTATGATTCGTTATCCAAGCCATATTAACAGCAGCAATACATTCGTTATCCAAGCCATATTAACAGCAGCAATAAATTCGTTATCCAAGCCATATTAACAGCAGCAATAAATTCGTTATCCAAGCCATATTAACAGCAGCAATAAATTCGTTATCCAAGCCATATTAACAGCAGCAATAAATTCGTTATCCAAGCCATATTAACAGCAGCAATACATTCGTTATCCAAGCCATATTAACAGCAGCAATACATTGGTTGCAGTCACATTTATAATCTCATCTAAAAATCATAATTTCACACACATTGCATTGGTGCAGAAATATGTATTACCCTATCAATTTCAATCGGTTGAGTATTTGTTTCAACACAAATAATGAATTTGATTATATCATAGTTCAAACAAACAACTATTGCATTTACAGTGTTCATGCCTAATGTGTATACATATATATTTTTAGATACAACTTTCATTTAATACTTGTATGCATACTTTGATGCATTCCTTCAATTTTTGTCGGGAAGAGTCGTATATGTCAGGAAAAAATCGTTGTAACCCCTTCGATGTATAGATGTCTTTCCTAAGATTAGTAATATCGTCTATTATTAGGCAACATTTTAAAACAATACAACACATTTCTATTGGAAGGCCTGTTGTAGTGGAGCGTAGACTTTGAACTGTCCACAGTTATCGTAGATAACCTACAGTATGTTATACTATGTAACCTTAACAGTTACTGTAAATATAGTTATTGTAAAGAAAATGGAGAAATTCTACTTGCAGGAAGTATTCCATTCCATACCAAGTCGTAAGGACTTATTTTCCAGGGTACACAATCAAGGGAGTTTTACAACTATTCCCACGCAACTCATGTTGAATTGATTGCATTTAATTCTCCACCAGACAAGCACGAGAGCACATTAATATTAAGAATATCTCATAAATACACGTGCGCTACACGAACAAATGTTTTACCATCAGTTGGCATTTGAACCACGGACAGTCAGAACGAGAGCCCATGCGTCAACTAACTACATTACAGCCTAACAAAGAAAAAATAACAATTTCTTATTTCCTATTATTATATATCATATTGTATGTGTACTCTCAAATATGGGTCCCCCAGCTTGGTATGAAATAGAATACTTCCTCCTCGTAGAATTTTTCCATCTCCTTAATATAAATAGGAAATGGTAAGGCCTTGGAAAGTTATATTTATTTGTATGAAGACCAATAGAGATATGATAGAGTGTTGTATATTTTACAGAGGAAGTGTACCGTTTGAAATTTAGAGCCACTCTTCCAGCAAATGGGTAAACCATTGTTTAGTATTCGAGAAAAAAAACAATCAATCACTACCGTAACAGATGTGTAAAACTGGCAAATATTAAGATGATATGAAGTAGGAGCTTTGAGATTGATCCTCAATGAACAATTCTCAGGTAGTGGACTTTGAATGGACTTTGAATGTTCTTGAAAAAGAGAACCCCCAAATCACTGTTGGACATGTTAGCTTCCATTGAGAGGTATTTTGCTGCACATGAAGGACCCCTGTACATAGCACCCAGGAAGAATTATAGCTCGGAGCCACACCCAGCAAACCCGCTCTCTACACCAACGGCGAACAATCTCAGTAAACAGCGAGCGTATAAGGCTGGGAAGTGTTTTCTGTGTGACAGGGTTGGTCATATAGCACGTGATTGCAAGCAATTATCTAGGACACCTACAACCCCATTAGGGACGATTGATGAACGACAATGAAGCGACGGTTGCCTACTATAAGAAGTAGTTGGTTATGTTTCCGTTTGGTGAGCCTGTAGTTGTTGGACTAGGTTTTATGGGTTATATAAAGAGAAGTGCTACAGTATGTGAGAACATGACCTTTACGCGTGTTGCGGAACTCTGGTTGTTAAGGAGTGGTGGTCAAGTAGAATAACATCATATCAGAACATGTTTATAGAAGGGGCAAACAACTGTTCGGATATGTACTGTACACTGTATTCAATTCAATTCAATTCATAGTTCTTTATTCACATTAAAAATTTACATTGTAATTCAACACTCAGACGCACACATCACCCACAATAAATATGCATAGTATATTAGACAATATTTAAAACATATTTCAATTAAATTCATTAATCCAGATAATCATTCTGTACATACAGTAGTTGGTTTATGATAAGAACACATTCTTCCCTAGATAAAATGTCATCACCTTTATCCCTCATGCCACACAATTCTTTAATTTGTTCACCTAATCGTATGTCGTTCTCTTGTCTAGTGCATATAGATTCCCATTTCCTAATAACATTCTTCTCAGACATATTATATATTGCAGTTAATTGCCTTACGTTACCGCCTATAACTGAATAAGGGCCTAGTTTAGCCATATTATATATGGTATGGATAACAGGATTAGGTGAATTTTGAGCGTTTGTTAAATATTGCATTTTTCTTTTAGCAAACCACAATTCAGGTGACATAACATTTGCTAGGTGTGGGAGTAAATTACAGTGTGTAGTCCAGGGAACCTTCCAAACTCTACGGACTGCTACTCGCCAGGCCCTGAACACACCATTCATATGCCCATCATATAGAGGCAAAATTTGGCTGCCGTAAAATCTTGTGCAATATTTATGAAATAAAAAGTTTCTCTTTTCCGAGCTGGCATATTTAAAATTTGCAAAGAATAAATTACACTGACGATTAAAATCATTTATGCATTTGCTGACATCAACCTTCCTAATATTGTTATTTAATGTATGGCCGAGATGACTCACCGAATTGACCACTTCGATAATATCACCATTAATATTAATATTTGGTATTGGTATATCAGTTTTATTATAGCTGTGCATTACCAGCTTGCTCTTTCTCGCCTTAAAAATAACATTGTGTTTATCAGCATACTTAATACAAATGTCTACCATATCATTTAAAGCTTCAACACTTGGTGATAACAGAGTTAAATCGTCAGCATAGGCGAAAGCTCCAGCATATGTCCCTCCCATGTGACAACCAATATTACTGTCTACTAACTCTGACAGTACACCATCAATATATACACAAAATAAAATAGGTGATATTACCCCTCCCTGCTTAACCCCATTACTTATTGCAAAATAGTCAGATCGTGCTTGTCCCCATCGCACTCTTAATTTCTGATTTACATACATATTCAACAGAAGTCTACAAATATTTGGACATACCTGTCGATTTAGTCATTTTCGAAACAACATACAGTAATTAACTCTCTCAAAAGCTTTTCTAACAGCTAATAATAAAGTATAAACATTAGTTTTGTGGTAATTAAAATAAGCGATGGTTTCTTGAACTAAACTACTAACGTTTTCAGAGGCTCTGTCACGCTGTTTATCGCAAATAACTTGATTACAAACCGTTGGATGTGTATAATACTTTGGAAACGTGTTACTCACACCTTGTGCTAATTTTCGACATAAAGGTGCATCACATAAAGTTTATAATTAAGGCACTATACTCCGAACATCATCACAAGTGTCCGGCTTGTGGAAGTCGTGGCCAGACTTGTCAGCCAAGCAACGAAACAACGTATTCTATAGGCTCCGCCTTCCTTACCCCCACCTCCTTCCTCCATAAATCCCACACATTTTGTATGGGAATGTAAATTCTCCCTATCCTCATCAACTTGTCTTTTGTGCATTAATGACCCATGTATATATATAACGGATAGGTATTAATGAAGATAATATAAAATATATGGCCTCCCCGCTCAGGTATCACCCTCCCTCTTCCTGCCTCCACTGTCTCTCCCCCCCCCCCCTCTCACCCTCCGTTACAGTCCCCCCTCCCCTCTGATTCCCCCTCCCATCCTGTTTCTCACTCGCCCATTCTCGCTTTTGTATGTATGTTGATATTTGTATTTATTTTGTTCTCTAACTCTCAGTGGTACAGGTAATTTAAAATTGTAATTGATTTCAGCTGATAAAACTGTTCAGAGTAAATGTGTGTTGTACTGAATGACATTGCCATTCATTACTATAGAATTACATTTTCGTATACCAGTGTAGCTAAGGCTACTCACCGGAGGTAATATATATTTTATTATGTTATCACCTTTGAATGTAGGTGAAGAAATGAAGCAGACATGATGGGTGAATAAATGACACAAGTTTATTTGATAAGTATATATTTTATTCGTCGTCACTATCCAGGAATATGTTGTCCTCATCATCACTATCAAGGTTGATGATGATAGGATTCAATTGTTCGTGTACATTGTCTGTTGCCCAATACTCTTTCTCAAAGGCTTGGGAACGTCGGACCGCACCCTCCCACACCTCACGGGTTACACAAAACCTTGCTTCCTCCAAGCCTGGCCTGAAGGTCTGCACGGGTGAACCGGCGTAAAGAGGAGCGTATGTGGCGTTTCATGTGTCCCCAAACCTGCTCGATAGCATTCAGTTCAGGATGAGCGGGTGGCAACCGGACAACCTCATGGCCCCAGGAGCGGATGATTTCATCGACTACATATATTGATTTTGGCTTGTTTTTCTTGCATAGTTGTAGAAGCTCAGGGCGCGTGGAGTGTGATGGGAAGGGTATTTCGCGGTGTTCCAACCATTTTCTTAAGTCTGCTTTCTTCGTAGAGGTGGTGGGGCACCGACTCTCCTCTGTCAGCTGGCTGTGATAAGGCGCATTATCTACCACCAGTACGGACGGCTCACCCAGTGACGGTAGGAGTTGCGAAGTAAGCCAGCGGCAGAACAAGTCGCTATTCACTTCCCCATGGTAGTCGCCGCTGGTGTTCTTAGTTGGAAAGCAAAGAAACGCATCCTCGACAAAATCCTCAACTGTGCCAGCTGCGAGAACCACCAAACGCTCCCCTTCCCCGGACGGTACATGACGGGTGTATGTGGCACTGTTGGTAGGTTGAGTGCTGTCTACCCACGCCATGTTGTGGTTCATCCTGGTCGTGAACCAAGTTTCATTAAGGTACACCACTTGTCTACCCTCTTCCCGGTGTCGTTTGAGTTCCCGGAGAGCACTAATTTGACGGCACACAGTGTCAAGGGTCTCCTTCCTCACATAGGTGTTCTTATGGATGGTCTTGTAACGGAAGCCCATGCTGTGGATGAGTCGCCACACTGATGTATTGGAGGTTCCCTCCGGGACGAGGCTTGACATTTGTAAGTCGTTTGTAAGGGAATGAATGGTAAGTGCTTCGCTGGCAGCAAATTTGGCGTAGATGTTTTGACGAATGGCGCCAATAGTATAACTGTCAACTGGCCGGGGTTGTTGGTTGTGGGACATTCGATGTCTCAGGGTGATTCTTAGAACTGCGCGACACTATCTTCCTCACCGATGCCCCACTCATGACGATGACCTTCCCGACCCGCTCAAACGGCCTGTGGATAAAGGCAATTATGAATATCTGATAGGCCACAAACACAATTAACCCTTAAAGATCGGGGTCGGACTTGAGTCCGGTTCCAATTTGCAGCAAGTTAGGAGCATTATTAAGACTTTTAAAGGGTTAAAATCGAGTGCAAATGTCCGGGAGCGCAGCGGGCCAGACAGCCGACTCCCAGGGTTTACCGCCGCCCATTAACTCATGTTCCCTGTGTTCTCGAGAGGCCGGCAGTGTAGCCAGTACTGAGCATAGCTGGGAAAAATATGCCACTATACGCTAAACTCCCATGTTACTGGTATCACTGTATGAGAACCACGAGTGCTATGTAGCTCGTTCTGGTCTCATTTTGAAGCTTTTAGCGCCTAGTTTTTTGCTAAATATTTTTTTTCATGCAGATACTTGATTTATCATGCAGGAGGGCCTGAATATGCCCAAATAAGCCCAAAACCCCCCGCTAGACAAGGGTTAAGTATCTGTCGGTGATCAAGATAAGTTTACTGTGGCTATATCATGTTTAATCTTAATATTGTGCTATAAGTAAAATAAAATACAACATCTTAATCATGAAATGGCTCTCATTTCTTACGTAGGCACCCAAGAGCATCCAAGATGAAGCATAGCCAAACTACTATATAACGCATGCAATTGTTTTATTTGACTACCTATATATTTCATAATACTGGATATCTTTCATCTTCACATCTATATCATAATATTATCTTAACTACAATATCATACCACCACTACGATATCTTATCTTCACCTCTATATCTAATCTTCAGTGAAATGTGATATACAGAATCACAGTATCATATTAGAAAATATCTTACTTTCTTTATTTCTTATCTTAATATACACTATATCATAACTTAACTCTACTTAATATAGTATAACCAAAATACTGATATACTCTCATTTTATTATGCTGAGCCTATCTGTACAGTCCATAGGGCCGTACTTTTAAACCTTCTGCCTAGCCTGGCGATAAGCAATTTCCTCCTGTTACTACACAGTGAGATGGTTCGCCAGCCCTGGCGAAAGGTTTTAAAAGTACGGCCCATAACACTTTCAGCCAATGCTTGATTCCATATTCTCATCAGCTCATATTCATGTATCTTTCAAGAATAATCGTGGAATTGTACCCTTCCTGTTCTGAATGTGTAGGGCTCACCGCCTCATTATAATGTCAATGAATGGGATGGAAAACATCGGCCATATTATTTGTAATTATGTAATGTGGAAACTTTAACCACTTACCTATTCAAACTGATTTGTAGCCGATTGTCAGTTTTCTCCTTGTTGTATATATAGTACAACCGCATAACAAATGCATTCCTACAGCCACGTGGACAACTTAACATTCTCGCCATGACGGACCCCGTTGACTCTTGCACAGCAACTGACTGTGTTAAAACACTTCTTCCATGTACCCATTTCACACGAATGAAACAAAGCACTCCCGAGTTGCAACAAACTATTTCAATCCCAGCGAGAGGGTAGGAGGGGAGAGGGAGACTGTAACGGAGGGTGAGAGGGGAGTACAAAGGAGTACAAAGGAGTACAAAGGAAATCAAGCAACAACAGGTCTAGGGACCCTTCTAGGTTGCTTGTCCTCCAAAACACTGAGGATCAAGTGTCCAAACAGTGGTTTAGAGTGGGTAAGGGAACATTGGAAAGGGAACTACTGCCCTGCCACTAACGTGGCAGGACTAGGAAGTTAGTAGGGGACATCTGGGTTAGTAACTGAGGGGAGGATAAAGTTATTCATTTACAAACGCAGTCAGTCGCGGGTTTGATGCGAGATATTTGTCTAGGCGGAATTTAAATGAATCAACGGTGCTGCAGTCTATAACGTCTCGGGGAAGCCCATTCCACAAGTTGACAACTCGATTGAAGAAGAAATTCTTAGATTCGTGCGAGTTAAAAGATTTACCAATAATTTTGCAACCGTTTCCCCGCGTGTAATTAGATTGGTCGATAGTGAAGTACTTACTACAGTTCATATTGTCGATGCCTTTGATGATTTTGAACACTTGAATTAAGTCGCCTCTTAATCTGCGCTGGGTTAAAGGAAATAGATTTAATTCTCTATGACGCTAATCGTATGGTTTGTTCTTTAGGCTAGGTATCATTTTGGTAACTCTACGTTGCACTCGTTCTAGCTTGTTTATATCTTTTTGGTAATAAGGGCACCAGGATTGAACGCAGTATTCCAGAAGAGGGCGGACTAAGGAATTGTAAAGGGTTAGGATAACTTCTTTGGATTTATGCTCAAATGACCTGCCTATAAAGCCAATTATTTTGTTTGCCTTCTTAACAACTTCTGAACATTGTTGACTCGGTTTTAGGTTACTCGATATTGTTACTCCCAGATCAGTTTCTCTGTTTACATTCTTAAGCTGAGTGCCATTCATCGAATAGTTTGCTTTCTCATTTAGGTATCCGACATGTAGTACTTTACATTTATCCGCATTGAAACTCATTTGCCAAATTTGGGCCCAACATGACAATTTATCTAGATTGTGTTGCATATCGTCAACTTGTTCTTTTGAGAGTACGCTATTTGCAATTTTTGTATCGTCAGCAAATTTTGAGATTGTGCAGGTGAGACCCTCATCTATGTCGTTGATGTAAATTAGAAAGATAATTGGTCCTAGTACCGATCCCTGGGGTACCCCGCTACTTACATTGGTCCATTTAGATGCCTTACCGTTTATGACTACCCTTTGCTTTCTGTTGCTGAGCCAATTTTCTATCCATTTCAACACACCGTCTTGTATTCCATGCGCTTTTAGTTTTAGCAATAAACGTTTGTGGGGAACTTTGTCAAAGGCCTTTTGAAAATCAAGGTATATAATATCTACAGCTTTACTCTCATCGTAGAGGTTGAGGATATCGTGGAAGAAGTCTAAGAGGTTTGTTAAACAGGAACGTTTTTGACGAAAGCCGTGTTGAGTATCTTTAAGTATGTTATTTTCCTCTAAGTGATTTACGAGTCTGTCTCGTATGACCGTTTCTAGCATTTTACATACAACTGAGGTTAAGCTAATTGGACGATAGTTACTGGGTAGGGATTTGCTGCCTTTTTTGAATATCGGTGTTACGTTGGCTAGCTTCCACTGATCAGGCATAGTTCCAGACTGCAAGGATTTATTGAATAGTAATGTCAGTGGTTTGGAGAGCTCATTCTTAGCTTCCTTTAGAACTCTAGGCGAGATTGTATCAGGTCCTGGCGTTTTATTTACCTTGAGTTTATCTAAACAATTCAATACTTCTCTCTCTGTAACGGTGATATTGCTTAGAACATCTGAATTATCAATCTGAATCGGCGATGGTGTAGGGATATCACTGAGGTCTTCTGTTGTAAAAACTGATGCAAAGAAGGTATTGAGGGCATTACTCATTTGTACTTCATCTTTGGTGTATTCTCCTTTTTCATCGACTAATGGTCCAACAGTTGAAGTAACTACTTTTTTCTTTCTGATATAACTATAGAATTCTTTCGGGTTTGTTTTACTTTGATTCGCAATATGTAACTCTAAGGTCTTTTTACTTTGCTTAATTAACTTTTTGGCTTTGCGTCGTAGCTCTACAAATTTCACCCGTTCTTCGTCATTTTGTGAGGATTTTAATCTATCATTAGCAAATTTTTTAGCAAGCAGGCAGTTTGAAATATCTTTATTCCACCATTTGGGCTTATTATTATGGCCTGGACGCCGTATTTTCGATGGTATGCAGTCTTGCACTGCTTTTAGGTAAGTGGTTTCGAATAACTTCCAAGATGTATTTATGTCGTTATTGTTAATTAAAAAGCTCCAGTCAGTTTCTTTAAACATAGCTCTAAGTTTATGGAAGTTTGCTTTCTTGAAATTAGGGACTTTTTCGATGCTACTATTTGGTTCGTTACTAGTAAACTTTAAAGTGAAAGTTATCGTACGATGGTCGCTGTTACTGAATTCATCACCAACATTCAAATTCTCTATCAATTCTTCTTTTGTTGCAAGTACAATGTCAAGAACGTTATTACCACGGGTCGGCATTCGAACAAATTGATAAAGCGAACTCTCTTGCAAGTTCGTATACAAGTCATGTCCGGAGTGTGAAGTAAGAGTATCGCCCCACTTGGTCACAGGTAAATTAAAGTCGCCAAAAATTACGGTATCTTGTGAGTTACTTACATCTGCAATTTGTTCGTAAATTTCTCGGTCAGTTTGCACTGATTGAGCTGGAGGTCTGTATATTAACGCAAGTATTATTTTTGTACCTTTATTATTCTTTATTAGCACAAAAGATGTGTCGACGTTCACAATTTGAGGTTTTGACACGAGGGTCGGGTTAAGACTTTCTTTGATATAAAATAAAACGCCACCTCCATTTTTATTTATTCGGCTGTTCTCAAACATTACATAACCGGGAAGTGAATACTCTGCTAAAAAGTCTCTATCTTGTGTATTGAGCCAAGATTCTGTTATGCCAATCACATCATAATTTTCTGTAAACACTCGTTCCTCTAAATCTGAAAATTTATTGCGTATGCTACGAGCGTTTGCATAGAAAACCTTTAAAGTTGCGGTTTTAGAACTCGCAGATCGTTCTTTCATCGAATTTTTGGTTCTGGTCGGATCTACATTTACATTCATAGCTGTCCTCGGTCCTCGGTCGTTATCCCTGACGGTTTTGAATTTGGGTCGTGTTGGTGGAGCTTTATCCAAATTCGCGGTTCTTAACGGATTAGTATTTAATTCCTTTGTAGATTGCCGTCCTCGCTGTCTTCGGTCCTCCTTCCTGGTTGTCCTGTGCTGAGTCGATTTCTTCTCCGAAAATCCTTCACCGCATCGTTGAGAAGACGCCCAAAACGCGCTGCTCCCACCTGGTTCAGATGAACTCCATCGTCCGAAAACAAATAGTCATCGTAGTAGAAATTGTCCCAGGTGTCGACGAATCCCACGTTCTCCTTCCTGCAGAGGTTTGCTAGACAACGATTTGTGCTGGTGGCTATGTTGTAAAATCGGCTCTCTACACCGAGCCGGGGGACGATTCCTGAGACGATGATCCTTGATGACTTCTCCTTAAACGACTTGGAGGGAGGAGGGGAGAGGGAGACTGTAACGGAGAGTGAGAGGGTGGGGGAGAGAAAGTGGAGGCAGGAAGAGGGAGGGTGATACCTGAGCGGGGAGGCGATATATTTTATATTATCTTCATTAATGCCTATCCGTTATATATACATGGGTCATTAATGCACAAAAGACAAGTTGATGAGGATAGGGAGAATTTACATTCCCATACAAAATGTGTGGGATTTATGGAGGAAGGAGGTGGGGGTAAGGAAGGCGGAGCCTATAGAATACGTTGTTTCGTTGGTTGGCTGACAAGTCTGGCCACGACTTCCACAAGCTGGACACTTGTGATGATGTTCGGAGTATAGTGCCTTAATTATAAACTTTATGTGATGCACCTTTATGTCGAAAATTAGCACAAGGTGTGAGTAACACGTTTCCAAACTATTATACACATACAACGGTTTGTAATCAAGTTATTTGCGATAAACAGCGTGACAGAGCATGCATAAGCTAGTAGAAGATCCTCCCTTATAACTAAACTGTAAATTATGCCACAGTAACTGTTTTTCTTCTCGTGTCATAATAATGTTCTCAAGAAGTTTACTTAAAATACTACTAAGTGTTATTGCTCTAAAATTCTCTGACACACACAAATTAGTCCATCGTCCCTTAGGGATAGGAACCATCGTACCTGTAAGCATTCCATCAGGAAATATTCCATGCCTTAACATTAGTGTAAACAAAATAGAAAGATATATGTTTAATTTGTTGCTTGAATGAATGATATTATCAGAGTTTAACGAAAAATTACCATCACTTTTCCCTAATTTAATAGATTTACGTGCTTCTGTTACATCCGAAGGAGTTATATTTTGACATATATCATCTTTACAGTTTGTACAATTACATTCTCTCGATAAAGCTGCATAAATATCCTTCTCCAAACTAATCATCTCATTATCGTTATATCAAACGCTATTATATAGATTCTTACATTTTTCCGAAAATATATCAGCAATATTATTCTCACCAGTAACACCGTCAACATTAAGAGGAATATGATTCTTATTGGGGTTTAATTTACGCACATTATCCCAAAATTCCCTAGCCGTACCATTACTGAGTAAGTTTGCTAATTTTTCTGATCTAATAATTCCCTCTTTATGTTTAACCATTTTACATGCCTGGTGATACTGTGCCCTGGTCCTTCTTCTAAGGTCAGCCAATATACCATTATCTGGCTCACCATTTTCCTTCCATAGATTATGCCAAAAGAGAGAGGACTTAAAATAAGTGTTAACATAATCATTCCATCCAGGTACACATTTTGGTCTATTTTATCTACTCTTTGGTATACACTCATCACACGCTTTCACCATCGCCTCAACAATATTGTCATAAAACACATTAACATCTTTGTTATGTTCAGTGCACAATTTATTCCTGCATATCGCAGCCTCAACAGGTATTACAATCATTAACAAATAATGATCCAATTGCTCCTTATAATTTAATACATTGATATTCGATGCTCGTGACCAACCTGGCTTACCAACTTCCCTTTCTGACTCGTCATTGTCGACACTATACATAATTACACAGTCAAATACACATTATATTACAAGATGGTCGGACAAATTATTTACGTCATCTATCGCTTCAAATAATATCAATCTAGAACTAAGATTTTCACTCAGAATAAAATGGTCAATTAAGGATTTAGCGCCATTTGTTTTGCTACAAAATGAATAATCTACAGTAGAGCATGGTTCATTAACACAACAGTTTAAATCTCTCTCATTAACAAAGTCAACCAAAGCTTCAGTCTGACAGCTCAACCTATTAAGATCACAGTTAAAATCGCCACCTAAGCAGACGTATTCTATTTCTACATAATTTGTTAAAACATCAATTTCATTTAAACACTCGTTAAACTCCAAAAGATTCAACTGCGCACACCTATCATCACAAGGCATATACACACACACACCAACAGAGCCAATTTGCCCTCAATATCAACCAGTACTGCACATAAACGCTTAGAGTCCAGCTGAACAGGAGTTACTTTATACGATAGTCTCTTGTTCCAAACAATAGCCACACCTCCGTGGGGCCTTCCTCGGGATAACACACATTCATTCATAGGACTAGTACCATGTTTACCTACACCATCATCAATATCGTCAAGCAAAATTAAGATCAACAGTTCATAAATATCTTCTAGTTTTGTTTTCCTATTATATATTTGTATGAAGAAGACAAAAGACAAAGCAGCCTGCAACAAATGTCTCTCCCAAATTTAGAATGGTGAAAACATGTTTTGTTTGGTGTATAGGTGTTCTTGTTTAGTATAGTGAAATGAATAGGAGGAGGTGTTTGTGAGAGCAGGCTGGATTACTCTCTGTGTAGGTGAGACACAAACAGTGAGAGAGGACAGACAAATGATACAGGAGTTCCAGCAATTCCTTATCAAATGCCATTGAAGCCTCCCTTGGATATTGTTCTGCTCGAGTGGTGTCTAAAATCTCACCAGTTCAGATGAGATGGCAACCGGACACAGATTGCCATATTTTTGGGTGCTGTGACTTTACCTGTGAGAAATTGCCTACAATACATAAACGTTTTAGCCTAGCTGCGCAATTTTGTTATCCTCTTGGCATCTTATCAACAGCATCAGATCCAGGTTATACCAAGGCTAGGGTAACAACCATTAAGAATGAAACAGTACCCAAATTAGAATGATCAGCAGTCTTGCTAGCCGCATGTCACGTTCAGTTTATTTGTGGTCCGACAGTCTGATTGTGCTTGCATGCTTGTGCAGTCAATAAGCGCTGCCTGCAAATGTCAATACTAGATTGAAAGAGATCCATGAGCTACTTCCCAATTCTACAGTATGGTATGTGAATACCAAGAATAACCTGAGCGATACGTTGAATAGGGGTATTTTAGAGAAGATGGACCACATCTTGGAAGATAGTGGAGATAACCCCATTATCTGTCTCAGTGCCGGGAGTAACGATGTTGGTAAGGGTAGAAGTGAGGAACTGCTGCAGCAGTATCGGGATGTGTTAGATAAAGTTAGGATGAAGGGAGGGATCCCTGTAGTACATTGTATCCTACCCAGAAGAGGAATTCCCAAGGAATGAACATCCAGGGCGATTGGTGTCAATTGCCGTTTGGAGAAATATTGCAAAGAAAAAGCAATACCATTCATTGATAACTGGGATAGTTTCTATGGGAGAGATGGGATGTACGCAAGGGATGGGGTTCATCTTTCACGGTTAGGGGTTTCTACATTAGCTAGTTCTTTAGATAGGGTGGTTGTGGGGTTTTGAACAGAAATATTGAGAGTGTAAATGAGAGGTTAAATGGAACAATTTTAGCGTCAGGCGAAAGCGATAAGGATATTCAGTCTCATGCTAAAAATGATGACTATATTGCAAATGATAGTAGTGATGGTGCAACGGAAGATGGAAATGTTGTTAGAAACAAAGGTAAATTAGGTATAAAGAAAAGATGTAAATTGAGAGTATATTACACAAACTGTAGGAGTCTATGTAACAAAATGAACGAACTTAGAGCCCTTGTTAGCAAAGAAAATATAGACATAATAGCGCTAACTGAAACGTGGATTAATACAGAAACCAGGCATTTTTTAGCAGAATTTGATATACCAGGATATAGTTTGTTTAAATATGACCGAACAAGTAAGAGGGGTGGCGGTATAGCAGTGTTTGTCAGGAGTACATTCAAAAGCTGTATTAAATCAGGTATTAGACTAAATAACGATAATGAAAGTGTTTGGGTAGAGGTTAACGAAGATAGTGAAACCATAGTTATTGGAGTTATGTATAGACCGCCAAATATGAGTAGAAATGACGGAACGTCATTATGGGAGGAAATTAAAATGGCATCAAGGTTTAGCAATGTGTTCATTATTGGCGGATTTTAATTTTCCGAATATAGATTGGCAGCATCAAATAGGAGACTCTGATTCTGAGGAGTTTATAGAGGTAGTACAAGATAGTTTTTTATTTCAATTCATAGATACGCCGACTAGAGGTAATAATATTCTCGATTTAGTTTTCAGTAACAATGAACATATGGTAAATAATGTAGAGATAGGGGACCACCTAGGAAATAGTGACCACAATTCTGTGTATTTTAATATACAATGGAAAGGTAATATCAGAGAGAATACAACATTATTACCTGACTTTAGAAAAGCCAATTATGGTGTGTTAAGAAGAACCCTATTAGCGGACCCTATGGTCAAAAAATTAAGTCGATCCAGGTGTCCAAATGAGTGTACCCCTTCTCAGGCACCTGTCATCTTAAGTCAGGAAGAGACGTCAACCTTGGTAGATACATACGATAATTTTATCAAGTCAGTATTCAATGCACAAAATAAATACATCCCCAAAAGAAAATTTAGATCAACACAGAACCAACCCCAATGGATGAATAATAGACTATTAGATCTTCTAGGACAAAAGAGAGGAATATATAGAAAAATTAGAAAAGGCGAAATTCACCTACTTGCTTACTATCAGAATCTATCACGACAGGTAAAAAAGGATACTAGGAAAGAAACAAGAAATTATGAAATTAAGGTTGCCAATGTCTCAAAAAATAATCCTAAAGCTTTTTACCAACTATTTAAATCCAAGGTTAGAGATGTAATTGGTCCCCTTAAAACTTCGATAGGAGAAATGACAGAACATTATTTAGAAATGTGCAGTACATTAAATAGTCAATTTCTTTCCGTTTTCACTAATGCAAATTTGGCACAGTTTCCAGAAGTCCGTAAGGTATATAGCGATAGTATAGAAAATAGGTTAAGTACGGTTACTAAAAGTAGAAATGATGTGCTTAAGGAAATTGACAGACTGAAACCTCATAAATCGCCTGGTCCTGATGAGGTATATGCTAGAGTATTAAAAGAATGTAGGGATGAGTTAAGTTACCCATTAACATTTTTATTTAACAAGTCATTGGAGACAGGTATAGTTCCAGAAGCTTGGAAGCTTGCAAACGTAGTTCCGATCTTCAAAAAAGGTGACAAATCAATAGCATCCAATTACCGTCCCATTAGTCTTACATCAATCATAGGAAAGCTACTAGAGTCAATTATTGCTAGTAAAATTAGAAACCACTTAGATACATTTAATTTAATAAATTCTTCTCAGCATGGATTCACTCAGGGACGTTCTTGCCTTACTAATTTGCTTAGTTTTTTCTCAGAGGTATATGAAGCAGTAGATAATGACAAGTCATATGATATAATATATTTAGATTTCAGTAAAGCTTTCGACAGAGTACCCCATGAGAGATTGATGAGAAAGGTTGAGGCGCATGGAATAGGTGGGGCGTTGTTAGGATGGATTAGGTAATGGCTAATTGGTAGGAAGCAGAGTCAGCATAAATGGTACTAAGTCAGAATGAGGAGCAGTCAAAAGTGGTGTCCCCCAGGGATCTGTATTAGGTCCTCTGTTGTTTGTTATATACATAAATGACCTTGATTTAGGTATAACTAGTAGGATAAGTAAATTTGCAGACGATACCAAAATGGGGAGAACAATTGATTCAGATAGAGATATAGAGTGCCTCCAAAGGGATCTAGATACCTTACACGAATGGTCAGTAAATTGGCAGATGAAGTTTAACATTGACAAATGCAAGGTATTAAAGATAGGGAAGATGCATACAAATGTTAAATATAAACTAGCTAATGTGGAATTAGAAAACTCGAATTGTGAGAAAGATCTAGGTGTGTTTGTTAGCAATGATTTGAAGCCTAGACAACAGTGTTTAAGCGTTCGAAACAAGGCAAACAGGATTGTCGGGTTCATCTCAAGGAGTGTGAGTAACAGAACTGCTGATGTTATCTTAAAACTTTACTTGTCATTAGTGAGACCCCATATGGATTATGCTGTTCAATGTTGGTGTCCTTATTACAGAATGGACATAGATTCATTGGAGAGAGTACAACGTAGAATGACAAAAATTATCCATAATATTAGAAATCTTCCGTATAAAGAATGGTTGAAGAAATTAGGCTTACATTCGTTAGAGAGACGCAGAGTTAGAGGGGATATGATAGAGGTGTTCAAGTGGGTTAGTGGGATTAACAAAGGGGACATGACAAATGTACTAAAGCTCAGTGATAGCGAAAGAACTCGTACCAATGGTTTCAAATTAGATAAATTTCGTTTCAGAAAAGATATAGGCAAATATTGGTTTGGTAACAGAGTTGTAGATGGGTGGAATGGACTACCAAGTGCTATAGTGGGATTAAAAACGATAGGGAGCTTTAAGATAAAATTGGATAAGCATATGGACGAGAAGGGTTGGGTGTGAAGGTGGATCAGCAGGGTTGGGCCAATCAGCGCTCTGCAGACCCCCGTAATCCTGCGTTAATCTCTAACCGTTTTGGTAAGATGATCCTCAGGGTATTAGAGTGTTGAGCCTATAATTGGGCTTTGTAATTGGGGTTGTGTGGGACAGGGATCTGCCTTGCTTAGGCCAATCGGCTTTCTGCAGACTCCCATTTTCTTATGTTCTTCTTATGTTCTTATTACACAGTCGTCAGACTCCTCTTAGTGGTGGCAGGGGCCTCTGTGGCTTACCTCCCCAACAGAGTAGCCAGAGAATCCGACAACAGCCATACCAGTACCAGCAACTGTTGCCGTACAATCACTAGCCGCAACAGTAGTTGGGACAGATACAGTAGCTTTGATAAGGCACTACGGGTCACAACCAGGGTGATCCATTATATAAGTCATTTGTGGTGAAAGTGATCTTAATTATCACCCCTACCTTGTTAATGAAGTGCGAGCTGCTGAAGTATTATTGATAAAGCTAGTACATAAGGAGTTTTATTGGAATGAATGGGACGCCTTGGACAATAGACATCAGAATGTGTGTAGTACTATTATTTCAGGCACAAATAGTCAGTGGTTATAGTAAACACTTTGTTTTGGTTGGGTTTTCCTATGTTTTATTTAACAGGACAATACTTTTATGTATACTGGATAAACACAACTTAGTTATTCTTGTCAAACTAGTTAATCTGAAATATAGAACATACTAGGGAAATATAGAACATACTAGGGAAATATAGAACATACTAGGGAAATATAGAACATACTAGGGAAATATAGAACATACTAGGGAAATATAGAACATACTAGGGAAATATAGAACATACTAGGGAAATATAGAACATACTAGGGAAATATAGAACATACTAGGGAAATATAGAACATACTAGGGAAATATAGAACATACTAGGGAAATACATATTACAATGATTATAGAATCACTTTGGAATAGATTATATTGAATTGTAGTATTACTAGAATTTTGATGAGAGACACTGAATCACTTAATCATCTTTTGACAGATGGTCAGTACAGCCTCCTTGTGTAAGAATTATACTGCTACTGCCTCTCAGAGACAAGTGGTATAGGGCGCAGCTGACCTAGTGTTAGTGTAACACCGTAGTGTGATCCCGCTCATTGCCAGCAATATCCATTGTTGTTCCCGGATCACAGCAGGGGTCATGAGAACGAGTGTTTACTAAATAATTAAGGTGTTACGACAGGCCTTATACATTGTGAACTCTCTATGGGTTAGGTTACATGGCAAACTGTATTACAGTATATTGTAGTATACAAATTATTGTGAAATATCCCTAGAGTTCTATTTGGTTATGTGGTTATATACAGCAGTTATAAATGTGCAACACTGGCTATATGTGTGTTGCTACACCGCTCGGCCACATCAGCTGAGGCCCACCAAATCAAAACAAAAATGTACATACAGTAGGCCTATACATACAGAAGTAATAGTATTTAAATCAATCCCCAGAACCTATAATATCTCTGTACTCAGAGTGTAGCAATGACAATTAATAGTGTGGAAAGGTAATGACCAACATACACATTTACATCAGAAGTAGCGACCTTCGCCTTGCGCCTGCGAGTCAGGCGATCAACCCTAAACCAAAGACGACGGAGACAAAAGACCAGGATAGTCAAGGTATGGGTTAGTACAGTAGGATAAATAATTTTCGGATTCACAAGCATGGGAAAAGACGAACCAACTAGGTTAGTAAACTCGGAAGAGTTCAATACGTTCATGAGGTGTTGTCTCCATGACTTGATGATGAGTTCCAATTAATTACCCGTGAAAGGAATCTTAATAGGGATGAACTCTGAGGAGAGATTAGTAATCAGGGCAATAAGCTGATTTGAGGGAAGCTTGTGGCTGAGTGAACGCCTAACTTCGCAGTGATGAGGAACCTGATATATCCCCTTTTGCATAAAGGGACAAATCATGTCTATCAATACCATTTGACCGAATAAAATCTCCAATTAAATGTAACAGGTTGATGAGAAAACAGCTAAATTGTGTATCGAATGTGGATAATTATGTATATGATGTGCATGGATACAGTGTGACTTGGGAAGAACGTAATATTATCTTGTTAGTTCATTTTTAAAGAATGAGGGAGATAGGACTAACAGGAAGACTACCTAATGTTCTGCTGTGGTATGACATTGTTGCCTTTCTAGGTAACACTGTGATCAAAGGGAAATTATCTCCTCTTGATGATACAGTAGAAACGATTCTGAAGGTCTCGGCCGTTACAACTAAGACCAGTCGAGATCGTGCCTAGGCTTAATTGGATGGTACCAAAAGCTGTACCACAATACTCTCACATACCTTCTCCTTGCACGAACGTACTGACGACAAGGTGTGCTAACAATCTATAGTGGGAAGACAGACATTTGGAGCAGTTTGACCAGTTAAAAAGAAGCTAACATAGTTATAGCCGCTTTACTGCAGGGTGTTGATGCCGGTCTTCTGCCTGCTTGTTATTCTAGTTGTAAAGTGCAACCTAGGGAAACAAGGTGTTCAGGCATGGTACGAGAAGGTCGAGCTTTAATATTTGCCTTGAAGATATTTGATCATTACTTGTATGTCAGTTTGTGCATGCATTAGAGCACATTAAGGGGGTAGGATTTATTATTTGGTCTAGTTATTCATTTACTTATCTATGTTTTATTTTCCTCGCTACTAGACCTCCATCAAGCTTAAAAAAAAAAAAAAAAAAAAAATCTAGACCTTCCCCTTCGACAAAAATGTGTACATTTTTCATCAGAAAATGTCACGGCCGACCGGTTCCTCCTAAAATTACAGGCTCGCTATCGTTCGCCAGGACAAAAATTGACATCTAAATGGAACGAAACGTCCTACTATTGATAAGAAAATGTGGTGAAAGGTCTAACAATCTCCAGAATAATTCAACAAACGTCTAATATTCTCAAAACAAATGGGGCTAAGCCTAAGGGAGTAGAGAGTCCAGAAAAACCCCAGCCATCCTCCCTTAATACAATAAAACAGACATCCTCCCTTAATACAATAAAACAGCCATCCTCCCTTAATACAATAAAACAGCCATCCTCCCTTAATACAATAAAACAGCCATCCTCCCTTAATACAATAAAACAGCCATCCTCCCTTAATACAATAAAACAGCCATCCTCCCTTAATACAATAAAACAGCCATCCTCCCTTAATACAATAAAACAGCCATCCTCCCTTAATACAATAAAACAGCCATCCTCCCTTAATACAATAAAACAGCCATCCTCCCTTAATACAATAAAACAGCCATTCTCCCTTAATACAATAAAACAGCCATCCTCCCTTAATACAACAAAACAGCCATCCTCCCTTAATACAATAAAACAGCCATCCTCCCTTAATACAATAAAACAGCCATCCTCCCTTAATACAATAAAACAGCCATCCTCCCTTAATACAATAAAACAGCTATCCTCCCTTAATACAATAAAACAGCCATCCTCCCTTAATACAATAAAACACCCATCCTCCCTTAATACAATAAAACAGCCATCCTCCCTTAATACAATAAAACGCCAGACAATTCTAGACTGCTGAGGTGGTCACTCTTTATGCAGTCGGCAATATCTTGACGCGACATGTTTGATACTAATAAGAAATGGAATTCGAACATTATTAACGTCAAGCAGTCTCCAAAATACATTATTAACGTCAAGCAGTCTCCAAAATACATTATTAACGTCAAGCAATCTCCAAAATACATTATTAACGTCAAGCAGTCTCCAAAATACATTATTAACGTCAAGCAGTCTCCAAAATACATTATTAACGTCAAGCAGTCTCCAAAATATATTATTAACGTCAAGCAGTCTCCAAAATACATTATTAACGTCAAGCAGTCTCCAAAATACATTATTAACGTCAAGCAGTCTCCAAAATACATTATTAACGTCAAGTAGTCTCCAAAATACATTATTAGCGTCAAGCAGTCTCCAAAATACATTATTAACGTCAAGCAGTCTCCAAAATACATTATTAACGTCAAGCAGTCTCCAAAATACATTATTAACGTCAAGCAGTCTCCAAAATACATTATTAAAGTCAAGCAGTCTCCAA
Organism: Paralithodes platypus; assembly: GCA_032716605.1. Classification (NCBI taxonomy): domain Eukaryota; kingdom Metazoa; phylum Arthropoda; class Malacostraca; order Decapoda; family Lithodidae; genus Paralithodes; species Paralithodes platypus. The sequence goes on along the minus strand of CM064538.1, from coordinate 12,832,081 downwards.
AATACATTATTAACGTCAAGCAGTCTCCAAAATACATTATTAACGTCAAGCAGTCTCCAAAATACATTATTAACGTCAAGCAGTCTCCAAAATACATTATTAACGTCAAGCAGTCTCCAAAATACATTATTAACGTCAAGCAGTCTCCAAAATACATTATTAACGTCAAGCAGTCTCCAAAATACATTATTAACGTCAAGCAGTCTCCAAAATATATCGACATCCCTGAAAATATTGTAAAGTATTTAAAAACCCACTGAGATATTTGTTTCTATTATCATCGGGTTAGTACTCCGTAAATATGAATTAATGTAAATAAAGCATAAATATATGAAATCGGCTATCCGGATTAATACAAATAGTTGCTTGATCAAACTGTAATTACAATAGAGTGAACATTTTAATGGCATCTTGGGAGGTGGCCCCGAAGTAATATACATGCCAGTAAACAAATGGTAATAAATAAAGCTGTGAATGCTTGGTTGGAGCGTGAGCCAATATATCACTATATTGAATATGCGAGGCCCATTGCGCATGCATTCACGGGTATGAGATGATTTGAAAGTCGTCCACGAATATTGGAGGTATATTATTAGTATTATCATATATATACTGTATATATATATATATATATATATTCAATTACGGGTAGATTTTTTATTTTTTTTTTATTAACAAATTAGTAATAATTCTCTTTATATTTAGACTCTTTCTACTCATATATGAGAGTTCATACTATTACTAAACAATATGTTAAATCCAATACCTAACTGAATGCTTAGTCTTTAAAATTAAATGTCTTAATAATGTGGACTTAGTGAAATGTAAATATAACATGCTTCAGAGTTATAATTATTATTTCATGCATACCTAAAATCCATATGTTTATTTAAAAACATCCGGACCAGTGAATGATGACATTATATTGACATTTAGGTTATGTTTAACTAGAGGAGGTTGGTGAAGGCTGGCAGTTGGGGGCCCATTAAAATGTAATTTGAGCTAATCAATCCCGAAGGAGAAACTCTGATAACATAAGTTCCTTGAAGGTGAGACGGATTTATGTTGACCAATGATAATATAAATAGGCAATATGTGCACTCCCTACATAATTGTTCTCGATTATCAGAACAGTAGTAGTTCTACAAATATATTTAGATATTCTCTCAATTGGGTACCTCTTTGAAAAATCTGACTCCCTCCCCCCCCCCCCCAACCCCTGCCCCCTAAAAAAATAAAAAACAAAAAACAGAAATATGAAACAAGTGATTTTTTTAACGTGAACATATAATACAGAACGAAATTTAGTCCCATTGGTTTTCAGATTGCAATAAGTGCAGCCCATTAGTTTGACGATTTTAAGACGTTTCATCGTATTTGTTGGCATAATTAAGACTTTTTGTACCATTTAGATGTCGAGTAATTTCCTGGCGAGCGATAGCGAGCTTGTAATTTAGGAGGAATCAGCCTTTGGACGGGACATTTTTCTATCGAAAATTGTATTTATATTTATATTTTTTATTTATTTTTTGCCAGACGCCGTAATTCCCGTAATTACCGAGAAAGGGTGGCCATGAAGATTAGGCGTTTGTCACGAATTGCTAAGTAAAGTTGCCCGGGCTTGGCATCTACCAATAACATTTTGACGGAAAGGATTCGATCTGCCGACCCTTTGATCAGCAGCCAAAGCTCTACTGACTATGCCACGGCTCGCGACAAATTTATCTAGAAGGATTATCTTGGGTACTTTTTTTTTTAAGCTTGATGGAGGTCTAAAGAGGACACTAAAATATATATATATATATATATATATATATATATATATATATATATATATATATATATATATATATATCGACCAATGAATATACCTTTTCCCCATAACCCTCATCGAACGAGGGTTTAAACCTTCCCGCCAGCGCTTGATCCGGGTGAAGCATCAAATTCTCGTGATATTGACGCGATTATACATACTAAAAAAAAGGGCCAAACCTACGTTATATAATTCTCCAGAGTCAGTACTCGTGGTAATCTTGCGATGCATGAAGATTAGAACTCTAGAGACGGAGACGAAGTGGTTCAGTTTATATTGTAAACAATTTTTTTAGGTCAGTTATGGCCGCCGCAAGTCTGGATTTGTGTTTTGTGTGAATGTTCGTTTTTCGTAAATTTCGGAAATACATATATATGCAAGTAAATGGCCTAATCTAGGATTTTTTTTTTTTTTTTTTTTTTTTTTTTCTATGTGATTGAGGGAGGCAAAAGACATAACTGCCTATAGCGAGTGCCTCCCCCATAGTTGAAAGAGTGACAGGGCCAAAATCAAGGGACGTTCGAGCCAAAATGCCTGGATACACGGAGTTTGAAGCAATTTAAGTCATAGGAAGAGGGAAAGACTGATTCTGGGAGAGAGTTCCAGAGCTCAGCTGTTGAGTAGAAGAAAGTTTGAGAGTAACGTTTCACTCTTGGGTTGGAGAGTTGCACAGAGTAGGGGTGGGATTGAGTTGCAAGACGGGTACCACGTGCCCTACGTAAAGGAGGTGGTATGCACTGGGATAGCTCTGAGGAACACTGATTATTATAGTAGCGATAGAATAGCGAGAGAGATGCAACATTGCGGCGGAGAGAGAGAGATTGCAGAGAGTTGGTGAGTGGACGGGATTTAATGATACGAAAGGCCTTCCTTTCAACTTTGTCTAGGAGAGCAGTGTGAGAGGAACCTCCCCACACATGTGAACAATACTCAATACAAGGGCGCACTATGCCCCTGTACAGAGCAAGAAGCTGTGCAGGGGAAAAGAACCCCCTAAGGCGGTTGAGCACACCCAGCTTCTGGGAGGCTGCCTTAGCAAGACTGGTAATATGGTCCTTCCAAATGAGAGCAGAAGAAAAAGAGACACCAAGAATATTGAGAGAAGATGAAGGGTTGATTTTTGTATTGTTGAAGAATAAGGGATAGTCCGCTGGGAGATCCTGACGGGTAGATAGATGGAGAAATTGGGTTTTGGAAGCATTCAAGTTAACAAGGTTTTCTCTGCCCCAATTGGAAATAGTATTTAGATCAGAATTTAAGAGTTTTATGGCTTCATTACGTTTGTCGTTGAGGGATTGCTGGCTGGGGCGTTCTGAAAAACTAAAGGAGTAGTGCAAGGTTGAGTCGTCTGCGTATGAATGGATGGGAATTAAGGTACAGTTAAGGAGATCATTTATAAAAATTAGAAAGAGAATAGGAGATAGGACAGAGCCCTGAGGAACACCGGAGTTTATAGGGTGAGGAAGTGAACAATGGCCGTCCACAACCGCGGCTATGGAACGGCCGGAAAGGAAATTAGAGACAAAGGCACAGATGGAGGGATAGAAACCGAAGGAGGGTAGTTTAGAAATTAAAGATTTATGCCAGACTCATACCAGAGGCAGTACGCGCTGTTAATCTTGCAATGGGTGAAGACTAGAACACTGTACATTGAACGGTTATTGTGTGAAGTGGAAAATCTAAGTGAGTGTTTTGGCATGTTATTGATAACTGTCTGAATGCGGCAATGCAGTAATGGTGGCCACGGCTACAGTTTATTTACATTCGTTCAACAATTGATTATTGATAATTTATTACCGATTTATTTCACCATTGTAACCATTTCTAAGTCACTGTCGACTGTCAGTGTCGAGTCTTCGTCTGACCGTCGTGGAGGGTAGACGTACTGACCTCTCTCTCCGCTAATCGCCCTGCCTGACCACTCATCATGGCGAGCGGCAGCACTACAGTACCTACCCCTGTAGTACCTACCCCCCGTGCTACCGCCAGACGCTGCAGACGCTCTGTCAACGCTCTCACGATATCGATCATAATTTGAGTATTAACTACTCATCCTCTTCATTCTTGTGCATGAAAGGTGGTTAAGAGCACGTTTAACCATCCTGTAGCTTAGTAAGTAACACTGCACGATATTTCGCTGTGTATTGACTGATAAACTTTGTGTTTATCACAAGACTCCTGCTCGGACAGGGTGCCACTAGCGTCATCTATTGTTTTGTTTTGCTTTGTAAACAAACGCTCTCTTATTACTATTTTATATAAAATCGTAGCCCCTAATTTTACCCATTACCTACTGTAGTAAGTATCTATTTAACTGCCTTGTATGTAAGTAAAGCTTTGCATATTAATTTGCTAATAAACAATATTGTTTACTAACTAACCGCCTACAGGGACTAACGCCGACACCATTTTGTAAACAAACCTTTTTGGGGATTATACATATTAAATTCCAGCAAATTTTGTACCAAATTTAAGTGCATTCATTTATCTTTTCCCCCTAGATATATTCTTGACTTTTTCTCCTCAGACTGATTTTACTTTAAGCTAAGGGTGGTATTTGTACAAACTAACCTAGCCTAACCCAACCTGCCAAGCTTTTAACCTAACCCAAACCTAGCCTAGCCTATAGCCAGCCAATCTGTTTTATTATTAACTCTTGTAGATATTGTATTTAGTATCCTACTGTAGCTATATATATCTAATTTTAGTTGTTGCTTGCACGATCTTGTAATAACCTTTGACTGATACACTTTTTTATCTAAAAAGAGTAGGCTACTGCTTTACTAGGCTACAGTGACACCAGGGTCATCTGTTGACACAGTATATTAACCCCTTGTGTGCAGTCACACTTTATTTTTATATAATCTCTATTTGGTGAATTGTATATTTAGTTACATATTCTGTTATACATATATTTGTTTAAGGTTAGGTTATCACACCTGGTAGCCTATTTCTGTGAATTTCAATTTTATTATATTCGGTTAGGCTATTCAACGCTGGTAGCCTATTATTGCGTATTTCAATTTAAAAAAAAAAAACTTTTGGTTAGGCTATCGCCCCTGGAAGCCTAATTCTGCGTATCTCAACATTTTTGTTTTCGGTTAGGCTATCACCCCTGATAACCTATTTCTGCGTATTTCAGCATATTTGTTTTCGGTTGAAGTGATTGAAGTGTTTTTAAAGTGAGTGAAGTGTTGTAAAGTGAGTGAATTGTTTTTTAAGTGAGTGAAGTGATCTGAAGAAAGTGACTGTCACCATGCCTCGCGCTTGTGCGAACTGCGCCGGTAGGTTTGGTGAGTCCATGTTTGCTACTATCGATCTTCAAGTCTGCCGGCTCTGCCAGCAACGAGAGAATTTTACAGTGAAATTAGATGAGGCCTACAACAAGATCAACATCCTCAACATGAAGCTGGAATCACTCCAAGAGTTTGTAACACTCAACGTTGGAGTGCCACAAACTTCAATTGTCACCGCAACTCCAGCAGCCACCAACGCCCCAACGTAAACTGCCAACAATTCAACGCCTACAGTAGCCATTTCAACTGATGTTTCCGATACTCAAGATACAAATAGCGACTCTCTTCCCCCTCAAGACAACTTCCGTGTCGTGAGGAACAACGTTTGCCCCAAGACCAGGAAACACATACCGATTACCGAGTGTCAAAACCGTTTCCAGATACTCGCAGACTCAGATGACGAAGAGGAAATAGAAGAAGTCCGGCTCGTGGGAGACTCGATGATACGTGGTCAGCTCACAGAGTTTTGCGCCAGGGCACCTAAGACCAGGAAGCGTTTTTGTATCCCTGGTGGTGGTGTGGATGACGTAGTTGCAGCAGTTGACGAAGTATCAAAGCTGGCCCCAGCTAATACAATGTACGTCATCCACGTTGGATCCAACGATGTACAGCGAACCCGGTCGGAAGATTTGCTTTTAAAGTACCAGCAGCTGATCAAGTCGTTTAAGGAGAAGTCATCAAGGATCATCGTCTCAGGAATCGTCCCCCGGCTCGGTGTAGAGAGCCGATTTTACAACATAGCCACCAGCACAAATCGTTGTCTAGCAAACCTCTGCAGGAAGGAGAACGTGGGATTCGTCGACACCTGGGACAATTTCTACTACGATGACTATTTGTTTTCGGACGATGGAGTTCATCTGAACCAGGTGGGAGCAGCGCGTTTTGGGCGTCTTCTCAACGATGCGGTGAAGGATTTTCGGAGAAGAAATCGACTCAGCACAGGACAACCAGGAAGGAGGACCGAAGACAGCGAGGACGGCAATCTACAAAGGAATTAAATACTAATCCGTCAAGAACCGCGAATTTGGATAAAGCTCCACCAACACGACCCAAATTCAAAACCGTCAGGGATAACGACCGAGGACCGAGGACAGCCATGAATGTAAATGTAGATCCGACCAGAACCAATAATTTGAATAAAGACCGTTCCTTGAATCCCAAATCCAAAACTTTGAATGTTTTCTATGCAAACGCTCGTAGCATACGCAATAAATTTTCAGATTTAGAGGAACTAGTGTTTACAGAAAATTATGATGTGATTGGCATAACAGAATCTTGGCTCAATACACAAGATAGAGACTTTTTAGCAGAGTATTCACTTCCCGGTTATGTAATGTTTGAGAACAGCCGAATAAATAAAAATGGAGGTGGCGTTTTATTTTATATCAAAGAAAGTCTTAACCCGACCCTCGTGTCAAAACCTCAAATTGTGAACGTCGACACATCTTTTGTGCTAATAAAGAATAATAAAGGTACAAAAATAATACTTGCGTTAATATACAGACCTCCAGCTCAATCAGTGCAAACTGACCAAGAAATTTACGAACAAATTGCAGATGTAAGTAACTCACAAGATACCGTAATTTTTGGCGACTTTAATTTACCTGTGACCAAGGGGGGCGATACTCTTACTTCACACTCCGGACATGACTTGTATACGAACTTGCAAGAGAGTTCGCTTTATCAATTTGTTCGAATGCCGACCCGTGGTAATAAAAGCAAACTTCCATAAACTTAGAGCTATGTTTAAAGAAACTGACTGGAGCTTTTTAATTAACAATAACGACATAAATACATCTTGGAAGTTATTCGAAACCACTTACCTAAAAGCAGTGCAAGACTGCATACCATCGAAAATACGGCGTCCAGGCCATAATAATAAGCCCAAATGGTGGAATAAAGATATTTCAAACTGCCTGCTTGCTAAAAAAATTGCTAATGATAGATTAAAATCCTCACAAAATGACGAAGAACGGGTGAAATTTGTAGAGCTACGACGCAAAGCCAAAAAGTTAATTAAGCAAAGTAAAAAGACCTTAGAGTTACATATTGCGAATCAAAGTAAAACAAACCCGAAAGAATTCTATAGTTATATCAGAAAGAAAAAAGTAGTTACTTCAACTGTTGGACCGTTAGTCGATGAAAAAGGAGAATACACCAAAGACGAAGTACAAATGAGTAATGCCCTCAATACCTTCTTTGCATCAGTTTTTACAACAGAAGACCTCAGTGATATCCCTACACCATCGCCGATTCAGATTGATAATTCAGATGTTCTAAGCAATATCACCGTTACAGAGAGAGAAGTATTGAATTGTTTAGATAAACTCAAGGTAAATAAAACGCCAGGACCTGATACAATCTCGCCTAGAGTTCTAAAGGAAGCTAAGAATGAGCTCTCCAAACCACTGACATTACTATTCAATAAATCCTTGCAGTCTGGAACTATGCCTGATCAGTGGAAGCTAGCCAACGTAACACCGATATTCAAAAAAGGCAGCAAATCCCTACCCAGTAACTATCGTCCAATTAGCTTAACCTCAGTTGTATGTAAAATGCTAGAAACGGTCATACGAGACAGACTCGTAAATCACTTAGAGGAAAATAACATACTTAAAGATACTCAACACGGCTTTCGTAAAAAACGTTCCTGTTTAACAAACCTCTTAGACTTCTTCCACGATATCCTCAACCTCTACGATGAGAGTAAAGCTGTAGATATTATATACCTTGATTTTCAAAAGGCCTTTGACAAAGTTCCCCACAAACGTTTACTGCTAAAACTAAAAGCGCATGGAATACAAGACGGTGTGTTGAAATGGATAGAAAATTGGCTCAGCAACAGAAAGCAAAGGGTAGTCATAAACGGTAAGGCATCTAAATGGACCAATGTAAGTAGCGGGGTACCCCAGGGATCGGTACTAGGACCAATTCTCTTTCTAATTTACATCAACAACATAGATGAGGGTCTCACCTGCACAATCTCAAAATTTGCTGACGATACAAAAATTGCAAATAGCGTACTCTCAAAAGAACAAGTTGACGATATGCAACACAATCTAGATAAATTGTCATGTTGGGCCCAAATTTGGCAAATGAGTTTCAATGCGGATAAATGTAAAGTACTACATGTCGGATACCTAAATGAGAAAGCAAACTATTCGATGAATGGCACTCAGCTTAAGAATGTAAACAGAGAAACTGATCTGGGAGTAACAATATCGAGTAACCTAAAACCGAGTCAACAATGTTCAGAAGTTGTTAAGAAGGCAAACAAAATAATTGGCTTAATAGGCAGGTCATTTGAGCATAAATCCAAAGAAGTTATCCTAACCCTTTACAATTCCTTAGTCCGCCCTCTTCTGGAATACTGCGTTCAATCCTGGTGCCCTTATTACCAAAAAGATATAAACAAGCTAGAACGAGTTCAACGTAGAGTTACCAAAATGATACCTAGCCTAAAGAACAAACCATACGAAGAGCGTCTTAGAGAATTAAATCTATTTCCTTTAACCCAGCGCAGATTAAGAGGTGACTTAATTCAAGTGTTCAAAATCATCAAAGGCATCGACAATATGAACTGTAGTAAGTACTTCACTATCGACCAATCTAATTACACGCGGGGAAACGGTTGCAAAATTATTGGTAAATCTTTTAACTCGCACGAATCTAAGAATTTCTTCTTCAATCGAGTTGTCAACTTGTGGAATGGGCTTCCCCGAGACGTTATAGACTGCAGCACCGTTGATTCATTTAAATTCCGCCTAGACAAATATCTCGCATCAAACCCGCGACTGACTGCGTTTGTAAATGAATAACTTTATCCTCCCCTCAGTTACTAACCCATATGTCCCCTACTAACTTCCTAGTCCTGCCACGTTAGTGGCAGGGCAGTAGTTCCCTTTCCAATGTTCCCTTACCCACTCTAAACCACTGTTTGGTCACTTGATCCTCAGTGTTTTGGAGGACAAGCAACCTAGAAGGGTCACTAGACGTGTTGTTGCTTGATTTCCTTTGTACTCCTTTGTACTCCCTACCTCGACCCAGCCAACAGAACAACAAAAAGTGAATAGTGAACCGTCCTTAAAAAATCCTACACAGAACTATCTTGACAAAAACTTTACCAGAACTGACCTACGGAAGCATTGTCGTGACTTAGGCCTATCAAATGTATGGGTAAACAAACAGGTACTAATAGAGAAGATCATGGAACAATCACAAAGTTCAACCCCCTCTAGTGACACCCATCATCCCAATGAAAGTATTCTACCAACTACAAATGCAAATAGTGAAGACAATGAAACCTCAGCCGATAGTGAAGACAATGCAACCTCAGCCGATAACTCTGTAAACGTGAACAGTGACTTAATAAAGCTCAGTGAAGAAGTGAAATTAATTCAAGAAGCCTTAAAATATTTAAGTGACCGTGTAACATCGCTAGAACCCCGCACTCCTATTGAAGAAACGCTGACCTTCACCCCTTCACAACCTAGTACAATAACCGCTCAGTTAGATGACCTAACCTCACGGCTCACCTCACTAGAACAAACAAACAACATAGTCAACGTTGAGCGCCGAATCTCTGTTCTGGAGGAAACAATTGACTGTGAAAGTGCGACTGACAACCCGAACACACCTAACCAAACCACCGCTGTGAAGATGCTAATACTATAGTCAAACAGATCTTAACAGGCAGTCCTACCCGCGGTTACTCCCTTTACATTGGTGCCACATGTATAATCCCTAACAACGAAAATATATTTTATTTTTGGTATTAAGTACCTTAAGTCGGTTTGAAATGCTCAGGGTATTTCTACAGGTACAAAAAAGCTTTATTGTTTTATAATTAATTTGCTTATTAGTAAATTCATTGGACATTGTATACAGCTTGGCAACAAGGCTACTGCGACGTTGTCAGACGTCGGCCAAAAAAACTCATCACAAATTTCACGTGATGGCGGGCTGCCAGGCGCACGAAATTTATACTCTCACTTCATTTCATTCCTGACTTTGACACCATCCACAATGGAAGCCGCTCTAAATCGTCCCACCATTTGCATAGTCAGACAAAACAGATGGTACAGATGGTACAGAGGGGAAGCCTCTTAAAAAAAAATGCGCCGAAACTTTTACCTCTTGGGTGGTGTGGAAAAAAAGTATAAATATACAATGGTAATATATTACCAGTACATACATACGTACATACATATACATATATATATATATATATATATATATATACAGTATATATATATATATATATATATATCGAACCGTCGACCATCAGGACGATAGCCGACGCTTTAATCAATTACACCTCGGCAGACTGCCGTGGTGTAAACGGGGGGGGGGGGGAATAAAGTGGATGCAAGTGTGGTGTGGTGTATGCGGGGTGGGGGGGGGGGGGGGGGGCTTAGAGTGGTGTTGGGTGGGGGGGGGGTGATGTGTGTAGGGTGAGTGAGAGAGAGAGATAAATAGTAATATAATTTATTATAGCAATAATAATCTATGCATTCATGTGGGTACACAGTCTTACACATACAGTATATAGAGAGAGCCGATCTCCCTACATTGACCTTGAACGGGGGGAGAGGGGGGGGGGGGAGCTAGCGAGAGTAATTGGGAAAGGTTGTCGTACGGAAAGGGTCAAGTGGACAGGTGGCACCAGTGTAAGGGTAGGTGACCGCGCCCATAACCGCCTGTTTAGGTCTGTAGGACTATAGGAGATATCAACCTAAAAAATGTTAAAGCGTCAGATCTGAACAAAAACTGTGCAATTAGAACCCTGGATGAAGCTAATATAGACTTGATGAAATGCTGGGTGCAAGAAAAACTCTCATGGGCACCACAATAAAGCTTGATTTACGGCGGATTGTTCGACGCGATGGAAGGCAAAGCTCCCACAGATGTCATAGATAATCTAAGTGCGCTAGTGAGTACTCTAAAAAACAAAAATGAAAATATGGAAATATGGGTTAGTCAAATCGTACCGAGCCTACAATCTGACACACTCCAGGCCAAAATAAATGAACTGAATGAGCACATCCAAAACTGGGCCTCCGAAAATGGTATCACCACATTAAATCCCGACCTCTCCTTCAGGCTGGCAACCGCAGAAATTTATGAGGCCTGTTTCCTGGCACACGGTGACCACCAGGGCTCCCTCCTAAATAGGACTGGTGCAGTCAGGCTACTTGGGGCAATGGCCAAACAATACCCACCCTTCAACGACTGCTTAAACTGCTTAAACTGCTTAAACTTAATAAGAGAAACTCAAATGCAGAATTGAACAGAAGCCAACCTCAGGACAACAAACATCAGCGTGCAGACAACCCCAGAACCAGGCCCACCTCCACCCCCACCCGCCAGCTTGCACCAGGTCAAACCGACAAAGATGGGTGGCAGGTGGCTGTAAATCATCGCAAATCCTCACGACCTGGACAACTACAGTGGAACGTTCACGAGACGAGACAAGGTAGCAGACAGCATGGACAAGACCAGCGTTCTCCCCCCACCCAACCCCACAACCCCTCCTCACCAAGCGCGTCATCACCACGGGGATTATAGACCCGACAATCTCCACGTGAAAAAAACCTTAACCCTGAACACAAAACAGGTCACCACCCCCCTTCATACCCCCACCCCTCCCCCGCCCCCATATCACCACCACGTGGGCCGTGGGCAACTCATAGATCGGCAGGGAATAACAAGATACCAGGACAAGCGACAAGAAATCAACCCCCTCACTACCCCTCCTCCACCTTCTCCCCCTCTCTAAATAACAACAGATACTACCTTCAACCCCATTCTAACCCTCCACCTCACCCCACCAACTACACTTCACCTGAAAGTACTACATAATTATGACGAATTCCCACCCCTTCCCCGACACTCACAATCCCACTATCCCACCAACATTGACTGCGGTGAATTTAACCACCAACAAAGTAACTGTCGCTGCGATCATAAGATTCGATGTGGCAACTGTAACAACCTAGGTCATAAGAATAAGCTATGTGAATACTACATCAACTAGGAGTGTGGCAAAGAAGACAAAGCCGACTGTAACTCTGAACCATTTATAAAGGACTTACTTTCTATTGAACACATTAATGCTCAATCATTACAGAGTAACTTAGAGGAGGTAAAAATATTAATACATGACAGAAATATCGATATCCTATGTATCAGTGAGACTTGGTTATCTTCCCACACTCCTAACGCTTATGTGGATATACCTAATTATAATCTATACAGATGCGATAACAGCCGTGGGTCTGGTGTTTGTATTTATGTTAAACAGACCCTTAATTCAGTATTATTGAAACAAACATCGAACGACAGGCAGGTATTGAAGATATATGGGTAAGAGTTCAGTGTAGAAAATTACCCTCTATCATAATAGGCTGCATATATAGGCACCCAAAAACTCCCTCTGCCACATTTGATTATATCTCTAATGTCCTTCAAACAATATGTATGCATAAAAAGACGAGAACTTAGCATTGAAGATGGCATTTGAGGAAAACAAAAATGCCACTGGTGTAGGAAACCCGGACTCTTCCTGGAAGGTGGCATCTTCAAGAGGAATGAAATTTACCTTCCAGAAGCAGTATGTGACTGTTAAAAACAAGTATAGCGCCCTGGATGACGAGTGTGATGGCAGTGAAGGGGGAAAGGAGGAAGGAGATGACCCGTCTTACAGCGGGGCAGTGAGAGGAGAGGGGAGGAAATCTGCAGCTACTTCTGCTGCTACTACTTCTGCTACAGGCCGTCAACAGAAAACAGCTAAGTCTATTTTTAATTGTAGGGGATTCAATGGTTAAATACCTTGGTAGGGCTACTAACACACATGTTGGTAAAGTTGTCTGTCTGCCTGGTGCCGGAGTCGAGAAGGTGGCAGAAAAGCTAGATGGTGTCATGGAAGCGAGTGGAGAGGACCCCATCATCTTCCTCAACGCAGGGAGCAACGACATTTGGAAATGCAGGACTGAGGAGTTGCTCACCACGTACCAGGAAATGTTGGAGAGGATCAAGGAGAAGGGTGGAGTTCCTGTGGTACACAGTATCCTACCAAGAAGAGGGGTAAGGAAGGAATGGTCCTCCAGGGCTATTGGTGTAAATAGCCGGCTGGAGAAGTATTGCAAGGCAAATACTATTCCATTCCTGGATAACTGGACCCTCTTCTACGGTAAGGATGAACTGTATGCCCAGGATGGAGTACATCTCTCTCGACTAGGAGTTTCGACCTTAGCCAGCTCACTCGACAAGTTTGTTGCGGGGTTTTGTTAATAAACCATAGGTGTGTAAGTAAAATAGAATCCCAGCCACATGAAATTGATAGTAATAACGAACATTCTGATAGCGTAGCTTTTCCGTCTAGGTCCAGTAGTTCAACAGGTAAAAATAAATTAGTTAAAAACAATAGAAAAATAATTGCAAATACAAGTAATAGTTTGAGGGTTTATTATACAAATTGCAGGAGTTTATGTAACAAAATGAACGAACTTAGAGCACTGGTTAGCAAAGAAAATATAGACATAATAGCGCTAACTGAAACATGGATTAATACAGAAACCAGGCATTTTTTAGCAGAGTTTGATATACCGGGATATAGTTTGTTTAAATATGACCGAACAAGTAGGAGGGGCGGCGGTATAGCAGTGTTTGTCAGGAGTTCATTAAAAAGCTGTACTAAATCAGGTATTAGAGTAAATAATGAAAATGAAAGTGTTTGGGTAGAAGTTAACGAAGGTAGTGAGACTTTAGTTATTGGAGTTATGTATAGACCGCCAAATATGAGTAGAAATGACGGAACATCATTATGGGAGGAAATTAAAATAGCATCAAGGCTTAGCAACGTGTGCATTATGGGGGATTTTAATTTCCCTAATATAGATTGGCAGCAACAAATAGGACACTCTGATTCAAAGGAGTTTATTGAGGTAGTACAAGATAGTTTTTTATCTCAATTCATAGATACGCCGACTAGAGGTGAAAATATTCTCGATTTAGTTTTCAGTAACAATGAACATATGATAAATAGTGTAGACATCGGGGACCACCTAGGAAATAGTGATCACAATTCTGTGTATTTTAATATACAATGGAAAGGTAATATCAGAGAGAATACAATATTAATACCTGACTTCAGAAAAGCCAATTATGGTGGGTTAAAGGAAGCCCTGTTAGCGGACCCTATGGTCAAAAAATTAAGTCGATCCAGGTGTCCAAATGAGTGTATCCTTTCTCAGGCACCTGTCATCTTAAGTCAGGAAGAGACGTCAAACTTGGTAGATACATACGATAATTTTATCAAGTCAGTATTCAATGCGCAAAATAAATACATCCCCAAAAGAAAATTTAGATCAACACAGAACCAACCCAAATGGATGAATAATAGACTATTAGATCTTCTAGGAAAAAAGAGAGGAAGATATAGAAAAAATAAAAAAGGCGAAATTCACCTGCTTGCTTACTATCAGAATCTATCACGACAGGTAAAAAAGGATATTAGTAAAGAAAAAAGAAATTATGAAATTAAGGTTGCCAATGACTCAAAAAATCATCCTAAAGCTTTTTACCAACTATATAAATCCAAGGTTAGAGATGTAATTGGTCCCCTTAAAACTTCGATAGGAGAAATGACAGAAAATGATTTAGAAATGTGCAGTACATTAAATAGTCAATTTCTTTCCGTTTTCACTAATGAAAATTTGCCACAGTTTCCAGAAGTCCGTAAGGTATACAGCGATAGTATAGATAATAGGTTAAGTACGGTTACTATAAGTAGAAATGATGTGCTTAAGGAAATTGACAGACTGAAACCTCATAAATCGCCTGGTCCTGATGAGGTATATGCTAGAGTATTAAAAGAATGTAGGGATGAGTTAAGTTACCCATTAACATTTCTATTTAACAAGTCATTAGAAACAGGTATAGTTCCAGAAGCTTGGAAGCTTGCAAATGTAGTTCCGATCTTCAAAAAAGGTGATAACTCAATAGCATCCAATTACCGTCCCATTAGTCTCACTTCAATCATAGGAAAGCTACTAGAGTCAATTATTGCTAGGAAAATGAGAAACCACTTAGAAACATTTAACTTAATCAATTCTTCTCAGCATGGATTCACTCAGGGACGGTCTTGCCTTACTAATTTGCTTAGTTTTTTTTCAGAGGTATATGAAGCAGTAGATAATGACAAGTCATATGATATTATATATTTAGATTTCAGTAAAGCTTTCGACAGAGTCCCTCATGAAAGATTGATGAGAAAGGTTGAGGCACATGGAATAGGTGGGGCGTTGTTAGGATGGATTAGGTCATGGCTAATTGGTAGGAAGCAGAGAGTCAGCATAAATGGTACCAAGTCAGAATGGGGAGCAGTCAAAAGTGGTGTCCCCCAGGGATCGGTATTAGGTCCCCTGTTGTTTCTTATATACATAAATGACCTAGATTTAGGTATAACTAGTAGGATAAGTAAATTCGCAGACGATACTAAATTAGGGAGATCAATTGATTCAGATAGCGATATAGAGTGCCTCCAAAGGGATCTAGATACATAAGAACATAAGAACATAAGAAAATGGGAGTCTGCAGAAAGCCGATTGGCCTAAGCAAGGCAGATCCCTGTCCCACACAACCCCAATTCAATTACAAAGCCCAATTATAGGCTTCACACTCTAATACCCTGAGGATCATCTTACCAAAACGGTTAGAGATTAACGCAGGATTATGGGGGTCTGCAGAGCGCTGATTGGCCCAACCCTGCTGATCCCCCTTCACACCCAACCCTTCTCGTCCATATGCTTATCCAATATTATCTTAAAGCTCCCTACAGTTTTAGATCCCACTATAGCACTTGGTAGTCCATTCCACCCATCTACAACTCTGTTACCAAACCAATATTTACCTATATCTTTTCTGAAACAAAATTTATCTAATTTGAAACCATTGGTACGAGTTCTTTCGCTATCACTGAGCTTTAGTACATTTGTCATGTCCCATTTGTTAATCCCACTAACCCACTTGAACACCTCTATCATATCCCCTCTAACTCTGCGTCTCTCTAACGAATGTAAACCTAATTTCTTCAACCTTTCTTCATACGGAAAATTTCTAATATTATGGATCATTTTTGTCATTCTACGCTGAATTCTCTCCAATGAATCTATGTCCATTCTGTAATAAGGACACCAAAATTGGACAGCATAATCCATATGGGGTCTCACTAATGACAAGTAAAGTTTTAAGATAACATCAGCAGTTCTGTTACTCACACTCCTAGAGATGAACCCGAGAATCCTGTTTGCCTTATTACGAACGCTTATACACTGTTTTCTAGGCTTCAAATCATTGCTAACAAACACACCTAGATCTTTCTCGCAGTCTGAATTTTCTAATTCTAAATTAGCTAGTTTATATTTAACATTTGTTTGCATCTT
The DNA here is from genome assembly GCA_032716605.1 of Paralithodes platypus. NCBI lineage: Eukaryota > Metazoa > Arthropoda > Malacostraca > Decapoda > Lithodidae > Paralithodes > Paralithodes platypus. The sequence continues at coordinate 12,815,528 of CM064538.1, read as the reverse complement.
CCCTATCTTTAATACCTTGCATTTGTCAATGTTAAACTTCATCTGCCAATTTACTGACCATTCATGTAAGGCATCTAGATCCCTTTGGAGGCACTCTATATCGCTATCTGAATCAATTGATCTCCCCATTTTAGTATCGTCTGCGATACCTTACATGAATGGTCAGTACATTGGCAGATGAAGTTTAACATTGACAAATGCAAGGTATTAAAGATAGGGAAGATGCAAACAAATGTTAAATATAAACTAGCTAATTTAGAATTAGAAAATTCAGACTGTGATAAAAATCTAGGTGTGTTTGTTAGCAATTATTTGAAGCCTAGAAAACAGTGTTTAAGCGTTCGTAATAAGGCAAACAGGATTCTCGGGTTCATCTCTAGGAGTGTGAGTAACAGAACTGCTGATGTTATCTTAAAACTTTACTTGTCATTAGTGAGACCCCATATGGATTATGCTGTCCAATTTTGGTGTCCTTATTACAGAATGGACATAGATTCATTGGAGAGAGTACAGCGTAGAATGACAAAAATGATCCATAATATTAGAAATCTTTCGTATGAAGAAAGGTTGAAGAAATTAGGTTTACATTCGTTAGAGAGACGCAGAGTTAGAGGGGATATGATAGAGGTGTTCAAGTGGGTTAGTGGGATTAACAAAGGGGACATGACAAATGTACTAAAGCTCAGTGATAGCGAAAGAACTCGTACCAATGGTTTCAAATTAGATAAATTTTGTTTCAGAAAAGATATAGGTAAATATTGGTTTGGTAACAGAGTTGTAGATGGGTGGAATGGACTACCAAGTGCTATAGTGGGATCTAAAACTGTAGGGAGCTTTAAGATAATATTGGATAAGCATATGGACGAGAAGGGTTGGGTGTGAAGGGGGATCAGCAGGGTTGGGCCAATCAGCGCTCTGCAGACCCCCATAATCCTGCGTTAATCTCTAACCGTTTTGGTAAGATGATCCTCAGGGTATTAGAGTGTGAAGCCTATAATTGGGCTTTGTAATTGAATTGGGGTTGTGTGGGACAGGGATCTGCCTTGCTTAGGCCAATCGGCTTTCTGCAGACTCCCATTTTCTTATGTTCTTATGTTCTTATGTTAACCGCTACAATAAATATCAGTAAACCCAAATTTTCGCCTACTGTAAGATCATTTCGAGAATTAAAAAATTACAGCAGTGACACATTCTGTCAGCATATTCTTAGCAAGATAAACAATATTAACAGAATACTCCACACAGACGATGTAAATGAGCAAGTTAACATATTAACATCAATCTTAAATCAAAGTCTAGAGCACTGTGCCCCTATAGTTACCAGATACATTAGTAGACCCCCCCGCCCCCTGGATGAATGACGCAATTAAAGAAGCCATAAAAGCTAAAAACGTAGCACATAAGAACTTAAAAGAAGACAGGTATAACACAACATTACAGAGTCTTTACAAAAAACGTAAAAAACAATTTACAAAACTTATAGTAACAACAAAGAAAGAATACTATCATAATGAACTCTTAAACTCAAAAAACAATATTGCCTCTACTTGGAAAATTGTAAAATCATTAGTTCCCCCCTCCAAATCCAAATCCAACGCCTCACCAACTGATATTGATCAATCCAACGCCGAACATTTCAATGCTTTCTTTGCAAACGTTGGAAAAAGGACAAATGAAAAAACCAGGGCATCCCTAAATAATATCCAAGACTCGACAGCCGATAATGAAAATAACAATAACAATAACGACCTCTCCTCCCATTTTCTTCCCCAACCCGTTGATACAAACACAATTATCTTAACAATAAAGCACCTACGTAATACTAAATCTTTTGGGTGTGATAACATTTCTCTCCGATTCATTAAAGATTCATTACCTGTTATTGCTTTTTACCTTACAATCATTATTAACACCTCCATTGTCACTGGTATTTTTCCTACGGTATGGAAGCACGCTATCGTCACCCCCCTTTTTAAAAGCGGAGATAATAACGACGCCACTAATTACCGACCAATCTCATTACTCCCCATTTTTTCAAAAATACTCGAAAAGATTGTCGCTAATCAACTATCAAATTTCCTAGAAACTAATAAACTACTCTCAATATGCCAACATGGATTCCGACCAAAATTATCCACTGAAACGGCCCTTACAGTTGTCACTAATGCAATATTTAATAATATGGATAAAAAACAAGTATCTTTGCTAACCTTGTGTGACCTCTCTAAAGCATTTGACAGTGTCCATCATAACACCCTTATAAATAAACTAATTAAATTCAAAGTTAACCCATTCTGGTATAGAAGTTATCTAAATGAAAGATCGCAATCAGTTCTTATGAATAACATACTATCCTCAAAATTACCAGTAACATACGGTGTTCCTCAAGGATCAATTTTAGGTCCATTATTGTTTATTATATTCGTAAATGACATGCTTATGTTCTTATATTCTTATATTAAATATATCAAAGACTGTACACTAGTACAATATGCCGATGACACACAACTTATACTCAGTGACTCGGCAAATAATTTTGGCAATCTAATTACTAAAACGGAAGAAATACTACAAAAACTGAGACTATATTTTATACAAAATGGATTAATGATGAACGCTGATAAAACCCATTGCATATTCATAGGCACTCGTCAGGTACTTTAAAAAATACCCAGTAATGCCACCATACGCCTTAATGACAGCACTATTGAACCTACCACTCACGTAAAAAATCTAGGCATATATTTTGATAGACATATGAACTTTGATGTCCACATTAGTGAAATGAGTAAAAAAGTAGTAGGGACACTTATGTATATCAATAGAATAAAAGATCACTTTGACAAATCAACTAGAACAATCATTGTACAAACACTAGTGCTAAGTATAATAAATTATTGTAGTGTAATTTGGGGTTCATCAAATGCTACCCAAATATCCAGAGTGCAAAACCTTCAGAATTTTGCTGCTAAAGTGGCTGACGGTAAGTCAAAAAAGTTTGATCATGTCACTCCTATATTAAAGGAACTAAGATGGTTAAATATTAAACATAAAATAACGCATGACACACTAATAGTTATTTTCAAATACTTAAACAAGCTTTACCCAGAGTATCTACTAAGTCTACCCACAGTATTCAATGTAACAGCCAGCACAACGAGACAACAAAATATTCTTTTTATTCCGAATGTTCAAACAGACATAGGGCAAAACAAATTAACGGTAAGAGGACCTGTACTTTGGAACAAACTCCCAGTTAATGTACAAACTTCCAGTAGCCTAGGAACCTTTAAGACTAATGTTAAAACCTTCCTGCTAAACTCTGCTTATGATTAAATTAATGTTCATAAGAAATCTGTAGACATGACCCTCTCTCTATATATATGTATGTATGTGTGTGTGTATGTATACATGTGTATGTATATGTGTGTATGTATATGTATATATCTCTCTCTCTCAACCCTAAATCACTCTATGTCTGATTCCCACCCCAATTTTAATCCCTCATAATCCCCCGCGCTGTCATCTCTCTCTCTCTCTCTCTCTCTCTCTCTCTCTCTCTCTCTCTCTCTCTCGCTCTCGCTCTCGCTCTCTCTCTCTCTCTCTCTCTCTCTCTCTCTCTCTCTCTCTCTCTCTCTCTCCAGTACCGGGTATGTCTTAGTTAAACAGCAGATCTTTAAATTTTAATTTTAATTGTATACACTGTTATGTTCTTATGTAAAAATATAATACTGTATTAAAGAGAACGTTACTGTATTTAGATAGGCTATATGAAGGTGTCCTACCCTGAGCCAGGTGCAAGGGCTAACCTAATAATCCACAGGCTTATCTGCCCTCTTAATCTACATAGATCTGAGCTGACCTACTTGGTGTGTTTGTAATTACAGCTTAGGAATTGTGGTCCGTCACACCTGGTCTGAATACACAACTAACAACTGTATGTCTACTGTATGTAACACTAAATTATGTATTATGTATTAGTATTGTAACTACTTTGAAAACACTAAACCCCCAACTGTATATAATTATATTTGTAAATACTATGTAAGAAGAATAACCACTGTCAGTGGAAATAAACTTTATTATTATTATTATTATTATTATTACTTTCATGCATCGTTTGCGACTACTGAAAAGCAATACAAGCTTGCAAGAGGTCCACAACCAAGCAAAAGTCAGGTGACTGAGTGGCTATATATTTCGGTTTTGTTGGTTATACGGACCATCCGCTAGGACAACAAAACTTCTTCTAGTGCGGTTTTAACCCGGCAACGGCGAGAAAGCTCTTAAGAAGTTTTACTGGGCAACAGCGGCAAAGCTCTTAAGAGGGAAGGCCTAAACAAAAAAACTTTAAAAGGCCCCAGTAGCACTTAAAACAATTTTTCTTGGCCTTTTCCTCAATACTTCATATCACTCCTCCACATCCCCTCTTTCCACCCTTTCCCCTCCCCCCTTCAATTATCATCTATTTTCCCTATTATTCCCTAATTCGTTGGTATATTTTCATGTAAGCATCTCCAAGCCAGTTCTATGGTGTGGTCATGTGACTAGCGAGTGTGTTGCGTAAGGGAGAGTGTGAGTGAGTCAGTCAGTCAGGGTTGAGGCCTCGCGAAGGGAGGGGCTGCCTCACTTTGCTCCACAATTCATGAATGGGCTGCTCCATGTTTATTCGCGATTTTGACCATAAAAACATTATTCCCACTTGTTTTATTTTTGTTACAGGTTACTATCTTCATAGTGAAGGTAAAATAGGCGCATATGAATAAGTAATAACGATATTTATCGTAAAATGACGATTATAGGCATGAATGGAGCCAAATATCGTTGCCCAGAACAGTGGTGTTCAATACACACAGCTCGCCTTTTATGGGTTAAGCCATGAAATAATGCACAGGATCTATGGAGGCCAGCCGGGCATTACGGGGCAAACTCGATATGAACTCCATGTCAAACGTGATCCTACCTGTCTCCACCAATAGCAACTAACTGGAAAGGAAACAACACTATCTCTATTATTAAGTTCATGGTAACCTTGTGTATATTACCTTCCAGTTCTATATAATATACTGTATATATATATATATATATATGTGTACTGTATTCGGGGGTAGCAGTACTCACCGAAGCTGCTGAAGGATTGCCGAAACAACACAAGGTAAACATAATGTAGGTAGTTGCCATAACATTAACCTGGTACAAGTACTGGAAAGATTAGTTGCATTTAGTTGCCTTACCAGTTATAAGCAGAATATTAATGTGAATTATTTACCATATCCGCTTTGAATACAATGTTCATGATATACAAAATATATTATGTTGTGAGCGCATTAAATTCTGTTGACCGTTTGTAGCATAATATGCTATTAACACTCCACGAGCGGCTAGGTCGGTAACTTTTACTACCTGCCAAGCGGGGGGTTTTACCCTAAACGAGCTTATTTCCGTGCTCTTTTTCATGCATAAACAAGAGCCAGAGCGTAATACAAGTATGTATCCGTGAAAGGGCGATAATTGAGCTTTCCAATGACACCAGAACCATCCTTCTACGATCACGGGTTCTCTTGTAACGATCGTGCAACCGAAGGGCAAAATCGCTAAAATACGGTAATTTCCTTACATAATTCCCTGTGTAGCTCGGCAGTGAGTGTGGGTGTGTGTGGAGTAGGGCCCAGTGCTGGCGCGAGAGCCGTGCCGAACGGTCAGAGCCGACCTACGCTCCTCCCACCATTCGTCTCTCTCTCAGAGCCAAATATTGCTCAGAATTGCACACTGCCTTAAGTTGGTCCCCGCCACATAGTCCTTTCTTCTCTAGGCCGACTTAAGTCGGGCCCCGCTAAACAAGGGTTAAGGGGTGACAGGAAAAACAAAGTATTTGTAATTACGCCGAAGGGCGTCATTTTACAGTATGCTATAGGCTACTATAGTACAATTAAATGATAAGATACATAATTTTGTGTTCAAAGTATATGTATCCAACTCTAGCTCTTCCCAAGCTTTTCTTGCATCTAGCCAAAAACCTCTCGAACAATGTCTTCCTCATCTTTCCCTCCCTTTTTCCAATCTGATGGAACAACTATCATTTCATCCTCTGACAAAGCTGAGCTCTTTGCTCAAACCTTCGCTAGAAACTCCAACTTAGATAATTCAGGTACTTATGCCTCATTTCCCAATCTCTTCTAAAGATGTACTTTCTACCTTCTTTGGGTTTAATACTAAAATGACATACAGTCCTGATGGTTTTCCTCCTGTTGTTCTCAAAAACTGTGCTTCCGTGTTGACTCCCGGCCTAGGCATATACTTCCGTATCTGCCTCTCCTCTAATGTCTTCCCTTCTTACTTGAAGCTTACTCTCATTCAACCTGTCCCAAAGAAGGGTGACCGCTCTCAACCCTCCAACTATCGTCCAATTGCTCTAATTTCTTGCATCTCTAAAATGTTTGAAACTATTCTTACTTCAAAATTTCTTAAGCATTTATCTTCTCATAATCTACTCTCAAATCGCCAGTATGGCTTCCTTAGCCCGGCAAGCGCGATAGGCCTCACGGAAGGCTTCCTATAGGGAACGCGATAGGCCTCACGGAAGCAAGACCATAAAAAAAGCCTTCCAAAAAAAAAAGGGCCTATCAAAACAAAGGATTTTGTCTCTAGGTGAGATAATTCCCCTCTAGTACTCATCCATGTGTTTCTCACCCCTCCCCCTCCCCTCCTTCCCCACCTTATTCCCCCCTCCCCCCCTCCTCAATTATCACCTATTTATCCTCTTATTATCATCATTTATCGGTTATTTTTCTCTCCCGCGATAATGTAGCACAAGTGGGTTGCATAAAAGATCGTTATGCAACACCCAGACACCGGCACACACCGCCCCGCTCGTCTCAGTTGACTCCCAGACAGCGAGAGGGGAGGGCTGCCTGTGGCTCTCTCTCGCCTGAGATTATGACCGGGTGGCCAATATCTTCGTTTTTCACCACCCAAATGCTTTTCCCACTTATTTTAGCACTCTTGAAGGCTCATATATCCATCATATATGTAAAATAAAAGCATACCGAAAACAAATAATGCTTTATATTGTAAATATAACGAATTCTGTCAGAATCCAGGGCTAGAAATGCACAAATAACTACCCTAGCACCTAGGTCTATATCGCGCTTGTCAGGTTAGGGGTCGCTCTACTGGCAATCTTCTTTCATATCTTACTAACTCTTGATCATCCTCCTTTTGGGACTTCGGTGAGACCTTTTCTATTGCACTAGACATATAGAAGACTTTCGATTGAGTCTGGCACAAATCTCTAATATCTAAACTACCCTCCTTCGGTTTTTATCCCTCCATCTGTGCCTTTGTCTCTAATTTCCTTTCTGGTGGCTCCATAGCTGCTGTTGTGGACGGCCATCATTCATTTCCTCATACTATCAACTCCGGTGCTTCTCAGGCTTCTGTCCTATCTCCAATTATCTTTCTAATATATATAAATTATCTTCTCAATCTACCTCACGTCCTATCCACTCATATGCTGATAACTCTAACTTACACTATTCAACTAGATTTCCAGAACGCACCAGCAAACAATACCTCAAAAAAAAAAAAAAAAAAAAAAAAAAAAAAAAAAAAAAAATTATGAAGCCATAGAAAACCTTTGATCTAAGTACCATTTCCAATTGGGGCAGAGAAAACCTTGTTGATTTCAATGCTTCCAAAACCAAATTTCTCCATCTATCTACCCATCAAGAAATCCCAGAGGACTATCCCTTATACTTCAACAATACAAAAATCAACCATTCATCTTCCCTCAGTATTATTGGTGTCTCTTTTTCGTCTGATCTCTCTTGGAAAGACCATATTAACACTCTTGCTGAAACGACTTCCCAGAAACTGGGTGTGCTCAACCGCCTCCAGGGGTTCTTTACCCTTGCACAGCTTCTTGCTCTGTACAGTTGCACAGTGTGTCCTTGTGTTGAGTATTGTTCGCATTTGTGGGAAGGATTATCTCACACAGCACTTCTAAACAAAGTAGAAAAGAAAGCCTTTCATCTCATTAACTCCCATCCACTCACCAATTCTCTGTAATCTTTCTCTCTTTGCCGCAATGTTGCATCTCTCTCATTATGCTATCGCTATTGCAATAATCAGTATTCCTCAGAGCTCTCTCAGTGTATACCTCCTCTTCTACGAAAGGTACGTAGTACCCGTCCTGCGACACAATCCCACCCCAACTCTGTGCAACTCTCCAACCCAAGAGTGAAACGATACTCACAATCTTTCTTCTATTCAACATTTGAGCTCTGGAACTCTCTCCCTGAATCCATCTTTCCCTCACCCTATGACTTAAATTGCTCCAAACTCTGTGTGTCAAGACATTTTGGCTCGAGCATTCCTTGATTTTGGTCCTGTTTCTCGTTCACTCTGGGGGACGCACTCGTTCTAGGCAGTTTTGCCTTTTGTATCCCTCATTCACATATAAACAAAAACTTGACCCTGAATCATGACATATTTAATAGGTAATTTTACTGTACAATCTTAATAGCGTGTGACTACTACATACTATGTAGTAGTATTAAATATGTCATGGTTCACGGTAGAGTACATGTACTTTATACAAACAGTTATGTATCTTATCATTTAATTGTAATATGGTATAGCGTACTGTAATGTGACGTCCTTTGGCGTAATTACAATTGTTTTCCAGGAGAGAGAGAGAAAGAGAGAGAGAGGTGCGGTAGACAGGTTAAAGTAAGATAGATCATAACAACAATTTTAAAGCCTAGTACCAGAATACGTATTGGGTGGTATATACTGTATATATACCGGTGTATACCTACACTTCAATCAATATTCCAGTTTATATACTACTGGAATCTGGAATGCTATTACAAAATGCATTATTTGTACTTGCAAATTGATGGATATTTTGAAGGAAATACAACATATTACAGAGTCTTTCACAAGACTATCCTTTACAAGTTGACTTCCTTGTCTTACCCTCCTCTTTTTCACTCTGACGGTACCACCATCATCTCTTCCTCCGTGATATTTGAATTTTTCGCTCAGACTTTCGGTAATAACTCCACATTGGATGATTCAGGCGCTACTCCTTCCTCTCCACCCCCCTCTCACTTACTTATGCCTAATATCCTAATATCTTCCAAGGAAATACTTTTTGCCCTCTCTGGGCTTAATACTAAAAAAGGTGTACAGACTGGAGGTGCTCCTCCTCCTGTTGTACTCAAAAACTGTTTTTCCATTCTGACTCCCTGCCTAAGCAAACTCTTCCGTGTCTATATTTCCTATAACGTCTTCTTTCTTTCTTGCTGGAAGTTTGCTTCATTCAACTTGTTCCAAAGATGGGTGACCGCTCTAAACCCTTCAACTATACTCCAATTGCTTTCATCTCTTGCATTTTAAACTATTCTTAATTCATAATTTCTTAAGGATTTATATTTTCATGGTATTCTTTCAGATTCCATTATGGTTTCCTTAACTCCCAAAAATCGGGCATGCTTGTTTACATGACCGTAGTGCTGGGCGGGTATACTTACCGAAAACGAGCTTCTTTCCATGCTGCTCTTTTTCATGAATAAGCAAGAACCAGAGCGTAATACAATTATATATCCGCGAAAGGGAAATAATGGAGCTTTCCAATGACACCTGAATCATCCTTGTACGACCACGGGTACGACCGTGTAACCGTAAGCGAAAATACCCTAAAATGAGGTATTTTTCCAATTTGTTTCCATGTTGAGCGAGGTAGGGAGGTGGTGATGAGATATAGTGCGTGTCAGTGACAGCCACATGGTGGTGGCGAGCGGTCCGAGGCCGGCTATCGTCCCCCTAACTATCGCGTGGCCTCTCTTTCATAGCTCATAATGTCCTCAAAATGGCACCTGTCATATGAAGGGCACCGCAGGGGTGCCAAATATTCTTTCTCCCATCATATGTCGGTCACCGTCGTCAGTTGACAGTTAAGGTCCGCTCTACTGGTGATCTCCTTGCTTATCGTACTAACTCTTGGTCATCCTCGCTTGGGGGCTTCGGTGAGACTTTGTATATTGTGCTAGACATTTCGAAGATTTTCGATGAAGTCTGGCACAAATCTCTAATTTCCAAACTACCCTCCTTCGGTTCCTATCCCTCCATCTGTGCCTTTGTCTCTAATTTCCTTTCTAACCGTACCATAGCTGCAGTTGGTGGTGGCCATCGCTCACTTCATCAACCTATTAACTTTGATGTTCCTCAGGGTTCTGAATTATCTCTGGTTCTTTTTCTTATATTCATTAATTATCTTCTCAACTGATCTTCCAATCTTGTCCACTCATATGCTAATGACTTTACCTTACACTATTAAACTAGTTTTTCACAACAATTCAGCACGCAATCACTTCAAAACTCATATGTCGAGGTCATAGAGCTTCTATCTCCTGATCATTCAATTATTTCTGATTGGGGTAGAGTAAATCTTGTTACTTTTAAAGCTTCCAAGGCCCAATTTCCCCATCTATCTACCTGTCAAAATCTTCCCCAAGACTTTCAAATACTCTTCAACAATACACAAATCAACCCTTCACCTTCTGTTAACCCGTCCAGCCCCGGCTAGTTTTGCAATGTTTGTTCACCAGAACTCGGCCGGTTTTCAAAATTTTTGTTTATTCCAGAAACAATAGCGAATGGGTTAGGAATGAAGGAAAAACCACGAAAAACCGCTCAAAAAGCTTAAAGAATGGTCCTACAGAGCCCCCGAAAACGTATTTTACAAGAGTAAAAAATTTAAGGCAATTACCCCAAAAAACCAGGTTATTGCGCGCTCACGCGCACGCACTTGGACTTTGAGAGTTTTCAACCATCGGCACGGTTGCGTGGGATACGTACACAGTTCCCATACAAATCTGAGCCCTCTTGAGTGGCTACACCTGAGGTTACGGTCGGCGCAATTAGGGTGACGCGCCAGGCACGTCTCTGGGGCTGTGCGTTACATACATCGCCGACGCGTCAGGCGCGTCGCTGGGGCTTTACGGGTTAATATTCTTTTTGTATCTTTTTCATCCAACCATTCATGGACAAATTATAATACCACTCTTGCTAAAACGGCTTCCCTGAAGCTAGGTGTGCTTAACTATCTCTATGGGTTTATTCACCTCTGCACTGCTTCTTACTCTGTATAGGAGCACATTGTGTCCATGTATCAAGTATTTTTCACCTTTGTGGGGAGGTTCCCCCCATAACGCACTTCTCGGGCGGGTGCCCAACCCCGAAAAGGGTTGAAATAGGGGAGCTATCCCCCCGCCAAAGGCGGCTTTCTAGGGCCTTTCCTAGCTGATGCAGAGAGGATTGGGTTCTAGTCATGTGGTGATGGGCTGGTCTATCAGAGTGAGAACTGAGCAATCTATGCCATACCCATAGCTTACTCTGACTGTTCCTTTTACTTATATATTTTCTAGATCTCAAGTGACGGCGTCTCTAACGTGGATTGACCTCCCAATCTGCCAAGATTGGAAGCCAAAGCGTCACATTTTTCCCTTGCCCCTCAACTTTTTCTTCATAATTGCTGAGGGGCACAGGGCCCTGGGTGTTGGCTTCCCGGGCGTTTCCGCACCCTCCTCAAGCTCCCCGCCATGGAATGGCTTCGGTCACCCAGGCTTTATTGTGGTCGGCGGGGAGGGTTCTGTGGGGGCGCTCGGTTATGGCCTTGGCCTTGCTCGGGGCCTTGGGGCTGTTCGGCCAGGCAGCTTGGGGAACAACAACAACAACAACAACAACAACGCACTTCTCGAAAGAGTAGATTCATAAGCATTTCGCCTCATAAACTCACTTATTTTTACTAGTTCCATACAATCTCTTTTTTATGGATGCACGTCTGTTGCATCTCTTTCACTCTTCTTCTCTGTTACAATAATCAGTGTTCTTCATAACTCTCAGTGCAGACCCCCTCCCCGCCTGTAAGCACAGTTCCATATATATATATATATATATATATACACAGTGTTGGTGGTGTAATGGTTTAGATGCTTGTGTTCGAATCCCGGGACTGTCATATGTTTTCATTAGTTTATTCAAGTGCATTGGGATTTGTAATGGATGATTAATGTTAAGAACTGGGTGTTCCTTAATTTATATTGGTTCAGGATCTAGTGTCTAGCAAGGCTGGTCATAGTGATCGTGGCCCCATTCATTGTTCTTTCCTCTTACTAAAACATTAGGCTTTCCATAATGCAGTTGGGTCTAAGTACATGATTAGATTGATATCTAAAATTCTAAAAAGGATATTAATCGTGATCGTGTAGTCAACATTTAAGTGTGTTGGTGTTGGTGGTGTAATGGTTTAGATGCTTATGTTCTGGGTGTGGTGTCTCGAGTTTGAATCCCGGGGGAAACCATATGCTTTCATTAGTTTATTCAAGAACATTTGGGTTTGTAATGGATGATTAATGTTAAGAACGGGGTGTTCCTTTATATTTATATATATTTAAATTGTGAAAATGTTTTCACATTAAATAAAAACAATGTCTAACTTTTGAATATCAGTAACTAGAGGTGAGGATTCAGACAACATTCTCATATAATAATTCGCATACAAATACTAATACACTTAATTATCTTGTATGATTATTGGATATGTTTAATGCCTGTTTTACTCATTGATACAGTTTTGAGCATATGTCTAATGACAATAATAACTCATAATATTTTGTTTTCCTACTTACGGTTCTGTCCTGTAACTTTCACAAGTCTCCCCATAAATACAATAGTTTCCCCCAGCCGCCTCCACCATAAAGACCTGAAAAAAACTGTTTCACCTCTCCAGTCAGCCAATAGAAAATGGGAGTTTCGTACTACCTTCCCCACGACGGTAGAACTTGAGGGGCCGTGGGACGTCCCTCGAGATCTACAGTCAAGTTTCTCTTTTGACAAGAAATAAATGAATCTTCTGTGGCAAAGTCAGTGAACTGACCTATTTGTATATTCAGTAAAGCCAACCCTTGATGTTTGGCCCTCGGCGACCCGTCGCTCCCGAAGGAAGGAGGTTGTGTTAGTAAGACTAAGAATACATTATAATTTTCTGACTCACATGAACCCTTATATCGACCGTGTATCCCGCCGCAATGTTCCACCTGTGGTGGGATGTACTGCAGGGCGAATAACGTCCCCATCACTTTGGATTCGATCTTGGGTGATGGGGATGTTGGTGTGGTTGACAGATTGATGTCTTACCTGAAAGAGACCAATTTATTCAGAGAGTTGTAACCTGAGTTATATGTGTGGGTTTTTTTTTTCCTATGTTCATTTTTAGTAATTTTGTATGCTATTGTCTTCACACATTATTTATTATCTTCATAGGACCTAGTATTTTGCTTATTTTGAAAATAAGTTCTTTAATTGTTTTTGTAATGCCTTTTTTTATTTCAGTTCCTTGTTTTAGCTTTTTCCCTTTGTATTAGCATATAATGAGGTTGACATTTGATGCTCTTCAGAATGTGTTTTGTCCTAGCACTACTTCTCAACTGATGTTGCCCTCATTATTTTCCTGTTGTTAATTACTTTGGACCTGTGATGTATACTGGATTGTGATACTGGCCTCTATCACATTCCAATATTATGAGGTTCTTGGCAATTAACATTTTGCTTTAGTATGCCCGAATAGTTCTGACAAGCTGATGGCCTTTATTAAGATATTTAAAAAAAAAAAAAATCCCAACCACTCATTAGTCCTTCACCTGACACCCTTATCTCAAATCCAGCCTCATCATGTACACCACTTCAACTCCCCGGAAACTGGCTCCCAGTGAGAAACACCGGAACAGGATGTGCTCAGCTCCAGCGCTTACCCAGGATGTAGAGCGATCGCTTACCCAGGCTCCCCCTTGTTCTACGCGTACCTAGGTGGAATATCCAGTATTGCTTACCCAGGTAACATAGTATCACTTAGCCAGGTTACTTCAACCGTGCTGTTCAACAGGCACACTGCACATGCACCACCACCATCCCAGCAGAGACGAAGTGAGAACCAGGCACCACACGACCACCAACCCAGACGACCCCTGAGAAGCAGCGAAGAGACAGGAGGCGAGAGGACCGGAAAAAGGACCTACCCGAGACGTCTGGCAAATCTATCTTTCTGAGATAGTGTAGAATTGTACTTTTTGCTAAGTTGTCGTTCTCTATATTAGAGATTCCTACTAAATATTTTACTTTAACAATACACACTTCTATCTTTTGTATATCTGTATACGAATGTGTGAGAGAGAGAGAGAGAGAGAGAGAGAGAGAGAGAGAGAGAGAGAGAGAGAGAGAGAGAGAGAGAGAGAGAGAGAGAGAGAGAGAGAGAGAGAGAGAGAGAGAACTACAAAGGAAATTGAAGATTATAACGTGGTGATAATGTACATATGTTAAATGTTCATCAAGTAACAACCCACTTAGTAACGCACACTAGTATTAAAATCATAACATAAACAACAATGATTTAATAGAACAACCAGGAGTGAATGTGAGGCGTCCCCAGAACCACGGGCGGGTAGGTATCCACGTATATTTGTGTAGTTTCTTTAGCTGCCACCCATTGTTTGTGCATCGTGTTTATTTTTCATTGTTTGAATTTTGTTATTATTTCCCAGAGCATTTACCTGAGGGCAGCCAAGTGGAGAATTTCATCCGCCGAAAAGCATGTTTGTTTACATATATTTGTTGACAAAGCAACACTGAATCTGCATCATTATTTGTGTGTTATTTATTTGTGTTCGTGAGTTGTTTTATTATGGCTAGGTAAGTGATATTATACACTGTTTTAGTGAATTCTAAAGCATAGCATTTATTTTAGGAACGCCACATGGACAATTTTGTTGTTGCTCTATCTGTCCGCTCTGTGCAACTGTAGCGTCACAGCCATATATTGCATCGGTGTCTGTTTTTTCATGTACGTTCTTTAGTAAGTTTTGGGCTAGGCATGTGATACTTTTCATTGTTTTAGTTATATTTAGGTCATAGTAGTTATGTTAGGGCGACTATATGGCCACCTTTTTCGCAGATAGGATTGCTTCCTTTGTGTGAATATGGCAAAACGGCCATATTGAATCGGCCTATATTTTGATCCATACACGTTTTTTTGTACGTTTTAGGCTAAGTATGTTATATTTGTAATTATCTTATTCAAATTTAACGCATAATATTTACATTTGGGCGGCCATTGGGATAAATATTTTGCAGTTAGTTCTGATTGCTTTGTGTGAATTTGACGTCACATCAATATTAATTCGGCACCTAAATACTTCAGTACAAGATCCCCAACCCTTTGCTAGGTGTCTGAGGCTCGGTGTGGCACTCGCAGCACCGCCACCACGCGCATGGTGGCCGGAGAGGATGGTGTGAGGCAGTATGCTCTCCAGCAAGATCCCCTCTGGGGTCTCCTGGCAGCTTGCCCGACTTGCCAGACTCGCCAAAGGCTGAGATCTCACCTGGGGGTTCCTTGTTGTTGTCTTCTTTATTTTTGTTGAAGCCTGGACACCGTCATGTGCTGGTTGACCACGCTGATGGACGTCCTCGTGCTGGTGCTAGTGGGACAGCACGCCCAGGCTCACATGCTGGTGCACATTATGGTTGCAGGAGCAGCACTAGGTCTTGATCCCTCGGTGAAAAACAATATTTGTCGGAGTAGGCCCCTCCTTTGATTGCACGGGACAGAGGATTCGGGATGCCTTCCCCTGTGGCACGATTGCCATGCCCTCCTTTACTACTTCCGTGTCTTCTTTGACGACAACATGCTGGGAAAAATCGAGGACGAGACCAAACGCCAGTATGCTTGCATCGTGCCCACAATGAACTCACCTCATATGGGCAGGTAGACTGAACTGGCTATCCCAAAACTTCTTGTGTTCCTCACCTTGACCCTGCTCATACTTCACTTCAAGAAACATTATGTCTACGACTACTGGTTAGTCAATGATATTTTTGCTACACCAGTGTATGCCAAATACATGCCAAGGGATTGTTATAAACAGATAATGCGTTCTTTGCACTTCTCCGTCAACAGGATCCCTCGTAAACCTGACAGGCTTTGTAAGATTCAACATTCTTCACTGACATGCAAGAAAGATTGGTGCAGTTCTTCAAGCCTTTTCAGAACATGGTGATCGACGAGTCCTTGAATCATTCTGGGACATGTGTCATCTTTAGGCAGTCCCGTACATTCCCTGCAAAACTTCTTCACGATCTGTGACTGTGAGATACATGGATCTCTTGGTAATACAAAGAGAGTCCTGTGGTACCATCTGGAACAACCAGAAGACCTGACCTAAGTTTCCGAGACAGAAAAGAGGCAGCATCATCCGGAAGAAGAGCGGCATCCATAGTATACACTGGCTGTTTGCTGGCATGATGACAAATCAGTCAATGACCTATCCACCATCCACAATGGGGACAGTAGTGGACAGCGGCAAGAAGAGATGGGAACAGGACACCCACAAAGGCAAGGATGCTATGTTCTTGTCATAAAACCTGATGCTCCTATCAACTACAATGTGAACATGCATTTAGTGGATAAGAGGGACATGCAAATCGGTCTATGGACTGCCTGGGGAAGACCTGCAAGTGGTACAAGAAGGTTTTTCTCTCTATCTTGTAGACATTTCACTCCTGAACTTGTAAAGCCTGTGGATGATGCAGATGGGTAGAAGGTCTTCCTTCAAGGAGTTTAGTAAGGAAGTCATCTTGAGGCTGCTACATATCTCAGGGTTGTGTCCTGCCTCCAGTTATCTTTCTAATATTCATTAATAATCTCAACTGTACCTCTAGTCATATCCAATCATATGCTGCTGACTCTACCTTAAACTATTCAACTAGTTTTCCACAATGTTCTACCACGCAATTACTCCAAAATCCACATGATGAGCACGCCTATCTTCTGATCTAACAATTTCCAATTGGGGAAGGAGAATCTTGTTACTTTCAATGTTTCCACATGACTATCATGTACTCTCCAACAATATACAAAGCAACCCTTCATTTTCTATCAATATTCTTTTTCTTCTGACCCTTCATGGGAACATCACAATTATCACACTTGCTTTAAAATCTTTCCAGAAAGTAGATGTGGTCAACCGTCTCGGTGGGTTCTTCACCCCCCCCCCCCCCATACCACAGCTTCTTGCTCTGTATAGGAACACAGTGCGCCCATGTAACAAGTATTGTTTGCATGTGTGGGAAGGTTCAACCAAAACCACACTTAGCAAAAGGGTCGAGTCAAAGCATTTTGTCCGTCCAGTTTACCTCCTCTTACTAATTTCCTACAATGTCTCTCAACATACCGCAATGTTGCATCTCTCTTACTCTTCTACGGCTATTGCAATAATCAATGTTCTTCAGAGCTTTCTCAGTGTATACCTCCTCCCTTACGGAGAGTGGGGGGACCTGTCAACACATTCCTACCCCTATTCTGTCCAACTCACTAACCCAAAAGTTAACCAATTTACCCAGTCTTTTGTCTACTTAACAAGTATAAGCTCTAGAACTCTCTCCCTCAATCTGTCATTCCCTCATTCTATGACTTAAACTGCTTCAAGCTCTGTGGATTCGAACCCACTCACTCCAGGTATGTTTGGGAGAGTTGGGCACCGTACCACTCGGCCACGAGCGTAATCACTCGCTCATGGCCGAGTGGTACGGTGCCCAACTCTTCCAAATACACCTGGAGTGAGTGAGTTCGAATCCTGGTCAAGATACCTCTCTCCCAGAACCAAATTTCTACAAGAAACTGAAGTGCGAATTTTGTCATCGTCCAGGCCACTTGGTTCAGGAATGCAGAACACGTCTAAGTGAAGAGAGGCAGGAAAGATTCTTCCAACAACTTTCAGCTGACCAAGCACATAGCAATGCTCTGCTTGCTCAGTCAGGTACTCTATTCTAGAATATTCATCTCATACCTTCGGATTCTTGGCATCTGGAGGTTGGCCTACACCCGACGTCCAATCATTTTATTTTTTTTACTCCCGAGAAGAGATGGACATTAAGCGTTTGTCACGAATTGCTAGGTCAAGTTGCCCGGGCTTGACATCTACCAATAACATTTTGACAGTGCGGGCTCTATCCGCTGACCCTTTGATCAGCAGCCGATGCTCTACTGACTATGCTACAGCTCGCAACTAAAACAATAATCATCAACATCAGCAACAGCAACCCCATCAGCAGGTTCCACTTCAGCCTAATAATCCTTAGCACGTTATTCAAGGCTCCAGGAATAATGCAGTTCCATTTTCAAACGAACATTGGAGATCTGACCCACAGTCACGTAATGTCATACAACCCTGATATTGTAGCCACTACAGAAACATTCTAAAATGCAACAATCCCTGACGCTTATGGTCAAATGGAGTGGCTAGAAAAGGTAGTATTGACGAAACAGACTTCAAGCTATTTTTTGGTGGAATCACTTTCTGTTTTCGATAGAATCTCAATTTGTATCCTCTTCGTGTAAATCTACCTGGCCATATAGAAATCATATTCTTCAAAGTTTGGATTAAGAGCACTAACTCAGTTTTTGTTCTGTGTCTGTTATCGGCCATAATGGGAAAGGAACCAGCCCACTATATACTCTATATATTCATAAAAATATTAAACAGCTTATTACAGGAATACTCTTGTCAGCATCTCATCATAGTCGGCGACATGAACCAATATCTGGTGGCGAGTTCTTTTGATGACTTGCGAACTGTGTACGGGCTAGTGAATCATGTTAAGTTTCAAACACACATGTCTGGATCATTCCTTCACCCTGTCATCAGTGATCTCTCAGATAGTGTAGTCACCTGCCGACATTTAACAACAGCTGGATCTTCAGGCCAATATGTCATTATCAGCACCATCAATGTTACAGCTAATCGTGATGAGGCTGTGACACGCACCAATTGATTATGGCACAGGCAAGTTGGGATGGTCTTCAAAATTCACTCAATAACATTTCATGGTCAGATAGTCTTATTAAAGATGTTGACCATCAAGTTGAAGCTTTTACTAATATTATGTGTTTTCTTACATAATATAATCATCCAGAGCCAGACCTATAAAGCAAATTCGGGACACCTGCAATGGTTTGGTTTCAACATCACAGTTACAGAAGATAAAAAAAGTAAGCTATAAAGCAAAAGACGCCCAACTCAAAGTACCAAGCAACTGCATAAACTTGCTTGACAAAATGCGGAACAGGTGCAGATACAACCCACCAGCAATTGGAAAGAGGATTTGAAATACAAGCTTAAAGACAAGAACGCCGGAAGCAAAATATGGTGAAACAACAACAACAAGGTTTTGTTACTGTTGATTGCCTCCCACCTTTAACCCTCTCAGTACCAATGACATTCTTTTCATAATATTCTGATAACTACTAGAATTGTATTCAGCTTAGGAAGAGCCTCTAGCGATTAAAAGGCTACAAACTCTTTCAATTTACCCCTTTAACCACGGGTCATCCTGCCTAAGCTCCATAAAACAGACTAGCTTGAATAAAAAACAATTATAACAATGTCACCGGTAATGAAAGGGTTAAGCAAATGTGATGGATCCATGGCTATCTGCAGTAAGGACAAGGCTAAGAGTCTGGCAGCTTACTTCTCAGGCAAAATTAATGTACACATATACTAATATTGGTGAAGTGTTATACTATGTACGATATTAGCTATTTTATATATATTGTATTCTATTGGTGCAACATTCATGCAATGTAACACAAACATCAAGTCAATGTACCCCTGGATTTTATGTACGCTTGAGAATGATGACGCTTTTTGACGGATTATTCTGGTTATTAGTAGACTATATGATTCAGATTAGGAAGGGTATTAAGGAAATCAGAGGGTTAATTGAGATAGTTTTTACCCTTTTAATCCCCACAGATCCTTTCTAAGTTGTATACCATTATCTGATAATAGCTAGAATAAACTGTCAAAGAGCGTCATGATCGTCAAAGGGTTAGACCCATCATCACCCAATTCACTTACCTGTTAACGTAATATCCGTAATGAAGTAATTTAATCTTCCATTTCTGTTTACATCATGAGGATAATATCCTGAGAGCTATGTCTGCTATTTTTGCCTCGACCCCCTGCCTGCAATCCGGCTGCATCATAACAGTCTTATCTATTGGGAGCAGAGGGACCAACGTTTCCAAGCTGCCATGTTACTCGGTATACATTTCGATGTGAACCTCAGTGTATATAATATTGCTGTTTAATTCGTGTGTAGCATTTTTTGTTTTCATGAAGTATGCCATTGACAACAAAACAAAAAAGCCAACCAAAAATACAGAGTAATTACGATGAGAAGAAATGAGCAGGAAATTACTGAGAGCGATTAAAACAAGAAAACAAAAAACAAACTATGATGGAGCTTCCAGGGTAAACAAGAGAGGATGATATGCCGTCGGTACAAGGCTGAATACCGAAAAGGACGTGTTACCCAGGGACGCCAGGCACACTGCTAACAATTATATTGTACAGTACACGGTGTGTTAGATGTGGGGTTGGTGCAGTTAGTGTGACCAGGAGGCTGAGGAGATCAGGTATATAGAAATAAAGATAATGGGGACTGTTCTCTGGATATTCAACAGGACAAACATATGGAATTATAAGTTGCCTTAAGCCAGTATCACACGAGCGACTTTTCCCTCAACATTTATCTTTAACACTGGTCTGGCAGTTTATAAGGTCAAATGTTCAAATAATGTTGTCATCTAAGTTAATCTATCTTCATTCTAGTTCCCAATACCAATAAAGAAGCTGACAAAAATATTGCCAGAACAAAAGTTGAGCATCGAAAGTTGACGATAAAAGCTCTCGTGTGATACCCGCTTTAGGAACATGGTCATGGACAGCAGCGGAACAGAACAACAATAAACGTCATGTCTTGTATTTGAGGTTTTAGTGTATATTGGTCTATGAAAAAAACATTGAACAATAAACATTATGTAAATATATCCACCCCTCTCGGCCAAGCGTCAATATAGGCTTACCACTTAAAATAAATTACCAACGAATTACTTTTATATTGTATTTGTGTGCATAACTCCACCTAGTCAGTCATAACCGCTCCTCTTCATCTAATAGAGCCAGATGCAGCATCACGGAATTCCTGTATTCTTGTTAGAATGTTTTACTTTGTTAACACCCCAGCCGCGGGACCCGACATATGTCAAGCGCGAGAACCATGGCCACCCCTGCGGGGCCCGACATTTGTCGCAAGGGATGTTGAGCACATTATCGGCACTGAGAGAGAGTCGGGAGGAGGATAGGCGGGCTCTGACCGCTCGCCACGGCCCTCGCGCCGCAACTGACGTAACCTCTGCACCATTCCACACCCCCGGCCTTGCGAGACCAAGAAAAAACTTGGGATATTACCGTATTTTAGGGTTTTTGCCCTTGTGTTGTGCTATTGTTGCAAGAGAACCCGTGGTTGTACAAGGATGATTCAGGTGTCATTGGAAAGCTCTATTATCGCCCTTTCACGGATACATAATTGTATTTCACTCTGGCTCTTGTTTATGCATGACAAAGAGCATGGAATGAAGCTTGTTTGGGGTAAATATGCCCGCCAGGCAGGTAGTAGAAGTTACAAACATCCCCTTTTGACAGGGGTTAAGCGAGGCTGTGATGGCGTGTAAGCTCACCATTCTGGTGCTCATATCCGCTGCCTAATATTAGTAAAATATGGTGTTAATCTGTCCTACACGACACAAAGATTACAATGTTGGGAAAACGATCTTCGATAAACAATCTGGTATACTTTCGTCATTATAATCTTTTTGCCATTTACAAATTTCGTTCTCCTGTAGCAACTGTCAGATGGCTACAGTTTGCATTATTGTATCAGACTGTAGCAATGCAAAGATTATGTATTGTTGATTCTATGTATCCAGGTTGCGTCAATGAATTATAACAGAATTATATTAACATGTATAAGTAAATTACATTATACTGACATGTATTTCATAGTGTGCATGTGTGTTCTTCCACAAATCATATATATTAATAATATGAGTGTTATGGCGTGGTCTGCCTAGATGCGGATAACAAAAGCCATCAGGACATTGAGTTTTTAATATACAAAATAGTTGAAAACCTTCATCCTTCACGACTACCACCATTACCACCAGCAATATAGTTATGGATTAAGGGGGGTCACCTGCTTTGTTTTTATCTTTCTTTCCTTTTCTCTGGCTTGTATCCGTTCGGCCCCATTCAGCCTACTGTTTTAAGACGTTTATCCCCATCCAGGTGTCGATTTCTTCCTGGCGAGCGATAGCGAGCCAGCATTGTATGGAGAACTATGGCTTCGCTGTAGACATTTTTCTATCAAATAATGTAAAAAATGTGCCTGCTGTCAAAAAAAGAAATATATATATGCTGGCTCGCGGAAAATATTGAGACCTGGACTGGGGTAAACGTCTTAAAACAGTAGGCTGAATGTGGCCGAATAGATACAAACCAAAGAGAGAAAGGGAGAGGAAGAGAAAACAAAGCGAGGTGGGCTCCCTTAACATGTCTACTATGAGTGATCCCGATTGTTCTTCAGGCTGTTTTGTTTAATCAATTAAATCCCGAAGAGGCCAACTTTGTATGACATACCATGCCAACGCATTTCTACCGTCATTTAGGAAATAAGAAAAATATAATTGATCCCAAGCTTAACATTTGTCTCCCTTTAACCCTTTCACTCATTTATGACGCAGAGGTTGCCAGATTAGGAATAAGAAATAGAGTTCTCTCACTCTTATAATTACCTCTCCAAAATTAGTTTTCTGCCCCCAGCTAACTCAAAGACAACTCCAGAGGTTGAAGTAACTAAACTAAAGGTTTCTAAATACCCCTGATGGTAACAAAGGCTTTAAAGTATCCCCAATAGGCTCAAAGTCGCGTCATATGTCGGAGAGGGTTAAGGAGGTAGGGTTAAGGAGGTAGGGGATATTTTTTGTTCTATTTATGTATTCATTCATATATATGTATGTATTAATTCATATATATTTATGTATTCATTCATATATATTTATGTATTCATTCATAATTATATATTTATGTATTCATTCATATATATTTATGTATTCATTCATAATTATATATTTATGTATTCATTCATATATTCATTCATATGCCTTGCATAATTAGTTCCACTAATTTCTTCTTATCTTCATAACAGAAAAATATGTGTAATGGTAGATGGCCTTTATTCTCAATTTCACTCAATAAATGCTGGTGTTCCCCAGGGATCAGTTTTGGCCCCAATTCTGTTCCTCATTCATATCAATGATCTAATATCTACCACTCATAATCCAATACATTCCTACGCAGATGACTCAACACTCCACAGTTCCTTCACATTTACCAATTCTTTCACCCAACCCGATCTTATAAATTCAAAAATAAACACTGCAATTTCTCTGAACCAGGACCTTTCTAGAATTAATGGATGGGATCAACAGAATCTAGTTTCCTTTAATGCACAGAAAACCAAGTACATTCAATTTTCTAACCGACAGAATCTCACTGACTCCCATATATTTTTTAATGATGTAAATATTCCCACTTCCCCTAGTATTGACATTCTCGGTGTAACATTAACTACTAACTTGAGCTGGACACATTATGTTAGAAGCATTGCTAAGAATGCCTCTAAAAAACTGGGACTCCTGTACAGAGTTCGAGAATTCTTCACTGACAAGCAGTTGGCCGTAATATATAAAAGTCATGTGCGTTCTCAGATGGATTACTGTTCACCTCTGTGGGGTGGAAGTGGAGTGGTTGCATTGAGGCAGTTGGACAAAATTCAAAATAAAGCTATTAGATTAATCAATAACCCTGCAATCACACAGGACCTTCCTACATTATCCATACGAAGAAACGTTGCATCCCTTGCATTATTCTACAGATATTTTCACAGGAATTGTTCCGAGGAACTTGCTTCAATTGTGCCGCCTCTCCACATCTTTCCCCGTAGAACTAGGGCAGCTGAGAGCGCCCATGAATTTACACTTTCTCCTCCACAATGCAGGACTTCTGGTTATCAGAATTCATTTATCCCCAGAGCTACTACTCTTTGGAATTAACTTCCCTCGAATTGCTTTCCACAAACTTACAATCTACAAATGTTTAAATCCAGTTGTTACAAACATTTTATGAATGGAGGATGCCTTTAGGCACATGGACCTTTTTGTTTTATCTGTGTTTTTCCTTCCTCTGTTCATTGTCTCTTTAACAAAAAAAAAAAAATATATATATATATATTTATGTATTCATTCATATATATTTATGTATTCATTCATATATATTTTGAGTATCCTCGCTAGACCACCATCAAGCTTAAACAAAACACCCCGAAGACCCCCCTTCGAGATACATGTGTACATTTGTCGGCAGAAAAATGGCCGAAGGGCGGTTCCTCTTAAAATGTCAGGCTCGCTATCACTCGCTAGGAAATAATCCACACCTAAATGGCACGAACTGTCTTACAATTTACAACTAAATGGGGCGATAGGTGTTTAAATCACCAAATTAATGTGCCGAACGTCTTAACATCTAAAAAGTAATGGAGTTAAAGACGAGGGAGAAGGGCGTTCAAAAAAACAACCATCTCCCCTTTCAATAACGGCTTGATCTCCATTATTTCTGTATTGGTTCAGTTTATAAGCTTTCTTCTTGGTTATACTATACACGTATATCTACCTCGTATTTCATATAATGTTAGTACTTTCAAAGATGTTTTCAAATTATGTCTCAAGAAAGTGATCAGAGAAGAATGTTGTGGAAACAAAAATACAAGCAAAAATAAATATTCACCACAACATATAGATAGAGAGATTATACTGAAGGAGTAGACCCGTGAGTTCTAGGCATTTGTGGAGAAGTATTATTAATATTATCAATTTGAAGAAATTATGAAAGGATGGACGAAAAAATATATAAATACATAATTATATAAATTTATAATATATACATTTCCAAAAGCATCGGGCAATAATAAAAATCCTTTCCACTAATATATTACTGTGCTTAATGTGACTTTGGCAATACTCCAGAATATCCCCCACGGTACCACCACTCGCAAACAGCCGGCCATTGTTGATGGTATGTCTGTCATATGTTATTTATCTCGGCTACGTCTTCCAAATTTGGGAATTGTACCAGACTAATGTTTGCGATGTCAAATACTAAATTGATGTTACTCTACAAATATAACTTCAGCCATAATTGATGTTACTCTACAAATATAACTTCAGCCATAATTGATGTTACTCTACAAATATAACTTCAGCCATAATTGATGTTACTCTACAAATATAACTTCAGCCATAATTGATGTTACTCTACAAATATAACTTCAGCCATAATTGATGTTACTCTACAAATATAACTTCAGCCATAATTGATGTTACTCTACAAATATAACTTCAGCCATAATTGATGTTACTCTACAAATATAACTTCAGCCATAATTGATGTTACTCTACAAATATAACTTCAGCCATAATTGATGTTACTCTACAAATATAACTTCAGCCATAATTGATGTTACTCTACAAATATAACTTCAGCCATAATTGATGTTACTCTACAAATATAACTTCAGCCATAATTGATGTTACTCTACAAATATAACTTCAGCCATAATTGATGTTACTCTACAAATATAACTTCAGCCATAATTGATGTTACTCTACAAATATAACTTCAGCCATAATTGATGTTACTCTACAAATATAACTTCAGCCATAATTGATGTTACTCTACAAATATAACTTCAGCCATAATTGATGTTACTCTACAAATATAACTTCAGCCATAATTGATGTTACTCTACAAATATAACTTCAGCCATAATTGATGTTACTCTACAAATATAACTTCAGCCATAATTGATGTTACTCTACAAATATAACTTCAGCCATAATTGATGTTACTCTACAAATATAACTTCAGCCATAATTGATGTTACTCTACAAATATAACTTCAGCCATAATTGATGTTACTCTACAAATATAACTTCAGCCATAATTGATGTTACTCTACAAATATAACTTCAGCCATAATTGATGTTACTCTACAAATATAACTTCAGCCATAATCGCACCTCGACAATAATTAGATAAATAATGGACAAAAGGAAATGTCTGACTACTATATCTATTGAGTACCTAACACCAACCTGGGAATGGAGTATATAGATAATATACCCACATAGTGATAGAGACAGAAAGATATAAATCGCATTATCAAATTAGTTGTTAACTCACTCACTCACTGTCAAGCACTTATCGAATAAAAGAGTAATCAGTGAGCATATTAAAACAATTATCTAATGGCGCGCGGCAAGGAGTAATCAACAGAAGATTTACAATAATTAAGTTCCGGCCTGGTATCCCCTTGACCTCTCGTTCAATATTGTTAATTAACTCTTTACTGTGGTCATAGTCATTCCTGGATTAAATCTAAACTAATAAAGCTAAAAGTGGGTTGCACAATGAGTAGTTTTATTGTTAACGTATTTATTTAGAAAACCATGCCCAGTAATATCTTAAAACTTCCCTCACTCCTAATAGCTCCATTGTTTTGTTTGTTGTAAACAAACCAGGTTTACAAAGGAAGGAATACAAACAATAGTAGACCTAATAATCTTTAGTAGGCTACTTATTAAAAGAAAGGAATGACTGCAACCCAAAATAGCAGGAGAGTTTCAGCTCCAGAAAATCTGTTAATAACATTTCCTTTAAACATAATAGGGAATTTCAATTCAGCGGCAATGTTTGCCTTCCTAACTATCTCATCAACTAAATTAATGTAACAGGAAGTCCTAGGTTATCTATTCTACATTTCTGCTGTGACCACAACCTAATGTAATTCCCTTCTCATGAACTACTGTGTCAGCAGCAGGCGGGATATCGCTGTGATCCGGGAACAACAAAGATATTGGTGGTAATGAGCGGTATCACACTAACTACGGTGCCACACTAACACTCGGTCACCCGCGACCTATCCCAGATGGCACTGACAGCTAGTGGTAGCCTAACTCATACACAAAAAGGAACTCCTGACCATATTTCTAAAAGTTATTAAGGATTCAGTGTCTCCCATCACACTACTAATACTCAATATATTCTAAAGTTATTCTACAATAATTGTATTTACCCAAGTATTTTATCTATTTCAGATTAACTAAGTTTACAGAAAAGACTCGTCTAAACTTAACTTATTTGCCTTTTTCCAGTATCAGATAACTCTATGTTTTCCTGTTAATAAAGTATAGATACAAACAATCAAAGTGTTTACCATGAACCACTAATTATTTGTGCCTTAAACAATTGAAAAATAAGAAAAATATGGTCTTTGGTACACCTCTGTATAGCTATAGCCACTTGAAGTCGGTAGTTTTACGTTGTAATCATGTTAACCCAGTTTTCCCTATAAAGACAACAAATAGGAACGAACTATGTAGTGCATGATTGACTAGTAATACTTCAAATTGAATATAAAATCTCCTCTGCGTCGTTCTTCCTATCCCTGTGGCGTTGAGGCGAATAATATCTAATAAAGTATCGCAAAATACAAAAAAAGAAACCGCAACTCAACTCATCGCCATGGAAAGATAGAGAGATGGAAAGAAAATAGCAACATAGAGAAGCCATGTTGGCGTCTTGTTGAAGTATTTATACCCAATTTGTCATCATGCACTGATTTTTCTATTTACATATTCCCTTTAGATGGAAGTATGGGATAATATTGACGAACACAATATTTGTTCTCCACTTTACACCAAGCATGTTTATGTTATATTACCCCCTATTGCCTTAATAAGAAAGGCGTAGACAAAAGAAGTAGTGAGTGATCCGTAGGTTACGAAATCTTACGTTACACCATATGAATGTTTCTTCCCTCTTTTATATTGTAATATAATATATTTGGCCTAATATTACATAACCATATCTCCATACCTCGTTGTTTTAGACTTCTTACATAATTATTATTGTCAAACACTTAAGTTCACCACCTGTCTATAATTACATATGTTGACGATTTGAAATATAATTATGAATGTCAGTGTTACGCAGTACTGTTCCTCCTGAGAAAACAAATTGTATTAAGCCGGTGTCACACGAGCACTTTTTTCCGTCAATATTTACGAGCAATTGTTGCCTTGCAGCTTCAAAATATATGTTTCGTAATACTTCAACTCCCTAACATTATTTACCTTCTATCTAGTTCCCGATGACAATGTGAAAGAGCCTCTAAATAATACGAGCAAAAACTTGCTCATCGAAAATTGAGGGTAAGAGCGCTCGTGTGACACCGCCTTTACTCTGAGATAATGTGTATCAGTTCATCTGTTGATGTCTCGGAGCTACGACATATTTCTCTCAAACGGCCCAAGATTGATGGCATCAAAACGACACCTGCAGCACGTCTGTGTTTCGATCAATCAATATATATAACATATACCTGTATAACAAATACGATTATTTTCAAAATAATATTGTTCTCGATCACAATCTCACATATAGAGTTGTGTTGTATTAGCCGGTGACACAATATACTCCATATCTTATGCTTTCATCTCTATAACAATCTCACATATAGAGTTGTGTTGTATTAGCCGGTGACACAATATACTCCATATCTTATGCTTTCATCTCTATAACAATCTCACATATAGAGTTGTGTTGTATTAGCCGGTGACACAATATACTCCATATCTTATGCTTTCATCTCTATAACAATCTCACATATAGAGTTGTGTTGTATTAGCCGGTGACACAATATACTCCATATCTTATGCTTTCATCTCTATAACAATCTCACATATAGAGTTGTGTTGTATTAGCCGGTGACACAATATACTCCATATCTTATGCTTTCATCTCTATAATAATCTCACATATAGAGTTGTGTTGTATTAGCCGGTGACACAATATACTCCATATCTTATGCTTTCATCTCTATAACAATCTAGCTTAAGGGGGAGGTAGTGGCTTTTTCTGGACTCCTTTCTACCTCATGATTAGCAAATTAGTTTTGAAATATTAAAAGTGTTTTCCGTTAGTTTGGTGATTTTGAAACTTTTCGCCCATTTATTTGTTAATATTAAGACCTTTCGTGCCATTTAGGTGTCTATTATTTCCTGGCGAGCGATATCGAGCCTGTAATTTTAGAAGAAGGCCTGGAAATTTGTCTACCGAACAATATACAAATGTATATTGAAAGTGGGTCTATGGGTGATTTATAAAGGTTGATGGAGGTCTAGCGAGGAATTTCAACAAATAAATTAATAGATAAATATGTAGACAAACAACAAGCACTACCCCCTTAATGTAGACAAACAACAAGCACTACCCCCTTAATGTATGTAGACAAACAACAAGCACTACCCCCTTAATGTAGACAAACAACAAGCACTACCCCCTTAATGTATGTAGACAAACAACAAGCACTACCCCCTTAATGTAGACAAACAACAAGCACTACCCCCTTAATGTAGACAAACAACAAGCACTACCCCCTTAATGTATGTAGACAAACAACAAGCACTACCCCCTTAATGTAGACAAACAACAAGCACTACCCCCTTAATGTATGTAGACAAACAACAAGCACTACCCCCTTAATGTAGACAAACAACAAGCACTACCCCCTTAATGTAGACAAACAACAAGCACTACCCCCTTAATGTAGACAAACAACAAGCACTACCCCCTTAATGTATGTAGACAAACAACAAGCACTACCCCCTTAATGTAGACAAACAACAAGCACTACCCCCTTAATGTAGACAAACAACAAGCACTACCCCCTTAATGTAGACAAACAACAAGCACTACCCCCTTAATGTAGACAAACAACAAGCACTACCCCCTTAATGTATGTAGACAAACAACAAGCACTACCCCCTTAATGTAGACAAACAACAAGCACTACCCCCTTAATGTAGACAAACAACAAGCACTACCCCCTTAATGTAGACAAACAACAAGCACTACCCCCTTAATGTAGACAAACAACAAGCACTACCCCCTTAATGTTATCTTACTTTCTTATCCTACCTTATCTTTAGCATTACCATAGGTCAATGTATGCAATCCAAATTAAATATATATCAAACTAACTTAAACTTATAGGCTAACCTAACACCTAACCTATTATGTGCAAATTGATTGTCCTACTTTGAACTTTAACTGGGGAAATATAACCAAAGAGGATTTTATCAGAACCTCTCCTTATCACATTTACAGAATTACATCTCTCCCCTGTGACTTCATCCTTCCATATGTTACGGAATATCTCCATAAATGTGTTTGTTTCCCATGACTGTTTACATAATTATTTTCATAAGTTTTAATCACACTCATCTCCTCTATTCATGTTTTCCTGGAATCACTATTTGCTATACATCTGTATATTATACTCCTCTATGGATTGAACATAATGGTCTATCTAAATACGGTATAGATGTCTTTGACTATGACCTATCTATATCTTTATATTATACATTTCCCAGTATTACACCTCACCCCACCCCCTCCTCCTCTCTGTCCGTGAGTTACATATTGTTATTATTGTTGTTGACAATGGTGGTGATACAATCATGGCAGAGATAAGATGTGAGGCAGGTAATCTCCTCCCTCGGGCCATGACCCTATCTTATATTGGGAGGCTATAACATCCAATACTCCGCACAGGTACAGTCGTTTTAATACGTGATTGCTCGACACCAAGTCTATGTTTTATCAAAAATTTGGTATCAGCAATATATAAACACGATTTATCCAATTCGAGTGAGATAAACAAACATGTTCCTACACTTACCCGCCCTAGTCAACATCTGACATACATTAATACAGCACCGAGCGAGCCAAACGTAATGACAGCTGAGCCATGACTTATTAGCACTACAGTATACTGTACCATGGCGTAGTTTTTACTTTTATTTTGGCTATTAATAGACAATTGTATTAAATTTAGAAAAGGTTATGTAGCACTTAGAGGGATAATTGATATAAAGGCTCGTAAAATGTTACGATAACTTAAAGTATGTTTGTATATAAAGCAAGTATTGGTAAAACATTGATCCTTTAGGTAGTATTATACTGTTGATTAATATGCAACAAAAATCAATCCTGGGGAAGCTTAGTTTATATTGTTTTTGTTTGAAATGTTTGGTTGCTCACCACCAAATAAAGAATGAATAAATAAACTAATAAATCAATAAATATATAAATAATAATAATTATAATGTATACCAATTTTCGGATCTTTTATAATTTAACCCTTTGAAGATCATGAAGTGTGTTGACAGTTTATTCTGGCCATCATAAGGCTATTTTATTCAGGTTATGGTGAACTTGTGGTAGCTAAAGAGTTAATTGAGATAGTGTTTACCCATTTGATTCCTAGATATCTTTTATAAATCAAACAAAATTGTCTAATGATAATTAAAGTATAATCCAATAATGCGATTTAGATGCTCAAAGGGTAAATAATAGATTTCTGAGAGCCAGTAATACTTCTATATAATAATTGAAAGGTTCACTATTATTAAGGGGAGGTTTTTAGTGTGTTTCCTAGACTTCCATCAAGCTTGAAATTACACCCCATTGACCCCCTTTCAAGATAAATTTTTACATTTTTCGGTAGAAAAATGTCCCGGCCGAAGGCCGGTTCCTCTTAAATTACAAGCTCGCTATCGCTCGCCAGGTAAAAATCGACACCTAAATGGGACGAAATGTCTTAAAAGTGACATAAAAGGGGTGAAAGTTCTTAAAATCGCCAAACTAATGGGGCGAACGTCTTAAAATCTCATAAACAATAGGGCTAAACATGAGGGAGAAAGGGGTAAAGAAAAAAATCCCTCAAGTGGAAATCTCCCCTTAAAGGCATATGTTTTTGTTTACTTCATTGACACTTATGATGACACTGAAAGTCATATTTCCGCTTAAGCTATCGCCTATGTCAATAATAGGATTCGTCAGTATCATTATACCAGATATATCCTTAAATCATTTACTACCGTATTGCACATTGTCTTTGCCGTTATGATGGTGCTACTCTACCGTTAATATTACTGTCTGAAGATGTCAACTTTATAACATTTTAAAGTGACAGGAACATTAAAGGGTCCAGACGGTTTAACCCTTTGAAGCTCAGACGCGTTTTAGCAGTATATATTTGGCTATCATTAGACGATTTTATGCAGCTTCTGAAGATTTGTTGGGTATTACAAGGGTAAATACTATCTCAATCAACCCTTTGACTTCCATATACCGTTACTAATCTGAATAAAATCGTCTAATAGTAGCCAGAAATCGAACAGAAACGTGTATTGGAGCTTGAAAGGGTTAAACCGTCTGGACCCTTTAATGTTCCTGTCACTTTAAAATTTTATAAAGTTGACATCTTCAGACAGTAATATCACTTCACTCTCCTCCTCTCCAAACTGCTTCACAATTATTGTTTTCGCTTTGTTATCTCTTTCTACGACAATATCATTATTTAACATATTGTTGGAAAGCTAAACTATTTGGTAATTGCATCGATTAATGTTCCAGGTAATAATGAATAATTACATGGCATTAGAATAAGATATCGAAGATCTCATTATAAATCCCACATCGCAACAATATTCTTAGTAGACAATTGTATTGAATATATTACTGTTTTAAGTCAGGTGTGAATAATAATCAATACAATGAATGAAGAATGAAATCAAATCATATTGTTATTACTTCCAACTTGTAGAAGCCATATTATATTCTCCGGCTAAGATAAATGTTACGGACACGTTTGATCACGATGAAGTTTGCATATGATTATTATGTTATACCTAAATCCTTTTTGTTTTGCCAATATGGCTTAGTCAGATTAACCCTCCGGGCCCGGGCTGGTCCGCCAAAGGACGGTCGCCCGTACCCGGGCGAAATGGCCGAAAAACGTCTAGGCCTAGGCTACCGTATTTTTGTTTATTTTAACTGCTAGAAATTTCCCACGCATCTATAAACGTAGTGCGGTTTTCAATCTGTAGACTGGCGTTGAGTAGAGCTCTGTAAGTCAACTGGTTCAGTTGTGATGATGATTTCAGTGGAGCGAATTTTTACGCGATGTTGACAATATCGGAACTTTTCAGACACTAATTTCGTCTTACGTCACAACAATAACATTGATCCGACGTCTCCTTCTTGTTTTCGGAGGTGCGGTGATGCAACGATCGGTTTTGTTTACATGCGTCGGACGCACGGCGTTCAGACCAAGCTGAATAGGCTTGGAAGCTTGCTGCCTATTAACATGACACCCTGGCTCCTGCCCTTCTTTTGTGTTGCCTTTTAATATGACACCTGGGTAGGAAGGGTTAATGATGACAATGAACTAGACAATAATTTTTAGCCTTGCACATTGTGGTTTCATGTCATGTCATTGTCTATAATGGAGCTCTGTATATTATCTATCTTGTTGAATGTCTAGATGCTTCTTAATAATAATAAGTATGATAATAATATTACTAATAATTGTCTGGTTACTTACATACCGGTCATATCTCCTACTTCAGGAATTTATAAGCGCTGGACCTCTTTTAATCAACCACAGACCATTACCCATCTTTGCTCAAGGGGAGACTGTAACTGCCGGCTATATCCCAGAAGATGTTTCAACCTGAGTGGGGATTTTACCAAAACTTAATTCATGCCATGTCTAAATGTCCGAACAAGGGACCTCGCAAGAATTACAGGTTATTAAAAAGCCTGTGGTCTCGAGGTTAAACAATACATTACAGTATAAATATATACTAAAGTAAAAATACAATAATAAATAATCGAGATATGCAACATGGTGCAAGCCAAACCAATATTGGCATACTTCTTCT
The DNA here is from genome assembly GCA_032716605.1 of Paralithodes platypus. NCBI lineage: Eukaryota > Metazoa > Arthropoda > Malacostraca > Decapoda > Lithodidae > Paralithodes > Paralithodes platypus. Next base: position 12,781,663 of record CM064538.1, on the reverse strand, counting down.
GGACTTCCACTTACTTGTACCTCACCTCTTTTGGGGGAAACTTAATTATAGTTTTTGTCCGCTTACTCTGGATATGAGGGAGATAGTAATTTCCTGGACATTGTTGGGGAGAGAGAGAGAGAGGAGAGTTACACAGAGATCTATCTATCTATTGCCTGACCTTCCACCTCTCATTCAGTCTACCTCTCCCTCTCTGTCCCCCCACCTCGCTCGCGTACATCCTCTTAGTCATTCACTCGCTTTCCATACGTTCCATATGGCCGAACCATCTCAAGTTTTTCCTTTTCACACTTTCCAGCACATCTACCTCCACACCACACCTCCTTCTTACTTCCTCATTAGCCTGTCTATCCCTCCATGTAACTTCGCACGCACTTCTTAAGTAATTCATTTCCACTGCTCTCACTCTTGGTCTGAGTCTCTCAACCAACGTCCATGCTTCGCTTCCGTAAGACAGTGTCGGGATTACCACACTGTCATGCAAGGATTTCTTCACTTCCATACTGACCACCCTATTTCTTGTTACTGCTTTTAGCGTTTCTACTACCCTCTCCCGCACTTCTTCATTCATAGTCCCATCTTTACTCAACACACTACCCAGATACTTAAAAGAGTTGACGATCTCCATAGCCTGACCGTTCAGCTTCATCTCACACTCTGTGACTTCACCCCTTTCGAAGACCATAACCTTACACAGAGATACTAAGAGCAAACAGACCTTGCAGTACCCTACTAGATGATCTGACCTAGAGACAGGGATAGTTTATACTACAGTGAAAGAATAGGATAACAAAGTAGAAGGCTCTCTCCCCACCCTCCGCCTAACAATCCGTACTGGAAATAGGAAGAAGTGTAACCTTTTCGGTCAGGATAATACCCACATGGAAAGTTTTTATATAGGATAGAAAGAATACGTCAGAAAGGAAACTTACAGTAACATACCTACTGATTTTGAATATATTAATTCGTACCAATCCCTTCTCCATCATATGATCGTCCAGTCTCTTCTTGAACATATCAATTGTATTACTATCGACCACCTCCCTTGGTAAATCATTCCACTCATTAACCACACTGTATGTGAAGAGGTTTTGTGTGACATCTAAGCATGCCTTCTTTCGAATATAGTTTAATTCCATTACCTCGGGTTGCATTGATAATTATCTACTCCGTCAAAATCCTTTAAGAATCGTTAAACACTCAATAATTTGGTCTTGTAACTTTCTTTCCTTCAGCGATAACAAATATAATTTCACAATATGGTTTGTTTCTCAGAGAGGGGATTAGCTGTGTTGTTCCATGCTGCACGGATTCTAGTTGTTCAGTATCATTGTTGAGATGCGGGGACTGGACCAGAATTGAATGCCATATTCAAGATTGGGTCCTACCATGCTTTTGAATAATGATACAATAATGTTTTCGTTTTTAAAGGTGAATAATTTGTTCATATATCCCATGGATCTGTTAGCCTTATTTGCCGCCGCCGCACATTTCGCCGAGGTCTTTAGGTTTCCAGATACTATAACCCCAAGATCTTTAACCTTAGACTTTGGTGTTATTGGTTGGCCTTTTATTAGATAATCACATTCTTTGTTTTCTGTACCAATGTGCACACATTGATATGACAACATTAAAGGACATTTGTCACTTTTCTGACCATTTATCTATTATGCTTAAATGGGATTTGTAGGCTATTTATGTCTTCCTCAATTATGTGTATGTTCCCTATTTTTGTATCGTCAGCAAATTTGGAGATTAAATTATTCAGCCCTACAATGATATCATTTATATAGATGATAAACAAAACCGGACCAAGGAACGACCCTTGAGACACACCACTAGTAACAGGCACCCATTTGGATTCTATTCCATAGATAACAAGTCTTTGTCTTCTTTCTATAAGCCAAGTTTTAATCCATTGATATATATATTACCCTTTATCCCAAGCATTTCCAACTTATCTAATAATTTGTTGTTGGGTACATTGTTGAATGTTTTTTTTAAGTCTAGGTAGACTTTATCAAGCTCCTTAGTTGGGTCACTCGGAGAAAATATTCTGTATTAAGCTCATGCAGGCTGTCTCTTATGAATGAAAACTAATTTATGTACTCAATTGTTTAACCTCATACATAATATTCAAGCATGTTTACCATTACTGTCGTCCAATAACCTACAATAACTTACCTTGTTTTGATCACCCTTTTTGTAATTGGGCGTATTGTTGGCTGTTTTCCGATCATTAGAGACGCTTCCCTGTTGAAGGATAAGTTAAGCCACTGAGCACCAGCTAATTATAAATAAATGTACATCGAGAGACCGGCCGATTTGGCCTTTTTTTTTCTTTTTCTTATATGGCTACATAGGTGAGAAATGAAGAACAAAAAAAAACACTCACCTCGGTCATTTGGGGGTCGTATGGGGGGGGGGGGGGGGCAGCCTCAGACATCAGCTGATGCCGGGCGGTCTTCAAAGTTCCCGCCCGGCTAGCCACAGCTGAGCGCGGCAGCATGGCAGATGTACGATGCGTCCAGTTTTCGAGTGACGGTTATTTACACCACCCGAGCATCATGTGTGCCTTCATAGTTCATATACTACCAACATGTATCACATAATGTCATTATAAGTGAAGTAATAGTGTGATAAGTGCTTAGATATAAGTTGTATAAGTGCTCATGAGTGGCAAGACCAAAGCGCGTCCCCGTTGCCATGGAGACTGGCAGCCATCACGGTCTCTGACAATAACTGAACGCACATACGTACACACACCCAGCTGACCGACACGCGCCCCCACCACTTTCACTGTCATTGTCTGTCTCTCTCACTCCCCCTCTTTATATTCAGTTTATGCTTTATCGTATGTTTTATAGTTATAATATGGGTTTCACACATTGTTTTACGCACTTTTGACTTAGAAATATGCTATATTTACACATTTTGGTGTCCGTCACTGTTTTACGTATATTTGAGTGTCAATATCACTTACATATTGTGTTCGGCACTTTGTATATATTCATTATTTACACTTGGTTTTCATACACACACTTCTCATTTCATAGCGTCTTTTATCGCAGTCTTTGAGTACACTCTTTTAGAAATGCTCAAGGGTGTGATACTCCCTGAAGCAGTCCGGGAAACACAGTGCAACACCACATTCTCGGCACATATACCTGGTATCTGATCTCACAGGGTCCCTCTGTGTCGTGTTCCGACACGCATGACACCGTTTTCGGGGTTTCTCATTGTGTTCTGTGGGCGGCACATATTCAGGGAAGTGGCGTTCTGTCAACCTGGCAATCCCTTCTGCTGCTGGCCGTCGATGGGCGGGGGGTTGCAGGGCGTGGGGGGCAGTCATGTATTCCCTCAACATCTCTCTGAACAACTCGATGCAGAAGTTCTCCATCGTTTCCTGCTTGCCGGTGATTGTTGCGTTGAGGATGTGGCTGTTATAGAGGGTGATATCGAGGAGGTGGAAGAATAACTTCTTATACCACCTCATCGTCTTCCTCGCACACTCAACTGACGAGATGACACCATCTGATTTGTCCACCAGCCGCATGTTGATGTTATAATCACAGATGGCCAAAGGTTTCTTGATAATTTCGCCAGTTGCTCTGTCACGACGTCTGCTGTCTTGGAAGATGGGACGGTGGACTGTTGTGAGGACGTTCACATCCCGGTTATCCATCCAGGAAAACAAGAGGACATTGTTAGCCTGCTTATATATGAAGGAGCCCTTTTCCCGTCTGGGTGGTAGTTGGGGCATAAAGATCCGATTCCTCCTGACGGTGCCACAGACTCCTGTAGTGCGGCTATGCAGGAACTTGGCAAGGGAGGGGCTGGTGTACCAGTTGTCCAGGTACAGTATGTGGCCCCTGTCCAAGTAGCCCTCCATCATGGTGATGACGACGGCCCCAGAAATTCCGTATGTCCTCGTATCCACCAATTCTGTTTTCTTGCCCATATACAGAATTAGGTCGTGGATGTAACCGGTTTGACAGTCACACACCACGAAGGTCTTCAGGCCATATCGATGTCGTTTGCTGGGCATGTACTGCCGGATGACAATATTCCCCCTCCACAGCAGCAAACTCTCATCAATAATGAGCTTCTGATGGGGGGTTGAAGGCGGCAGCAAACTTCACCTTCAGGTACTCGAAGATGGGTCATATCCTCTCCATGGGGTCCTTCATTGCTCTTGGTTGACTTTGATTTTTGGTGTGGGCTGCCAGGCTGTCAATGAAATGTAGGTTCCCCATTATGGCCGTGAACCTATTTCTGCTCATTATTTGACCAAAAATAGGGGTTCTGACGAGGGGATCCCAGGACCAGTACTTTTTTATGGAGGATTTCTTTGTGACCCCCATCAGGATGACAATGGCCAAGAATTTGTAAAAATCTGGGACATCTAGGGCGGACCATGTCAGCCTTGCAGAGTATTTTAGCTGCTCCTTCCCAGCCATGAAATAATAATTGTACCAGTTGGTCTGGTCAACAATTAGAGCCACGAGATTTGTAGTAAAAAACTGCAGGAAGATGTCAAGTCTCGTGGTCTGGCGCCCCTGGTTTGGGAGCGTAGGGCCGGCAATCCCAGCGCCCACAAAGTTGTAGTCGGTGGGCACAAAGTTTTCTCCATCAACCCAATCCCACACGTCGGGTTGAGCGGCACCTTCGTCGCCAGAGTCGTCAGGAGGGGAGTCACCATCAGGGCGGCGGGAGGGCCTTGCTCTGCCTCTTGCCCCTGCCCTTAACCTCGGCCTTGGTCTTGCCGACCCAGCCCTTGCTCTCGCACCGCCAGGGGTGGGGCGTCGTATTAGGGTCACTTTAGAACCCCTTCGGCCATGCCCACGCCCAGGCCCACGTATGCTGGTAGGGCGTTGAGCACGATCAGGGCTTTGTGGCGACGCAGGCGGTGATGGTGAAGGTACAGGTGAGTATGGTAGTGGTCCGGGAGGTGATGGTGGGGGTGAAGAATGCACGGAGTCATGCCGGGCTGATAAGGGAAACAGGCGGCGTGCGGGGTGCCGTGGTGGAGATGATTCTAGGACAGGCATATCCTCGTCTGTTTCTTCTGAAGAAGAAGTCAATGGCTGCGCTGCTAAGATGGCTGCACCCCTGCGCAACCCATAGAAAGTGTTAGGGGTTGGCACTTTTAGTGGAGAGGCAATGCGGGGTGGTGGTGAAGGCAAACACGGGGGAGGGCCACGGCGAGGCACGTGTGGTGTCGGACCTTAACCAACCTCATCCTCAGCTCTTCTTTTCTCAGCCCTACGATGAGACGGTGGAATGTTGAGGAAGGCCATGGGGTCTGGGTCATCTTCCTCATTCTCATGATCCTCTTGCTCACTTGCTGGGGAGTCCACTATGTCACGGGGAGCAATGGGGGAGCGATAGCTACTTTCCTCCCTTTCTTGTAACATTACGTAGCGATGAGAGATGGGGACATAGGGTTCCTCCTCATGCATGTCGTCTATCTCGGCCAAAGTGGGACTATATTCGTCCTCTGAATCGTCATTTGACGATCCAGTGTCACTATCAGGCACATCACTCTCTTCAAGTATGGGCATGGCATCGTCAAGGGATATTCGCCTGTGTGGGTAATGACGTGGTAAATCCGACATGTTGTTGCACTCGCGAGATGTATGGGTAAACGGACTTTCCTTTGTCATGCACATCCCTTGTTCCAACAAACCTAGATTTGGGTGTTGCCATACATTGCCTACATCCTAAGGATTATCCCATACAAATATCAAGCCTATAGCTACCATAGGACAAGAGTAAATAAGGTCGAAATTCGTGGGGGGATAAGCGGGTACAGTGTTTTTCACCACCTCCCCCGCATGACCACTCGCCCGGCAGGACTTGGGGGATAGCGGAGTATGATCAAGTAATGCCTACATCCTAAAGTGTATCTCACACAAATTTCAAGCCTCTAGCTCCCATACGACAGGAGTAAATAAGGTCGAAAGTCGCGGTGAATTAAGTGGATAAAGTGGTGCCACTAATCCGCCCGCCACCACCCGCACAGCCTATCTGGGCGGTTGCCGCATACCGCCACTGTTTGGCAACACCCTAAGGTATATCCCATACCATTCTCAAGCCATTTCCTACCATACGAGCCGAATAATAGATGTTGCAGTGGCGGATGCAATGTTTGCGTCGCTGGGGTTCAGCGTTACATACAATGCCGACGCAATCAGTGCATCGCTGGGGCTCAGTGGGTTAAATATACTGTAATTGTCAAGGATTTGCATATTTTTTTTTGTAGGTGTTTTATTGTTATAATATAGACATTTAAGGCCCAGGAGTTTTGTAAATATTGAATTTACTTAATATACATAATACTTCACTTGCGAGGATGGTCAAGTTTCCTACTACTGTATTTCATGTGTTGTTACTGTGTTTTTTTATACGATCTTTACTTCGTTTGTAAAACCAAAACCAAAATATTCGTTAAGTGTAATTGCAACATCTATGTCGGCTGCCACTATTTGATCACCTTACGAGGCTTACGTTAATAAGCCTATACCGCTCTATGTGTATACGTTATCGTTTACATAGGTTTATGTAATGCTAAGGGTTGTCGGTGCTCTTCTTGGCTATAGAGACTTCATGATCATGCTTAGCTCGTCCAAACAGTTTCATAATACACTCTATCAAAGTTGTATAATTCCTTTACTTGGTCATTAGAAGAATAGTATTCGTTATGCTTGCGTAGTTTCATTTTTTGTTTCATTGCATTACCGATTTCGCTGTTCAACCATGGTGACTATTTAACTTCACTCGTTCGTTTAGCTTTCTTTGGTACATATTTATACATATTTATACATATGATTATACCATCAAAAACATATTCCTAAACTGTTCCCACATCTCATTGATTTAGTTTTCATTATCTAGCAATGCGTATGCATTATGAAGTGCTAAACAGTATAGCTACAGTTAACATCAAACCTAATGACTCTATAATCGGAATTTGACAGATGTTCTCCTACCTCTTAATATGTAATCTAGTTGTTCATGGTACTAATGACAAGGTCTAGGATATTCTGTTCGCTTGTTGCTTCCTTAACACATTGAAATATGAAGTTATCTTCTATGAAATGTTAATGTTGTTCGTAGTAGCGTTTAATCCGGTGACACAATTCCATTCTAAATTAGATACATTGTAATCGCCTAAAATAAAACCTTTATCAGAAAGGGTTTCTTGTATTATCTTGTAAAATAACCTACAGCATCGTTTTCTTTGTTGCTTGGTGGTCTGTTAGCTGTTGTAAAATAATATTATGCGTTATTTATAATAATTTTATATCTATAATAACACTATATCTGTATAGCTAGGGGGTAGGGTGATTTCTTCAGGCTGCAAGTGAGATGAGATATACATTCCCACACCATATGCTTTCTTCCCATTACTTCCATCTATATGTACAAATTTGTATTCATTAATGTTGTATTCGATCTTTTTTGCTGAAATCAAGGCGAGTTTCGATGACACTTACAGTAGTTAACAACTCATTTAATAAGAAACGTCTTAATTCATTTATCTTATTTCTGATAGACGAGGCATTAAAATTAAGGACCTTAATTTTGGGTTTGAAAACCTGATCAAGGGGCTTAAGCAAGTGTCACACTATGCCGAATTAAGTGCCGAAGCTCCAGGACTTAAGGGTCGTAACGAGGTCTTTGCCTACATCGCCGCGCGACGTGGGTGGGCGACAACTCAAGAGAGACGTCGGGAGAGGTCGTCAGGGGCTGCAGGAAAAGTTCAACATGCACAACTCTCATAAGCTCTGAGGGGGCTAGTGAGGGGGCTAGTGGACGGGACGGGGACGGTAGGCGGGTGGCGTCGGGCGGCGTCCAGTAGACGGTACAAGGGCATCGAACTGTCTGCGTCAGAAGGTAGGTCGCCGTCAGACGGCGACCTGGTAATGCCCAGGCGGCGTCATAGGAGGAGGGCATACCGTGAGTCCGCGACCTGGCAACGTCACATGGGTCATCGTTGATAGAGGGTCTTAGGGGTGTGTTTTTTAAGCTTGATGGAGGTCTAGCGAGGAAACTAAAACATAAATTAATATATAAATAAATTAAAATAAACCCCCCAAAATCACCACTGTTCCCTTAATCCGATCCCATCAACGAGTGACTATCTATAAACCCTTTCAATGGTGGTGACGTCTGTTTTGCCTTAGTTCTGCCCTACTTAGACGATTTTATGCAGCTTAAGAACGGTCTGTGGGAGTTAAGAGAGATAAATGAGTGGACTGGAGGTCTTGTGATTGCTATAGGCCCTTCGTAAGCATAATACAATAACCTAATAGTTGCCAGACTATAACGAGAAAGACGTCACCGGTATTGAAAGCATTAACTATAGATGGCCTTGTTTTACCAATTACTCAAAGAACCACTTAATTAAGGGGATATGGGCGTATTTATTTGCTCATTTTTGGATCTTGTTATTATGTTTTTAGTTTCCTCCCTAGATATCCAGCTCAATACACCCCCCCCCCCCCCCTCACACACACACACACACAAACGTCGTCTCCGACGGACCGGTTTGCCTCGGTCTGGGTAAAGTGTGATGGAGTAGGGGTCCAGTATGACAGGGTGGCTGTCCATCGCCGCCCTACTTCCTATAGGCGCTGCTCGTCAGGAGCATTGTCGCCAACCAGTTTGCGCGCTACGACGCATGACGCCGCCACGTTGGCGTCATTTATCTTCCTTAGGTCTTGCATGGTTGCCGCTCGACCCCGTCCAGTTGCCGGTAGGCGGCGTGCCCGTCCATAGTGCCCGCCGTGGGTCCCTCGATCACTCACATTACTCGGCAGTAGTCTCCCCCTTCTATCGCCACTCTTTAAGTCGTGAAGCGTCGGCACTTAATTCGGCATAGTGTGACACCTGCTTTAGCCGAGGGTTTATGAATTGCATGGTGACAAGTGGTGACCTTCGAGTTCGAGACAATGGAAGGATTATCCCCGGTAGAGACTAACATAGTAATTTCTCTAATCTTGTAGGGCTTGAATACAAATTTAGATTACGGTGTGCAGCAGAGGGAAGTTGAGAGAGGAATGTATTTAGTTTTGGAGGGCGAGTGAGGACCATCCTTGGTAAGGATGGTAATATTGTTGGTTTGGGGGAAATAGACTGGGGTATTAGTTTGTGCTGGGGTAGGGGAGGGGCTGTTTGGAAAGCACGCTGGTGGATTTTTTCAGTACACAGACGGATGAATAATTAATTTTACATTACCAGAATTTGGTGATTTTTCAGTCATTATACTGTATACCACCTCGTTCAAGATATCACTCATGTACTTTACTCCTTTGTCTGAAAGATGGGCATCCTCCTCATTGTACAAGTCTGGTGTCCCTTCAAATGTTTTTCCGTTGTTTACAAAGAGCACATTTTCACTAGCACACATAGTCTGGACTACATCATTTACTTCAGAGAGAGAGAAAGAGATAGAGAGAGAGAGAGAGATAACTCTTATTACATTAATTACAATAGGATAATTAAAGTGACATATTTAAATTTCTTGTTATAGGTGAATAAGTATGTTAAATAATATTGTACACAATAGATTAATGTTAACATTGTGAGTATACCAGGACAACCTAAATGTTCATATTCATTAATCATACGAAACAAACGATTGATAAAATGTAGTTACTCTTTGATAATGATCCCCTTAAACCGGATAATTGAAAAATTTAAGTTAGTTTAATTAATTAATTAATTCATGATGGAAATACAGATTTAATAGAAATGTGCTCCATGCTTGTATAAGAACCTATTTCCGGAAAACTGTGCATGCTAAAATATTAACTGTTGTGGATTGAATGTTGGTCGAAAATTATGCTAATGATGTGAATTCCAAAATGGGTCATGATATATACTAATTTTCAAGACAAAAAAACAACACTAAGTTTTGAAGGCATATTATTTAAGAAATAACGTTAATTTAATAACGTTGTGAAGAGGTCATACAATTAAAGACACTCCAACTGATTCTTGAATTGCTGAGAAATGCAGGGATGCCTTGTTTCTTTGCAGTTGTAAGTCTGAAAAATACATTCGTAATTATTGGGTTATTAATAATTGTAATATCTAAACTATACATTTTGCTCAACAAGGGAATGCATCTATGGCGTATGTGTAGAGCTATTAAACTACTATCGGAAGATCCTGGATTCGACTCCAGGTCCATAGGAATTGGATGCCCAGCCTCCTTACACCCGATACCTCACTGCTAACAGTCAATACACATTTTGAGTAAGTATTCTTGATGTTCCATTTTGGATTATTATTATTATTATTATTATTTTTTTTTTTTTTTTTTTTTTTTTTTTTTTATGTACAGAGCTTTATTGTTTTCCTCTCGGTGAATGAACACTTATTGCAAGAACGAAGACTATTGGTATTATTTCAATGCCAGCTTTGTGCTACTCTATACAGATAAATATATCTCGACAAAGAACGCATGTAACTTTCATATATTTTAGTCAGCTGTTTATCAATAATAAATAACTAATTCTGTAGAGTATATTATTTTATTTGGGTCGCCAAACTGAGACCCCTATGATTTCTGCACTTTCCTAATTTGTAAATCAATGATCTTCTGTGTTCATTATTAATTATCGGTCCTATAACACCCTTAACAGCAACACGACCGTGAGAAAGTATTCCTTTGTTTTACGAAAGTCTAACCTTATAGTTTGGTGATCGCTGGACATAAAACACGAATACAAGAGTCGTCGGCCAAACACAGTGTCGGCCGCTAGGAGAACTAAGCCGAACTTAACCCTTTATGTACCGGCGACGTCATTTTAACTTTATTCTGGCTACTATATAGTTTAAAAGGGCCTCCAGCAATTGCCAGGCTTCGAATTATCTCACTTAACCCGGGAGCTGCGGGGAGACTCTTAAGAGTTCCCCCGGCGCACTGCGGGGAGACTCTTAAGAGTCAGAGAAAATAAAAATCAACTTTTGACATCGAAAAAAAAATATTTTTTTATATTTTTTTTTTTTTATTTTTTATTTTTTTTTTGGCCCCTGGGCCATGCAAAATCTCAGTCCTCTACCTCCCCTCCTTCCCCACTTTCCTCCTCTCCTTCAGTTATCACCTATTTTCCCTGTTATTCCCTTATTCTGAGGTATATTTTCGTGCTAACATTAGAAATCCGATTGGAGGGTGTGGTCATCACTGATAGCAAGCGAGTGCAAGAGAGAGAGAGAGAGTATCGATCGACTGTGTCTCAGTGGCCTTGGGGGAAATTGGCGGGAAAGCAGATTGCCTCACCCATACATTATACAACTCGCGGGCTATATCTCCGATTTTGACCATCCAAACGCTGTTTTCACTCGTTTTATTGTTGTTTCAGGTTAATACCTTTATAATCAACCCATAATAGGCGCATATGGATAAGTATTAATGCTATTAATGGCACAATGAATATTTTAGTGGCGGAAACACCTCAAATACGTCAGCACAGGGGGACGTTTCCAATTACCCCCATGCGCACTTCAGAGGTTAACACTATTGACTACTACACATCCTTCTTAAGCCGCACAAAATCGTCTAAATAAAGTTAGATTAAAATTAAAGACACAACGCTGGTACAGAAGGGGTTAAACTAGACTTCAGCGACATCCAAAGCTAACAAGTAATGGCCTATTTCTAGAGGGCGAGTTGTCCTGATACCGGTACCGCCTCGCAAGGCACACATGATGATGGAAATATTACAAGTTGTATGCATAAATGATTATTATCTATCTTAACGGACACATTTTAACGCCATATATACAGTATATATATACAGTATATATATATATATATATATATATATATATATATATATATATATAATTATATATATATTTATATATTTTCATATATATATATATATATTGCAACTTTTACCTGCGGAAAGAGGCTTGAAGCCTGTAGATTCAACCACTCAACACATTGAAGTCAGATCTCATTCCAGACTTTGAGATAGACATCGAGAGAGTATGAGCGTTGCACCAAGATCGTTCGTGGTCCCAACTTCGTAGACCCGCGACGTCTGGGTGTCTCCTCGTGGCCCGGTGCAAGATCCGACCTCTGGAAAGAACACTGTCCTGTTGTCCCATGTAACAGTCTTGGAAACCTTTCTCTCTCTCAAACGCCACCTATTGGGGTGTTAACTCACTAGGCACTGCGCCTATAGCATATTTTGACTATGGGCATATTCATGCATTACTAATTTTTGGGGAATAGCAGGGGTATTTTGTACGACTTGTCGATGGACTTTGTAGTGATGCACTGAAAGTAAGTACAGCACATAATCCATACCAATAAAATCGGGACTTACTGTATACAGTATGTTACCAGTCCAAATTAATCAAATACATATATAAATAACAGGAGAGAATTTAATTATTCAATCATCACCAGTTTATGGGTTTCAATATAATTATGTTTAAATGTTTAAGTCCGTGTTCAATATTGCGAAATTCATATAGATCAATTATTGTCTGATGGTCAGCCCCATCAAAGCCATTTATAAATGGATTTCTCATTAAATTGGATTACCAGTTAATTACGATATTCCCAACCAATAAAACTTTAGGGCATTATGAATGAGCCGGAACAATGACATAATCGCTGACTCATTTGTGGCAATTAGCGATGGCATTACCTTAATTAGGATACTTAACCCTTTGAGTACCGGTGCCATCTTTTTAACTATATTCGGGCTACTATTAGGTTATGCTATTCAGTTTAAAAAGGACCTCCAGCAATTACCAGACTTCGAATGATCTTACTTACCCACTTTTTACTACCACAGATCCTTTTTAAACTGCATAAAACCATCTAAATACGGCTAGAATAAAGTTAAAAAGACGTCGCCGTCGCCGGTACAGTAGGGGTTAAGGGGGAGTAGTTGCTTTCTCTGGACCGCTTTCTCTCTCAAGTTTACCATATTAAGATTTTAAGACGATTGTTCCGTTAGTTTTGTGATTTTGAGACCTTTCGCCTCATTTCTTTGTCAATATTAAGAGCTTTCGCGCTATTTAGGTGTCGATCTTTTCCTGGAGGAAGACACCGAACCTGTAATTAGCGAAGGAACCGGTCTTCAGCCGGAACATTTGTCTACCAAAAATGTACAAATTTATCTTGAAATGAGATGTAGGGAGTATTTTTTAAGCTTGATGGAGGTCTAGCGAGGAAACTCAAAATTATATGAATACATAAATACATAAACCAAAAAACAAGCACTACCCCATTAACTCATTCAGTACCAGTGATGTTCTTTTTATTATATTCTGGCAAACAATGTTATTCAGTTTTAAAAGGGCCTCCAGCAATTAACAGGCTTCAAACTATCTCAATTAATCCTTTATACTACCACATATCCCTTTTTTAAACTGCCAAAAAATGTTCTCAATATAGCTCGATTATAATTATAGAGACGTCACTGGTACAGTAGGGGTTAAAGCGATTTAGAGGAGTATTTATTCCCGCACCTTTAATCTGCCAGCTTAGGTAATACAACTTAACCCCTTCTGTACAGGCGACACATTTTAAATATTATTTTAGCTATATTTAGATGATTTTGTGAAGTTTAAGATGGATCTGGGGTTGTAAAAATGGTTAAAGAAGATAGTTGGAAACCTGTTTATTGTTGGAGACTATTTTTATACAGAATAAAATCGTCTAATAGTAGCAAGAATAAAGTTAAACAGACGGCACAGGTACTGGAAGGGTTAATCAAAATAATGTTGCCAGCTATAACACCCAGCTCACAAACTATTTGGTAATTCCATAACTTAGCCAGAATAAAGATGTGGCTCGATGGTTGCCGGTACAATATTTCCTGTAAATAATCTTTTAATAGGGTATCACATGAGACTTAAGGGGAGATTTCCACTTGAGATATTATTTTCTTGACCACTTTCTCCCTCATGTTTAGCCCAATTGCTTTTGAGATTTGATGACGTTCGCCCCATTAATTTGGCGATGTTAACACCCAACTGACGGTGCCCGTCATATGACAGGCGAGAGATAAATGGACTATCTTCCGGCACCCGTCATATGACGGGCGGCATTTTGAGCACATTATCGGCTCTGAGAGAGAGTCCACGCGTTGGGAGGACGATAGGCAGGCTCTGACCATTCGGCATGGCCACAGTACTGTGACAGAGACCTCCACTGCAAGATTTCACACCCTCGGCCTTGCAAGATCAGGAAAAAACTGGGGAAATTACCTTATTTAGGAATTTCTCATCTCCGGTTGCGCGATCGCTACAGGATAACCCGTGGTCGTACAAGGATGATTCTGGTGTCATTGGAAAGCTCTATTATCGCCCTTTCACGGATACATCATTGTATTACGCTCTGGCTCTACTTTATGTATGAAAAAGAGCATGGAATGAAGCTCGTTTAGGGTAAATATGCCCGTTTGGCAGGTAGTTGATGTTACAAACGGCCCTGAGGTCCTGATGTGGCGGCGTCTACGCCGTGGGGCCACCTCCCGAGGCTGCCAACCGCGGATGGCTGCCGACCCTCCACAGCCGAAGACAAAATCAACGACCAGTGGAGGAAAAACCGGATGCCGGCCGCGGGGAGCAGTTTCGGGAGCCAAACCGTCACAACCATCCCCTGCCCCCCGGGGCTGTTCGGCCAGGCAGCTTAGGGAACAACAACAACAACAACAACAAACGGCCCCGGTTTTGGTGGGTTAAGACCTTTCGTGCAATTAAGTGTCGATTTTTCTTCCTGGCGAGCAATAGCGAGCCTGTAATTTAAGAGGAACCGGCCTTTGGCCGGTACATTTTTCTAGCGAAAAATGTACACATTTATTTTGAAAGGGTGTCAAGGGGGTATAATGTTAAGCTTGATGGAAGTCTAGGGAACAACCTAAACATCTCACCTTAATCATCAATTTTCGATGGTCAATTTTGTTATGACAATGTATTTGGGGTCATTGTCTCCCTTCGGAGTTCACAGGAAAGATGGTGGAGACCTGTCCGCTATACTAGACACCAGTCATCCAAGGTAATCAACTCTTTAAGTACCAGCGACGTGTGTTATATTTTATTCTAGCTATATTAAGTCGATGTTATACAGCTTAGGAACGATTTGTTGTAGTTAAAGTGGTAGATCGAGTTAGTTTGAAGCTTATTATTGCTAGAGGTCCTTCCTAAGTAAAAGAAAATCGTCTAATAGTTCCCACAATATGATGAAAATGACGTCCCAGGCACTGAATGGGTTAAAACCCAGGGCGAGTATATATTCTGCTGGAACTTATGTACACAGTTGATATATCTCATACTATCCCACCAGCACTTGAACAGCCAGGGCGAGCATATATTCTGCTGGAACTTATGTACACAGTTGATATATCTCATACTATCCCACCAGCACTTGAACAGCCAGGACGAGTATATATTCAGCTGGAACTTATGTACACAGTTGATATATCTCATACTATCCCACCAGCACTTGAACAGCCAGGGCGAGTATATATTCTGCTGGAACTTATGTACACAGTTGATATATCTCATACTATCCCTCCAGCACTTGAACAGCCAGGGCGAGTATATATTCTGCTGGAACTTATGTACACAGTTGATATATCTCATACTATCCCACCAGCACTTGAACAGCCAGGTGAGTATATATTCTGCTGGAACTTATGTACACAGTTGATATATCTCATACTATCCCACCAGCACTTGAACAGCCAGGGCGAGTATATATTCTGCTGGAACTTATGTACACAGTTGATATATCTCATACTATCCCACCAGCACTTGAACAGCCAGGGCGAGTATATATTCTGCTGGAACTTATGTACACAGTTGATATATCTCATACTATCCCACCATCACTTGAACAGCCAGGGCGAGTATATATTCTGCTGGAACTTATGTACACAGTTGATATATCTCATACTATCCCACCAGCACTTGAACAGCCAGGGCGAGTATATATTCTGCTGGAACTTATGTACACAGTTGATATATCTCATACTATCCCACCAGCACTTGAACAGCCAGGGCGAGTATACAGTATATTCTGCTGGAACTTATGTACACAGTTGATATATCTCATACTATCCCACCAGCACTTGAACAGCCAGGGCGAGTATACAGTATTCTGCTGGAACTTATGTACACAGTTGATATATCTCATACTATCCCACCAGCACTTGAACAGCCAGGGCGAGTATATATTCTGCTGGAACTTATGTACACAGTTGATATATCTCATACTATCCCACCAGCACTTGAACAGCCAGGGCGAGTATATATGCTGCTGGAACCTATGTACACAGTTGATATATTACATACAATCCCACCAGTATTTGAACTGAGCGTATCTATTTGTGTATTATTACCAGAAGCCTTGATCCCTGAAGGGGTGATCACCAATGAATCGCCTAGATGCATGTCGGTCCTCTGACAAATGGCATATATTATTCTGGTTAAAATTATTTGGTGTAAAGCAGTTTAGGAAGACTCTCTTGGTATGGAAGGGGTTAATTTGACCTCAATTAGCCGCTATAATATGATAATTCCATCATAATTTTAATAATATAATCTGATGCCATTTGGGAAACATTGCTTGGGACTGGGGGGACTTTTATTTCTGTATCCTATGGTACTGTAAGGGTTAAAAGAGACTATGTTTTTATATTTACAAATGCTGTTATCACAACACTGGAAATCACTTATCAGCATAACGAATTTCACTTGTAGATACGATAGATAGATAAATACATAGAGAGAGAGAGAGACCCTCACTATCAGAACGCCACCTATTAAGCAATGAGCTCACTAGGCATTGCCCCCCTGTAGAATATTTTGAATATGGGAATATTAATACAGTGCTATTTAATCAATGAGGGTACAGAGAGAGAGAGAGAGAGAGAGAGATGTATATTCTTTGGCATGTTGATATGAACCATAACATGGATATTTATAGGTTTCTTGTGAATCTTTTTGGGTCAATGAGTCATTGTATTTAGACACCAGTTTTAACTTGGAACTGTACATGCAGGAAAACAGAGTATCAATTACTGCTATAGTCTGTTCATTCTAGGTTGGGCAGACATTGCAGCCTCTAACGGTACTTCTAATACTAAAAAAGGACTAGGGTAATCGAGCTAATTTTTCTACCAAATAGGAAGACTTGGCCAGGGAATAGGTGTGGACATTGACAGCCCGTTTGCTTTAGTCCTTTTTGAGTTACATTGGTTAAAAGTTACCATTTCTGCCCAACCTAGAATTAACAGACTATACCTATTTGAACCAACCAAAAGTTTAGTATGACTATACTGCGACCTCTGTCTATGATCACTGAATAACCTACAGTTGGGTAAGTTTTAAGGAGGGATGGTTATTTTTTCTGGCTCCCATTCTCCCTCATGTTTAGTCCCATTAGCTTTCAGATGTTATGATGATCCGATCATTAGTTTGGCGACTTTATGATATTTCGCCCCATTTCTTTATCAATATTAAGACCTCTCACACTACTCTCACACTACTGACCAACCTGGTGAACAAGCCTACGTCTTTTCTATCATAAATGACCTAGAGCAGCTGGTCCAGCAACCCACCCGTATCCCGGATCGCTTCGAAGATCGGTCCAACATTCTTGACTTATTTCTGACTTCTCACCATACTTCTTATACTGTCACTCTTTTCTCTCCTTTGGGCTCCTCCGACCATAAACTTATCTCCGTCACCTGTCCTATCTCTTCAATACGGCCACCCGATCCTCCCAGCCGGCGGCGCTTGTGGGACTTTGACGCTGCCGACTGGGAGGCTCTCCGGCAGTACTTCTTTGGTTTTCAATTAATGACTTCTGCTTCCGCGGCCGAGGACCCTTGGAGAGTGCCGAGCACATTACCGAGGTAATCCTCTCGGGCATGGAAGCGTACATTCCATTTTATTTCTCTCAGTCTAATGCCAACAAATCTTTGTTTACTCACTCTCGTTCTACTGCATTCAAACGGTACCGACGCCTTAAAAACTCAAGAATCTCATTCTTCCTATGTTTCTGCCCGGAATCAAGCCAAATCTGTTCTTCGACTTGCCAAGCACTCTTTCATTAATAATAAATGCACTGAACTATCCATCTCTTGCTCTTCCCAAGCTTTCTGGCATCTAGACAAAAACCTATCCAACAATTTTTCTTCCTCATCTTTCCCTCCCCTTTTCCACTCTGATGGCACAACCATCACTTCTTCCTCTGACGAAGCTGAACTCTTCGCTCAAACTTTTGCTAGAATATAGGTTTGAGTCCCGGAGGGAAGAATGAAAACCTAATATTTAGTAGTGGCCCCGAAATCATTGACAATATGCCTATTAGTATAATAGTCCACTTTCAAGCGCCCGTGGGTAGCCCGTTTGAAACTACCGCCGCGGGGAGAAAGAGTCCTACATCATAAGTGCAACGCTAATTCTCTTATGGAATCGTCTTATGATTGGGGTACTTACTACGAAAATACTTTGTAAAAAAGAAAAAAGAAAAAATTACTTAAAACTTGTTTTATTAGTGCTTTCCATCTCGATGGATTTCTTGCGTGGATTCTATCCCTGGCGTTGATCCTAGAGACGCATACCTCCTTCAATGATATATTAAGACTAAACTCAAGACATTGAACGAATGGGAAGAGGATGGAAGGGAGGGCCCTACATCGTCAATGATTTCGGGGCCACTACTAAATATTAGGTTTTCATTCTTCCCTCCTGGACTCAAACCTTTAATCTATTAGTGGCCCCTCCATCATTGACGATATGCCTGATATCTCAAGACTGGAGGGGGACATTCATGACAATATCAAACCACTAACAAATACCATAGGTAGAGACAAAGAATCATATAACAATTTAAGTCTATTGCTTACATACAATAAAAGTAAACAATTGGAAAGAAAGCAGTGCGTTACTTCGAAGAATATCTGCTTGTACTTGACCGACTAGGTACATATAATCAGATCTCACATTGAGATTCATACACATTTGTTGTTTTAGGAACATACTTGTATTCCTCTTCAACTGCTACAGAAAACATATATCCTTTGATTATAATATTATCCTCTGTCCTTAAAGCTATTTGTACATTCCATATAATTTGTACACTTTATGTTGTTGTTGTTCCCCAAGCTGCCTGGCCGAACAGCCCCAAGGCCCCGAGCAAGGCCAAGGCCATAACCATACACTTTATGTTATAATATATAGTTGTAACTATGATAGATATTTTTAAAAATAGAAAATTATTTTAGAGCTGTAGCACCAGCTCGACTTATTAAGTATCACAGCCCGTGATTTCATAATAGAAAAATATTCTAGAGCTGTAGAACCAGCTCGACTTCTTAAGTATCACAGCTCGTGACCTTATCAAATCATCTGGCGGAGGGATTCTAGGGGTCTTTGGTCTTACCTGCACACCCTCCCCCCTCCTTTTTCTCCTTTAAGATTAAACTTAATTAGTAATAGCACATGGACTAACTAGACCCGCTGCCGTACCGCCACACAGGTTAACTTTGGCTTATCCAGAGCTACAGACAGGTATCGCGTCAAGAAAGTATGGTTGGAAGCCCACAATTTAGTGTTAGCTATGTTCTCAATCGAATAGTTCTGTAAAATTCTGAGAGAGACGGCCCACTTTCTGATATCATGGGCTCTGCCCACTACACCGGGATTACTTTCCCTAATGACGTCTACGAGTAAAGAAGCTAATTTTCTTCTTGTGACGCGAGTACCTGTACTGTTTACCCATAAGAAGCCTGGTTGTTGAGGTTGTGCCACCCTCATTAATTTGATTAAAGCCTACACCGGGCAAAAAATGTGATGCTTATGTCCGCGTTTGAGTGCCGGGACTGTAAATTATGAAAATACATGATCACAATGTTCATTTTGCTATAAATGTGGGAGACGGAGCGATTTGTAAGTGTTCATTCCGTCTCCCAAACCTGAGGCAATTAGGTTCGTTGCTCATCGCCACCAGCTCAGATACTCTGTTTCCTGTTGCCAAAGCCATAAGAAACACAGCCTTCTATAATAATGAGTCAAAATCCGGCGCATGATTATACTTGCGCGAATGAAGCAACGATAAAGCTTTGTCCAGTGACCTGGTAGGCATGAGCTGACGTGGTGGTGGGCGTAGTTTGAAACATGCCCTCATTAACCCTTTCTCCTCCGCCTGTGGTATGGATAGACCGATAGACCAGTAAGGACATAAAAGGGGTTTCTAATGGCAGACAAGTGGTTCTTCAGTGTAACTACAGATATGTGTTTTTGTTCAAACAAATAGTCTAAGTACTTAAAGACCACAGCTACTGATGAGTCTGTTGGTGCCGTCTCTACTATCCAGGTTGTGAACGTTTTCCAATGAGACTGATACTGTCTCCTGGTAGACATAGTATACTGATTAAGAAATTTACTTGTAACACTCTCTCCATACTGAGTCAACCATTTGTCATTTTGAATGTCCAGAAGGCAATAGTCAGCGAGGTCTCTAGGTTGCCAATTGTCTCCAAGTGGAAGTACGAGACCGGGAGTGAAACCGGGTTCTCACACCACGTTTTCAATTGGTGGTACCACACCTGAGCCGGCCAAAGTGGCACGATCATCGAGACTAAGCCCCGGTAACCCTGTAGTTTGTGAACTACTTCGACACATGAGTGAAGCGTCTGGAGGCGGAAAAAGATAGATGGAATTCCATTTGTTCCAGTCCTCCAACAATGCGTTTGGACCCCCCAGCCGAAGTCATTTCCCGGCGGGTTAGGAAGAGGGAGTCTGTGGTTTCCCTCGGACGCGAATAGATCCACTTGTGGATGGAATGGCTCTGCAATCATCTCGTTTAAGATGTTTTGCTTGAGTGCCCATTCTACTTTGGTGCTCTGTCTCCGGGACAGAGCGTCTGCTCAGACGTTTGCTACACCCGGTAGGTAAGATGCATGAAGATGAATGATCAGCGTTTCGGCCAGAGCAAAGATATCTTCTGACAATTCTAGTAACTTCCGAGACCTCATTGACCGTTGCTTTTGAATGCAGTGTACCGCGTTCAAATTGTCCATCCGAAAGGCTATTGATTTCCCCTGTAATGACGAGCCGTGTGTTTGAAGGAAAAACAAAGGGACTAGAAGTTCTTGTTTGTTGATATGATAGTTCTCGTCTTGGGACCAAAGACCTTGACTCTGGTGGCCTAGGTTTGACTGATATCCCCAGCCTATCGTCCCTGAAGCATCTGTGTCTACCCATACCGTAGGTGGGGGAGAAATTCACGTCATTATTGAGTGCAATGTTTCCTTCCTTGCCCAGACTGAGAGTAAGTTGTGAATTAATGGAGGAATGGTCCATAATTTTCCCTCCGGCATGAGTGGATATTTTTTGGGATAATCTTCAAGGACACTACATCTGCCTTATTAGAAACAATTTATTAGGGAAAATAGGGACCAATAGACTTACCATATTTTTCTCATTATAGTCCGCATGGAGGAATTTCGTTATCGACACTTGAAAAAACCCGATTACACCGAAAAATAACACAAAAACAATAAGTCCCGATCGTAAACAAAGCATTGCGCACAATGAATCCTTCGTCCTTCTTCTTCTTGTTTTGAAAGATCCCTTCGCTTATCGCTTGAGTGCGATTCGCCCAATAAATGGCGTGAGCGTTACTCACAAAAACGAAAAACCGGCTACCTGTTTTTGCCCTCATACAGATCTACATATATGAGGATGACAATAAATCAAGGGGGGGTGAGGGGGGACAACGCCCCCCCTCAACCCATCGTGTATCCAATGTACCCCACAATGTCCTTACCTACTGTAAAAGCCCGATTCACCCAATAAATGGCTCAATTTGATGCTGTATCTTCAGATTGATAGATAATTATAATGGGTAAGTTTATGCAAATACCCCACTCAAACCATGCAAAACAACTATGAAACACTATATTCCTTGAAGAAAAAACCCAAAAACATGGTAAATAAGGCCGATATAGTCTTGTTGAACGTTACCAAAATTTGTTGCCTTCCAAGATTAATCTCTTTACTTTCAACCGGCCCAACTTTGCAGTTAGTTGGATCCAGTTGAGAGAACCGACCAGGGATTCCCATGTCGTTCTCGTCGTGTTCAGACTGTGGAGAAACCGAAACACTTTCCTGCGAAATCTGTTGCAGTTATCCACACTCTGACTGAGAGTAAGATTGGCTGTGTCCCCGACCAGCCCTATCCACTGAATTACCCGTGTGGGAACATGGTGCGACTTTGCCAAGTTGACCTTGAACCCTAGGGATAGTACATGAGTAAATAATGTAATGGACATGGGCCTTGTAGGCACTGGGATTAACATGAATTATAATATAATAGATATGGCATTGCTGTTACTAATCGACCCCGTTACTACCCGGCAGTCATCTTAAGCAGTACAATTTTTTTATTCCTTGATTTTACCGCGGCCTTCCGGTTTGCCAGACTAATCCACTAGGCTAAGTTATTATCTAGCGGCGGAAGCTGTTGCATGCCCAATTGAATGTTCTGAAGGATGAAAGTGGCTTCGACTATGCAAATTTCGGAACCGGGAGAGGTGTACTAGCTCGCATGCAAATGTAGTCCGGTTGTGGCCTTAGGTAACTCTGGACGTGACAACATAGTACGTTGGTTAGGTTGGAACAACAACATTTTGGGAAACTTGCCTTTGGCTATTGACTCTTACTGCTAAAGCACCGATATTAACAACTTAATAGAGGTCGCCGGAGTCTTTGGTAGGACGCCATGTTGTTGATCCTGCCCACGTCTGCCGGGACGTAGCCCGGTGACACCCGTAGTGACCCTTGGCATTCGCCTGGGTGTGTTCCACGGAGTCTACCCTCGGATCCACACGCCTTCACAAGGCCCCAGGAGAGAGAGAGAGAGCATTGGAATCTAAAAGATGTGATGTCGCGTAGGATCGACGACTGCCTGGTGGTGACCGACGTCGCACCCTCACTTGGACGTTATTATAACCTATCCCCCCTTTACCTGTTATATGGTGGTTAAGGATTGCTCCTGCATCTGTTGAACTGCCTGCCTAGCTTCAGTGTTCATAACTGAGGCTGTCAACACCGGGGAAAGGATTACCCGGTGGTAAATATTGCCGGGCAATCCTTTCACCATAAAGAGTCTCAGGTGTTGCCTAGCGCAGACAGCTTCAAGCAAGGCTGTTCGTATGTCCTGGAGTGATCTCGCCGGGTGAGGGAGAAGGAGCTGTTGCAATAACCCTATTGTCTCACTTATGCCTTGATCTGTCTTAGACTCTACTGGTCGGGAGATGGACTGGGCAGTTTGTCGACCGAGTAAGAATGATGCAAACCGTTTGTGTGCATTATCTCGTAACATAAACTCTCTCTGGAGATCAATGAGGGGGGGGGGGGGGGGTGGGTGGGGGGGGGGGGGGGGGGGGGGGGGGGGGGGGTGGAGGGGGGGGGGGGGGGGGGGGGGAAGAGGGGAGGGGGGCGGGGGGGGGGGGGGGGGGGGGGGGGGGGGGGGGGGCGGGGGGGGTGGTGGGGGGCGTGGGGGGGGTGGGGGGTGGGGGGGGGGGGGGGGGGGGGGAGGGGGGGGGGGGGGGGGGGGGGGGTGGGGGTTGGGGGGGGGGGGGGGGGGGGGGGGGGGGGGGGGGGGGGTGGGGGGGGGGGGGGGGGGGGGGGGGGGGGGGGGGGGGGGGGGGGGGGGGGGGGGTGGGGGGGGGGGGGGGGGGGGGGGGGGGGGGGGGGGGGGGGGGGGGGGGTGGGGGGGGGGGGGGGGGAGTATTGAAGGGATCCTGAATGTCCCGTTATGACAACTGTGGGGACGCGAGGAATTCGAAAATGGAAGAGGGAACACTTCCTGGTTGTGGTTTCAGCAAATCAAACTCAATTTGGGATAGTTTGGGAGGGTTGTGATGTTAACGCAATGGCAAACTGTTGAGCCTCCTTTTCCCAGTCCACCCATGAACCATGACCTACCTGCCCCAGGAGCACTTCCTGATTGCCCGACGGAAGGTGCCCCGGAGTTGTAACCAACTTTGGTTCCTCTATTTTGAAGGAACCATAACCGTGGTAGCCGTAAGGCCGGGAGCATTCAGGACAACTTAGCTCCCCTGGGGAAGCAGGTAAAAGCTGAGCAGGTACATACACAAAATATTCATAATTCCAGACATTGGGAATAGCCTTAATTGGTACCTTTAAAATTCTACCCTGTGCATCTTTAGCACGGAACTCCTTATTCTTACTGGTCTCGATTACCCACTCACGAGGGACTGGGATCTTCCCTGCAATAGATCTATGCTCCGACCCCGATTTGGTTGGTTTGACTGGAAACCAGAAACAATCTGGTTCATGCAATCGTGGAACAGTGGCACTTGTTTGTAGCCGTTTATCTATTGAAACGGGATAGAAAGCTGGGTTTGAACAATGATAATGAGTTGTCCAGGAGGCGGTTACTGTGTTGGCATCGACCGGGGAACATGAATTTGTTACTGTCATCGTAGGACAGATTGGATTTGGTAGTGTACTAAATTGGGATGGCATGAGAGCCGTGGAAGCAACTGGGGTTGTTAGCACACTAATTTTCGACGGCGTGAGTGGTAGTACAAAAACAATCGGGGTAGCTCCAATATTAACCATGGGGGTATTCTGAGGGGACAATACATTAATTTTGGCTGGGGTGAGCGGTAGAACAGAGGTAATAGGGGGAGCTCCCACCGTCGTTGTGGGAGTGTTTCGAGACTTTTTTGACACATAACATTGTTGCAAAACTTTTTGTAATACATTATCCAATTGTTTGGCTGTGACACACTGACTACAGGTTCTCTTTAGAGATTTGGTACGTACTTTTTCTACCTTCTCCTTATTCTCATCCTTCTCGCTATGTTCCGGTAAAACCAAGGAACGTTTTATTTCCTCCTGTGGTGCCATGGAATGTTCTACTTCCTCCGGCCATCCCATTACCTTCACTGTCTCTGATGGCAATTCCCTTACCTTCACTGTCTCTGATGTAAGGCTGGCTTCCTTCTCAGTCACTCTACACCTTTTGTCCAGAATAGGACCTAGCCTACTAGGTGCTATGATGCTACTCCCAGAGGAGCTGCGTTTACTCGGTAGGAAGCCACTCCCAGAGGAGTCACGATTACTAAATGCCTTAGATGTAGGTGGATCTTGACCTACTTGAGAACCTGAACTTGTGTTCTTACATGCCGCGGAACTACGGTACCGCCCTGTGGTCGTGGTTGGTGAGCCTAAACGTTCTTCCTTTGGGTAAGGCAAATAAACTTTTGGGAGCATTATTTGGGATCCTTGTTGAACTAACTTTACCTTAGACCTATCCTTGGGACCCAATCCAATCCCCCCCGCTCCTGCCCTGAGGAGCCAGAGAAAAAACTCTATCCCACCATCACTTGAACAGCCAGGGCGAGTATATATTCTGCTGGAACTTATGTACACAGTTGATATATCTCATACTATCCCCCCATCACTTGAACAGCCAGGGCGAGTATATATTCTGCTGGAACTTATGTACACAGTTGATATATCTCATACTATCCCACCAGCACTTGAACAGCCAGGGCGAGTATATATTCTGCTGGAACTTATGTACACAGTTGATATATCTCATACTATCCCACCAGCACTTGAACAGCCAGGGCGAGTATATATTCTGCTGGAACTTATGTACACAGTTGATATATCTCATACTATCCCACCAGCACTTGAACAGCCAGGGCGAGTATATATTCTGCTGGAACTTATGTACACAGTTGATATATCTCATACTATCCCACCAGCACTTGAACAGCCAGGGCGAGTATATATGCTGCTGAACTTATGTACACAGTTGATATATTACATACAATCCCACCAGTATTTGAACTGAGCGTATCTATTTGTGTATTATTGCCAGAAGCCTTGATCCCTGAAGGGGTGATCACCAATGAATCGCCTAGATGCATGTTGGTCCTCTGACAAATGGCATATATTATTCTGGTTAAAATTATTTGGTGTAAAGCAGTTTAGGAAGAATCTCTTGGTATGGAAGGGGTTAATTTGACCTCAATTAGCCGCTATAATATGATAATTCCATCATAATTTTAATAATATAATCTGATAGCTAGCATAAAGTGAGACAGTATTATCGTATTATGAAAATATGAAAGTTCTGAGTACCAAACATCGCCCCTAAGCTGTTTTCAATGAGCACAGGATCTTCAAGACGCTTAACGTATATGAATTATATTGGTCAATGAGCCAAACATTTATGTAACATTCTATATATCTATCTATTTATCTATCTATCTGTCTATCTATCTATCTATCTATCTATCTATCGATGTATCTATGTATCTATCTATCTATCTATATCTCTATACATCTATCCCTTACTTTATTCACAAACAAGAACATCACATTATTTTGCCTTCAGAAGAAACATATGATTACACTACAATATAATATAATATATATATTAATACTCATTTACGTACAATGATACAAGGCATAATATGTATGTAAATATAAATATAACATATACATACATAAAAGCACACAACTATACAGTATAACCGTGCATTGTTAGTAAATATACATTTATACATAATTATACAGTACATGTACACACACCAAACCTTATACATACATATACATATATAATTGTATACTTACATAGCACGTACAATAACAATTACATGTAGTTTAAAGACTTACCGGTATGTATATACTTATTGACATATTGAACAAACAACTTAACCCGTCCAATCCCAGCGATGGCTACTAGCCGTCAGTAGATAAGTCACTCCCCATGCCCAGCGACGGCTAGTAGCCGTCAGTAATGAAATTTCCTTGTAACTGCCTGTATCAGGCTGTACTTGGTACCACGACCATTTGAGCACTGCTCTCGATATGGCAACGCTTCGCAGCTTATATAAGAACCTCTGAAGGCTGGGGGAGCCAGTCTTCCTTTATCTCTTGAGGTGGAAGGTTTTTCTATCTTGCCATTTTGGACACATTGCTTGGGACTGGGGGACTTTTATTACTATATCCTACGGTACTGTAAGGGTTAAAAGAGACTATGTTTGTATATTTACAAATGCTGTTATCACAAAACTGGAAATCACTTATCAGCATATCGAATTTCACTTGTAGATACGATAGATAGATAGATAGATAAATACATAGAGAGAGAGAGAGAGACCCTCACTATCAGAACGCCACCTATTGAGCAATGAGCTCACTAGGCATACCTGTAGAATATTTTGAATATGGGAATATTCATACAGTGCTATTTAATGAATGAGGGTACAGAGAGAGAGAGAGAGAGAGAGAGAGAGAGAGAGAGAGAGATGTATATTCTTTGGCATGTTGATATGAACCCATAACATGGATATTTATAGGTTTCTTGTGAATCTTTTTGGGTCAAAGAGTCATTGTATTTAGACACCAGTTTTTACTTGGAACTGTACATGCAGGAAAACAGAGTATCAATTACTGCTATAGTCTGTTAATTCTAGGTTGGGCAGACATTGCAGCCTCTAACGGTACTTCTAATACTAAAAAAGGACTAGGGTAATCGAGCTAATTTTTCTACCAAATAGGAAGACTTGGCCAGGGAATAGGTGTGGACATTGACAGCCCGTTTGCTTTAGTCCTTTTTGAGTTACATTGGTTAAAAGTTACCATTTCTGCCCAACCTAGAATTAACCCGTGGAGCCCCGGCTAGTTTTGTAATGTTTGCGCACCAGAACCCGGCCGGTTTTCAAAAAATGGTTTTATTCCAGAAACAATAGCGAATGGGTTAGGAATGAAGGAAAAACCACAAAAAACCGCTCAAAAAGCTTAAAAAATGGTCCTACAGAGCCCCAGAAAATGGATTTTACAAGAGTAAAAAATTGAAGGCAATTATCCCAAAAAACCAGGTTATTGCGCGCTCGCGCGCACGCACGTGGACTTTGAGAGTTTTCAACCATCGGCACGGTTGCGTGGGATACGTACACAGTTCCCATACAAATCTGAGCCCTCTTGAGTGGCTACACCTGAGGTCACGGTCGGCGCAATTAGGGTGACGCGCCAGGCGCGTCTCTGGGGCTGTGCGTTACATACATCGCCGACGCGTCAGGCGCGTCGCTGGGGCTGTACGGGTTAACAGACTATACCTATTTGAACCAACCAAAAGATTAGTATGACTATACTGCGACCTCTGTCTATGATCACTGAATAACCTACAGTTGGGTAAGTTTTAAGGAGGGATGGTTATTTTTTCTGGCTCCCATTCTCCCTCATGTTTAGTCCCATTAGCTTTCAGATGTTATGATGATCCGATCATTAGTTTGGCGACTTTATGGTATTTCGCCCAATTTCTTTATCAATATTAAGACCTCTCACACTACTCTCACACTACTAACCAACCTGGTGAACAAGCCTACGTCTTTTCTATCATAAATGACCTAGAGCAGCTGGTCCAGCAACCCACCCGTATCCCGGATCGCTTCGAAGATCGGTCCAACATTCTTGACTTATTTCTGACTTCTCACCATACTTCTTATACTGTCACTCTTTTCTCTCCTTTGGGCTCCTCCGACCATAAACTTATCTCCGTCACCTGTCCTATCTCTTCAATACGGCCACCCGATCCTCCCAGCCGGCGGCGCTTGTGGGACTTTGACGCTGCCGACTGGGAGGCTCTCCGGCAGTACTTCTTTGGTTTTCAATTAATGACTTCTGCTTCCGCGGCCGAGGACCCTTGGAGAGTGCCGAGCACATTACCGAGGTAATCCTCTCGGGCATGGAAGCGTACATTCCATTTTATTTCTCTCAGTCTAATGCCAACAAATCTTTGTTTACTCACTCTCGTTCTACTGCATTCAAACGGTACCGACGCCTTAAAACTCAAGAATCTCATTCTTCCTATGTTTCTGCCCGGAATCAAGCCAAATCTGTTCTTTGACTTGCCAAGCACTCTTTCATTAATAATAAATGCACTGAACTATCCATCTCTAGCTCTTCCCAAGCTTTCTGGCATCTAGCCAAAAACCTATCCAACAATTTTTCTTCCTCGTCTTTCCCTCCCCTTTTCCACTCTGATGGCACAACCATCACTTCTTCCTCTGACGAAGCTGAACTCTTCGCTCAAACTTTTGCTAGAATATAGGTTTGAGTCCCGGAGGGAAGAATGAAAACCTAATATTTAGTAGTGGCCCCGAAATCTTTGACAATATGCTTATTAGTATAATAGTCCGATTTCAAGCGCCCGCGGGTAGCCCGTTTGAAACTACCGCCGCGGGGAGAAAGAGTCCTACATCATAAGTGCAACGCTAATTCTCTTATGGAATCGTCTTATGATTGGGGTACTCACTACGAAAATACTTCGTAAAAAAGAACAAAGAAAAAATTACTTAAAACTTGTTTTATTAGTGCTTTCCATCTCGGTGGATTTCTTGCGTGGATTCTATCCCTGGCGTTGATCCTAGAGACGCATACCTCCTTCAATGATATATTAAGACTAAACTCAAGACATCGAACGAATGGGAAGAGGATGGAAGGGAGGGCCCTACATCGTCAATGATTTCGGGGCCACTACTAAATATTAGGTTTTCATTCTTCCCTCCGGGACTCAAACCTTTAATCTATTAGTGGCCCCTCCATCATTGACGATATGCCTGATATCTCAAGACTGGAGGGGGACATTCATGACAATATCAAACCACTAACAAATACCATAGGTAGAGACAAAGAATCATATAACAATTTAAGTCTATTGCTTACATACAATAAAAGTAAACAATTGGAAAGAAAGCAGTGCGTTACTTCGAAGAATATCTGCTTGTACTTGACCGACTAGGTTCATATAATCAGATCTCACATTGAGATTCATACACATTTGTTGTTTTAGGAACATACTTGTATTCCTCTTCAACTGCTACAGAAAACATATATCCTTTGATTATATCCTCTGTCCTTAAAGCTATTTGTACATTCCATATTATTTGTACACTTTATGTTGTTGTTGTTCCCCAAGCTGCCTGGCCGAACAGCCCCAAGGCCCCGAGCAAGGCCAAGGCCATAACAATACACTTTATGTTATAATATATAGTTGTAACTATGATAGATATTTTTAAAAATAGAAAATTATTTGAGAGCTGTAGCACCAGCTCGACTTATTAAGTATCACAGCCCGTGATTTCATAATAGAAAAATATTCTAGAGCTGTAGAACCAGCTCGACTTCTTAAGCATCACAGCTCGTGACCTTATCACATCATCTGGCGGAGGTGTTCTAGGGGTCTTTGGGCTTACCTGCACACCCTCCCCCCTCCTTTTTCTCCTTTAAGATTAAACTTAATTAGTAATAGCACATGGACTAACTAGACCCGCTGCCGTAACGCCACACAGGTTAACTTTGGCTTATCCAGAGCTACAGACAGGTATCGCGTCAAGAATGTATGGTTGGAAGCCCACAATTTAGTGTTAGCTATGTTCTCAATCGAATAGTTCTGTAAAATTCTGAGAGAGACGGCCCACTTTCTGATATCATGGGCTCTGCCCACTACACCGGGATTACTTTCCCTAATGACGTCTACGAGTAAAGAAGCTCATTTTCTTCTTGTGACGCGAGTACCTGTACTGTTTACCCATAAGAAGCCTGGTTGTTGAGGTTGTGCCACGCTCATTAATTTGATTAAAGCCTACACCGGGCACAAAATGTGATGCTTATGTCTGCGTTTGAGTGCCGGGACTGTAAATTATGAAAATACATGATCACAATGTTCATTTTGCTATAAATGTGGGAGACGGAGCGATTTGTAAGTGTTCATTCCGTCTCCCAAACCTGAGGCAATTAGGTTCGTTGCTCATCGCCACCAGCTCAGATACTCTGTTTCCTGTTGCCAGGAACACAGCCTTCCTTAATAATGAGTCAAAATCCGGCGCATGATTATACTTGCGCGAATGAAGCAACGATAAAGCTTTGTCCAGTGACCAGGCAGGCATGAGCTGACGTGGTGGTGGGCGTAGTTTGAAACATGCCCTCATTAAACCTTTCTCCTTCGCCTGTGGTATGGATAGACCGATAGACCAGTAAGGTCATAAAAGGGGTTTCTAATGGCAGACAAGTGGTACTTCAGTGTAACTACAGAAATGTGTTTTTGTTCAAACAAATAGTCTAAGTACTTAAAGACCACAGCTACTGATGAGTCTGTTTGCGCCGTCTCTACTATCCAGGTTGTGAACGTTTTCCAATGAGACTGATACTGTCTCCTGGTAGACATAGTATACTGATTAAGAAATTTACTTGTAACACTCTCTCCATACTGAGTCAACCATTTGGCATTTTGAATGTCCAGAAGGCAAAAGTCAGCGAGGTCTCTAGGTTGCCAATTGTCTCCAAGTGGAAGTACGAGACCGGGAGTGAAACCGGGTTCTCACACCACGTTTTCAATTGGTGGTACCACACCTGAGCCGGCCAAAGTGGCGCGATCATCGAGACTAAGTCCCGGTAACCCTGTAGTTTGTGAACTACTTCGACACATGAGTGAAGCGTCTGGAGGCGGAAAAAGATAGATGGAATTCCATTTGTTCCAGTCCTCCAACAATGCGTTTGGACCCCCCAGCCGAAGTCATTTCCCGGCGGGTTAGGAAGAGGGAGTCTGTGGTTTCCCTCGGACGCGAATAGATCCACTTGTGGATGGAATGGCTCTGCAATCATCTCGTTTAAGATGTTTTGCTTGAGTGCCCATTCTACTTTGGTGCTCTGTCTCCGGGACAGAGCGTCTGCTCAGACGTTTGCTTCGCCCGGTAGGTAAGATGCATGAAGATGAATGCTCAGCATTTCGGCCAGAGCAAAGATATCTTCTGACAATTCTAGTAACTTCCAAGACCTCGTTGACCGTTGCTTTTGAATGCAGTGTACCGCGTTCAAATTGTCCATCCGAAAGGCTATTGATTTCCCCTGTAATGACGAGCCGTGTGTTTGAAGGAAAAACAAAGGGACTAGAAGTTCTTGTTTGTTGATATGATAGTTCTCGTCTTGGGACCAAAGACCTTGACTCTGGTGGCCTAGGTTTGACTGATATCCCCATCCTATCGTCCCTGAAGCATCTGTCTCTACCCATACCGTAGGTGGGGGAGAAATTCACGTCATTATTGAGTGCAATGTTTCCTTCCTTGCCCAGACTGACAGTAAGTTGTGAATTAATGGAGGAATGGTCCATAATTTTCCCTCCGGCAGGAGTGGATATTTTTTGGGATAATCTTCAAGGACACTACATCTGCCATATTAGAAACAATTTATTAGGGAAAATAGGGACCAATAGACTTACCATATTTTTCTCAATTTAGTCCGCATGGAGGAATATCGTTATCGACACTTGAAAAAACCCGATTACACCGAAAAATAACACAAAAATAATAAGTCCCGATCGTAAACAAAGCATTGCGCACAATGAATCCTTCGTCCTTCTTCTTCTTGTTTTGAAAGATCCTTTCGCTTATCGCTTGAGTGCGATTCACCCAATAAATGGCGTGAACGTTACTCACAAAAACGAAAAACCGGCTACCTGTTTTTGCCCCCATACAGATCTACATATATGAGGATGACAATAAATCAAGGGGGGGTGAGGGGGGGCAACGCCCCCCCTCAACCCATCGTGTATCCAATGTACCCCACAATGTCCTTACCTACTGTAAAAGCCCAATTCACCCAATAAATGGCTCAATTTGAAGCTGTATCTTCAGATTGATAGATAATTATAATGGGTAAGTTTATGCAAATCCCCCACTCAAACCATGCAAAACAACTATGAAACACTATATTCCTTGAAGAAAAAAAAACAAAAAACATGGTAAATAAGGCCGATATAGTCTTGTTGAACGTTACCAAAATTTATTGCCTCCCAAGATTAATCTCTTTACTTTCAACTGGCCCAACTTTGCAGTTAGTTGGATCCAGTTGAGAGAACCGACCAGGGATTCCCATGTCGTTCTCGTCGTGTTCAGACTGTGGAGAAACCGAAACACTTTCCTGCGAAATCTGTTGCAGTTATCCACACTCTGACTGAGAGTAAGATTGGCTGTGTCCCCGACCAGCCCTATCCACTGAATTACCCGTGTGGGAACATGGTGCGACTTTGCCAAGTTGACCTTGAACCCTAGGGATAGTACATGAGTAAATAATGTAATGGACATGGGCCTTGTAGGCACTGGGATTAACATGAATTATAATATAATAGATATGGCATTGCTGTTACTAATCGACCCCGTTACTACCCGGCAGTCATCTTAAGCAGTACAATTTTTTTATTCCTTGATTTTACCGCGGCCTTCCGGTTTGCCAGACTAATCCACTAGGCTAAGTTATTATCTAGCGGCGGAAGCTGTTGCATGCCCAATTGAATGTTCTGAAGGATGAAAGTGGCTTCGACTATGCAAATTTCGGAACCGGGAGAGGTGTACTAGCTCGCATGCAAATGTAGTCCGGTTGTGGCCTTAGGTAACTCTGGACGTGACAACATAGTACGTTGGTTAGGTTGGAACAACAACATTTTGGGAAACTTGCCTTTGGCTATTGACTCTTACTGCTAAAGCACCGATATTAACAACTTAATAGAGGTCGCCGGAGTCTTTGGTAGGACGCCATGTTGTTGATCCTGCCCACGTCTGCCGGGACGTAGCCCGGTGACACCCGTAGTGACCCTTGGCATTCGCCTGGGTGTGTTCCACGGAGTCTACCCTCGGATCCACACGCCTTCACAAGGCCCCAGGAGAGAGAGAGAGAGCATTGGAATCTAAAAGATGTGATGTCGCGTAGGATCGACGACTGCCTGGTGGTGACCGACGTCGCACCCTCACTTGGACGTTATTATAACCTATCCCCCCTTTACCTGTTATATGGTGGTTAAGGATTGCTCCTGCATCTGTTGAACTGCCTGCCTAGCTTCAGTGTTCATAACTGAGGCTGTCAACACCGGGGAAAGGATTACCCGGTGGTAAATATTGCCGGGCAATCCTTTCACCATAAAGAGTCTCAGGTGTTGCCTAGCGCAGACAGCTTCAAGCAAGGCTGTTCGTATGTCCTGGAGTGATCTCGCCGGGTGAGGGAGAAGGAGCTGTTGCAATAACCCTATTGTCTCACTTATGCCTTGATCTGTCTTAGACTCTACTGGTCGGGAGATGGACTGGGCAGTTTGTCGACCGAGTAAGAATGATGCAAACCGTTTGTGTGCATTATCTCGTAACATAAACTCTCTCTGGAGATCAATGAGGGGGGGGGGGGAGGGGGGGAGTATTGAAGGGATCCTGAAAGTCCCGTTATGACAACTGTGGGGACGCAAGGAATTCGAAAATGGAAGAGGGAACACTTCCTGGTTGTGGTTTCAGCAAATCAAACTCAATTTGGTTTGGTGGAGGGATAGTTTGGGAGGGTTGTGATGTTAACGCAATGGCAAACTGTTGAGCCTCCTTTTCCCAGTCCACCCATGAACCATGACCTACCTGCCCCAGGAGCACTTCCTGATTGCCCGACGGAAGGTGCCCCGGAGTTGTAACCAACTTTGGTTCCTCTATTTTGAAGGAACCCTAGCCGTGGTAGCCGTAAGGCCGGGAGCATTCAGGACAACTTAGCTCCCCTGGGGAAGGAGGTAAAAGCTGAGCAGGTACATACACAAAATATTCATAATTCCAGACATTGGGAATAGCCTTAATTGGTACCTTTAAAATTCTACCCTGTGCATCTTTAGCACGGAACTCCTTATTCTTACTGGTCTCGATTACCCACTCACAAGGGACTGGGATCTTCCCTGCAATAGATCTATGCTCCGACCCCGATTTGGTTGGTTTGACTGGAAACCAGAAACAATCTGGTTCATGCAATCGTGGAACAGTGGCACTTGTTTGTAGCCGTTTATCTATTGAAACGGGATAGAAAGCTGGGTTTGAACAATGATAATGAGTTGTCCAGGAGGCGGTTACTGTGTTGGCATCGACCGGGGAACATGAATTTGTTACTGTCATCGTAGGACAGATTGGATTTGGTAGTGTACTAAATTTGGATGGCACGAGAGCCGTGGAAGCAACGGGGGTTGTTAGCACACTAATTTTCGACGGCGTGAGTGGTAGTACAGAAACAATCGGGGTAGCTCCCATATTAACCATGGGGGTATTCTGAGGGGACAATACATTAATTTTGGCTGGGGTGAGCGGTAGAACAGAGGCAATAGGGGGAGCTCCCACCGTCATTGTGGGAGTGTTTCGAGACTTTTTTGACACATAACATTGTTGCAAAACTTTTTGTAATACATTATCCAATTGTTTGGCTGTGACACACTGACTACAGGTTCTCTTTAGAGACTTGGTACGTACTTTCTCTACTTTCTCCTTATTCTCATCCTTCTCGCTATGTTCCGGTAAAACCAAGGAACGTTCTATTTCCTCCTGTGGTGCCATGGAATGTTCTACTTCCTCCGGCCATCCCATTACCTTTACTGTCTCTGATGGCAATTCCCTTACCTTCACTGTCTCTGATGTAAGGCTGGCTTCCTTCTCAGTCACTCTACACCTTTTGTCCAGAATAGGACCTAGCCTACTAGGTGCTATGATGCTACTCCCAGAGGAGCTGCGTTTACTCGGTAGGAAGCCACTCCCAGAGGAGTCACGATTACTAAATGCCTTAGATGTAGGTGGATCTTGACCTACTTGAGAACCTGAACTTGTGTTCTTACATGCCGCTGAACTACGGTACCGCCCTGTGGTGGTGGTTGGTGAGCCTAAACCTTCTTCCTTTGGGTTAGGCAAATCAACTTTTGGGAGCATTATTTGGGATCCTTGTTGAACTAACTTTACCTTAGACCTATCCTTGGGACCCAATCCAATCCCCCCCGCTCCTGCCCTGAGGAGCCAGAGAAAAAACTCTGGCGCGTCGGGGGCAGAAACTGAGGGGAGTGGTCGTGAATCCGTCTTACACCTCTGATGCGACGGCGGCTCTACAGGATGGTCACTGGCATGAACTTCCGCCGTTACCCTAACCTTGGAGAGTGTCGAGTGTCTTTTAGGAGACCTTGGGTCCTGGACTTAAGACTGTACGCCCCGTCGCCGGGGTGACGTGGATGTCTATCTTGGCCGGGTGCCTGGCGATGCAGAGCGGGTTCTCTTGTGTTGGGGAGGGGGTTTTCCTCATTAGATTCGGAGTCACTGCTAATGGCTAATAGCTCTACTACGTGTTGAGTTTTAGCTGTATTGATAGAAGTTGATTGTATTACGGGGGAATCATCATTGAAAGAGTAGAACAGAATGAGCTGTAACAGGTCTGCGTCATCGCAAATTAACTCTACGTTTGCTACTCTTTTGGCATAGGAGGTAAATTTAGAATTTATGTCGATCAAGGCTACTAGGCACGAAAGATCTTGCTTACTAATCCATTCCGCATAAAGGTTCGAGCACACTGGCATTTCTGGGAAGTCCAGAGAAACTTAGACCTATCAATGCACTTAACACATTGTATACAAAGTTTGTGTGCAATTACCGGAACTAGTGAGCAGGTAGGTGTGGCACAAATGTTAAACAGAGGCATTATGGATGCTGAACCCCCCTCCTGCCGGGAATGGTTCCTTCCTCTGTTGTGCTGCTCAAGATGTGATGAGATCTGGAAAAAACAAAATTCCAGGAATCAATGCTCATAAGGATAACCCAAGAGGCTAACACATCCTAACACCTTAAATACACCGGAAAATCAGACGTAGCCCAACCGCTACTCTAACCTTCCGCCGTACTCATATGTGAAGATAACCCCCTTGAGAGTTTCTTCATCATAGAACTACTTACCTGTGACTTGTGTCACCGACCCCTAAACCTAGTTCCTTAACTATCTGATCGTCTATTTGGATTAGCGGAGAAATTAAGGACCACACTGGACTGTATCGCCGGGCGTAGAAAGTCATGTTGTGTTGGTTTAATTTGGGCGAGTTCACCCGGCCTGGCCGAGATCCCTCCCGTCCGGATTAGCATTTCCGCCGGGAGGCGCGTGGTATTGCACACCACGCCGGGTAAATTGGTATTATTCCTTTCTGCCTGCGAGGCGAAAAACGGCATCCATACACAGAAAGATCGCCGGCGAGAAAAACCAAACTAACCAGAGGTGTTGACTAATATGGGAAGTCAGACAACTCCAGAACCCACAAACCATCAGGACGTTTCCTGACACCTCGAATATATGTAACATAACATACATGAAAAAACGAGGGAAACATCGAAGGGCTACAATAGTATACAGATTGTTCATAATAAAAAAATAGAGACCCTAGCCCACTAAGGGGACCCCTACTGAGGCTGGCCACAAGGCTAGTAGTAATCATCATCTTGGCTGGTTACCTTACCTCCTGAAGACACAGCAGCAGCACCTGGCGAGGGCCCGACGAGAGAGGGGAAGCGCAGACTCGGACTCTAGAAGGTTCCACACCACGTGTGACAACCATTGAACTAGGGCGCCTGCTAATCAAAGATAATGCAACTGCCTCATAGAGACGGCCTGAAACATATTCCTGCGGATATTTTAGCCTCCTAACTAGTAAGGTAAAGCAGAGCTAAGGCGCAAAGAAACAAAAAGAAATACACATGAGGCGCTGATCCTGGGGGACATGTAGGCGCCCGTAAAATCGTACCCTATTTTACCACTCCCTGCGGGCATACCAATGGGGCAGCTTGTGCATGGTAATCTAAAACCTGTTCAATACAACTCAGATATATACAAATGAGCAAGGACTCACTTGAAGAGAGTGAACGAAGAATGTGGCGGGGCACTGGCTGCACACGTCTAGTCAGGTTGGCCGCGGGGAGAGAAAGGAGGAATGGCGTCTCGAAGAGCAACGTCAGGGATAGAATCCACGCAAAAAATCCACCGAGATGGAAAGCACTAATATAACAAGTTTTAAGTTAATTTTTCTTTTTTACAAAGTTTTTTCGTAGTGAGTACCCCAATCATAAGACGATTCCATAAGATAATTAGCGTAGCACTTATGATGTAAGACTCTTTCTCCCCGCGGCGGTCGTTTCAAACGGGCTACCCGCGGGCGCATGAAAGTGGACTATTATACTAATAGGCATATCGTCAATGATGGAGGGGCCACTAATAAATACTCCACCTTGGATGATTCCAGTGCTATTCCTCCCTCTCAACCCCCCTCTCTCCTACTTATGCCTAATATCCTAATCTGTTCTAAAGATGTACTTTCTACCCTCTCTGGGCTTAATACCAAGAAGGCGTATGGTACGGACGGTGTTCCTCCTGTTGTACTCAAAAACTGTGCTTCCGTGCTGACCCTCTGCCTAGGCAAACTCTTTTGTCTCTGTCTCTCCTCTAACGTCTTCCCTTCTTGCTGGAAGGTTGCTCTCATTTAACCTGTCCCAAAGAAGGGTGACCGTTCTCAACCCTCCAACTATCGTCCAATTGCTCTCATCTCTTGTATCTCTAAAAAAATTGAAACTATTCTTGTTTCCAAGTTTCTTAAGCATTTCTCTTCTCATAATCTGCTCTCAGATCGCCAGTATAGCTTCCTTAACCTAAGACGTGCGCATGGGGGGTATGAGACACCACACTCCTGTGCGCACATATTTGAGCTGTTCCCATCACTAACATCGTTATTTTACCATAAATCACATTAATACTTATCCATGGGCCTATTTTAGGTTGATTATAAAGGTATTAACCTGTTACAGCAATAAAACAAGTGGAAACAGCGTTTGGATGGTCAAAATCGGCGATACAGGCCGGGAGTTACATAATGTATGGCTGAGGCAACCTCCCTCCCCTCCTCCCCTCCCCTTGTCTGGAGACACACTGTTACACAATAGTCTCTCTCTCGCTCTTTCCCACGCTTGGTAACAGTGATGACAACGCCCTGCTACCAACTCGCTAATGTTAGCACAAAAATAGACCACAGAAGAAGGGAATAACAGGGAAAATAGGTGATAACTGAAGGAGGGGAGGGAAGTGGGGAAGGAGGGGAGGTGGAGCAGTGATATTTGGCATGGCCCAGGGGCAAAAAAATAATTGATAGGCCCAGGATCTTAAGAGTCTTCCCGCAGTCGCCCGGGGAAACTCTTAAGAGTCTTCCCACACTTACCGGGTTAAGGGATGCTCTACTGGTGATCTTCTTTCATATCTAACTAACTCTTTGTCATCCTCCTTTTGGGACTTCGGTGAGACTTTTTCTGTTGCACTAGACATACCGAAGGCCTTTGATAGAATCTGGTACAAATCTTTAATTTCTAAACTGCCCTCCTTCGATTTCTATTCCTCCATCTGTGCCTTTGTCTCTAATTTGCTTTCCGGCCATTCTATAGCTGCGGTTGAGGACGGCCATCGCTCACTTCCTCCTCCTGTCTACTCCGGTGGTCCTCAGGATTGTGTCCTATCTCCTATTCTCTTTCTAATTTTCATAAATGATCTTCTCAACTGTACATCCAGTCCCATCCATTCATACGCAGACGACTCTACCTTACACTACTCAATTAGTTCTCCAGAACACCCCAGCCAGCAATCCCTCAAAAACAAACGTAATGAAGCCATAGAACAATTATCTTCAGATCTAGCTACTATTTCCAATTGGGGTCGAGAAAACCTTGTTGCATTTAATGCTTCCAAGACCCAATTTCTCCATCTTACTACCCGTCCGGAACCTCCAGAGGACTATCCCTTATTCTTCAACAATACAAGAATCAATCCTTCATCTTCTCTCAATATGTTCGGAGTCTCTTTTTCTTCTGCTCTCACTTGGAAGGACCATATTACCAGTCTTGCTAAGGCAGCCTCCCAGAAGCAGGGTGTGCTCAATCGCCTCAAGGGGTTCTTTACCCCTGTGCAGCTTCTTGCTCTATACAGGGGCACAGTGCATCCTTGTTTTGAGTATTGTTCACATGTGTGGGGAGGATCCTCTCACACCGCACTCCTAGACAAAGTAGAAAGGAAAGTTTTTCGTATCATTAACTCCCGTCCACTCACCAACTTTCTGCAATCTCTCTCATTTTCTATTCTATCGCTACTACAATAATCAGTGTTCCTCGGAGCTTTCCCAGTGTATACCACCTCCTCTACGTATGTTACGTAGTACCCGTCTTGCAACACAATCCCACCCCTACTCTGTGCAACTCTCCAAACCAAGAGTGAAACGCTATTCTCAGACTTTCTTCTATTCAACTGCTGAGCTCTGGAACTCTCTCCCAGAATCAGTCTTTCCCTCTTCCTATGACTTAAATTGCTTCAAACTCTGTGTGTCCAGGCATTTTAGCTCGAACGTCCCTTGATGTTAGCGCTGTCACTCTTTCAACTCTGGGCAAAGCACTCTCTACAGGCAGTTCTGCCTTTTGTCTCCCTTATTCATATAGAAAATAACAATTTAGGTGTCAATGTTTTCCAGGCGAGCAATAGTGAGTCTAATTTATGAGTAACTGGCCTTCGGCCAGGACGCTTTTCTATCGAAAAATGTACAAATTTATATTGAAAGAGGGCCTTTGAGGGTTGTTTTTACAAGTTTGGTGGTGGTCTAGGGAGTAAACTAAATACATAATATAAAAGGAAATAAATGAACCAACAAATACGCCCATCCCACCTTAATGTAAGTAACATTCAAAGTGGAGTACTACGTTAACTGCAAGACATTATTTAGCTTTGCATGGCCTATTATGGGGAAAAATTGTCGAGTCCAAAGATCGCAGGTTATATCTCTGCATACTTTACACTGATAAATAAAGTTTTTTTTGTGTATGGGGATGGATTATGAATACAAAATCTTGAATATGATTGGCTGCCTTATATCCACCCAAGATGTTGTAATAAATATATGTACGTATTAGAAATCTTCCGTATGAAGAAAGGTTGAAGAAATTAGGCTTACATTCATTAAAGAGACGCAGAGTTAGAGGGGATATGATAGAGGTGTTCAAATTGGTTAGTGGGATTAATAAAGGGGACATGAAAAATGTATATAACCTGTGCAGAAGAAATAACACACGAGGACTTAGATTTATTCAGAAGGCATTAGATTTTAATATTGCAGTTAACCCTCTGGAAACTATAAAAGATTCAATTAGAAGTAAACCAGATTCTGCAACTAAATTTGTTACATATAGAACAGTGTTAAACCCTGAGCTTAAAGTGCATGGCGTGTATTCTAACAAGGATTATATACCAGACCATACATGCATAGCATTTTCAAGATTGCGTTTGATGTCTCATAACTTAAAAATAGAAACAGGAAGATGGAGTAGAACACCGGCGGAGTTAAGACTTTGTGGATGTGGAGAAGGAAGGGTCCAGGATGAGGCTCATGTTTTACTAGAGTGCCCTATGTCTAATGATCGCAGAATCAGTTTCAATATGTTACATTTGTCTTCTATTCCTAGATTACTAAACGAGAGACAATACTGTGGTGAACTGTGCAAATCTATTGACAGGGTTTTAAACCTGTATACGTAATGTCATACAGCATCCAGTAAGAAACAAATATGTTGGCATTAATTGGCTATTTATTGCATGGTAATTTTGCATGTTGATATTTTATCTTAATAATCACTGAATAGAACTGATAAAGCCCTCTTTGATATGTGTATATATTATTTGTGATGGACAACATTTGTATTGTACTCACATTATGTAAATCATGTATTACAATATATTGTAGATTGTATTTTGTCAATAAACTAACTAACTAACTACTGAAGCTCAGTGATAGCGAAAGAACTCGAACAAATGGTTTCAAATTAGATCAATTTCGTTTTAGAAGAGACATAGGCAAATATTGGTTTGGTAACAGAGTTGTAGATAGGTGGAATAGGCTACCAAATGCTATGGTGGGATCAAGAACTATAGGGAGCTTTAAGATAAAATTAGATAGGCATAAGAACGAGATGGGTTGGGTGTGAGGGGGGTCTGTCAGGTGTGGGCCTCTCTGCAGACCCCCGTTTTCTGACACCTGACCGTTTTGGTGAGGTCAGTCCTAATGGTGTTAGTAAGCTGGGCTTATAATTAGGGTTAGGTGTGAGAGGGATTTGCCTTGTGTGGACCAATCGGCTTTCTGCAGACTCCCATTTTCTTATGTTCTTATGTTATTATGTCAACTTTAAAAGATACATCCATATTATTGAACAATATCAAATCAATTTACAAATATTGCTCTTAAGCTAGAGATAAGTTAAGTAATTATTCCATATCATAATACACGTCTTATTATGTGTTGAAGCGTCTACCATGAGTCGGTAAACTTTTGGGGGGTATTAACCCAACCACGTGATAATCACAAGGTCGTCACCAACACCAACACCATGATCAATTATATAAGTAACTAAATAAGAAAATGTTTACAAAGTCATCACCACCACCATGTGTCATGTGACACATGGTGTCGCCTCCATTACGTTCATTTCCAAAAAAAAAAAAAATGCGCTTGGTGGCATTACCAGCCCCACGTAATTTTCGTAATGAAATACAAACTATTATAGTCGTCACTACCATGTGATAAAACACATGTGTACAGTCAGAAGTAGCAAAACACCGTTTTCAGTATCACCACATTAATATAAGCACTACCATGCAATTATATTATGAAACATTATATATAGTATACCGTCAGTGTCATGAAATTAAAGAAAAATGGGGAATCAGCTTACTTAACAATGTCAGCACATCTGTTGTGGCCAGCTGAGGAGGGGAAACGACTTCACGCAACGTCTAAGACCCTGTCAGTGGACGGGACAGGTGTTCTGTCACTATTGTTGACCATGCACATGCAGGGAACAGCGTTCACGTCTGCCGCAGTCTTTTTGTTT
This sequence comes from Paralithodes platypus, assembly GCA_032716605.1. Taxonomy (NCBI): domain Eukaryota; kingdom Metazoa; phylum Arthropoda; class Malacostraca; order Decapoda; family Lithodidae; genus Paralithodes; species Paralithodes platypus. The sequence goes on along the minus strand of CM064538.1, from coordinate 12,738,854 downwards.
CCTATTTGGTTTTACTAAAGGTACACTGTTAAGGAGCTTCAGCCGCTCATAAAAAGACGCGGTATCTAAAAAGGCAAGCGCCTCATCACAACACAATTTTGCATGTGCATTAGGTTTATACCTATGGTGAACATGGTCCCTATTGTTATTCAAGGGGCTAGGTCCTCCCCACTGCATGGTAGGAGCCAATTGTCAGGGTATATCACAGTAGCAGGGCCAATCATCGTAACAAAAATGTTAATGTGCAGTAGGACATTATTAACTCAATCTTGGCTCAATTTCAAATGGTTTGCATCGTTCCCTCTCCCGCTAAGGGCCAAAAATATATCACAGAGACCAAGTCAAATTTGGCTTTGAAACAAATAATGTACAGCAATTTTATGTATAATCACAAGACTTTACAATTTTAAGATACTAGGTCTGCATGTTCACCTCCCTTCCCCCATCTCTACAAACCCTAATACCATTGCTGTCACAATCTGTTTCACAGTAAATTAATAATACTCAAAGATATTTTACATAGGTTTTGACCAAGAAAGGTAAACAATATACTGTAGGTAATTTTAGGCCTTTGCCAAATCAAATGTCTAGGGACTTGATCTCTCCCAACCTCACGCTAGGAGATATTTTCCACCTAACTTCTGTCCGTTCAATATCTTAATACCCAAGCTGCTATTCGTAGCAAAGTGTTTTCATGTACAGCTATATCAATAAGAAGTGTCACAGGTTACTACCTCCCTCCACCCTCCCAGGTAGAGGAGTAGTCGGAAATGTTTGTATCCCTACACAAAGCACGGGAATCCCCCACTTCCTAATTACCTCCCTTCCTTTACCCCCCTTCCCCCAACTCTCTCTTTATTCTTATCTAACTCAACCGTAATACTGCATAGCCCTCTTTACCTTTCCTTTGTGTAATTCACTTCAGTTGCTTGTTCGTCAAGGGGAATCCACGCAATGCGAGCTAAGCTCATTATTATCGCGCCTCCTTAACTGGGAGTGTATTGCGTGAAATGAATGTTAAGTGTTTATGTATCGTTGGAATGGCTGTGGATGTGTGTGTAGTCTGTATTTTAGCCAATTGGCGACACCTGGAAACGAAGGCTTAGGGTTAATCTGTAGGATACCATTCTCACTACGGTACCAGTCTCATCCGAAAGCTTATGTTGACCAGTAGCTTAGATTGACCAGTACGATACCCATCTCACCTTGTAACCGATCACCAACCCCCGATGGGACGTCACAACTTCGTCCACTTATACCAGGTTCCTATTTATACTGCTAGGTGAACAGAGGCTACACCGTTAGGAGACTTGCCCAAATGTCTCTTCCCCGCCCGGGTCTCGAACCCGGGACCTTCTGGTTGTGAGCCAGACGCGCTATCAGTTACACCACGGGTGTGTGTGTGTGTGTGTTGTGTGTGTATTATATTATAGATCATCCAAAATAGTTACATATGGACATAAATATTGTCTGTAATTACTTTAAGCCATTCCAATACAATCAATCTCCCATAATGTTTAACTTGGCTTAAAAAGAATGTTTAGGAATTAATAGGGTTATACGGTTCCTAGTAACTCTATGAGATCTGCATATGTTTCCCAAGTTCAATACACTTGGTTAATCTATCTATCTATCTATTGCCTGACGACGTGAGCCCCGAAGGGGTGGCCACGAACGAACCGCCCCCATGCACCTCTGTCCCCAGTCAGTCGATGCCCCTCCCCCCAACCAGCACCGCCTTCGTTCATGTACTTCCTCACTCCATCCTTCCACCTCTCATTCGGTCTACCTCTCCCTCTCTGTCCCTCCACCTCGCTCTCGTACACCCTCTTAGTCATTCTCTCGCTCTCCATACGTTCCATATGGCCGAACCATCTCAAGTTGTTCCTTTTCACACTTTCCAGCACATCTACCTCCACACCACACCTCCTTCTTACTTCCTCATTAGTCTGTCTATCCCTCCATGTAACTCCGCACGCACTCCTTAAGTAATTCATTTCCACTGCTCTCACTCTTGGTCTGAGTCTCTCAACCAACGTCCATGCTTCGCTTCCGTAAGTCAGTGTCGGGATTACCACACTGTCATGCAAGGACTTCTTCACTTCCATACTGACCACCCTATTTCTTGTTACTGCTTTTAGCGTTCCTACACCCCTCTTTCCCTGTTGGACCCTCTCCCGCACTTCTTCATCCATAGTCCAATCTTTACTCAACACACTGCCCAGATACTTAAAAGAGTTGACGATCTCCATAGCCTGACCGTTCAGCTTCACCTCACACTCTGTGACTTCACCCCTTTCGATGACCATAACCTTGCTCTTCCCCGCATTTACCTTCAAATTCCTTTTTTTGCACACTGTTCCAAACTCATTTACCAGACCCTGCAACTCCCATTCATTATCACTCATCAGAACTGTATCATCCGCAAACAGCAGTATAGGTAGCTTCCACTCAATTCCCTCCCTTTTCAGCGATACACCAACATCCACTGCTCTTGATAGTATTTCTTTCATGACTCCATCCATATATACAGTAAACAAGCATGGGGACATCACACACCCCTGTTTCAAACCAACATTCAGGTCAAAGAACTCGCTCTGCTCACTCTCGACACGTACTGCCGCCTTTGCACCCTCATACATGCTTTTCACTGCTTTCAGCAACTTGCCTTCTACTCCGTATATTCTAAGTACTTTCCACAAACCTTCTCTATCCACTCTGTCATAGGCCTTCTCCAAGTCCATAAAGGCAACATACACCTTTTGTTTCTTCTCCAGATACTTCTCCACAACACAATTCAGGGTTAATGGAAACCAAAATTAAATCCAGAATTTAAGAGGTTAATTGTATTTTCGTGTATTTAAGAGTGATAACCTTTTTGCTTTACAATGTTATGCTACATAATTTTCCAAAAAACCCGTTAAAAATATAACTATGTGCTGAGGTGAGTGGGTTCGAATCCTGGGTGGATACCTCTCTCTCAACCTGTCCCATGTTTGTCTTAACAATCGTACTGACTAAAAACAACTCCTAAGCATTAAACAAGGTTAACGAATACAGGATAGTTTTCTTTCGTTCTACTCTTTCGGTTGGTAATGCTTTCCTGTATGGGGTACTGGCACGAGCTGAACAAATAATATGATACACATTTCCTGCACCTAAATGTCCCAGTTACCATGTTCAACTTTCTGTTTGTCCATATTTTCCTTGACTCTCCCCTTTATCCTCTAGACAGTTCACGCTACTTTCACTTACGTCTCTTTTCCTGTTTCTTCTATTCAACGTATCATGTCTTTCCTTCATAATTTTCACGGTTTTAATTCAATTTAACTTCCGTTTTTTCTGTTTTATTATTATTATTTGTTTTTCTCCAATTCTGCCTATATTTCAGTGCCATACAGCCTCGGTCATCTTGCTCTAGGACTTAAAAAATGCTTTATGTTTATCTTACTGAAACATAAAGAAATCATAAATTCACAATATATTTGTTTAATCTGGACACTGTAAGCGGCAATCTAATAACAAGTTACTATATAGGCACTTTAGGTTGTGCAGACTTCTGCGTACGCTGGTGGAGAGATGCCCTCTACTGATCACCTAAATGTAGTAACTTCTTCCTAGATGCAAAGTAAATTTGTGAAAATTGGCTGCATATGCTGACTGAGAAATGTGCTCTACCAATTGCCTACTGAATAGAATCACTTTTCACTTGGTGCATATCGTATCAGCCCACCGAATTCGTGATAATTGATTCATATATTTGTTGATATCTAATTTAACCCGTACAGCCCCAGCGACGCGCCTGGCGCGTTGGCGATGTATGTAACGCACAGCCCCAGAGACGCGCCTGGCGCGTCACCCTAATTGCGCCGACCGTAACCTCAGGTGTAGCCACTCAAGAGGTCTCAGATTTGTATGGGAAATGTGTACGTATCCCACGCAACCGTGCCGATGGTTGAAAACTCTCAAAGTCCACGTGCGTGCACGTGAGCGCGCAATAACCTTGTTTTTTGGGGTAATTGCCTTAAATTTTTTACTCTTGTAAAATACGTTTTCGGGGGCTCTGTAGGACCATTTTTTAAGCTTTTTGAGCGGTTTTTCGTGGTTTTTCCTTCATTCCTAACCCATTCGCTATTGTTTCTGGAATAAAACCATTTTTTGAAAACCGGCCGGGTTCTGGTGAACAAACATTACAAAACTAGCCGGGGCTGGACGGGTTAAAAACAGCAGACGGACACATAAACATAACTTCTTCCATTTTTTTTTTTTTTTGGCGGTGGTAATAAAACTATTCCCTTTTACCTCCATAAAATAGATAAGAGATTACGTGACCCCACACACACACACACACACACACACACTATAATATGACGCACATGATATCATGATATGATGTGTTATCCACTGCCACAGAATATCAGGATTCATTTGACATTAAATAGTATTTATTATACTGAGTAACAACCATAAACAAATAACAAATCCTTTAATGCCAGGGTTGTCTCTGGTTTTATTACATCTGGATTAATTAAAAACAAATATGCAGCTGATAAAGGATCTGTGGTAGCTAAAGGGTTTAAATGGGATAGTATGAAGGATCTTAATAGTGCTATGCCCATCCTAAACTGCAAAACATGTCTAATAATTGCCGGCTTAACATGTAAAAAAGATGACACCGGTACTGAAATGCAGAGAACATGGACAGTTCCAGTAACTTAAATGTGGGGAGGGAGAGAGAAGTGTGTGTGTGTGTGTGTGTGTGTGGGATGGGGGGGGGGGGTGGAGAGGAAGGGGAATACAGTTAGAAGGTAATGATTGTGTGGAGAGTCCTGAGGTTGGGGGGATGGTTCAGGGGTACCAACAGCACATAGTTTCTCTCCTGATCAAATATGGGATAGAGGAGGGGACCCTGTGTCACAAATTATGCACTTAGCTGTACATTAACCCTCCTCACCCGGTTTGATTCGATAGCTCCATATCGAGTCTTTCCCGCATCGTACAGCTGAGCTTATTAGCATTATTTCATTGCTTAAAATAACTTAAAACTGCACTAGATAAGTGTTGTTGTCTTAGCGGATGGTCCTTATAACCAACAAGAATAAAAACACATAGGCAGTCATTCAGCTGACTCTTCCTTGCTTGCAGGCCTAACATAAGTTTTTATTGTTTTTCCATAGTCCCAAATGAGGCATGAAAGCAGTCGACAGTGACTTATGAATGGTTACAATGATGAAGTATATCAGTAATCAATAATCAATGCAATCAATATTAATGCATAATACATAGTTCATAATCCATAATCAAAAATTAATAATGAATTGTTGAACAAATTTAAATAGACCGTAGTCATGCATCGCCGCATTCGGACAATTCTCAACCACAAGACAAAACACAGTTAAATTTTCTACCACACCTGTTCTAGTCTTCACCCATCGCAATATAACATCGAGTACTGCATCTGGTATGTAAATAATCTAGGTTAGGCCATTTATTTGCAGAGATATGTGTATCCGTAAATTACGAAACTCGATAATTCACACAAATCTAGGCTCGCAGCGGGCAAAACTGACCTACATATTTTCACAATATAAACTGAACCACTTGGTCTAGATAGTTCTAGTTTTCACCCATCACAAGATAACAATGACTACTGCCTCTATGTATATATATATATATATATAAAACCTAGGTCAGGCCATTCTTTTGCGTATTTATATGCGCACCAAAATCTCGAAAAATTTATGTTTTACCCGGATCCAGCTCTGGAGGCAAGGTTTAAATGACCGTTCGGCGAAGGTTAAGGGTAATGGAAAGACAATCCTTATTGATTTGCAAGGGACTTGTCACCCCCTTTCCTCACCCCCTTGGGAACCATTCTCCGCTAGAGTATACAAGTTTCGTTTCGTAGTACTAATATACAGGTATATTATGTGGTAAGGTGTACAGTCATCAGAATACGTTTGTTACCACCCTGTGATTTTCGTTATGCAAATATAACTGGTATAATTATATTTCAGATAAACTTTCCTTTGCAAATTTTTGCAAGCTGTTTAGTTAATTTCGTGTTAGGTATTATTTATAAACTGTTCCCAGCAATATATAATACATGCATAAGGAAAAGCACAGGGTGGTACACAACTTATTCTGACAACTGTACATGATCTCTCAGTCCCTTGTTTTCCATACCATCCTTCCATCTCTTCAACTTTACCTCCAATTCCTGTGCACTATCTGTGATGTACTTTTATAATGATGTCTTGATGGTGTAATAGTTAGAGCGTGTAAGTTATGTATATATGTGATATCCTGGGTTCGAATCCTGGGAGAATCTCATCTATCCATCTATTACCTGACGCCGTGATCCCTGAAGGGGTGGCCACGAATGAACTGCCCCCATGCACCTCTGTCCCCAGTCAGTCGACGCCCCTCCTCCCAACAAGCATCGCCTTCATCCATATACTTCCTCACTCCATCCTTCCACCTCTCCTTTGGTGCACCTCTCCCTCTCTGTCTTTCCACCTCGCTCTCGTACACCCTCTTAGTCTTTCTTTCGCTTTCCATACGTTCCATATGGCCGAACCATCTCAAGTTGTTCCTTTTCACACTTTCCAGCACATCTACCTCCACACCACACCTCCTCCTTACTTCCTCATTCGTCTGTCTATCCCTCCATGTAACTCCGCACGCACTTCTCAAGTAACTCATTTCCCCCGCTCTCACTCTTGGTCTGAGTCTCTTCCCGAACGTCTATGCTTCGCTTCCGTAAGTTAGTGTCGGGATTACAATACTGTCATGCAAGGACTTCTTCACTGCCATACTGACCACCCTATTTCTTGTTACTGCTTTCATCGTTCCTACAACCCTCTTCCCCTGTTGCACCCTCTCCCGCACTTCTTCATCCATAGTCCCATCTTTACTCAACACACTGCCCAGATACATAAAAGAGCTGACGATCTCCATAGCCTGACCGTTAAACTTCACCTCACCCCTTTCGAAGACCATAACCTTGCCCTTACCCGCATTTACCTTCAAATTCCGTTTTTCGCACACTGTTCCAAACTCATTTACCAGACCGTGCAACTCTCATTCATTATCGCTCATCAGAACTGTATCATCCACAAACAGCAGTATAGGCATCTTCCACTAATTTCCCTCCCTTTTCAGCGATACACCAACATCCACTGCACTTCCTAGTATTTCTTTCATGACTCCATCCATATATACAGTAAACAACCACAGGGACATCACACACCCCTGTTTCAACCCAACATTCAGGTCAAAGAACTCGCTCTGCTCATTCTCCACACGAACTGCCGCCTTTGCACCCTCATACATGCTCTTCACTGCTTTCAGCAACTTGCCATCTACTCCGTATATTCTAAGTATTTTCCACATACCTTCTCTATCCATTCTGTAACAGGCCTTCTCCAAGTCCATAAAGGCAACATACACCTTGTTTTGCTTCTCCAGATATTTCTCCACAACACAATTCAGGGTACAAATCTGATCTACACATCCTCTTCCCTTCCTAAAACCTCCCTGCTCGTCGTCTATCCATTTCTCCGTTCTGACTCTCACTCTCTCAATCACTACCCTACTGTACACCTTCCGTACTACGCTTAGAAGACATATTGCTCGGTGGTTACCACACACTCCTCTTTCCCCTTTGCCCTTATATAGGGGGACTATTATGCCAGTCTACCAGTCATCAGGTGCACTCCCCTTCTCCCATGCTAGTTTGCACATTTGTCATACCCATTCGATCACTATCTCACCACCATACCTCAACATTTCCCCACACACTCCATCTGTTCCTGGCGCTTTCCCCAACTTCACTCTTTTCATGGCTTCCCACACTTCTAACCTCCTGATCCCCACCTCCTCCTCCACTACTTCTCTTCTCCCTCCCATACCATATCCAACTATGTTTGCCGACTCTTCATTCCTTACATTTAGCAACTCGTTGAAATACTCCCTCCATCTTTCGACTCTCTCTTGCTTCTCGGCTAGCATTCTCCCATTCTTATCTTTCACACCCTTACTGTTTCCCTTGCTACCTTCCCTAAGTTTCTTGACTTCTTTCCAGAACAGTTTCTTACACTCCCTCCATTTTACACTCAGATTCCTTCCAAATTCCTCATCTACTCTTCTCTTACTTTCCTTCACTACTCTCTTCACCACTCTCTTTCTCTCCATGTACCTCGCTCGTTTCTGCCTCTCCAAATCTTCATTCCCTCTACTACCCAACCACTCTCTATACACTTTCTTTTTGTCTTCCACAGGTATTTCTACCTCTTCTGCCAACCATGCTGTACCTTTCACTCCCCTCCCTCTTCTCCTTACTCCACACACCTCCTCACATGCTGCACAGATCTCTTCCTTAAACACCTTGCTCATATCCTCCATTTCCTCCATATCTTCCAAGTCGAACCCACCTATTTGTTTTCCTATTGCTCTCCTGTACTCTTCCCTGATTTCCTCCTCCTGTTGCCTCTCCACCCACCTCACCATTCCACCTTCCTCTCGCCTCCCTCCAGCTCTCCTCACCCACTTCGTTTGTATCCTAATTGTATCTACTACTACATACTGATCAGACAGACCCCCTCCAATACCCCTACACACCCTAGCATCCAGCACAGATGTCTTCATTCGTTCATCCACATATATAATATTATTATAATCAATCAATGACTTTCGTTCCACCACTGTCTTATCCTTGATCGTCCACACCACTTCCATGTGTACCTGTGTATCATTCTGTGTCAGAAGAAGGTGTTGGCTATCCACAGCCTCCTCCCCACACATACGTCCACAAGTGCACTACCATTCCCATTCATCTCTGACGGTACCCCCCAATCTCCCACCACTCTATCAACTTTCCTATAACCCACCTTACCATTCATATCCCCAATCAGAAATATTATTTCGTTCTTGTCAAACTTATCCAGGCACGCCTCCACATTCACTCAGAACTCCTCTTTCTCTCTTACAAGTTTATCCTCTGTCGGAGCATACACACACACAGTCACCCACGTTTGTATTCTTACTTTCATTCTCACCCACACAATCCTTGAACCCACAGACTCATATTCTCCTACACGCTCCTTCCATTTATTATTTACAAACAAACAGGCACCTTCTTTCGCTGCTCCCTCACTCACTCCAGCACACACACCCATTCCACACTCCCACTCACTCACATCTGTACCCCTCATTATTTTGGTCTCCGTCATTCCACATACATCCAGCATGGCATTCACTAACACCTCCAAAACCTCTCTCTCTTTTGTGCCATCATTCATGCCACTCACGTTCCATGTAGCTATTCTAAGATTGTCCGTAAGATTGTTCATAGTCGGTCGGGGTTCGTCAACACAGGGTCCGTCCGCATCCGAGGCTGATCGTTCGTTTTTCGTTGCTTCATTATTTTTTACGGGTGGGGGTCACAAGCCCACCGACCCAACCTCTTTGGTCGCCTCTTACGACACGCAGAAGGCACGTGGGGCATATTCTAATCCCTTACCCCCTTTCATTAATTTCATTTGGAGTTTTATTGGTGTTAAGAACGGTGTTAAAAATAAGAACTAGGACATCTGCATATAACAACTCTCATGGGAGTCCTGTTCTAAAGTCCTTTGACAGTGACTCCAGGACCAAGAACAGCAGCAGTGGGTTCAGCACTGAACATTAGCGAACTCCGACTTTCAATGGGAACTCTTCGCTCCGACCCCCATTCACTTTAACTGCTGCCCATGATCTTTCATACATTCTCATTATCAGACGCACCAACCACTCCTCTACTCCAATTTGTCTTATAACCCACTTCATAATTTCCCTTGGCACCTGGTTAAAGACCTTCTCCAGGTCTACAAAAACGAGGTATAACTCCCTGTTTTCCTCGAAGATCCTCTCTTGCGTTTTCTTAAGAATTAAGATAGCATCGGGTGTGTCATGTCCTGGCTTAAACCCGAACTGCATGTTGCGAATGGCAACACTTTTCCTGATCATGCATTCAAACGCCCTTTCGCTGGCCTCTATGACTTAGTGGAGCATTTTCAAACCCCTATGCTTTCCCCTGTCTAAGGAATCACCCTTGCCTTTGTATATATTTACTATTACACTTCTCTGCCAAGCATCGGCATTTTTGTCCTCCATTATATTAACATTAATCGGCTCTATGATCTATTTTACACTAGCATCTCAACGACTATGCGGGAGCTTACAGCGGCTTTCCCGGGCTTCATTCTGTCTATAGCACTTTTCATGGTGTCATACCCTATCAAGGGTGACTGTGACTGTTGTGCTGAGCCGTTCTTTACTCCAATCAAACTCCATATTTAGCAATCTTCCATAATGCGCCTTCCATGCCTCTGTGATTTCGTTTTCTGTGTAAACACTGTCATTATTTTTACGGCGTTCTCCCACAACGTCTTTGCTACAGTCACTCACACTCGTAGCTAGTTTAAAAGTCTCATTTGTGCTACAAACTTGTTCTATAACACTATCATATTTGACTTTCTTTCCCCTGTAGACCTTCTTTCTAGTATTAAGTTTGGTGGTCCGGTACCTTTCCCTGCTGCCACCTTCCGAGACGTGATGTACGTTTTTGACTTCCAGGGACCGCTGATTTCCACACAGATATATAGCGCCATCCAAATTACGTTAATTAACCCTTTCCGTCTCATATGACGCCACCGCATCATATGACGGTTCCGCCCAAAACTATCAAATGACGCTACCGCGTCATATGAGCCTAGTGAAATAGGTCAATAATTAGTTATATGACACTTCTGCGTCATTTTGAGCTCAGTAAGTTAGGTATGTTAGATCATAATCTGTCGATTGATGGCAACCCAAAATTCCTCTGACTCCTAACGGTCCCTCAGTATGAGAATGACTGATGTGGGGGAAATACCGAGTGGTCTGCCAACCCGTCAGTAAGTTAATATATCCTGTCTGAGGAGGTTAATTTACAGGACGCTTAACACCTAAGGTGAAGTGAAAATCAGATAAACTATTTAAGAATATTATAGATTCCGGTAATACGACTATGATGTATTCACCGATAAAAGTTGTTGTGTGACCTCGTCTACAGTATATTTAAAGTCCGCATTTTTGGCTTGGGAGCGACGCGATGCTATTAAATATTCCAAAACTTCTACAATTTTCAAAAATATATCCCTAGAGGTAAAGACGTGACAGGAAACCAAGCTTCGAGTTGGTTGATAAATAAGGGGATAATCAGGACCAATTATGTAGTAGTTACAAGGACTTTCAAAGTGTTGGGTAAAAATGCCAAACACTTTTCGGAAATGTTAGCGAGGTAAAATCTACGAAGGCTGTTGGAATTTGTTAATGTGGTTCGTGGAGCGAGAACCCCCCACCCCCTCACACCAACGATCTTACCCTTGCTGAGTTAAGATTGTGGCCGAACCCAACGCAATCCAGGGCCGTGTTTGTTCTTTTAGAAAGTAATTAAGAAATATATATAGAAATATAATGAAAACAAGATCCATGTATCTGCTGGCAATCTATATGCATGACAAATCTAGTACAATTAACCCCTTCTGTATCGGCGAAGTCTTTTCAAGTTTATTCTAGCTATATTTAGACGATTTTGTGCAGTTTATGAAGGATCTGTAGTAGCAAAATTCATTAAGTGAGATAGTCTGAAGTTTGTTAGTTGCTGGAGGCCCTTATTAAACTAAATAAAATCGTCTAATAGTAGCCAGACTATAATACAAAAAGACGTCGCTAGTACAGAAGGGGTTAATAGTGGAAAGTACTCCAAGGAAGTTAATTCCAAAGGGTGTTTGTTTGAAGTATATACAATGTTTGAAAAGCTGAAGTTTAGCACTTCATAATAGTGATTGTCAACACATGGGCGGTGACAGACGCTCCAGTACCACTAAGGGGAGATGGGTCGTTTGGGCGAAAGGTCGTAAAATCGTCAAAATGATGGGCTGAACGTCTTCGAATATGAAATCTAAAGTTGTTAAGCATGAGGGAGAAAGGTGTCAAGAAAAAAAAACAGGTTATCTCCCCTTAAGGTGCGAAGAGGTGGCACAATAGATGCAATCCTAGGTTCGAATCCTTGGAGTACCACATGTATTCATTAGTTTCAGTGATTTAATTAATTAGGTTTATTTGTAAGTTAATTGGTGGGTTGGTGATAATATGAATATAATGAAATTATGTAGGCCTAACATTATTTCGTAGACTTAGTAAATAATAACTAAGCTGAAAGATTGTCCATATAAATGCATTTTAAAGCTACTTTTGAAGCAAATAGAAAATTTAAGATAATATTTACAAAGGGTATATACTTTCTATTGCGAATAATAAAGGTAGTATGACCTAGAATATACGTGTTCAGTGTTCCCTAGTTAATATTTAAAGAGCCTTTGTATTAATTAAGAGTATTCATATACACACACACACACACCATATATTTATATATATACAGTATATAATTTTATACATATATATATATATATATATATATATATAAATTATATATATATATATATATATATATATATATATATATATATATACATTATATATATATATATATATATATATATATATCAGGTTGACGTACTCTATATTATATTATTTCTGACTACTTGGTCATAACTTAATAAACAACATTGTCCTGTGACAAGTTATGTATTTTTATTTATTTGTTTTTGTTTAACATACTTACATACCTACATACCTACAAACATACATACACGATTAAAGATGGTTTTGTCCACAGAGTGTGTTCTTTGAATTTCATATAGTAAATTACGGCATTCCAGGCTACCTTGTTTTGGGCTTCCTCTGTCGTCAAGTTCTTTGTTTTGAGATCGGACCGAAGTACCTGATCCCAAATTTTCCTAGGTCTACCCATATGTGCAGTTTCCTCCAAATTCACAGTCAGTTCTGAACATCTATCCTCTCTACGTGTCCAAACCAACCAATTTGCTCTTGCGCATCACTTCACTGATACTCCTAATGCCCATATGCATTCTTAGTTCTACACTCAATATGCTATCTCTGAGGTTAATCCAACATGTTCACCTAACCATTCTGTTCTCATTCCGTTACATTCTATTAATATCTTCCACTTTAACTGGCCACGTCTCTGAGGCAAAGGTCAACGCGCTCATAACACACACATCATACACCTTCTCTTTAAGGGGAAGTGGAAGATTTCTCCTGATCAAGAAAGGCAAAATCTCTCAAATCTTCCCTAGTCACTTCTAACTCTAGCAATGGAGCCAGCTTCAGTGTCACCTGTGGCGGAAGCCGCATCTCCAAATAGGATAAAACTTATCCTAAAACTCCAGTGTTACACTACCAAAATCAATACTATCAGGTGGGTCATTCAACACAAGTTCTCTCTTACACATTGCACACTCAAAGTCTATGATTCTCGTCAAAGGTCCTCTCGTCTCACTTAAAAACTGTCATGTGCACCTTACCACATAATATACCTGTAAATTGTTACTGCGAAGCGAAGCACGGATACTCTGGTGGAAAATGCTTGCCAAGGTGGGGTGGAAGGGGGGTGACAGGTCCCTTGCAAATCAATAAGGATTGTCTTTCCCTTACCCTTAATGTATTTTTAATAATTTGCTATAATTAGCAAACTATTCATTAAGATAATGAGTATATGGCAGTTACCCGGAAAATCGCCCTTAGCGTAAGGTTCGGAGTGTTCGAATCCCTGGAAATTTGATTTGACAAAAGCCCAAAATGACCTATATAATGTACCTTTCTTGATCAAAAGTTTGTATAATAACTCTGAGTATAAATTATTAATTTAACCTGAATCTAATAGTGGCAGCAATGGGATTAGGGTCTCTGGGGGTGGGGGAGGTGAGAGTAGAGTCATATCTTGAAATTGTAAAGTCTCGTGATTCTACAAAGAATTGTTGTAACTTTTATGTTCCACAGCCCAATTTGGCTTGGTCTCTTTTATATGTTTTTTGGCCCTTCGCAGGGGAGGGGAGGATGTAATCCATTATGAATTGAACCAGTATTGAGCTAATAAAGGCCTACTGCACTTTACCATGTTTGTTACAATGAGTGGCCCTGCTACTGTGATATACCCATCAATTTGGCTCCTGCCAGAAAGTGTGGAGAACCCAGCCCCTTGAATTACAATAGGGACCATGTTCACCATAGGCCTAATGCGCATCCAAAATTGTGTTGTGATGAGACGCTTGTCTCTGTAGATACCGCATCTTTTTATAAGCGGCTGATGCGCCGTAACAGGTAAAAACAAATAGGAAACAAAAATACTCCAGCAGACGTAGACGCTGTTCCCCGATGGCATATGCACACCAACAGAGACAGAACAGCACTGCCTCCCATCCCCTCTAATAATCGACTTCGCTTGCATTTCCCATCAAATCCCATGTATCTCTCCTCGGTCGGGGAGATACACGCATTCTTACTGGTACACCCAAGACATCTTTGTGGCAAAGCCCCCCACTGCATTTAATACGTATCGGTTGCAAAACGAAACAAATAATGGTGAATATGTCAGAATAGTAGTAGCAATAATAAACAAAACAAAACAATGGTAACACGAAAATAGGAATTATCAAAATATAAATTTTGCCACGTTAATATGATTGGAATGTTTTAGGAAAGTGTTATGCAAACCAGTTGGTTGAATGAAAAAAAAAGATGAGAGAAAGAAACTATAGCATATATATAGAACCAATTCAGATAACATGTGGACATAATTAAAGACAAATAAATAGGAAGGCCAAGTGAGTTATCAGAGTAGATTCGAGATAGAGAAATAGAAAGGAAAAGAGAAGACATAATAAAGGTAGAAATCACTTAATGCCGAGAGAGAGGGAGAGGGGAGCGAACAGGAACCAGGCATAATGGTACAACAGGACAGAGGGGAGAGGAACAGAGGAGGTTGAATGGTTATTTAATGATTTATTTGTTGCTATTTTTTATACATTTAATGATGGATATATTAATTTATTTATTTATGTATGTATGTACGTATGTATTTAGTTTTGCTACTATTAGTCCATTATTCAGCTTAGCAGGGGATCGTGGAAGTCTGAGGGTTATTTGTGATAAATATTACTCCGTCCATTACTAGCGTGCCTTTCATAGTATTGTATACAAAAAATAGTTGAATGTTCTCCAGAATATCGAGAAAACCCCGTCATCGTACTGAAATGGAATATAGATAAAATATGACAAGCGGGTGAACAGTTACATGAGGATTAATTATATAGAACAAGATGGTTGGGACCCCCCCCCCCCAAAAAAAAAAAAAAAAAAAAAATGAAAGGGAAAATAAGAACACACAAATATGGAAACCAAAAAGTAGCACTACACTAAAATGAAAGTGAAAATCGGCGAATAGAAAGATGACAAAAAAACAAGTTAAATGTCGATAACTAGTAAAGAGAACTATAGGACTCACTGAGTTTGAAGCAATTTAAGTCATAGGAAGAGAGAAACACTGATTCTGGGAGAGAGTTCCAGAGTTCAGCAGCTGAATAGAAGAAAGTCTGAGAATAGCGTTTCACTCTTGGGTTGGAGAGTTGCACAGAGTAGGGGTGCGATTGTGTTGCAAGGCGGGTACTACGTACCCACGTAGAGGAGGTGGTATGCACTGGGAAAGCTCCGAGGAACACTGATTATTGTAGTTGCGATAGAATAGCGAGAGAGATGCAACATTGCGGCAAAGAGAGAGAGATTGCAGAGAGTTGGTGAGTGGACAGGAGTTAATGATACGAAAGGCTTTCCTTTCTACTTTGTCTAGGAGTGCGGTGTGAGAGGATCCTCCCCACACATGTAAACAATACTCAATACAAGGACGCACTGTGCCCCTGTACAGAGCATGAAGCTGCGCAGGGGTAAAGAACCCATTGAGGCGGTTGACCACACACAGCTTCTGAGAGGCTGCCTTAGCGAGGCTTTCGGAATTCAGGAAAAGCTTTAACCCCTTCACAACCATTATTAATTTTAGTCTTATTCTGAATACCATTACCCGTGGAGCCCCGGCTAGTTTTGTAATGTTTGTTCACCAGAACCCGGCCGGTTTTCAAAAAATGGTTTTATTCCAGAAACAATAGCGAATGGGTTAGGAATGAAGGAAAAACCACGAAAAACCGCTCAAAAAGCTTAAAAAAAGGTCCTACAGAGCCCCGAAAAACTTATTTTACAAGAGTAAAAAATTGAAGGCAATTACCCCCAAAAAAAAGGTTATTGCGCGCTCACGCGCACGCACGTGGACTTTGAGAGTTTTCAACCATCGGCACGGTTGCGTGGGATACGTACACAGTTCCTATACAAATCTGAGCCCTCTTGAGTGGCTACACCTGAGGTTACGGTCGGCGCAATTAGGGTGACGCGTCAGGTGCGTCTCTGGGGCTGTGCGTTACATACATCGCCGACGCGTCAGACGCGTCGCTGGGGCTGTATGGGTTTTAAACGATTTGCTTTAGTTTGTGATCTACCTATACGACTCAAATGGGTATAATGTGGTCTCGTTAACCCTCTTGGTAACATAGGTCCTTCTTAAACTGCATACAAATATCAACATTTAACCAGAAGGGATCATGGTGGTGAAGGGGTATATATCGGAGGT
This sequence comes from Paralithodes platypus, assembly GCA_032716605.1. Taxonomy (NCBI): domain Eukaryota; kingdom Metazoa; phylum Arthropoda; class Malacostraca; order Decapoda; family Lithodidae; genus Paralithodes; species Paralithodes platypus. The sequence goes on along the minus strand of CM064538.1, from coordinate 12,722,233 downwards.
TGAAAACAAAAATTAATAACTAGGGGGAGATAAGCCGTTTTTCTGGTCCCCCTTCTTCCTCATGTTTAGCCTTATTGGTTTTCAAATAGTATGACGTTCGACCCATTAGTTTGGTGTTTTTAAGACCTTTCGCCCAATTTCTTTGTCAATATTAAGACTTTTTGTGTTATTTAGGTGTCCATTTATTCCTGGCGAGCGAAATTTAGCCTATAATTTAAAAGGGACAGTTCATTATCGAAAAATGTATACATTTATCCAGAAGGAGGGTTCTGGGGGGGTATATATAATTATATCTAAGCTTGATTGAGATCTAAGGAGAAAACTAAACAAAATGATACAAAAGATACATAAATGAGAAATATATACGCTCACCGGGCTTAAAGGGAGATTTCCACTGAGATATTTTTTTCATGACTCCTTTCTTCCTCATGTTGAGCCTCTTTCTTTTTCTAATTTTAATACGTTCGCCCAATTGTTTTGACGATTTTAAGAACCTTCGACCCATTTCTGTCAATTTTAAGAGCCTTCATGCAAGGTGTCGATTTTATCCTGGCGAGCGATAGCGAGCCTGTAATTTAAAAGGAACCGGCTTTCAGCCGAGAAATTTTTCTACCGAAACATGTACAAATTTATCTTGAAAGGGGCTCAAGGGGGTGTAATCTTAAGCTTACTGGATATCTAGAGACCAAACTAAAAAAAAAAACTTATTAAGGCAGCGTCACAGAGACACTTGTATGGCGTGTTTGCTATATTCTGTTTTATTATTTCCAGCTGATGGTAAATTACTATCTTACCATCCCGATTACTCGGCTATTACCAATATTTTGTAGCGATATATGTTGCTAAGTAAGAAGACCGGGCAATCATATGACGCAGATACATAGCAGTATCATATTTTTCCATTCTGACTCGATAAAATAGATGCAAGGGGATTCAAAATACCGTCAGCCGGAATAAAACAGACTATAGCCAACATCATATTTGGACATTTAATTATTTGATAAGATCACCGAAGTGAGTTACATACAGTAGGTAATGCATTCATTCTATTATCAAGTTAGTAACTTAACCCCTTCAGTACGGGTGACGTCCTTCTCATCATACCCTGACAACAACTAGACGATTTTATTCAGCTTAGGGAGGACATCTGCCAATCAAAAGGGTATACATACTCTCTCAATCCTTTTAGCTACAATATATATTTTCTAAGCTTCATAAAGTTGTCTAAAAGCAGCTATAAATCAAATAAAGAAAGACGTCGGCGGAACAGAAGGGGTTAAATTCATGACGATCGTACATAATTCACGTAATTGAATGGACAACCGGCCAACATGTGGTATACAGTAATAGCCACATCCAGTAATATGCTAGAATATATGCTGCCTGTAACATGTGGTATACAGTAATAGCCACATCCAGTAATATGCTAGAATATATACTGCCTGTAACATGTGGTATACAGTAATAGCCACATCCATTAATATGCTAGAATATATACTGCCTGTAACATGTGGTATTCAGTAATAGCCACATCCAGTAATATGCTAGAATATATACTGCCTGAAACATGTGGTATACAGTAATAGCCACATCCAGTAATATGCTAGAATATATACTGCCTGTAACATGTGGTATACAGTAATAGCCACATCCAGTAATTTGCTAGAATATATACTGCCTGTAACATGTGGTATACAGTAATAGCCACATCCAGTAATATGCTAGAATATATGCTGCCTGTAACATGTGGTATACAGTAATAGCCACATCCAGTAATATGCTAGAATATATACAGCCTGAAACATGTGGTATACAGTAATAGCCACATCCAGTAATATGCTAGAATATATACTGCCTGTAACATGTGGTATACAGTAATAGCCACATCCAGTAATATGCTAGAATATATACTGCCTGTAACATGTGGTATACAGTAATAGCCACATCCAGTAATATGCTAGAATATATGCTGCCAGTAACATGTGGTATACAGTAATAGCCACATCCAGTAATATGCTAGAATATATACTGCCTGTAACATGTGGTATACAGTAATAGCCACATCCAGTAATATGCTAGAATATATACTGCCTGTAACATGTGGTATACAGTAATAGCCATATCCAGTAATAGCCACATCCAGTAATATGCTAGAATATATGCTGCCAGTAACATGTGGTATACAGTAATAGTGACATCCAGTAATATGCTAGAATATATACTGCCAGTAACATGTGGTATACAGTAATAGCCACATCCAGTAATATGCTAGAATATATGCTGCCAGTAACATGTGGTATACAGTAATAGCCACATCCAGTAATATGCTAGAATATATACTGCCTGTAACATGTGGTATACAGTAATAGCCACATCCAGTAATATGCTAGAATATATACTGCCTGTAACATGTGGTATACAGTAATAGCCACATCCAGTAATATGCTAGAATATAATATACTGCCTGTAACATGTGGTATACAGTAATAGCCACATCCAGTAATATGCTAGAATATATACTGCCTGTAACATGTGGTATACAGTAATAGCCACATCCAGTAATATGCTAGAATATATACTGCCTGTAACATGAGTGGTATACAGTAATAGCCACATCCAGTAATATGCTAGAATATATGCTGCCAGTAACATGTGTTATACAGTAATAGCCACATCCAGTAATATGTTAGAATATATACTGCCTATAACATGTGGTATACAGTAATAGCCACATCCAGTAATATGCTAGAATATATACTGCCTGTAACATGTGGTATGCAGTAATAGCCCACATCCAGTAATATGCTAAAATATATACTGCCTGTAACATGTGGTATACAGTAATAGCCACATCCAGTAATATGCTAGAATATATACTGCCTGTAACATGTGGTATACAGTAATAGCCACATCCAGTAATATGCTAGAATATATGCTGCCAGTAACATGTGGTATACAGTAATAGCCACATCCAGTAATATGCTAGAATATATACTGCCTGTAACATGTGGTATACAGTAATTGCCACATCCAGTAATATGCTAGAATATATACTGCCTGTAACATGTGGTATACAGTAATAGCCACATCCAGTAATATGCTAGAATATCTGCTGCCAGTAACAAAGGAGTACAAAGGAGTACAAAGGAGTACAAAGGAAATCAAGCAACAACAGGTCTAGTGACCCTTCTAGGTTGCTTGTCCTCCAAAACACTGAGGATCAAGTGTCCAAACAGTGGTTTAGAGTGGGTAAGGGAACATTGGAAAGGGAACTACTGCCCTGCCACTAACGTGGCAGGACTAGGAAGTTAGTAGGGGACATAGGGGTTAGTAACTGAGGGGAGTAAAAGTTATTCATTTCAAACGCAGTCAGTCGCGGGTTTGATGCGAGATATTTGTCTAGGCGGAATTTAAATGAATCAACGGTGCTGCAGTCTATAACGTCTCTGGGAAGCCCATTCCACAAGTTGACAACTCGATTGAAGAAGAAATTCTTAGATTCGTGCGAGTTAAAAGATTTACCAATAATTTTGCAACCGTTTCCCCGCGTGTAATTAGATTGGTCGATAGTGAAGTACTTACTACAGTTCATATTGTCGATGCCTTTGATGATTTTGAACACTTGAATTAAGTCGCCTCTTAATCTGCGCTGGGTTAAAGGAAATAGATTTAATTCTCTAAGACGCTCTTCGTATGGTTTGTTCTTTAGGCTAGGTATCATTTTGGTAACTCTACGTTGAACTCGTTCTAGCTTGTTTATATCTTTTTGGTAATAAGGGCACCAGGATTGAACGCAGTATTCCAGAAGAGGGCGGACTAAGGAATTGTAAAGGGTTAGGATAACTTCTTTGGATTTATGCTCAAATGACCTGCCTATAAAGCCATTATTTTGTTTGCCTTCTTAACAACTTCTGAACATTGTTGACTCGGTTTTAGGTTACTCGATATTGTTACTCCCAGATCAGTTTCTCTGTTTACATTCTTAAGCTGAGTGCCATTCATCGAATAGTTTGCTTTCTCATTTAGGTATCCGACATGTAGTATACTTTACATTTATCCGCATTGAAACTCATTTGCCAAATTTGGGCCCAACATGACAATTTATCTAGATTGTGTTGCATATCGTCAACTTGTTCTTTTGAGAGTACGCTATTTGCAATTTTTGTATCGTCAGCAAATTTTGAGATTGTGCAGGTGAGACCCTCATCTATGTCGTTGATGTAAATTAGAAAGAGAATTGGTCCTAGTACCGAACCCTGGGGTACCCCGCTACTTACATTGGTCCATTTAGATGCCTTACCGTTTATGACTACCCTTTGCTTTCTGTTGCCGAGCCAATTTTCTATCCATTTCAACACACCGTCTTGTATTTCATGCGCTTTTAGTTTTAGCAGTAAACGTTTGTGGGGAACTTTGTCAAAGGCCTTTTGAAAATCAAGGAATATCTACAGCTTTACTCTCATCGTAGAGGTTGAGGATATCGTGGAAGAAGTCTAAGAGGTTTGTTAAACAGGAACATTTTTTATGAAAGCCGTGTTGAGTATCTTTAAGTATGTTATTTTCCTCTAAGTGATTTACGAGCCTGTCTCGTATGACCGTTTCTAGCATTTTACATACAACTGAGGTTAAGCTAATTGGACGATAGTTACTGGGTAGGGATTTGCTGCCTTTTTTGAATATCGGTGTTACGTTGGCTAGCTTCCACTGATCAGGCATAGTTCCAGACTGCAAGGATGTATTGAATAGTAATGTCAGTGGTTTGGAGAGCTCATTCTTAGCTTCCTTTAGAACTCTAGGCGAGATTGTATCAGGTCCTGGCGTTTTATTTACCTTGAGTTTATCTAAACAATTCAATACTTCTCTCTCTGTAACGGTGATATTGCTTAGAACATCTGAATTATCAATCTGAATCGGCGATGGTGTAGGGATATCACTGAGGTCTTCTGTTGTAAAAACTGATGCAAAGAAGGTATTGAGGGCATTACTCATTTGTACTTCGTCTTTGGTGTATTCTCCTTTTTCATCGACTAACGTCCAACAGTTGAAGTAACTACTTTTTCTTTCTGATATAACTATAGAATTCTTTCGGGTTTGTTTTACTTTGATTCGCAATATGTAACTCCAAGGTCTTTTTACTTTGCTTAATTAACTTTTTGGCTTTGCGTCGTAGCTCTACAAATTTCACCCGTTCTTCGTCATTTTGTGAGGATTTTAATCTATCATTAGCAAATTTTTAGCAAGCAGGCAGTTTGAAATATCTTTATTCCACCATTTGGGCTTATTATTATGGCCTGGACGCCGTATTTTCGATGGTATGCAGTCTTGCACTGCTTTTAGGTAAGTGGTTTCGAATAACTTCCAAGATGTATTTATGTCGTTATTGTTAATTAAAAAGCTCCAGTCAGTTTCTTTAAACATAGCTCTAAGTTTATGGAAGTTTGCTTTCTTGAAATTAGGGACTTTTTCGATGCTACTATTTGGTTCGTTACTAGTAAACTTTAAAGTGAAAGTTATCGTACGATGGTCGCTGTTACTGAATTCATCACCAACATTCAAATTCTCTATCAATTCTTCTTTTGTTGCAAGTACAATGTCAAGAACATTATTACCACGGGTCGGCATTCGAACAAATTGATAAAGCGAACTCTCTTGCAAGTTCGTATACAAGTCATGTCCGGAGTGTGAAGTAAGAGTATCGCCCCACTTGGTCACAGGTAAATTAAAGTTGCCAAAAATTACGGTATCTTGTTAGTTACTTACATCTGCAATTTGTTCGTAAATTTCTCGGTCAGTTTGCACTGATTGAGCTGGAGGTCTGTATATTAACGCAAGTATTATTTTTGTACCTTTATTCTTTATTAGCACAAAAGATGTGTCGACGTTCACAATTTGAGGTTTTGACACGAGGGTCGGGTTAAGACTTTCTTTGATATAAAATAAAACGCCACCTTCATTTTTATTTATTCGGCTGTTCTCAAACATTACATAACCGGGAAGTGAATACTATGCTAAAAAGTCTCTATTTTGTGTATTGAGCCAAGATTCTGTTATGCCAATCACATCATAATTTTCTGTAAACACTAGTTCCTCTAAATCTGAAAATTTATTGCGTATGCTACGAGCGTTTGCATAGAAAACATTCAAAGTTTTGGATTTGGGATTCAAGGAACGGTCTTTATTCAAATTATTGGTTCTGGTCGGATCTACATTTACATTCATGGCTGTCCTCGGTCCTCGGTCGTTATCCCTGACGGTTTTGAATTTGGGTGTTGGTGGAGCTTTATCCAAATTCGCGGTTCTGACGGATTAGTATTTAATTCCTTTGTAGATTGCCGTCCTCGCTGTCTTCGGTCCTCCTTCCTGGTTGTCCTGTGCTGAGTCGATTTCTTCTCCGAAAATCCTTCACCGCATCGTTGAGAAGACGCCCAAAACGCGCTGCTCCCACCTGGTTCAGATGAACCCCATCGTCCGAAAACAAATAGTCATCGTAGTAGAAATTGTCCCAGGTGTCGATGAATCCCACGTTCTCCTTCCTGCAGAGGTTTGCTAGACAACGATTTGTGCTGGTGGCTATGTTGTAAAATCGGCTCTCTACACCGAGCCGGGGGACGATTCCTGAGACGATGATCCTTGATGACTTCTCCTTAAACGACTTGATCAGCTGCTGGTACTTTAAAAGCAAATCTTCCGACCGGGTTCGCTGTACATCGTTGGATCCAACGTGGATGACGTACATTGTATTAGCTGGGGCCAGCTTTGATACTTCGTCAACTGCTGCAACTACGTCATCCACACCACCACCAGGGATACAAAAACGCTTCCTGGTCTTAGGTGCCCTGGCGCAAAACTCTGTGAGCTGACCACGTATCATTGAGTCTCCCACGAGCCGGACTTCTTCTATTTCCTCTTCGTCATCTGAGTCTGCGAGTATCTGGAAACGGTTTTGACACTCGGTAATCGGTATGTGTTTCCTGGTCTTGGGGCAAACGTTGTTCCTCACGACACGGAAGTTGTCTTGAGGGGGAAGAGAGTCGCTATTTGTATCTTGAGTATCGGAAACATCAGCTGAAATGGCTACTGTAGGTGTTGAATTGTTGGCAGTTGACGTTGGGGCGTTGGTGGCTGCTGGAGTTGCGGTGACAATTGAAGTTTGTGGCACTCCAACGTTGAGTGTTACAAACTCTTGGAGTGATTCCAGCTTCATGGTGAGGACGTTGATCTTGTTGTAGGCTTCATCTAATTTCACTGTAAAATTCTCTCGTTGCTGGCAGAGCCGGCAGACTTGAAGATCGATAGTAGCAAACATGGACTCACCAAACCTACCGGCGCACTTCGCACAAGCGCGAGGCATGGTGACAGTCACTTTCTTCAGATCACTTCACTCACTTAAAAAAACAATTCACTCACTTTACAACACTTCACTCACTTTAAAAACACTTCAATCACTTCAACCGAAAACAAATATGCTGAAATACGCAGTAATAGGTTATCAGGGGTGATAGCCTAACCGAAAACAAAAATGTTGAGATACGCAGAATTAGGCTTCCAGGGGCGATAGCCTAACCAAAAGTTTTTTTTTTTTAAATTGAAATACGCAATAATAGGCTACCAGCGTTGAATAGCCTAACCGAATATAATAAAATTGAAATTCGCAGAAATAGGCTACCAGGTGTGATAACCTAACCTTAAACAAATATATGTATAACAGAATATGTAACTAAATATACAATTCACCAAATAGAGATTATATAAAAATAAAGTGTGACTGCACACAAGGGGTTAATATACTGTGTCAACAGATGACCCTGGTGTCACTGTAGCCTAGTAAAGCAGTAGCCTACTCTTTTTAGATAAAAAAGTGTATCAGTCAAAGGTTATTACAAGATCGTGCAAGCAACAACTAAAATTACAGATATATATAGCTACAGTAGGATACTAAATACAATATCTACAAAAGTTATTAATAAAAACAGATTGGCTGGCTATAGGCTAGGCTAGGTTTGGGTTAGGTTAAAAGCTTGGCAGGTTAGTTTGTACAAATACCACCCTTAGCTTAAAGTAAAATCAGTCTGAGGAGAAAAAGTCAAGAATATATCTAGGGGGAAAAAAATAAATGAATGCACTTAAATTTGGTACAAAATTTGCTGGAATTTAATATGTATAATCCCCCAAAAAGGTTTGTTTACAAAATGGTGTCGGCGTTAGTCCCTGTAGGCGGTTAGTTAGTAAACAATAAATTTATTAGCAAATTAATATGCAAAGCTTTACTTACATACAAGGCAGTTAAACAGATACTTACAGGTAATGGGTAAAATTAGGGGCTACGATTTTTTATAAAATAGTAATAAGAGAGCGTTTGTTTACAAAGCAAAACAAAACAATAGATGGCGCTAGTGGCGCCCTGTCCGAGCAGGAGTCTTGTGATAAACACAAAGTTTATCAGTCAATACACAGCGAAATATCGTGCAGTGTTACTTACTAAGCTACAGGATGGTTAAACGTGCTCTTAACCACCTTTCATGCACAAGAATGAAGAGGATGAGTAGTTAATACTCAAATTATGATCGATATCGTGAGAGCGTTGACAGAGCGTCTGCAGCGTCTGGCGGTAGCACGGGGTGTACCATGTGGTATACAGTAATAGTGACATCCAGTAATATGCTAGAATATATACTGCCAGTAACATGTGGTATACAGTAATAGCCACATCCAGTAATATGCTAGAATATATGCTGCCAGTAACATGTGGTATACAGTAATAGCCACATCCAGTAATATGCTAGAATATATACTGCCTGTACCATGTGGTATACAGTAATAGCCACATCCAGTAATATGCTAGAATATATACTGCCTGTAACATGAGGTATACAGTAATAGCCACATCCAGTAATATGCTAGAATATAATATACTGCCTGTAACATGTGGTATACAGTAATAGCCACATCCAGTAATATGCTAGAATATATACTGCCTGTAACATGTGGTATACAGTAATAGCCACATCCAGTAATATGCTAGAATATATGCTGCCAGTAACATGTGTTATACAGTAATAGCCACATCCAGTAATATGTTAGAATATATACTGCCTATAACATGTGGTATACAGTAATAGCCACATCCAGTAATATGCTAGAATATATACTGCCAGTAACATGTGGTATACAGTAATAGCCACATCCAGTAATATGCTAGAATATATACTGCCTGTAACATGTGGTATACAGTAATATGCAAGAATATATGCTGTCTGTAACATGTGGTATACAGTAATAGCCACATCCAGTAATATGCTAGAATATGTACTGCCTGTAACATATGGTATACAGTAATAGCCACATCCAGTAATATGCTAGAATATATGCTGCCTGTAACATGTGGTATACAGTAATAGCCACATCCAGTAATATGCTAGAATATATACTGCCTGTAACATGTGGTATACAGTAATAGCCACATCCAGTAATATGCTAGAATATACTGCCTGTAACATGTGGTATACAGTAATAGCCACATCCAGTAAAATGCTAGAATATATACTGCCTGTAACATGTGGTATACAGTAATATGCTAGAATATATGCTGTCTGTAACATGTGGTATACAGTAATAGCCACATCCAGTAATATGCTAGAATATGTACTGCCTGTAACATATGGTATACAGTAATAGCCACATCCAGTAATATGCTAGAATATATGCTGCCTGTAACATGTGGTATACAGTAATAGCCACATCCCGTAATATGCTAGAATATATACTGCCTGTAACATGTGGTATACAGTAATAGCCACATCCAGTAATATGCTAGAATATATACTGCCTGTAACATGTGGTATACAGTAATAGCCACATCCAGTAATATGCTAGAATATATACTGCCTGTAACATGTGGTATACAGTAATAGCCACATCCAGTAATATGCTAGAATATATACTGCCTGTAACATGTGGTATACAGTAATAGCCACATCCAGTAATATGCTAGAATATATATTGCCTGTAACATGTGGTATACAGTAATAGCCACATCCAGTAATATGCTAGAATATATACTGCCTGTAACATGTGGTATACAGTAATAGCCACATCCAGTAATATGTTAGAATATATACTGCCTGTAACATGTGGTATACAGTAATAGCCACATCCAGTAATATGCTAGAATATATACTGCCTGTAACATGTGGTATACAGTAATAGCCCACATCCAGTAATATGCTAAAATATATACTGCCTGTAACATGTGGTATACAATAATAGCCACATCCAGTAATATGCTAGAATATATACTGCCTGTAACATGTGGTATACAGTAATAGTCCCATCCAGTAATATGCTAGAATATATACTGCCTGTAACATGTGGTATACAGTAATAGCCACATCCAGTAATATGCTAGAATATGTACTGCCTGTAACATGTGGTATACAGTAATAGCCACATCCAGTAATATGCTAGAATATATACTGCCTGTAACATGTGGTATACAGTAATAGCCACATCCAGTAATATGCTAGAATATATACTGCCTGTAACATGTGGTATACAGTAATAGCCACATCCAGTAATATGCTAGAATATATACTGCCTGTAACATGTGGTATACAGTAATAGCCACATCCAGTAATATGCTAGAATATATACTGCCTGTAACATGTGGTATACAGTAATAGCCACATCCAGTAATATGCTAGAATATATACTGCCTGTAACATGTGGTATACAGTAATAGCCACATCCAGTAATATGCTAGAATATATACTGCCTGTAACATGTGGTATACAGTAATAGCCACATCCAGTAATATGCTAGAATATATACTGCCTGTAACATGTGGTATACAGTAATAGCCACATCCAGTAATATGCTAGAATATGTACTGCCTGTAACATGTGGTATACAGTAATAGCCACATCCAGTAATATGCTAGAATATATGCTGCCTGTAACATGTGGTATACAGTAATAGCCACATCCAGTAATATGCTAGAATATATACTGCCTGTAACATGTGGTATACAGTAATAGCCACATCCAGTAATATGCTAGAATATATACTGCCTGTAACATGTGGTATACAGTAATAGCCACATCCAGTAATATGCTAGAATATAATTATACTGCCTGTAACATGTGGTATATAGTAGTAGCCACATCCAGTAATATGCTAGAATATATACTGCTTGTAACATGTGGTATACAGTAATAGCCACATCCAGTTAATATGCTAGAATATATACTGCCTGTAACATGTGGTATACAGTAATAGCCACATCCAGTAATATGCTAGAATATATACTGCCTGTAACATGTGGTATACAGTAATAGCCACATCCAGTAATATGCTAGAATATATACTGCCTGTAACATGTGGTATACAGTAATAGCCACATCCAGTAATATGCTAGAATATATACTGCCTGTAACATGTGGTATACAGTAATAGCCACATCCAGTAATATGCTAGAATATATACTGCCTGTAACATGTGGTATACAGTAATAGCCACATCCAGTAATATGCTAGAATATATACTGCCTGTAACATGTGGTATACAGTAATAGCCACATCCAGTAATATGCTAGAATATATACTGCCTGTAACATGTGGTATACAGTAATAGCCACATCCAGTAATATGCTAGAATATATACTGCCTGTAACATGTGGTATACAGTAATAGCCACATCCAGTAATATGCTAGAATATATACTGCCTGTAACATGTGGTATACAGTAATAGCCACATCCAGTAATATGCTAGAATATATACTGCCTGTAACATGTGGTATACAGTAATAGCCACATCCAGTAATATGCTAGAATATATACTGCCTGTAACATGTGGTATACAGTAATAGCCACATCCAGTAATATGCTAGAATATATACTGCCTGTAACATGTGGTATACAGTAATAGCCACATCCAGTAATATGCTAGAATATATACTGCCTGTAACATGTGGTATACAGTAATAGCCACATCCAGTAATATGCTAGAATATATACTGCCTGTAACATGTGGTATACAGTAATAGCCACATCCAGTAATATGCTAGAATATATACTGCCTGTAACATGTGGTATACAGTAATAGCCACATCCAGTAATATGCTAGAATATATACTGCCTGTAACATGTGGTATACAGTAATAGCCACATCCAGTAATATGCTAGAATATATACTGCCTGTAACATGTGGTATACAGTAATAGCCACATCCAGTAATATGCTAGAATATATACTGCCTGTAACATGTGGTATACAGTAATAGCCACATCCAGTAATATGCTAGAATATATACTGCCTGTAACATGTGGTATACAGTAATAGCCACATCCAGTAATATGCTAGAATATATACTGTCTAACATGTGGTATTCAGTAATAGCCACATCCAGTAATATGCTAGAATATATACTGCCTGTAACAAGTGGTATACAGTAATAGCCACATCCAGTAATATGCTAGAATATATACTGCCTGTAACATGTGGTATACAGTAATAGCCACATCCAGTAATATGCTAGAATATATACTGCCTGTAACATGTGGTATACAGTAATAGCCACATCCAGTAATATGCTAGAATATATACTGCCTGTAACATGTGGTATACAGTAATAGCCACATCCAGTAATATGCTAGAATATATACTGCCTGTAACATGTGGTATACAGTAATAGCCACATCCAGTAATATGCTAGAATATATACTGCCTGTAACATGTGGTATACAGTAATAGCCACATCCAGTAATATGCTAGAATATATACTGCCTGTAACATGTGGTATACAGTAATAGCCACATCCAGTAATATGCTAGAATATATACTGCCTGTAACATGTGGTATACAGTAATAGCCACATCCAGTAATATGCTAGAATATATACTGCCTGTAACATGTGGTATACAGTAATAGCCACATCCAGTAATATGCTAGAATATATACTGCCTGTAACATGTGGTATACAGTAATAGCCACATCCAGTAATATGCTAGAATACTGCCTGTAACATGTGGTATACAGTAATAGCCACATCCAGTAATATGCTAGAATATATACTGCCTGTAACATGTGGTATACAGTAATAGCCACATCCAGTAATATGCTAGAATATATACTGCCTGTAACATGTGGTATACAGTAATAGCCACATCCAGTAATATGCTAGAATATATACTGCCTGTAACATGTGGTATACAGTAATAGCCACATCCAGTAATATGCTAGAATATATACTGCCTGTAACATGTGGTATACAGTAATAGCCACATCCAGTAATATGCTAGAATATATACTGCCTGTAACATGTGGTATACAGTAATAGCCACATCCAGTAATATGCTAGAATATATACTGCCTGTAACATGTGGTATACAGTAATAGCCACATCCAGTAATATGCTAGAATATATACTGCCTGTAACATGTGGTATACAGTAATAGCCACATCCAGTAATATGCTAGAATATATACTGCCTGTAACATGTGGTATACAGTAATAGCCACATCCAGTAATATGCTAGAATATATACTGCCTGTAACATGTGGTATACAGTAATAGCCACATCCAGTAATATGCTAGAATATATACTGCCTGTAACATGTGGTATACAGTAATAGCCACATCCAGTAATATGCTAGAATATATACTGCCTGTAACATGTGGTATACAGTAATAGCCACATCCAGTAATATGCTAGAATATATACTGCCTGTAACATGTGGTATACAGTAATAGCCACATCCAGTAATATGCTAGAATATATACTGCCTGTAACATGTGGTATACAGTAATAGCCACATCCAGTAATATGCTAGAATATATACTGCCTGTAACATGTGGTATACAGTAATAGCCACATCCAGTAATATGCTAGAATATATACTGCCTGTAACATGTGGTATACAGTAATAGCCACATCCAGTAATATGCTAGAATATATACTGCCTGTAACATGTGGTATACAGTAATAGCCACATCCAGTAATATGCTAGAATATATACTGCCTGTAACATGTGGTATACAGTAATAGCCACATCCAGTAATATGCTAGAATATATACTGCCTGTAACATGTGGTATACAGTAATAGCCACATCCAGTAATATGCTAGAATATATACTGCCTGTAACATGTGGTATACAGTAATAGCCACATCCAGTAATATGCTAGAATATATACTGCCTGTAACATGTGGTATACAGTAATAGCCACATCCAGTAATATGCTAGAATATATACTGCCTGTAACATGTGGTATACAGTAATAGCCACATCCAGTAATATGCTAGAATATAGGATGCCTGTAACATGTGGTATACAGTAATAGCCACATCCAGTAATATGCTAGAATATATACTGCCTGTAACATGTGGTATACAGTAATAGCCACATCCAGTAATATGCTAGAATATATACTGCCTGTAACATGTGGTATACAGTAATAGCCACATCCAGTAATATGCTAGAATATATACTGCCTGTAACATGTGGTATACAGTAATAGCCACATCCAGTAATATGCTAGAATATATACTGCCTGTAACATGTGGTATACAGTAATAGCCACATCCAGTAATATGCTAGAATATATACTGCCTGTAACATGTGGTATACAGTAATAGCCACATCCAGTAATATGCTAGAATACTGCCTGTAACATGTGGTATACAGTAATAGCCACATCCAGTAATATGCTAGAATATATACTGCCTGTAACATGTGGTATACAGTAATAGCCACATCCAGTAATATGCTAGAATACTGCCTGTAACATGTGGTATACAGTAATAGCCACATCCAGTAATATGCTAGAATATATACTGCCTGTAACATGTGGTATACAGTAATAGCCACATCCAGTAATATGCTAGAATATATACTGCCTGTAACATGTGGTATACAGTAATAGCCACATCCAGTAATATGCTAGAATATATACTGCCTGTAACATGTGGTATACAGTAATAGCCACATCCAGTAATATGCTAGAATATATACTGCCTGTAACATGTGGTATACAGTAATAGCCACATCCAGTAATATGCTAGAATATATACTGCCTGTAACATGTGGTATACAGTAATAGCCACATCCAGTAATATGCTAGAATATATACTGCCTGTAACATGTGGTATACAGTAATAGCCACATCCAGTAATATGCTAGAATATATACTGCCTGTAACATGTGGTATACAGTAATAGCCACATCCAGTAATATGCTAGAATATATACTGCCTGTAACATGTGGTATACAGTAATAGCCACATCCAGTAATATGCTAGAATATATACTGCCTGTAACATGTGGTATACAGTAATAGCCACATCCAGTAATATGCTAGAATATATACTGCCTGTAACATGTGGTATACAGTAATAGCCACATCCAGTAATATGCTAGAATATATACTGCCTGTAACATGTGGTATACAGTAATAGCCACATCCAGTAATATGCTAGAATATATACTGCCTGTAACATGTGGTATACAGTAATAGCCACATCCAGTAATATGCTAGAATATATACTGCCTGTAACATGTGGTATACAGTAATAGCCACATCCAGTAATATGCTAGAATATATACTGCCTGTAACATGTGGTATACAGTAATAGCCACATCCAGTAATATGCTAGAATATATACTGCCTGTAACATGTGGTATACAGTAATAGCCACATCCAGTAATATGCTAGAATATATACTGCCTGTAACATGTGGTATACAGTAATAGCCACATCCAGTAATATGCTAGAATATATACTGCCTGTAACATGTGGTATACAGTAATAGCCACATCCAGTAATATGCTAGAATATATACTGCCTGTAACATGTGGTATACAGTAATAGCCACATCCAGTAATATGCTAGAATATATACTGCCTGTAACATGTGGTATACAGTAATAGCCACATCCAGTAATATGCTAGAATATATACTGCCTGTAACATGTGGTATACAGTAATAGCCACATCCAGTAATATGCTAGAATATATACTGCCTGTAACATGTGGTATACAGTAATAGCCACATCCAGTAATATGCTAGAATATATACTGCCTGTAACATGTGGTATACAGTAATAGCCACATCCAGTAATATGCTAGAATATATACTGCCTGTAACATGTGGTATACAGTAATAGCCACATCCAGTAATATGCTAGAATATATACTGCCTGTAACATGTGGTATACAGTAATAGCCACATCCAGTAATATGCTAGAATATAGGATGCCTGTAACATGTGGTATACAGTAATAGCCACATCCAGTAATATGCTAGAATATATACTGCCTGTAACATGTGGTATACAGTAATAGCCACATCCAGTAATATGCTAGAATATATACTGCCTGTAACATGTGGTATACAGTAATAGCCACATCCAGTAATATGCTAGAATATATACTGCCTGTAACATGTGGTATACAGTAATAGCCACATCCAGTAATATGCTAGAATATATACTGCCTGTAACATGTGGTATACAGTAATAGCCACATCCAGTAATATGCTAGAATATATACTGCCTGTAACATGTGGTATACAGTAATAGCCACATCCAGTAATATGCTAGAATATATACTGCCTGTAACATGTGGTATACAGTAATAGCCACATCCAGTAATATGCTAGAATATATACTGCCTGTAACATGTGGTATACAGTAATAGCCACATCCAGTAATATGCTAGAATATATACTGCCTGTAACATGTGGTATACAGTAATAGCCACATCCAGTAATATGCTAGAATATATACTGCCTGTAACATGTGGTATACAGTAATAGCCACATCCAGTAATATGCTAGAATATATACTGCCTGTAACATGTGGTATACAGTAATAGCCACATCCAGTAATATGCTAGAATATATACTGCCTGTAACATGTGGTATACAGTAATAGCCACATCCAGTAATATGCTAGAATATATACTGCCTGTAACATGTGGTATACAGTAATAGCCACATCCAGTAATATGCTAGAATATATACTGCCTGTAACATGTGGTATACAGTAATAGCCACATCCAGTAATATGCTAGAATATACTGCCTGTAACATGTGGTATACAGTAATAGCCACATCCAGTAATATGCTAGAATATATACTGCCTGTAACATGTGGTATACAGTAATAGCCACATCCAGTAATATGCTAGAATATATACTGCCTGTAACATGTGGTATACAGTAATAGCCACATCCAGTAATATGCTAGAATATATACTGCCTGTAACATGTGGTATACAGTAATAGCCACATCCAGTAATATGCTAGAATATATACTGCCTGTAACATGTGGTATACAGTAATAGCCACATCCAGTAATATGCTAGAATATATACTGCCTGTAACATGTGGTATACAGTAATAGCCACATCCAGTAATATGCTGCCTGTAACATGTGGTATACAGTAATAGTCACATCCAGTAATATGCTAGAATATATACTGCCTGTAACATGTGGTATACAGTAATAGCCACATCCAGTAATATGCTAGAATATATACTGCCTGTAACATGTGGTATACAGTAATAGCCACATCCAGTAATATGCTAGAATATATACTGCCTGTAACATGTGGTATACAGTAATAGCCACATCCAGTAATATGCTAGAATATATACTGCCTGTAACATGTGGTATACAGTAATAGCCACATCCAGTAATATGCTAGAATATATACTGCCTGTAACATGTGGTATACAGTAATAGCCACATCCAGTAATATGCTAGAATATATACTGCCTGTAACATGTGGTATACAGTAATAGCCACATCCAGTAATATGCTAGAATATATACTGCCTGTAACATGTGGTATACAGTAATAGCCACATCCAGTAATATGCTAGAATATATACTGCCTGTAACATGTGGTATACAGTAATAGCCACATCCAGTAATATGCTAGAATATATACTGCCTGTAACATGTGGTATACAGTAATAGCCACATCCAGTAATATGCTAGAATATATACTGCCTGTAACATGTGGTATACAGTAATAGCCACATCCAGTAATATGCTAGAATATATACTGCCTGTAACATGTGGTATACAGTAATAGCCACATCCAGTAATATGCTAGAATATATACTGCCTGTAACATGTGGTATACAGTAATAGCCACATCCAGTAATATGCTAGAATATATACTGCCTGTAACATGTGGTATACAGTAATAGCCACATCCAGTAATATGCTAGAATATATACTGCCTGTAACATGTGGTATACAGTAATAGCCACATCCAGTAATATGCTAGAATATATACTGCCTGTAACATGTGGTATACAGTAATAGCCACATCCAGTAATATGCTAGAATATATACTGCCTGTAACATGTGGTATACAGTAATAGCCACATCCAGTAATATGCTAGAATATATACTGCCTGTAACATGTGGTATACAGTAATAGCCACATCCAGTAATATGCTAGAATATATACTGCCTGTAACATGTGGTATACAGTAATAGCCACATCCAGTAATATGCTAGAATATATACTGCCTGTAACATGTGGTATACAGTAATAGCCACATCCAGTAATATGCTAGAATATATACTGCCTGTAACATGTGGTATACAGTAATAGCCACATCCAGTAATATGCTAGAATATATACTGCCTGTAACATGTGGTATACAGTAATAGCCACATCCAGTAATATGCTAGAATATATACTGCCTGTAACATGTGGTATACAGTAATAGCCACATCCAGTAATATGCTAGAATATATACTGCCTGTAACATGTGGTATACAGTAATAGCCACATCCAGTAATATGCTAGAATATATACTGCCTGTAACATGTGGTATACAGTAATAGCCACATCCAGTAATATGCTAGAATATATACTGCCTGTAACATGTGGTATACAGTAATAGCCACATCCAGTAATATGCTAGAATATATACTGCCTGTAACATGTGGTATACAGTAATAGCCACATCCAGTAATATGCTAGAATATATACTGCCTGTAACATGTGGTATACAGTAATAGCCACATCCAGTAATATGCTAGAATATATACTGCCTGTAACATGTGGTATACAGTAATAGCCACATCCAGTAATATGCTAGAATATATACTGCCTGTAACATGTGGTATACAGTAATAGCCACATCCAGTAATATGCTAGAATATATACTGCCTGTAACATGTGGTATACAGTAATAGCCACATCCAGTAATATGCTAGAATATATACTGCCTGTAACATGTGGTATACAGTAATAGCCACATCCAGTAATATGCTAGAATATATACTGCCTGTAACATGTGGTATACAGTAATAGCCACATCCAGTAATATGCTAGAATATGTACTGCCTGTAACATATGGTATACAGTAATATGCTAGAATATATACTGCCAGTAACATGTGGTATAGAGTAATAGCCACATCCAGTAATATGCTAGAATATACTGCCTGTAACATGTGGTATACAGTAATAGCCACATCCAGTAATATGCTAGAATATATACTGCCTGTAACATGTGGTATACAGTAATAGCCACATCCAGTAATATGCTAGAATATATACTGCCTGTAACATGTGGTATACAGTAATAGCCACATCCAGTAATATGCTAGAATATAATTATACTGCCTGTAACATGTGGTATATAGTAGTAGCCACATCCAGTAATATGCTAGAATATATACTGCTTGTAACATGTGGTATACAGTAATAGCCACATCCAGTTAATATGCTAGAATATACTGCCAGTAACATGTGGTATACAGTAATAGCCACATCCAGTAATATGCTAGAATATATACTGCCTGTAACATGTGGTATACAGTAATAGCCACATCCAGTAATATGCTAGAATATATACTGCCTGTAACATGTGGTATACAGTAATAGCCACATCCAGTAATATGCTAGAATATATACTGCCTGTAACATGTGGTATACAGTAATAGCCACATCCAGTAATATGCTAGAATATATACTGCCTGTAACATGTGGTATACAGTAATAGCCACATCCAGTAATATGCTAGAATATATACTGCCTGTAACATGTGGTATACAGTAATAGCCACATCCAGTAATATGCTAGAATATATACTGCCTGTAACATGTGGTATACAGTAATAGCCACATCCAGTAATATGCTAGAATATATACTGCCTGTAACATGTGGTATACAGTAATAGCCACATCCAGTAATATGCTAGAATATATACTGCCTGTAACATGTGGTATACAGTAATAGCCACATCCAGTAATATGCTAGAATATATACTGCCTGTAACATGTGGTATACAGTAATAGCCACATCCAGTAATATGCTAGAATATATACTGCCTGTAACATGTGGTATACAGTAATATGCTAGAATATATACTGCCTGTAACATGTGGTATACAGTAATAGCCACATCCAGTAATATGCTAGAATATATACTGCCTGTAACATGTGGTATACAGTAATAGCCACATCCAGTAATATGCTAGAATATACTGCCTGTAACATGTGGTATACAGTAATAGCCACATCCAGTAATATGCTAGAATATATACTGCCTGTAACATGTGGTATACAGTAATAGCCACATCCAGTAATATGCTAGAATATATACTGCCTGTAACATGTGGTATACAGTAATAGCCACATCCAGTAATATGCTAGAATATATACTGCCTGTAACATGTGGTATACAGTAATAGCCACATCCAGTAATATGCTAGAATATATACTGCCTGTAACATGTGGTATACAGTAATAGCCACATCCAGTAATATGCTAGAATATATACTGCCTGTAACATGTGGTATACAGTAATAGCCACATCCAGTAATATGCTAGAATATATACTGCCTGTAACATGTGGTATACAGTAATAGCCACATCCAGTAATATGCTAGAATATATACTGCCTGTAACATGTGGTATACAGTAATAGCCACATCCAGTAATATGCTAGAATATATACTGCCTGTAACATGTGGTATACAGTAATAGCCACATCCAGTAATATGCTAGAATATATACTGCCTGTAACATGTGGTATACAGTAATAGCCACATCCAGTAATATGCTAGAATATATACTGCCTGTAACATGTGGTATACAGTAATAGCCACATCCAGTAATATGCTAGAATATATACTGCCTGTAACATGTGGTATACAGTAATAGCCACATCCAGTAATATGCTAGAATATATGCTGCCTGTAACATGTGGTATACAGTAATAGCCACATCCAGTAATATGCTGCCTGTAACATGTGGTATACAGTAATAGTCACATCCAGTATATATACCGCCTGTAACATGTGGTATACAGTAATAGCCACATCCAGAAAAATGCTAGAATATATACTGCCTGTAACATGTGGTATACAGTAATAGCCACATCCAGTAATATGCTAGAATATATACTGCCTGTAACATGTGGTATACAGTAATAGCCACATCCAGTATCCAGTAATATGCTAGAATATATACTGTCTAACATGTGGTATACAGTAATAGCCACATCCAGTAATATGCTAGAATATATACTGCCTGTAACATGTGGTATACAGTAATAGCCACATCCAGTAATATGCTAGAATATATACTGCCTGTAACATGTGGTATACAGTAATAGCCACATCCAGTAATATGCTAGAATATATACTGCCTGTAACATGTGGTATACAGTAATAGCCACATCCAGTAATATGGTACAATATATTCTGCCTGTAACATGTGGTATACAGTAATAGCCACATCCAGTAATATGCTAGAATATATACTGCCTGTAACATGTGGTATACAGTAATAGCCACATCCAGTAATATGCTAGAATATATACTGCCTGTAACATGTGGTATACAGTAATAGCCACATCCAGTAATATGCTAGAATATATACTGCCTGTAACATGTGGTATACAGTAATAGCCACATCCAGTAATATGCTAGAATATATACTGCCTGTAACATGTGGTATACAGTAATAGCCACATCCAGTAATATGCTAGAATATATACTGCCTGTAACATGTGGTATACAGTAATAGCCACATCCAGTAATATGCTAGAATATATACTGCCTGTAACATGTGGTATACAGTAATAGCCACATCCAGTAATATGCTAGAATATATACTGCCTGTAACATGTGGTATACAGTAATAGCCACATCCAGTAATATGCTAGAATATATACTGCCTGTAACATGTGGTATACAGTAATAGCCACATCCAGTAATATGCTAGAATATATACTGCCTGTAACATGTGGTATACAGTAATAGCCACATCCAGTAATATGCTAGAATATATACTGCCTGTAACATGTGGTATACAGTAATAGCCACATCCAGTAATATGCTAGAATATATACTGCCTGTAACATGTGGTATACAGTAATAGCCACATCCAGTAATATGCTAGAATATATACTGCCTGTAACATGTGGTATACAGTAATAGCCACATCCAGTAATATGCTAGAATATATACTGCCTGTAACATGTGGTATACAGTAATAGCCACATCCAGTAATATGCTAGAATATATACTGCCTGTAACATGTGGTATACAGTAATAGCCACATCCAGTAATATGCTAGAATATATACTGCCTGTAACATGTGGTATACAGTAATAGCCACATCCAGTAATATGCTAGAATATATACTGCCTGTAACATGTGGTATACAGTAATAGCCACATCCAGTAATATGCTAGAATATATACTGCCTGTAACATGTGGTATACAGTAATAGCCACATCCAGTAATATGCTAGAATATATACTGCCTGTAACATGTGGTATACAGTAATAGCCACATCCAGTAATATGCTAGAATACTGCCTGTAACATGTGGTATACAGTAATAGCCACATCCAGTAATATGCTAGAATATATACTGCCTGTAACATGTGGTATACAGTAATAGCCACATCCAGTAATATGCTAGAATATATACTGCCTGTAACATGTGGTATACAGTAATAGCCACATCCAGTAATATGCTAGAATATATACTGCCTGTAACATGTGGTATACAGTAATAGCCACATCCAGTAATATGCTAGAATATATACTGCCTGTAACATGTGGTATACAGTAATAGCCACATCCAGTAATATGCTAGAATATATACTGCCTGTAACATGTGGTATACAGTAATAGCCACATCCAGTAATATGCTAGAATATATACTGCCTGTAACATGTGGTATACAGTAATAGCCACATCCAGTAATATGCTAGAATATACTGCCTGTAACATGTGGTATACAGTAATAGCCACATCCAGTAATATGCTAGAATATATACTGCCTGTAACATGTGGTATACAGTAATAGCCACATCCAGTAATATGCTAGAATATATACTGCCTGTAACATGTGGTATACAGTAATAGCCACATCCAGTAATATGCTAGAATATATACTGCCTGTAACATGTGGTATACAGTAATAGCCACATCCAGTAATATGCTAGAATATATACTGCCTGTAACATGTGGTATACAGTAATAGCCACATCCAGTAATATGCTAGAATATATACTGCCTGTAACATGTGGTATACAGTAATAGCCACATCCAGTAATATGCTAGAATATATACTGCCTGTAACATGTGGTATACAGTAATAGCCACATCCAGTAATATGCTAGAATATATACTGCCTGTAACATGTGGTATACAGTAATAGCCACATCCAGTAATATGCTAGAATATATACTGCCTGTAACATGTGGTATACAGTAATAGCCACATCCAGTAATATGCTAGAATATATACTGCCTGTAACATGTGGTATACAGTAATAGCCACATCCAGTAATATGCTAGAATATATACTGCCTGTAACATGTGGTATACAGTAATAGCCACATCCAGTAATATGCTAGAATATATACTGCCTGTAACATGTGGTATACAGTAATAGCCACATCCAGTAATATGCTAGAATATATACTGCCTGTAACATGTGGTATACAGTAATAGCCACATCCAGTAATATGCTAGAATATATACTGCCTGTAACATGTGGTATACAGTAATAGCCACATCCAGTAATATGCTAGAATATATACTGCCTGTAACATGTGGTATACAGTAATAGCCACATCCAGTAATATGCTAGAATATATACTGCCTGTAACATGTGGTATACAGTAATAGCCACATCCAGTAATATGCTAGAATATATACTGCCTGTAACATGTGGTATACAGTAATAGCCACATCCAGTAATATGCTAGAATATATACTGCCTGTAACATGTGGTATACAGTAATAGCCACATCCAGTAATATGCTAGAATATATACTGCCTGTAACATGTGGTATACAGTAATAGCCACATCCAGTAATATGCTAGAATATATACTGCCTGTAACATGTGGTATACAGTAATAGCCACATCCAGTAATATGCTAGAATATATACTGCCTGTAACATGTGGTATACAGTAATAGCCACATCCAGTAATATGCTAGAATATATACTGCCTGTAACATGTGGTATACAGTAATAGCCACATCCAGTAATATGCTAGAATATATACTGCCTGTAACATGTGGTATACAGTAATAGCCACATCCAGTAATATGCTAGAATATATACTGCCTGTAACATGTGGTATACAGTAATAGCCACATCCAGTAATATGCTAGAATATATACTGCCTGTAACATGTGGTATACAGTAATAGCCACATCCAGTAATATGCTAGAATATATACTGCCTGTAACATGTGGTATACAGTAATAGCCACATCCAGTAATATGCTAGAATATATACTGCCTGTAACATGTGGTATACAGTAATAGCCACATCCAGTAATATGCTAGAATATATACTGCCTGTAACATGTGGTATACAGTAATAGCCACATCCAGTAATATGCTAGAATATATACTGCCTGTAACATGTGGTATACAGTAATAGCCACATCCAGTAATATGCTAGAATATATACTGCCTGTAACATGTGGTATACAGTAATAGCCACATCCAGTAATATGCTAGAATATATACTGCCTGTAACATGTGGTATACAGTAATAGCCACATCCAGTAATATGCTAGCCTGTAACATGTGGTATACAGTAATAGCCACATCCAGTAATATGCTAGAATATATACTGCCTGTAACATGTGGTATACAGTAATAGCCACATCCAGTAATATGCTAGAATATATACTGCCTGTAACATGTGGTATACAGTAATAGCCACATCCAGTAATATGCTAGAATATACTGCCTGTAACATGTGGTATACAGTAATAGCCACATCCAGTAATATGCTAGAATATATACTGCCTGTAACATGTGGTATACAGTAATAGCCACATCCAGTAATATGCTAGAATATACTGCCTGTAACATGTGGTATACAGTAATAGCCACATCCAGTAATATGCTAGAATATATACTGCCTGTAACATGTGGTATACAGTAATAGCCACATCCAGTAATATGCTAGAATATATACTGCCTGTAACATGTGGTATACAGTAATAGCCACATCCAGTAATATGCTAGAATATATACTGCCTGTAACATGTGGTATACAGTAATAGCCACATCCAGTAATATGCTAGAATATATACTGCCTGTAACATGTGGTATACAGTAATAGCCACATCCAGTAATATGCTAGAATATACTGCCTGTAACATGTGGTATACAGTAATAGCCACATCCAGTAATATGCTAGAATATATACTGCCTGTAACATGTGGTATACAGTAATAGCCACATCCAGTAATATGCTAGAATATATACTGCCTGTAACATGTGGTATACAGTAATAGCCACATCCAGTAATATGCTAGAATATATACTGCCTGTAACATGTGGTATACAGTAATAGCCACATCCAGTAATATGCTAGAATATATACTGCCTGTAACATGTGGTATACAGTAATAGCCACATCCAGTAATATGCTAGAATATATACTGCCTGTAACATGTGGTATACAGTAATAGCCACATCCAGTAATATGCTAGAATATATACTGCCTGTAACATGTGGTATACAGTAATAGCCACATCCAGTAATATGCTAGAATATATACTGCCTGTAACATGTGGTATACAGTAATAGCCACATCCAGTAATATGCTAGAATATATACTGCCTGTAACATGTGGTATACAGTAATAGCCACATCCAGTAATATGCTAGAATATATACTGCCTGTAACATGTGGTATACAGTAATAGCCACATCCAGTAATATGCTAGAATATATACTGCCTGTAACATGTGGTATACAGTAATAGCCACATCCAGTAATATGCTAGAATATATACTGCCTGTAACATGTGGTATACAGTAATAGCCACATCCAGTAATATGCTAGAATATATACTGCCTGTAACATGTGGTATACAGTAATAGCCACATCCAGTAATATGCTAGAATATATACTGCCTGTAACATGTGGTATACAGTAATAGCCACATCCAGTAATATGCTAGAATATATACTGCCTGTAACATGTGGTATACAGTAATAGCCACATCCAGTAATATGCTAGAATATATACTGCCTGTAACATGTGGTATACAGTAATAGCCACATCCAGTAATATGCTAGAATATATACTGCCTGTAACATGTGGTATACAGTAATAGCCACATCCAGTAATATGCTAGAATATATACTGCCTGTAACATGTGGTATACAGTAATAGCCACATCCAGTAATATGCTAGAATATATACTGCCTGTAACATGTGGTATACAGTAATAGCCACATCCAGTAATATGCTAGAATATATACTGCCTGTAACATGTGGTATACAGTAATAGCCACATCCAGTAATATGCTAGAATATATACTGCCTGTAACATGTGGTATACAGTAATAGCCACATCCAGTAATATGCTAGAATATATACTGCCTGTAACATGTGGTATACAGTAATAGCCACATCCAGTAATATGCTAGAATATATACTGCCTGTAACATGTGGTATACAGTAATAGCCACATCCAGTAATATGCTAGAATATATACTGCCTGTAACATGTGGTATACAGTAATAGCCACATCCAGTAATATGCTAGAATATATACTGCCTGTAACATGTGGTATACAGTAATAGCCACATCCAGTAATATGCTAGAATATATACTGCCTGTAACATGTGGTATACAGTAATAGCCACATCCAGTAATATGCTAGAATATATACTGCCTGTAACATGTGGTATACAGTAATAGCCACATCCAGTAATATGCTAGAATATATACTGCCTGTAACATGTGGTATACAGTAATAGCCACATCCAGTAATATGCTAGAATATATACTGCCTGTAACATGTGGTATACAGTAATAGCCACATCCAGTAATATGCTAGAATATATACTGCCTGTAACATGTGGTATACAGTAATAGCCACATCCAGTAATATGCTAGAATATATACTGCCTGTAACATGTGGTATACAGTAATAGCCACATCCAGTAATATGCTAGAATATATACTGCCTGTAACATGTGGTATACAGTAATAGCCACATCCAGTAATATGCTAGAATATATACTGCCTGTAACATGTGGTATACAGTAATAGCCACATCCAGTAATATGCTAGAATATATACTGCCTGTAACATGTGGTATACAGTAATAGCCACATCCAGTAATATGCTAGAATATATACTGCCTGTAACATGTGGTATACAGTAATAGCCACATCCAGTAATATGCTAGAATATATACTGCCTGTAACATGTGGTATACAGTAATAGCCACATCCAGTAATATGCTAGAATATATACTGCCTGTAACATGTGGTATACAGTAATAGCCACATCCAGTAATATGCTAGAATATATACTGCCTGTAACATGTGGTATACAGTAATAGCCACATCCAGTAATATGCTAGAATATATACTGCCTGTAACATGTGGTATACAGTAATAGCCACATCCAGTAATATGCTAGAATATATACTGCCTGTAACATGTGGTATACAGTAATAGCCACATCCAGTAATATGCTAGAATATATACTGCCTGTAACATGTGGTATACAGTAATAGCCACATCCAGTAATATGCTAGAATATATACTGCCTGTAACATGTGGTATACAGTAATAGCCACATCCAGTAATATGCTAGAATATATACTGCCTGTAACATGTGGTATACAGTAATAGCCACATCCAGTAATATGCTAGAATATATACTGCCTGTAACATGTGGTATACAGTAATAGCCACATCCAGTAATATGCTAGAATATATACTGCCTGTAACATGTGGTATACAGTAATAGCCACATCCAGTAATATGCTAGAATATATACTGCCTGTAACATGTGGTATACAGTAATAGCCACATCCAGTAATATGCTAGAATATATACTGCCTGTAACATGTGGTATACAGTAATAGCCACATCCAGTAATATGCTAGAATATATACTGCCTGTAACATGTGGTATACAGTAATAGCCACATCCAGTAATATGCTAGAATATATACTGCCTGTAACATGTGGTATACAGTAATAGCCACATCCAGTAATATGCTAGAATATATACTGCCTGTAACATGTGGTATACAGTAATAGCCACATCCAGTAATATGCTAGAATATATACTGCCTGTAACATGTGGTATACAGTAATAGCCACATCCAGTAATATGCTAGCCTGTAACATGTGGTATACAGTAATAGCCACATCCAGTAATATGCTAGAATATATACTGCCTGTAACATGTGGTATACAGTAATAGCCACATCCAGTAATATGCTAGAATATATACTGCCTGTAACATGTGGTATACAGTAATAGCCACATCCAGTAATATGCTAGAATATATACTGCCTGTAACATGTGGTATACAGTAATAGCCACATCCAGTAATATGCTAGAATATATACTGCCTGTAACATGTGGTATACAGTAATAGCCACATCCAGTAATATGCTAGAATATATACTGCCTGTAACATGTGGTATACAGTAATAGCCACATCCAGTAATATGCTAGAATATATACTGCCTGTAACATGTGGTATACAGTAATAGCCACATCCAGTAATATGCTAGAATATATACTGCCTGTAACATGTGGTATACAGTAATAGCCACATCCAGTAATATGCTAGAATATATACTGCCTGTAACATGTGGTATACAGTAATAGCCACATCCAGTAATATGCTAGAATATATACTGCCTGTAACATGTGGTATACAGTAATAGCCACATCCAGTAATATGCTAGAATATATACTGCCTGTAACATGTGGTATACAGTAATAGCCACATCCAGTAATATGCTAGAATATATACTGCCTGTAACATGTGGTATACAGTAATAGCCACATCCAGTAATATGCTAGAATATATACTGCCTGTAACATGTGGTATACAGTAATAGCCACATCCAGTAATATGCTAGAATATATACTGCCTGTAACATGTGGTATACAGTAATAGCCACATCCAGTAATATGCTAGAATATATACTGCCTGTAACATGTGGTATACAGTAATAGCCACATCCAGTAATATGCTAGAATATATACTGCCTGTAACATGTGGTATACAGTAATAGCCACATCCAGTAATATGCTAGAATATATACTGCCTGTAACATGTGGTATACAGTAATAGCCACATCCAGTAATATGCTAGAATATAGGATGCCTGTAACATGTGGTATACAGTAATAGCCACATCCAGTAATATGCTAGAATATATACTGCCTGTAACATGTGGTATACAGTAATAGCCACATCCAGTAATATGCTAGAATATATACTGCCTGTAACATGTGGTATACAGTAATAGCCACATCCAGTAATATGCTAGAATATACTGCCTGTAACATGTGGTATACAGTAATAGCCACATCCAGTAATATGCTAGAATATATACTGCCTGTAACATGTGGTATACAGTAATAGCCACATCCAGTAATATGCTAGAATATATACTGCCTGTAACATGTGGTATACAGTAATAGCCACATCCAGTAATATGCTAGAATATATACTGCCTGTAACATGTGGTATACAGTAATAGCCACATCCAGTAATATGCTAGAATATATACTGCCTGTAACATGTGGTATACAGTAATAGCCACATCCAGTAATATGCTAGAATATATACTGCCTGTAACATGTGGTATACAGTAATAGCCACATCCAGTAATATGCTAGAATATATACTGCCTGTAACATGTGGTATACAGTAATAGCCACATCCAGTAATATGCTAGAATATATACTGCCTGTAACATGTGGTATACAGTAATAGCCACATCCAGTAATATGCTAGAATATATACTGCCTGTAACATGTGGTATACAGTAATAGCCACATCCAGTAATATGCTAGAATATACTGCCTGTAACATGTGGTATACAGTAATAGCCACATCCAGTAATATGCTAGAATATATACTGCCTGTAACATGTGGTATACAGTAATAGCCACATCCAGTAATATGCTAGAATATATACTGCCTGTAACATGTGGTATACAGTAATAGCCACATCCAGTAATATGCTAGAATATATACTGCCTGTAACATGTGGTATACAGTAATAGCCACATCCAGTAATATGCTAGAATATATACTGCCTGTAACATGTGGTATACAGTAATAGCCACATCCAGTAATATGCTAGAATATATACTGCCTGTAACATGTGGTATACAGTAATAGCCACATCCAGTAATATGCTAGAATATATACTGCCTGTAACATGTGGTATACAGTAATAGCCACATCCAGTAATATGCTAGAATATATACTGCCTGTAACATGTGGTATACAGTAATAGCCACATCCAGTAATATGCTAGAATATACTGCCTGTAACATGTGGTATACAGTAATAGCCACATCCAGTAATATGCTAGAATATATACTGCCTGTAACATGTGGTATACAGTAATAGCCACATCCAGTAATATGCTAGAATATATACTGCCTGTAACATGTGGTATACAGTAATAGCCACATCCAGTAATATGCTAGAATATATACTGCCTGTAACATGTGGTATACAGTAATAGCCACATCCAGTAATATGCTAGAATATATACTGCCTGTAACATGTGGTATACAGTAATAGCCACATCCAGTAATATGCTAGAATATATACTGCCTGTAACATGTGGTATACAGTAATAGCCACATCCAGTAATATGCTAGAATATATACTGCCTGTAACATGTGGTATACAGTAATAGCCACATCCAGTAATATGCTAGAATATATACTGCCTGTAACATGTGGTATACAGTAATAGCCACATCCAGTAATATGCTAGAATATATACTGCCTGTAACATGTGGTATACAGTAATAGCCACATCCAGTAATATGCTAGAATATATACTGCCTGTAACATGTGGTATACAGTAATAGCCACATCCAGTAATATGCTAGAATATATACTGCCTGTAACATGTGGTATACAGTAATAGCCACATCCAGTAATATGCTAGAATATATACTGCCTGTAACATGTGGTATACAGTAATAGCCACATCCAGTAATATGCTAGAATATATACTGCCTGTAACATGTGGTATACAGTAATAGCCACATCCAGTAATATGCTAGAATATATACTGCCTGTAACATGTGGTATACAGTAATAGCCACATCCAGTAATATGCTAGAATATATACTGCCTGTAACATGTGGTATACAGTAATAGCCACATCCAGTAATATGCTAGAATATATACTGCCTGTAACATGTGGTATACAGTAATAGCCACATCCAGTAATATGCTAGAATATATACTGCCTGTAACATGTGGTATACAGTAATAGCCACATCCAGTAATATGCTAGAATATATACTGCCTGTAACATGTGGTATACAGTAATAGCCACATCCAGTAATATGCTAGAATATATACTGCCTGTAACATGTGGTATACAGTAATAGCCACATCCAGTAATATGCTAGAATATATACTGCCTGTAACATGTGGTATACAGTAATAGCCACATCCAGTAATATGCTAGAATATATACTGCCTGTAACATGTGGTATACAGTAATAGCCACATCCAGTAATATGCTAGAATATATACTGCCTGTAACATGTGGTATACAGTAATAGCCACATCCAGTAATATGCTAGAATATATACTGCCTGTAACATGTGGTATACAGTAATAGCCACATCCAGTAATATGCTAGAATATATACTGCCTGTAACATGTGGTATACAGTAATAGCCACATCCAGTAATATGCTAGAATAGCCTGTAACATGTGGTATACAGTAATAGCCACATCCAGTAATATGCTAGAATATATACTGCCTGTAACATGTGGTATACAGTAATAGCCACATCCAGTAATATGCTAGAATATATACTGCCTGTAACATGTGGTATACAGTAATAGCCACATCCAGTAATATGCTAGAATATATACTGCCTGTAACATGTGGTATACAGTAATAGCCACATCCAGTAATATGCTGCCTGTAACATGTGGTATACAGTAATAGCCACATCCAGTAATATGCTAGAATATATACTGCCTGTAACATGTGGTATACAGTAATAGCCACATCCAGTAATATGCTAGAATATATACTGCCTGTAACATGTGGTATACAGTAATAGCCACATCCAGTAATATGCTAGAATATATACTGCCTGTAACATGTGGTATACAGTAATAGCCACATCCAGTAATATGCTAGAATATATACTGCCTGTAACATGTGGTATACAGTAATAGCCACATCCAGTAATATGCTAGAATATATACTGCCTGTAACATGTGGTATACAGTAATAGCCACATCCAGTAATATGCTAGAATACTGCCGGTAACATGTGGTATACAGTAATAGCCACATCCAGTAATATGCTAGAATATATACTGCCTGTAACATGTGGTATACAGTAATAGCCACATCCAGTAATATGCTAGAATATATACTGCCTGTAACATGTGGTATACAGTAATAGCCACATCCAGTAATATGCTAGAATATATACTGCCTGTAACATGTGGTATACAGTAATAGCCACATCCAGTAATATGCTAGAATATATACTGCCTGTAACATGTGGTATACAGTAATAGCCACATCCAGTAATATGCTAGAATATATACTGCCTGTAACATGTGGTATACAGTAATAGCCACATCCAGTAATATGCTAGAATACTGCCTGTAACATGTGGTATACAGTAATAGCCACATCCAGTAATATGCTAGAATATATACTGCCTGTAACATGTGGTATACAGTAATAGCCACATCCAGTAATATGCTAGAATATACTGCCTGTAACATGTGGTATACAGTAATAGCCACATCCAGTAATATGCTAGAATATATACTGCCTGTAACATGTGGTATACAGTAATAGCCACATCCAGTAATATGCTAGAATATATACTGCCTGTAACATGTGGTATACAGTAATAGCCACATCCAGTAATATGCTAGAATATATACTGCCTGTAACATGTGGTATACAGTAATAGCCACATCCAGTAATATGCTAGAATATATACTGCCTGTAACATGTGGTATACAGTAATAGCCACATCCAGTAATATGCTAGAATATATACTGCCTGTAACATGTGGTATACAGTAATAGCCACATCCAGTAATATGCTAGAATATATACTGCCTGTAACATGTGGTATACAGTAATAGCCACATCCAGTAATATGCTAGAATATATACTGCCTGTAACATGTGGTATACAGTAATAGCCACATCCAGTAATATGCTAGAATATATACTGCCTGTAACATGTGGTATACAGTAATAGCCACATCCAGTAATATGCTAGAATATATACTGCCTGTAACATGTGGTATACAGTAATAGCCACATCCAGTAATATGCTAGAATATATACTGCCTGTAACATGTGGTATACAGTAATAGCCACATCCAGTAATATGCTAGAATATATACTGCCTGTAACATGTGGTATACAGTAATAGCCACATCCAGTAATATGCTAGAATATATACTGCCTGTAACATGTGGTATACAGTAATAGCCACATCCAGTAATATGCTAGAATATATACTGCCTGTAACATGTGGTATACAGTAATAGCCACATCCAGTAATATGCTAGAATATATACTGCCTGTAACATGTGGTATACAGTAATAGCCACATCCAGTAATATGCTAGAATATATACTGCCTGTAACATGTGGTATACAGTAATAGCCAATCCAGTAATATGCTAGAATATACTGCCTGTAACATGTGGTATACAGTAATAGCCACATCCAGTAATATGCTAGAATATATACTGCCTGTAACATGTGGTATACAGTAATAGCCACATCCAGTAATATGCTAGAATATACTGCCTGTAACATGTGGTATACAGTAATAGCCACATCCAGTAATATGCTAGAATATATACTGCCTGTAACATGTGGTATACAGTAATAGCCACATCCAGTAATATGCTAGAATATATACTGCCTGTAACATGTGGTATACAGTAATAGCCACATCCAGTAATATGCTAGCCTGTAACATGTGGTATACAGTAATAGCCACATCCAGTAATATGCTAGAATATATACTGCCTGTAACATGTGGTATACAGTAATAGCCACATCCAGTAATATGCTAGAATATATACTGCCTGTAACATGTGGTATACAGTAATAGCCACATCCAGTAATATGCTAGAATATACTGCCTGTAACATGTGGTATACAGTAATAGCCACATCCAGTAATATGCTAGAATATATACTGCCTGTAACATGTGGTATACAGTAATAGCCACATCCAGTAATATGCTAGAATATATACTGCCTGTAACATGTGGTATACAGTAATAGCCACATCCAGTAATATGCTAGAATATATACTGCCTGTAACATGTGGTATACAGTAATAGCCACATCCAGTAATATGCTAGAATATATACTGCCTGTAACATGTGGTATACAGTAATAGCCACATCCAGTAATATGCTAGAATATACTGCCTGTAACATGTGGTATACAGTAATAGCCACATCCAGTAATATGCTAGAATATATACTGCCTGTAACATGTGGTATACAGTAATAGCCACATCCAGTAATATGCTAGAATATATACTGCCTGTAACATGTGGTATACAGTAATAGCCACATCCAGTAATATGCTAGAATATATACTGCCTGTAACATGTGGTATACAGTAATAGCCACATCCAGTAATATGCTAGAATATATACTGCCTGTAACATGTGGTATACAGTAATAGCCACATCCAGTAATATGCTAGAATATATACTGCCTGTAACATGTGGTATACAGTAATAGCCACATCCAGTAATATGCTAGAATATATACTGCCTGTAACATGTGGTATACAGTAATAGCCACATCCAGTAATATGCTAGAATATATACTGCCTGTAACATGTGGTATACAGTAATAGCCACATCCAGTAATATGCTAGAATATATACTGCCTGTAACATGTGGTATACAGTAATAGC
The DNA here is from genome assembly GCA_032716605.1 of Paralithodes platypus. Taxonomy (NCBI): domain Eukaryota; kingdom Metazoa; phylum Arthropoda; class Malacostraca; order Decapoda; family Lithodidae; genus Paralithodes; species Paralithodes platypus. The sequence goes on along the minus strand of CM064538.1, from coordinate 12,686,758 downwards.
CACATCCAGTAATATGCTAGAATATATACTGCCTGTAACATGTGGTATACAGTAATATGCTAGAATATATACTGCCTGTAACATGTGGTATACAGTAATAGCCACATCCAGTAATATGCTAGAATATATACTGCCTGTAACATGTGGTATACAGTAATAGCCACATCCAGTAATATGCTAGAATATATACTGCCTGTAACATGTGGTATACAGTAATAGCCACATCCAGTAATATGCTAGAATATATACTGCCTGTAACATGTGGTATACAGTAATAGCCACATCCAGTAATATGCTAGAATATACTGCCTGTAACATGTGGTATACAGTAATAGCCACATCCAGTAATATGCTAGAATATATACTGCCTGTAACATGTGGTATACAGTAATAGCCACATCCAGTAATATGCTAGAATATATACTGCCTGTAACATGTGGTATACAGTAATAGCCACATCCAGTAATATGCTAGAATATATACTGCCTGTAACATGTGGTATACAGTAATAGCCACATCCAGTAATATGCTAGAATATATACTGCCTGTAACATGTGGTATACAGTAATAGCCACATCCAGTAATATGCTAGAATATAATTATACTGCCTGTAACATGTGGTATATAGAAAAAGCCACATCCAGTAATATGCTAGAATATATACTGCCTGTAACATGTGGTATACAGTAATAGCCACATCCAGTAATATGCTAGAATATATACTGCCTGTAACATGTGGTATACAGTAATAGCCACATCCAGTAATATGCTAGAATATATACTGCCTGTAACATGTGGTATACAGTAATAGCCACATCCAGTAATATGCTAGAATATATACTGCCTGTAACATGTGGTATACAGTAATAGCCACATCCAGTAATATGCTAGAATATATACTGCCTGTAACATGTGGTATACAGTAATAGCCACATCCAGTAATATGCTAGAATATATACTGCCTGTAACATGTGGTATACAGTAATAGCCACATCCAGTAATATGCTAGAATATATACTGCCTGTAACATGTGGTATACAGTAATAGCCACATCCAGTAATATGCTAGAATATATACTGCCTGTAACATGTGGTATACAGTAATAGCCACATCCAGTAATATGCTAGAATATATACTGCCTGTAACATGTGGTATACAGTAATAGCCACATCCAGTAATATGCTAGAATATATACTGCCTGTAACATGTGGTATACAGTAATAGCCACATCCAGTAATATGCTAGAATATATACTGCCTGTAACATGTGGTATACAGTAATAGCCACATCCAGTAATATGCTAGAATATATACTGCCTGTAACATGTGGTATACAGTAATAGCCACATCCAGTAATATGCTAGAATATATACTGCCTGTAACATGTGGTATACAGTAATAGCCACATCCAGTAATATGCTAGAATATATACTGCCTGTAACATGTGGTATACAGTAATAGCCACATCCAGTAATATGCTAGAATATATACTGCCTGTAACATGTGGTATACAGTAATAGCCACATCCAGTAATATGCTAGAATATATACTGCCTGTAACATGTGGTATACAGTAATAGCCACATCCAGTAATATGCTAGAATATATACTGCCTGTAACATGTGGTATACAGTAATAGCCACATCCAGTAATATGCTAGAATATATACTGCCTGTAACATGTGGTATACAGTAATAGCCACATCCAGTAATATGCTAGAATATATACTGCCTGTAACATGTGGTATACAGTAATAGCCACATCCAGTAATATGCTAGAATATATACTGCCTGTAACATGTGGTATACAGTAATAGCCACATCCAGTAATATGCTAGAATATATACTGCCTGTAACATGTGGTATACAGTAATAGCCACATCCAGTAATATGCTAGAATATATACTGCCTGTAACATGTGGTATACAGTAATAGCCACATCCAGTAATATGCTAGAATATATACTGCCTGTAACATGTGGTATACAGTAATAGCCACATCCAGTAATATGCTAGAATATATACTGCCTGTAACATGTGGTATACAGTAATAGCCACATCCAGTAATATGCTAGAATATATACTGCCTGTAACATGTGGTATACAGTAATAGCCACATCCAGTAATATGCTAGAATATATACTGCCTGTAACATGTGGTATACAGTAATAGCCACATCCAGTAATATGCTAGAATATATACTGCCTGTAACATGTGGTATACAGTAATAGCCACATCCAGTAATATGCTAGAATATATACTGCCTGTAACATGTGGTATACAGTAATAGCCACATCCAGTAATATGCTAGAATATATACTGCCTGTAACATGTGGTATACAGTAATAGCCACATCCAGTAATATGCTAGAATATATACTGCCTGTAACATGTGGTATACAGTAATAGCCACATCCAGTAATATGCTAGAATATATACTGCCTGTAACATGTGGTATACAGTAATAGCCACATCCAGTAATATGCTAGAATATATACTGCCTGTAACATGTGGTATACAGTAATAGCCACATCCAGTAATATGCTAGAATATAATTATACTGCCTGTAACATGTGGTATATAGAAAAAGCCACATCCAGTAATATGCTAGAATATATACTGCCTGTAACATGTGGTATACAGTAATAGCCACATCCAGTAATATGCTAGAATATATACTGCCTGTAACATGTGGTATACAGTAATAGCCACATCCAGTAATATGCTAGAATATATACTGCCTGTAACATGTGGTATACAGTAATAGCCACATCCAGTAATATGCTAGAATATATACTGCCTGTAACATGTGGTATACAGTAATAGCCACATCCAGTAATATGCTAGAATATATACTGCCTGTAACATGTGGTATACAGTAATAGCCACATCCAGTAATATGCTAGAATATATACTGCCTGTAACATGTGGTATACAGTAATAGCCACATCCAGTAATATGCTAGAATATATACTGCCTGTAACATGTGGTATACAGTAATAGCCACATCCAGTAATATGCTAGAATATATACTGCCTGTAACATGTGGTATACAGTAATAGCCACATCCAGTAATATGCTAGAATATATACTGCCTGTAACATGTGGTATACAGTAATAGCCACATCCAGTAATATGCTAGAATATATACTGCCTGTAACATGTGGTATACAGTAATAGCCACATCCAGTAATATGCTAGAATATAATTATACTGCCTGTAACATGTGGTATATAGTAGTAGCCACATCCAGTAATATGCTAGAATATATACTGCTTGTAACATGTGGTATACAGTAATAGCCACATCCAGTTAATATGCTAGAATATATACTGCCTGTAACATGTGGTATACAGTAATAGCCACATCCAGTAATATGCTAGAATATATACTGCCTGTAACATGTGGTATACAGTAATAGCCACATCCAGTAATATGCTAGAATATATACTGCCTGTAACATGTGGTATACAGTAATAGCCACATCCAGTAATATGCTAGAATATATACTGCCTGTAACATGTGGTATACAGTAATAGCCACATCCAGTAATATGCTAGAATATATACTGCCTGTAACATGTGGTATACAGTAATAGCCACATCCAGTAATATGCTAGAATATATACTGCCTGTAACATGTGGTATACAGTAATAGCCACATCCAGTAATATGCTAGAATATATACTGCCTGTAACATGTGGTATACAGTAATAGCCACATCCAGTAATATGCTAGAATATATACTGCCTGTAACATGTGGTATACAGTAATAGCCACATCCAGTAATATGCTAGAATATATACTGCCTGTAACATGTGGTATACAGTAATAGCCACATCCAGTAATATGCTAGAATATATACTGCCTGTAACATGTGGTATACAGTAATAGCCACATCCAGTAATATGCTAGAATATATACTGCCTGTAACATGTGGTATACAGTAATAGCCACATCCAGTAATATGCTAGAATATATACTGCCTGTAACATGTGGTATACAGTAATAGCCACATCCAGTAATATGCTAGAATATATACTGCCTGTAACATGTGGTATACAGTAATAGCCACATCCAGTAATATGCTAGAATATATACTGCCTGTAACATGTGGTATACAGTAATAGCCACATCCAGTAATATGCTAGAATATATACTGCCTGTAACATGTGGTATACAGTAATAGCCACATCCAGTAATATGCTAGAATATATACTGCCTGTAACATGTGGTATACAGTAATAGCCACATCCAGTAATATGCTAGAATAGCCTGTAACATGTGGTATACAGTAATAGCCACATCCAGTAATATGCTAGTATATAATTATACTGCCTGTAACATGTGGTATAACAGTAATAGCCACATCCAGTAATATGCTAGAATATATACTGCCTGTAACATGTGGTATACAGTAATAGCCACATCCAGTAATATGCTAGAATATATACTGCCTGTAACATGTGGTATACAGTAATAGCCACATCCAGTAATATGCTAGAATATAATTATACTGCCTGTAACATGTGGTATACAGTAATAGCCACATCCAGTAATATGCTAGAATATATACTGCCTGTAACATGTGGTATACAGTAATAGCCACATCCAGTAATATGCTAGAATATATACTGCCTGTAACATGTGGTATACAGTAATAGCCACATCCAGTAATATGCTAGAATATATAACTGCCTGTAACATGTGGTATACAGTAATAGCCACATCCAGTAATATGCTAGAATATATACTGCCTGTAACATGTGGTATACAGTAATAGCCACATCCAGTAATATGCTAGAATATATACTGCCTGTAACATGTGGTATACAGTAATAGCCACATCCAGTAATATGCTAGAATATATACTGCCTGTAACATGTGGTATACAGTAATAGCCACATCCAGTAATATGCTAGAATATATACTGCCTGTAACATGTGGTATACAGTAATAGCCACATCCAGTAATATGCTAGAATATATACTGCCTGTAACATGTGGTATACAGTAATAGCCACATCCAGTAATATGCTAGAATATATACTGCCTGTAACATGTGGTATACAGTAATAGCCACATCCAGTAATATGCTAGAATATATACTGCCTGTAACATGTGGTATACAGTAATAGCCACATCCAGTAATATGCTAGAATATATACTGCCTGTAACATGTGGTATACAGTAATAGCCACATCCAGTAATATGCTAGAATATATACTGCCTGTAACATGTGGTATACAGTAATAGCCACATCCATAAATATGCTAGAATATATACTGCCTGTAACATGTGGTATACAGTAATAGCCACATCCAGTAATATGCTAGAATATATACTGCCTGTAACATGTGGTATACAGTAATAGCCACATCCAGTAATATGCTAGAATATATACTGCCTGTAACATGTGGTATACAGTAATAGCCACATCCAGTAATATGCTAGAATATATACTGCCTGTAACATGTGGTATACAGTAATAGCCACATCCAGTAATATGCTAGAATATATGCTGCCTGTAACATGTGGTATACAGTAATAGCCACATCCAGTAATATGCTAGAATATATACTGCCTGTAACATGTGGTATACAGTAATAGCCACATCCAGTAATATGCTAGAATACTGCCTGTAACATGTGGTATACAGTAATAGCCACATCCAGTAATATGCTAGAATATATACTGCCTGTAACATGTGGTATACAGTAATAGCCACATCCAGTAATATGCTAGAATATATACTGCCTGTAACATGTGGTATACAGTAATAGCCACATCCAGTAATATGCTAGAATATATACTGCCTGTAACATGTGGTATACAGTAATAGCCACATCCAGTAATATGCTAGAATATATACTGCCTGTAACATGTGGTATACAGTAATAGCCACATCCAGTAATATGCTAGAATATATACTGCCTGTAACATGTGGTATACAGTAATAGCCACATCCAGTAATATGCTAGAATATATACTGCCTGTAACATGTGGTATACAGTAATAGCCACATCCAGTAATATGCTAGAATATATACTGCCTGTAACATGTGGTATACAGTAATAGCCACATCCAGTAATATGCTAGAATATATACTGCCTGTAACATGTGGTATACAGTAATAGCCACATCCAGTAATATGCTAGAATATATACTGCCAGTAACATGTGGTATACAGTAATAGCCACATCCAGTAATATGCTAGAATATATACTGCCTGTAACATGTGGTATACAGTAATAGCCACATCCAGTAATATGCTAGAATATATACTGCCAGTAACATGTGGTATACAGTAATAGCCACATCCAGTAATATGCTAGAATATATACTGCCTGTAACATGTGGTATACAGTAATAGCCACATCCAGTAATATGCTAGAATATATACTGCCTGTAACATGTGGTATACAGTAATAGCCCACATCCAGTAATATGCTAAAATATATACTGCCTGTAACATGTGGTAAACAATAATAGCCACATCCAGTAATATGCTAGAATATATACTGCCAGTAACATGTGGTATACAGTAATAGCCACATCCAGTAATATGCTAGAATATATACTGCCTGTAACATGTGGTATACAGTAATATGCTAGAATATATGCTGTCTGTAACATGTGGTATACAGTAATAGCCACATCCAGTAATATGCTAGAATATGTACTGCCTGTAACATGTGGTATACAGTAATAGCCACATCCAGTAATATGCTAGAATATATGCTGCCTGTAACATGTGGTATACAGTAATAGCCACATCCAGTAATATGCTAGAATATATACTGCCTGTAACATGTGGTATACAGTAATAGCCACATCCAGTAATATGCTAGAATATATACTGCCTGTAACATGTGGTATACAGTAATAGCCACATCCAGTAATATGCTAGAATATATACTGCCTGTAACATGTGGTATACAGTAATAGCCACATCCAGTAATATGCTAGAATATATACTGCCTGTAACATGTGGTATACAGTAATAGCCACATCCAGTAATATGCTAGAATATATACTGCCTGTAACATGTGGTATACAGTAATAGCCACATCCAGTAATATGCTAGAATATATACTGCCTGTAAAATGTGGTATACAGTAATAGCCACATCCAGTAATATGCTAGAATATATACTGCCTGTAACATGTGGTATACAGTAATAGCCACATCCAGTAATATGCTAGAATATATACTGCCTGTAACATGTGGTATACAGTAATAGCCACATCCAGTAATATGCTAGAATATATACTGCCTGTAACATGTGGTATACAGTAATAGCCACATCCAGTAATATGCTAGAATATATACTGCCTGTAACATGTGGTATACAGTAATAGCCACATCCAGTAATATGCTAGAATATATACTGCCTGTAACATGTGGTATACAGTAATAGCCACATCCAGTAATATGCTAGAATATATACTGCCTGTAACATGTGGTATACAGTAATAGCCACATCCAGTAATATGCTGCCTGTAACATGTGGTATACAGTAATAGCCACATCCAGTAATATGCTAGAATATATACTGCCTGTAACATGTGGTATACAGTAATAGCCACATCCAGTAATATGCTAGAATATATACTGCCAGTAACATGTGGTATACAGTAATAGCCACATCCAGTAATATGCTAGAATATATGCTGCCTGTAACATGTGGTATACAGTAATAGCCACATCCAGTAATATGCTAGAATATATACTGCCTGTAACATGTGGTATACAGTAATAGCCACATCCAGTAATATGCTAGAATATATACTGCCTGTAACATGTGGTATACAGTAATAGCCAAATCCAGTAATATGCTAGAATATATACTGCCTGTAACATGTGGTATACAGTAATAGCCACATCCAGTAATATGCTAGAATATATACTGCCTGTAACATGTGGTATACAGTAATAGCCACATCCAGTAATATGCTAGAATATATGCTGCCTGTAACATGTGGTATACAGTAATAGCCACATCCAGTAATATGCTAGAATATATACTGCCTGTAACATGTGGTATACAGTAATAGCCACATCCAGTAATATGCTAGAATATATACTGCCTGTAACATGTGGTATACAGTAATAGCCACATCCAGTAATATGCTAGAATATATACTGCCTGTAACATGTGGTATACAGTAATAGCCACATCCAGTAATATGCTAGAATATATACTGCCTGTAACATGTGGTATACAGTAATAGCCACATCCAGTAATATGCTAGAATATATACTGCCTGTAACATGTGGTATACAGTAATAGCCACATCCAGTAATATGCTAGAATATATACTGCCTGTAACATGTGGTATACAGTAATAGCCACATCCAGTAATATGCTAGAATATATACTGCCTGTAACATGTGGTATACAGTAATAGCCACATCCAGTAATATGCTAGAATATACTGCCTGTAACATGTGGTATACAGTAATAGCCACATCCAGTAATATGCTAGAATATATGCTGCCAGTAACATGTGGTATACAGTAATAGCCACATCCAGTAATATGCTAGAATATATACTGCCAGTAACATGTGGTATACAGTAATAGCCACATCCAGTAATATGCTAGAATATATACTGCCTGTAACATGTGGTATACAGTAATAGCCACATCCAGTAATATGCTAGAATATATACTGCCTGTAACATGTGGTATACAGTAATAGCCACATCCAGTAATATGCTAGACTATATGCTGTCTGTAACATGTGGTATACAGTAATAGCCACATCCAGTAATATGCTAGAATATATACTGCCTGTAACATGTGGTATACAGTAATAGCCACATCCAGTAATATGCTAGAATATATACTGCCTGTAACATGTGGTATACAGTAATAGCCACATCCAGTAATATGCTAGAATATATGCTGGCTGTAACATGTGGTATACAGTAATAGCCACATCCAGTAATATGCTAGAATATATACTGAATAACCTTTCCTAGTGACGTTGTCTTAAGGGGGAAGGGTAAATTGATGGGTCTATATCTATTTATATATTTTTTGTAGTGTGTGCATGAAGAAGACAAAAGGCAAATCTGCCTGTAACAAACGTCTATATTCATTTAGTGTTCTCCCTAGACCTCCATCAAGCTTATATAAACACATTCCCAAGATTCCCCTTCTAGATATATTTGTATTTTTTTTCAGTAGAAAAATGTCACACCCGAAGGCTGGTTCCTCCTAAATTACAGGCTTGCTATTGCTGGCCAGGAAACAAGAATCCACACCTAAATGGCACAAAAGGTCTTAATATTGACGAAGGAATGGGCGAAAAGTCATAAAATCGCTTAACTAATGGGCGGCTAATTCTTAAAATCTCAAAACTAAAATGGCTAAACATGAGGGAGAAAGGGGGGGGGGGGGGAAACAAAACTCCTCCCTCTACCAAGAGACAGAACAACCCAAACCCAAGAGGGTAAGCAGAACTTGAAATTCAAGTCAATAGGATCTGAAAAAAACAAAATAAGTAGGAAACAAGAAAGGTTAAATAAAGGTAAGGGAAAGAAGGCTACGGCAATATTGACTGCGTGTTACGAATACAGACAATGCATGGATATGGTTTATTTATGGAAATCAACACCAGTAGAGAAGGGTGTGTGTGTGTGTGTGTGTGTGTGTGTGTGTGTGTGTGTGTGTGTGTGTGTGTGTGTGTGTGTGGTGGTGGGGGGGAAGGAGGGTAATCATTGAGTGCAACATTCGACTACAGAAATATTAGAAAACTAAATTATTCCATAGGAATCGGCACTTTATATTACCAAACATGATCGACAACCTTTCATAATATATTATTGAATACAGAAAACGATCCCTTAATTTCATAGCGGAAGCAAACTTATTAAAATCTAGTATATAACATATTATAGGAGATACAAGAGTAAAACTTGATAAACTGATAAACACAATCGAGTTGAAGAAGCGTATATTCAAGTCATGTTACGAGCAAACCTTTCTGTGGTGAAACCTTTATTTGACTCCTGTACCAGCGACGCCTGTTTAATTTGTATCTAGCTATTTTTAGACGATTGTGTGCAGTTTAAAAAGGATCTAAGGTAGTAAAAATAGTTAGGTGAGATAGTTCAAAGCCTATTAATGGATGGAGGCAATTTATGAACTGTATACAATCGTCTAACAGTAGCCAGAATAAAGTTAAAATGCTGTCACCGGTCTTATATGGGTTAAGTAAACATCATACTACATACCGATACCTCTTCCTGTATTCGGTCAGTCTCTACGCTATGTGGATGAGGGAGACAAAAGGCAAAATTGCGTGTGACGCGTGCCACCCCCAGAGTTGATAGAGTGACAGGGCCAAACTCAAGGAATGGTCGAGCCAAAATGTCTGTATACACAGAGTATGGAACAATTTAAGTCATAGGATGAGGGAGAGATAGATTCAAGGAGAGAGTTTCAGAACTCAGCTGTTGAATAGAAGAAAGATTGGGAGTATCGTTTCACTCTTGAGTTGAAGAGTTGTACAGAGTAGGAATGGGATAGTGTTGCAAAACTGGTACTACGTACCCTACATAGAAGAGGTGGTATACACTGGAAGAGCTCTGAGGAACACTGATTATTGTAGTAGCGATAGAATAACGAGAAAGATGCAACTTTGTGGCGGAGAGAGAGAGATTGCAGAGAGTCGGTGAGTGGACGAGAGTTAATGATACGAAAGGATTTCCTTTCTACTTTGTCCAGAAGTGCTGTATGAGAGGATCCTCCCTACGACCATGAACCCCTAATGAACACTAATAGCTATGTGGCTATTTTAAGGGGGAATTTTTAGTTTGTTCCCTAGACCTACATCAAGCTCAAACAAAATGTACAAATGATTGTATAAATGATTCCCTACACAAGGTATATAGAGCATGGCGAATACTATAGATATATAATATTAAATCTCTATAGAAGTGAATGTTAAGAGTTAGAGACCCTACACTCTACATTAACAGAGATCGGCCAACTAACAATATTTCTGCTACCACTAGGGTCATTCGGTGAGGGCTGGTCCTATCCAGAGTGAGGTTTGTCATCCTCTACCAAACCTTAGCCGTTTCTAGCTGTCTGTCTCTTTTACTGTCCTACATTTCCTTCTCGGGGCAGGGTGCTAGGAATCCACCTCCCCGTATACAATATTCTCCTACTAGACGAGACAGAGAAAGGGGAGAGGAAACGCAAAATTTGTCCCGGACCCTGAGAATAGGAACTTAAAATGTTGTTTCTGCTCGGGCTCTGTCTCGTGTCGGCCACCCCCAGCAATGAGTTATGTGCCTGAGTACATACATACATACACTAGTGTCATTAGCCTTTCTTTGCACTCAATATATTCCACCTATAATAAACATTCGGCAATACTGGAGCAAGATGAACAGTTTGGTCTTATGATTTAAACTTCATTAGAACAACAGTAAAATATCCCCCAGTAGTTAGATCATTACAATACCAAAATGGCGTCCAAAGAAAACCCCTGTCCAGTCTCTCTTACTACATAATCTCTATCACGAGGCAGCCAGGCAGGGTTACCAAATCAAGTGGGCGGGTGCCCAACCCCGAAAGGAGTTGAAATAGGGGAGCTATCCCCCCGCCAAAGGCGGCTTTCTAGGGCCTTTCCTAGCTGATGCTGAGAGGATTGGGTTCTAGTCATGTGGTGATGGGCTGGTCTATCCGAGTGAGAACTGAGCGATCTCTGCCATACCCATAGCTTACTCTGACTGTTCCTTTTACTTATATATCTTCTAGATCTCAAGTGGCGGCGTCTTTTCCGTGGATTGACCTCCCTACTGCCAACCTAGAAGTTGGCAGATTGGGAGCCAAAGCGTCACATTTTTCCCTTACCCCTCAACTTTCCCTTCATAATTGCTGAGGGGCACAGGGCCTTGGGTGGGGCTTTGGTTTCCCGGGCGTTTCCGCACCCTCCTCAGCTCCCTGCCTTGGAGTGGCTTCGGTCACCCGGGATTTGTTAGTGGTAAGCAGGGAGGATTTTGTGGGGGCGCTCGTTTATGGCCTTGGCCTTGCTCGAGACCTTGGGGCTGTTCGGCCAGATAGCCTGGGGAACAACAACAACAACAACCAAATCAAGCCCGCTACATAGTAAATGTATGCTGAAAATCGCTAGAAAAATGGCACAATTTCTGGAATATTACTTTAACCCTTAAAAAGCGGCTCACCACATAAGTCGAGTTGAAAAAACTGGCAAAAAACGGGTGAAAAAAGGGTGGAAATCGAGTAAAAATGGGTGGGATAGTAATGATCCATACGTCCGACATCTGTGGCCTCCCAGCCCACACTAACTCCAGTTCCCCCACCGCGCGGGAGGATGACAGTGTAACCAATAGTTCGCTAAAAGTGAGCAAGGTAGCAAAATCAGCTAAACTTCCATTTTCGAGGTAACACTGTCAGTGCTCCACGAGTGCTACGTAGCTGTATGTGGCGTCATTGTGTAGCGATTTCCACCTAGTTTTTGGCGCAATACAGTTCCTTTCATACTGATGGTTGATATAGCAGTCAGAATGGCCTGAAAAGGCCCAAAACGGCCACAGAGGACCCGCTAGACTAGGGTTAAAATGGCTCAAATCTCCAGAATATCGCTAGAAATCATGCCGCTATATACCGGTACACAAAGTGCATTTAGAATATCGAAGTATGTGCCTCTAGATCTAGTGGGAAAGTAGCTAATTGGCAATACTACACCACAAGCAGCCAGGGGGAGGTGAGGCAATATGGCCACCATATCTCTCAGGAAATTAGCCTCATAATAAAGGCAGCAATGGCCGCTATGATGATCTCATTACGGACATTGGGGGAACGGCTCATATGTTGGAAGGATGGGGCAGGGCAGTTGGTTGGATTATCTCTCGTCTCCTTTTATTAATATTTGTAGTATTAGTAGCATTGTTATTAACCCGTACAGTACCAGGGATGTCATTTTCATCCTGTCCTGGCAGCTATTAGACGATTTTATTCAGCTTAAGAAGGACCTCTAGCAACACTAATGTTTCAAACTATCCCAAATTACCCTTTTAACTACCACAGATCCTTCCTAAGCTGCATAAAATCGTCTAAATATATCTAGAATAAAATACAACACACGTCGCTGGTACTCAAAGGGTTAATAGTATTATCATTATTATTAGTAGTAGCATTGTTTGTTTTTTATACAAGTTTTATTATTATTATTATTATTATTAGTAGTAGTAGTAGTATAATTATTTGGTACTGTCGGTCATATTTGTTTTTGGACTTCTTGTAGTTTTGCTTATATGGGATCAATTCATTGATTTATCTTAATAAATAAAGGTCAATGTATATCTGTCTGTCTGCCAGTTACCCGAGTTACCCGACCTTTGTTACCAAACTCCTCCCACAGTTTTGGTGCCAGGTGGGAGTGTGGGGCACCGTTGGAAAGCCCAGGCTTTGGAGATGGTTTTAGGCGAGTTTAGTGGAAATCAGAGACACTTTTGTTTAATAAAATTTTCGGCAGAAATTATGTAGTATACTGGAGCGAAACAAATGCGAACAAAAATGGCCGTTTTGGGCAGAAGGAGGCCTCCGATCGAAAAGGTGTATGGAACGAAAGTTGTTCACAGCCCCCCAAAATGGGGTACGGATGAGGTCAGATCCAAAATCGGAGGTCATTTAGCGGCCGAAATCGAGGTCGCCGTTTAATGAGGCACAGGGAGGTCGAGGCCGGTGATTATGGTAGTAGTGATTGTGGTAGATGGATGGATGGATAGATGGATGGATGGATGGATGGATGGATAGATGGATGGATGATTGGATGGAAAGATGGATGGATGGATGGATGGATGGATGTATGGATGGATGGATGGATGGATAGATGGATGGATGGATACAGGGAGGTTGAGGCGTAGCCGAGACAGCGCCATGGGTACTGGAGGGTCGAGGCGGAGCCGAGACAGAGCCCCGGATACAGGGAGGTCGAGGCGTAGCCGAGACCGAGACAGCGCCCTCTGGAAACAGGGAGGTCGAGGCGTAGCCGAGACCGAGGCAGCGCCCCGGGCATTGGGAGGTCGAGGCATAGCCGAGACAGCGCCCCCCGGATACAGGGAGGTCAAGGCTGAGCCCGCCCCGGGCAACGCCGGGTACCCCTGCTAGTTTAGGTATATATTTAATCACATACGGAATTGTAATTAGCATTAAATTAAACTTAAATATCAGTGTCCTTACATATACTTTACAGTGTGACTGTTCTCTGGAAATCACTCGGCTGCCATAGTCTCTAGCCCACTCATAAATAATCGTGGACTTCACCTACAGTATATATAATTATGGAATTGTATATCTATGGAAACAGATGTATTAATACAATTTTGTATGCATCAACTACAAGACTATAAATAAGGGGCCCTCACACAGTCAGGAGTACGAGCAAGAATTACTAGGAGCGTTGACTCCTAGTGATCCCTGCAAATAATTATGACCGAGAGTGTCCGAAATTACACGTGCCCTCACAACACAGTAGGAGTCGGCGGGAGTGTACCTGTGAGTCACTGGGAGTTACCAGGAGTCACCGGGATAAAACCGCAAATGAAGTGAGAGTTATTGAAAAACAATAAAAATAACGGTCATTTTCGGATTAGTGCAACACACGAGTCGATACGAGTAATACAGGAGGCACTGTTAGTCAGAACGAGTTAAATACGAGTCATTGGGAGTCACCGAGAATCACTGTGAGGTGTTAGGAATGAGATGCGAGTATGCCAGGCATGGTCCCCATTGTGCACAGCCCCTATATAAGGGGCCCCCAAGCTCTTCCCCGCCACATGCACACTCACCACCGTCACACGGACACCCACCACTGCCACACGGACACCCTACATCACCCACGCAACATATCGAGGATGAGGCAGCATGACCTGGTGAGGCTACACCTTCTGGAAATCGAGCTGCGGGTGCGGGACCTGGAGGAGGAGGAAGAGCGTCAACACCAGGACATCGACCAGCATCGCCGAAAACGGAGACCAAGGACAGTGTGGGCAAGGAGCTGGCTGCAGCGGCAACCCGAGCTAGGGATGTATGAGCAGCTGATGGGTGATCTGGAGCGCGACGATGTCAGGGGCTTCAGGAACTTGTTGCGTGTCAACTGTGCCATGTTTCGGGAGTTGGTGCCTCGTGTTGGTCCCAGGATCGAGCGACAGGACACCTTCTGCCGTGAGGCACTGTCACTTGGCATACGTATCGCCATCACACTGCGCTACCTTGCCACTGGTGATACGTATGCCAGCCTCATGTATGCCTTCTGTGTGGCCAGAAAAACTCCTCTAATATCATCATTAAGTATTATGACTGTATTCATACATCATTGAAGACATTAATAGAATACGAATGGGAATGGTAGTGCACTTGTGGACGTATGTGTGGGGAGGAGGCTGCGAATAGCCAACACCTTCTTCCGAAACAGAATGATACACATGTACACATGGAAATTGGTGTTGAAGATGAAGATGAAGGATAAGGATAAGACAGTGGTGGAACGAAAAGCATTGATTGATTATATATGTTTGGATGAACGAATGACAAAATCAGTGCTGGATGCAAGGGTGAATAGGGGTATTGGAGGGGGTCTGTCTGATCATTATGTAGTAGTAGCTAAAATTAGGATGCAAAAGAAGTGGGTGAGGAGAGCTGGAGGGAGGCGAGAGGAAGGTGAAATGGCGAGAAGGGTGGAGAGGCTACAGCAGGAAGAAATTAGGGAAGAGTACATAAGAGTAGTAGAAAGACGACTAGGTGGTTTCGACCTGGAAGATATGGAGGAAATGGAGGAGATGAGCAAGGTGTTTAAGGAAGAGATCTGTGCAGCATGTGAGGAGGTGTGTGGAGTAAGGAGAAGAGGGAGGGGAGTGAAAGGTACAGCATGGTGGACAGAAGAGGTAAAAATAGCCATGGAAGACAAGAAGAAAGCGTATAGAGAGTGGTTGGGTAGTAGAGGGACTGAAGATTTGGAGAGTCAGAAACGAGCGAGGTACGTGGAGAGAAAGAGAGTGGTGAAGGAAAGTAAGAGAAGAGTAGATGTGGAATTTGGAAGGGATCTGAGTGTAAAATGGAGGGAGTGTAAGAAACTGTTCTGGAAAGAAGTCAAGAAAGTTAGGGAAGGTAGCAAGGGAAACACTAAGGGTGTGAAAGATAAGAATGGGAGAATGCTAGCCGAGAAGCAAGAGAGAGTCGAAAGATGGAGGGAGTACTTCAATGAGTTGCTAAATGTAAGGAATGAAGTGCCAGCAAACATAGTTGGATGGGGTATGGGAGGGAGAAAAAGAGAAGTAGTGGAGGAGGTGGGGATCAGGAGGTCAGAAGTGTGGGAAGCCATGAAAAGAGTGAAGTTGGGGAAAGCACCAGGAACAGATGGAGTGTGTGGGGAAATGTTGAGGTATGGTGGTGAGATAGTGATCGAATGGATATGGAAAATGTGCAAACTAGCATGGGAGAAGGGGAGTGCACCTGCTGACTGGAAGACAGGCATAATAGTCCCCTTATATAAGGGTAAAGGGGAAAGAGGAGTGTGTGGTAACCACCGAGGATTATGTCTTTTAAGCGTAGTAGGGAAGGTGTACAGCAGGGTAGTGATTGAGAGAGTGAGAGTAAGAATGGAGAAATGGATAGGTGACGAACAGGGAGGATTTAGGAAGGGAAGAGGATGTGTAGATCAGATTGTTACCCTGAATTGTGTTGTGGAGAAATATCTTGAGAAGAAACAAAAGGTGTATGTTGCTTTTATGGACTTGGAGAAGGCCTACGACAGAGTGGATAGAGAAGGTATGTGAAAAGTACTTAGAATATGCGGAGTAGATGGCAAGTTGCTGAAAGCAGTGAAGAGCATGTATGAGGGTGCAAAGGCGGCAGTACATGTGGAGAATGAGCAGAGCGAGTTCTTTGACCATAATGTTGGGTTGAAACAGGGATATGTGATGTCCCCGTGGTTGTTTACTGTATATATGGATGGAGTCATGAAAGAAATACAAGGAAGAGCAGTGGATGTTGAAGTATCGCTGATAAGGGAGGGAAATAAGTGGAAGCTGCCTGTACTGCTGCTTGCTGATGATACAGTTCTGATGAGCAATAATGAATGGGAGTTGCAGGGTCTGGTAAATGTGTTTCGAACTGTGTGCGAAAAACGGAATCTGAAGGTAAATGCAGGGAAGAGCAAGGTTATGGTCTTCGAAAGGGGTGAAGCCACAGAGTGTGAGGTGAAGTTGAACGGTCAGGCTATGGAGATTGTCAGCTCATTTAAGTATCTGGGCAGTGTGTTGAGTAAAAATGGGACTATGGATGAAGAAGTGCGGGAAAGGGTACAACAGGGGAAGAGGGTTGTAGGAACGCTGAAAGCAGTAACAAGAAATAGGGTGGTCAGTATGGAAGGGAAGAAGTCCTTGCATGACAGTGTGATAATCCCAACATTGACTTATGGAAGCGAAACATGGACGATTGAGAAGAGACTCAGACCAAGAGTGAGAGGGGTGGAAATTAGTTACTTGAGAAGTGCGTGCGGAGTTACATAGAGGGATAGACAGACGAATGAGGAAGTAAGAAGGAGGTGTGGTGTGGAGGTAGATGTGCTGGAAAGTGTAAAAAGGAACACCTTGAGATGGTCGGCCATATGGAACGTATGGGAAGCGAGGGAATGACTAAGAAGGTCTACGAGAGCGAAGTGGAAGGACAGAGATGGAGAGGTAGAAGAATGGAGTGAGGAAGTACATGGTTGACGGGGGTGCTGGTTGGGAGGATGGAGCGTAGACTGGCTGGGGACAGAGGTGCAAGGGGCGGTTCGTTCATGGCCACCCCTTCGAGGACTACGGCGTCAGGCAATAGATAGATAGATAGATAGAAGTATTATGACTGTATTCATACATCATTAAAGACAATAAAGACATCATGTTGAGGTCATGTCAGGTATTCCTGCTATCAGTAACATGTAATCTGATACTACCTGTTTCATGGTCGAATTGTCGGCGACTAAACCGGCTCCCCCTGCGGGTCCTCACTTGGAGGGTGGGTTGCTAGACATCCTGCAGGACTAAAGGCAAAACCTGTCAAAGCCTCAAAGGGCGGATGAACTATACATTAGACAACGGCCATCTAGCAAACCTATGGTATTTTACCATGATGGATGTTTAGGATGCTGCCATAGCCTGCACCAAGGTCCGTTTTCATCCATCCCTGGTGTTTGGTGCTATACAGCAACTTTCCTTCCTTTTTCCTGCAATCTCCTGTTGTTGTTTTTGTTTCCCCACGGTGGTTAGCAGACCAATTAGGAAGACTTTTGAGTCTGATGGATTTTCAGGAGATTTGGCATTCTTTTTCTGTTTCTCATCTTTTCTAAAAAAATAAAATCCACCGCTACTGCTCCCCCCTGGATATGGTGTCTTTGGGTCTTTTTGTTATACCTTACCCAGATGTGATGGCTCAGGCTGGATCGACCTGTTTATATCCATCTTTATGTATTTGTGTATGGATTGCTTTCAACTTTTTCTGTTTATGTTTCTACTTTTGTCCGGTGATATAGAAGTTAATCCCGGTCCTTACAAACAACCTTTTACAAGTTGCTGTGTATTTTATTCCAATATTCCTGGTCTCTATAAGAACATCAAGGATCTTACATTGGCATCGGTTGATTATGATATTGACTTTTGTTCTGAAACCCTTGTCTCTGGTTATAGAGATTTTGCTGAACTTCTTATACCTAACTTCAGTAAACCAGTTCTTATTCGGCCTGATTCTATTCCTCGTGCTCGTGGAATGAGGTTGTATATTAGATCTGGGTATAATGCTCAGCACTTAACTAAGCATATTTGCAAATGCCATGAGATGCAGTTAGTTAAAGTTTCCAGTAAGTATCATAATCATTACATTTTTAGCCAGTACAGGAATCCTGATGTTAACAATGACATATATGACTGCCTCTTAACAGCCATGGATTCAATACAGTCTGTAGCCTAGATGTCAAATCATCCTTTATTTTTGTTGGTGATGTAAATGCGCATCATCAAGAGTGGTTGAACTCGGTCTCTCCAACTAATAGAAATGGTCTTGCTGCCTTGGATTTTGCAAACTTATCTGGTTGTGAACAGCTAATCCAAGGACCTACTCATATGGCTGGGAATTGTCTTGATCTAGTACTAACAGATATTCCTGGCGTTGTAGAAACCTCCGTTCTTGTACCTATTGGCACTTCCAACCACAATGCCATCATGTGTAAAATTAATTTTGATTTTTTCTGTTCTTCATATTACTCTCTCACGTAAAGTCTTCCTTAAAGCCCGGGTTAACTGGGACAACGTTTGTAATGATGTTTGTAATATTGAGTGGAATCACATACTAAGATCTCATGACCCAGTTTCAGCTCTCAACAAGTCCCTTCTTGGCATCCTTCGCAAAAGAGTTCCATCAAAAACAATTAAGTCTCGTATCAGGGATAAAGCATGGTTTAATGATGACTGCAAGCATGCATTTGATGACAAACAGGCTGGATATCGGTTATGGAGGCGTAATCAAACCCCCTTGCATTGGGGAAATTACGTTTCTAAAAGGGCAGCTGCGCAGAGAGATTATGATGGTGCTGAGAGGGATTATAACTCCCATCTTCAGGATGTTCTGGCAGGAGGTACACAGCCTCATAAATGGTGGTCTGCTTTGAAGTCCTCTGTATTTGGAATAGATTCCTCCATGTCTCCTCTTTGTGATTCTGATGGCTCCATGCCTTTTGATCCATTATCGAAGGCCAATATTCTATCTAATATTTGTATTAATAATTAGTAAGCAGAGTAATCAGGAATTATCTTTGCCTTTGACATGTTTCCCTAGACCCAACCTCAATTCAATGGCATTCAAATCAGCTGAACTGAAAGGTACTTGCTGGATTTTGATACCTATGGTGGCACAGACCCGGATGGGGTTTTCCCTCTCTTTTTTAAAAAGGTTGCAGTGGTCACGGCACCTAAATTGGCCGTGGTGTTTAGGTTGATTTTGAAATCGGGTAGTTTTCCTCTTTGCTGGTGTAAGGCTAGCATCACTCCTATTCCAAAGGGAAATACTGCCTCATCATCTCCTAATGACTATCGCCCTATCTCCATTACGCCTATCCAATCCAAGCTCTATGAGAGGCTTTTGTCCAGACGCCTTTCCTCTTATTGTAATAGTCATAATTTCATACCAAACTCACAGTTTGGTTTTCGTAAGGGACTGGGTACATGTGATGCGCTTCTGACACTCACCAATGACTTGCAATCTTCGCTGGACCAGGGACATGAGTCTCATGTTGTGGCTATTGACTTTAGTTCTGCTTTTGACTTAGTCAACCATAAAGCACTTCTGTATAAGTTACAGCTCGTCAGTATTGGTGGCAGTTTTTTAAGGATCTTTGAAGATTTTTTGACGAAAAGATCTGTCTGTGGTCATTGATGGGTGTCATTCCCCTTCTGTTCCTGTTGTTTCTGGCGTTCCACAAGGCAGTGTCCTTGGGCCTTTGCATTATATTATTTTTACTGCTGACCTGTGTTCTGAGCTTGAAAATTAACTAATCTCCTATGCCGATGATACAACTTTGTATGCGTCAATTCCATCACCAATTGATCGACACGTAATTGCTACTGCTCTCAATAGGGATTTAGTCAAAATTACATCATGGTGTGAACTTTGGGGTATGAAACTTAATGCTAGTAAAACGCACTCCATTATCATCAGCAGATCTCGTACCTTGGATCCTCCTCATCCTTATCTACAAGTTTCTGGCGAGCAACTTGAGAATGTGGATACTCTGCGTTTGTTAGGAGTTACTCTGGATCCCAAACTTACTTTTGAAAAGCATATTAGTTCTTTCTCCTCTTCCATTTCCCCCGAAATTGGTCTGCTTCGCAAGTGTTATTTAACGTTTGCTTGTGATGCCACAGTTATCAAGTTTTTTTATGCTTTTATTATGCCACAATTCCAGTACTGCTCACCTGTCTGGTTGTCAGCAGCTGACTGCCATCTCAAGTTGCTTGACAGGTCACTAAATTCTATCAGTTTTATTCTACCTCATTTGTCTCTTGCCCGTGTCATCGACGTAAAGTTGGTGCCCCGAGTCTTTTATTTAAAGTTTTTAACAACCCTGGGCCCTACGTCCGGGCTCGTGCAACTAGATTCACAAGCAATCTTAATGATCTTGCCATGAGCCGTGTTAATTTTTCTACTACACAGTTTTCACGCTGTTTTGTGACTGCCATGGTTGACTTGTGGAATAAGTTGCAAAATGAGCTAGTCAATTCAGATCATATCTCCATTTTTATGTCTAGAGTTAATGTTTTTTTGCAGCATTAATTCAATTTTTTAAACTTATTTTTATTCTATTTGATTGTATAATATTTATACTTGATATCCTCCACTGCATACTATTTTATTATTCATGTTATATGTGCTTATTATGCAATATGTGTATAAACAGTATATACAGTATATATACTATATATATATATATATATATATATATATGTGTGTGTGTTTTTTGTGTTTAAGTTGCTGTAGTCTCTCTCCAGTGCCTCCAGGTGTTTTGTGTGGATTCATCTTGTTGGTGTTTCTGCACCCTGGTTGTTGTTGTTGTTGTTGTTCCCTAAGCTGCCTGGCCGAACAGCCCCGAGTCCCTGAGAAAGGCCGTGGCCACGATCGGGCTTTCCCACAGAGCTCTCATTGAGTGTAGATTGTGTTGTTGGCGTAAGTGGTTGTGTGAAATGCAGTCTTCTATGATGTGTTTAATGGTATGGGGTGCTGTGTTACATCCTGGTTGGAGACTTCGGCATCTCATATAATAATAATAATAATAATAATAATTAATAGAATACGATAAGCCTGTATTATTATGTACCGTACGGTCATTATATCAATGCTTACTATAATTTAAGAAACAAATATATGTAAAGTATTGTCTAAAGAGTGGCTAGTTAATCCTTCCCACCTTTTCGTTTTCCTTCGTTAGCGAGTTCTGTAATATTTCATATTACATAAAATGGGTAACAATTATAAGTTATGTTAGCTTTGTTAGGGTAGGTAAGGGGAGTTGGAGACCTTGTAGACTAAAAGGAGGCTATTGTAACATTGACCATGCATTGTTCACATTATTATATACCTCACCTACAGTAATTTCCTTCTCTACACACAATCACTGTGTTAAATACAACGTCTTGTGGGCAATTGTACTTACACAGGTTCATACTAGGCCCATTTATAATGTTTGACCATGAAAACTAAAGTACACTTACTGTATATATCATACTTTCAGGTGAGGAGTATTATTTTTATATGAATACTATATTTTCTAATCCACCTTCATTTCACTTTGAGATAGCTTGAGAATGCACCTACAATTAATAAATACTGCAAACATTTCCTGGGGGGTGGGGGGAGGGGGGCGGAATCCCCAGCTGAGTAGGCTCGATTTGCTCACCACCCACACCCATGAATAGTGACCCCTTTATTACATGTGCGCCCACTACAGGTATCTCTGTGGGGGCTGCTTGGAGAGCATGCTCGGTTACTCCCAGTGGTTCCTGGTGGCTCCCGTCGATTCCCAGTGACCCTCAGTGACTCACATGTATTACCTATCAATATCCCAGTGATTCCCGGTGAAACTGAGAACTGAAACAGAAACAGAAAACTGTCCGCGAATCAGTTACAAATCACCGCGAGTCACCAGGACTCACTGGGAGTCACTAGGACTCACTGGGAGTGGTCTGACTCACAGCGAAAACTTTAAACACGCTGAACATTTTGCCGGACAGGGCCAATCGCCCGCGACTGGTCGAGAGTCACTGGGAGTCTAACAGAGTCACTAGGAATAGCTAGAGTCACTAGGAGTCATCAATTTTCACCACGAATAGGCCCAGGAGTCCGAGTTTTCCCCTACTCCTAGTGATTCTAGCTCGCACTCATGACTGTGTGAGGGCCCCTTTACTGTTTATTGATAAGCAAGCTCTATCAAAAATTGCATAAACAAAAACACAAAGGGTCCATGAAGTTGTAGGAGTGGGCTAGAGACTATGGTATACGAGTGTCTCTAGTTACTTGTTTGCTATACTATACCCTATGCCAAGTAAGTAGGCCAAAACTGTTAAACATTAACCTCTATAACTCACAAACAACCAAAGTAAGCGAGCTAATAATTCTACTATTTGGGAAGGGTTAGCCAAGGAATAGAAGGGTCAATTTACAGCCCATTTGTTCTAGCCCTTTTTGAGTTATAGAGGTTAAGGTTCACGATTTCTGGAATACCTATCTGGAACAGCATATAGTACGTCCCACGGTCCACTGGGTAGAGCGGTTGTCCCTTTTGTGACAAACCCCCACGATAGATACTGGGTCGTCGCCACTACCAACAATATTGATCCTTGGGAGTTTGTTGACCAGTGGTCCAATTCACTAAGCTGCCTGGTTTGTTTTATGGCTCCCATTCTCCCTCATGATTAGTCCTATTGGGATTTTAAGACGTTCACCCTATTTCTTTGTCAATATTAGGATTTTTCGTGCCATTTAGATGTCGATTTTTTCCTTTCGAGGGATAGCGAGCCTGTAATTTTAGGAGAAAGCGGCCTTTGGCCGGGAAATTTTTCTACCGAAAAATTTACGATTTGATCTCGAAGGGAGTGTCTAGGGGGTGCTTTGTTCATTTCGATGTAGGTCTAGGAAGGAAACTAAGACAAATATAAACAGATATATAAATGATGAAATATATCCACCCATCCTCCCTAAGTTACAGCAAGATGAACGACATAACAAACCAATGAACTATCACCTTATGTTATTCCCTCACCGTCATAGATTCGTCTTAAGGAGGGATCATCGCATTTATTTGCTTACTTATTTAGACTTTTACTATTTGTTTAGTTTCCTCCCTAGACCTCCATCATACTTTAAAAACCCTGACGATGTTAAGGTATAATTCAGGCGACATTATTCGTGTACAGTAATTACAAAGTAAAACCCATTGTTCATAGAAATTACAATATATTTCATTGTGACCGCCTTTGTCAGTGAATGTGTACATTATATACAGTATATATATTAGTAGTAGTAGGTCATGCTTTAAATTGGCACAATCGGTATGGTAGAAATTCCTGATATTAGTGAATGAGCGAGGCATAAACGGCGTATAAACTCAACATTCTGCCGCTCATAATATACGCTGACCATTATTACTGGAATAAGGTTCATACCTACATACTTCCGCTCAAGATAATCCTATTGCATTTATATTACTACCTTCTAGCTTTTACCTTAACCCTTGAGGATATGACGCGTTTTAGCAGCTTAGTGTGGCCATCATCAGACGATTGTATACAGCTTAGGAAGAATCTGTGGGAATTAAAGGGGTAAAGATTATCTTAATCAACGCTCTGAATTCCACATATCCTTCCCAATCTTAATATAATTGTCTAATAATAGTCAGAAAACAGAAACAAATTGCGTCATCGATCCTCACAGGGTTCAAATTAAATGATGGTACGATGATTATTTAGGTACAAATTTATAATGGCGTTTCTCTGTTTTGCCCTCGTCCCTTATATTCATGTGCAACGTAAAGAAAGTCCTCCTTAACAAGGCGAGCTTCCTGGAATATTCTTAGTTGTGATAATTTAGTGATGATGATCCTCAACACTTAATTTTACATTTTCAGACGACTTCTTCAGTTTAAGGGGGACTGGGCATATACAGTATACTTGCTAATATATTCATTTATATATGATTTATTAATTTTCTCCTTAGACCTTCATCAAGCTTTAAAAACATCTCCAATACCCCCTTCAAGATAAATTTGTGCATTTTTAGGGTAGAAATATGTCCCGGCCAAAGGCCGGGTCCTCTTAAACCTTGGAATCCGGGAGGCCTCATATGAGGCAAAACATATTTTGGTTAGGAGTCCGGGAGGCTTCATACGAGGCAAAATAAAAATCAAAGCGTTCAAATTGTGCGGGCGGATTTTTGTGTGTGTGTGGGCGACCGCAGCGCCACCAAGCACAAACTACCATGCAGCATCAGTTGTTTTCTCGCATCCATGATGGCTGGAGCTAATCCCCAAAAAATCGTTGTGTCCGAATCGCCGCCCGCCGCCGAGACCCGTAGGCCTTAGAAAGGCAAGGCTAAAAGGACCAAGAAAGCATTCCTAAGTCCCGGTGATGTTGCACGTGTACTAAAAGAGTTAAGTGACGATAGTGATGAACTTAGTGAGATTGAGATTGCGAGTGATTTTGACGAAAAGCATGTGGTTAGTGAAGATGTTGATGAAGTGGAAGATGGCGAAGAATTCAAGGGCTTTCATAGCAATGATGATGACGATGATAATGATGACAATGTTGGATGCGGTGAACATCATGAAGGTGATGAAAATGTTAGTGAAATGGGAAGTGTTCTACCCACATCACGTGAATGTGACACGACGCACACGCTTGCGACCCCGGCGTCGGCTGTGGGGACTCCTTCCCCGGCAAAAATAGCCAGTTATTTTTATAGGAGAGCTGTGCTGGATAGCGCAAGGAAGCAGGCAAGGGAGGAGGCCGAAAGGGAAAGAGGTGAAGTTGCTGATAGTGAGGATGAGAGTGAAGAGTCGAGCGTGGGTAGGCCTATTCCTATGTCTCCCGGGACCTCCTCACCCACGGCTGGTGCGTCATTGACCCTGCATGACCCACAGCCATCAACAAGTGGTGCAAGTGGTGCGGTATTGTCCCCGCATGACCCACAGCCATCAACAAGTGGTGCGGTATTGTCCCAGCATGACCCTCAGCCATCAACAAGTGGTGCAAGTGGTCAACGCACCTCCAGAAGGGTCTTGTTCATGGCCACAGGGGGGGCACAAAGCAGCACCTCAGGCCCTAAACTGCCCCAAAAATGCTTTCGTCGTCGCCTAAAAACTTCAGAGCCAACTGGCTCACCTTCACCACCCACTAGCCGCCCACGCCAGCAGTCGCCACCTGATGTATCACCACCAACTAACGATCAGAATCCCACCTATGACCCTGAAGACACCCACGAATATGGCCGCCCTTCAAGATATATGGATGACCACGGTGCAGATTCTGGGGATGATAATTACGACCTGCCAGACGACCCTGTTGTGGACGAAGCTGAGTGGGTGGACGACTCAGCACCCCGGCGTGGCCGTGGATGTCCCAGTGCTCGGGGTGGCCGTGCCCTTGGACGTGGACATGGCCGTTCCCGTGAGAGTGGCCGCAGCCGTGGCCAGGCCGCCCCTGCTGCTGCCGACGCCCCTGCTGCCCGTCCCCGTGCCAGGCATGCTGATGTCTGGACGTGGGAGGATGAGGCCACCTTTCAGCCACAAGATGCCACATTCGATGGCGCCCAAAATGCCGCAGGGATTGATCCATCTTTCCCAGGGGGACCCAACTCAACACTTGCCGAGCTATTCAAGGCCTTTTTCGACAATGATGTCATGTCATAATATTATGTTGTCGATGAGACCAATAAGCAGCAGGCCCTCAGTGACCACCTCAGCGGCAAGACCCATAGTTCCCACATGAAGGCCTGGAAGCCTGTCACCATTGGCCAAATGTATGTGTTCATAGCACTGACCATGCTCATGGCACATGTGAAGAAGCATCGGCTGGCAGACTTCTGGATCACAGGCGACATAATTGCCACACCTGCTTTTGGCAAACTTATGTCCCGGGACCGCTACTTCGCCATACTTGGTAACCTGCATTTCGTTACCAACACCAATGTACACTGAACAGACCGCCTGTGGAAGATAAGCGGATTCTACGACATGATGAAGGCCAAGTTTTCCACATTCTTGAAGCCTTTTCAAAAGGTCATGATCGACGAGTCTCTTGTGCTGTTCAGGGGTAACCTTCACTTCCGGCAGTACATACCATCCAAGAGACATCGATTCGGCATCAAGTTCTTCGTCCTCTGTGACTGTAAGACGGGTTATGTGCTGGACTTCATTGTCTACAGTGGGAAGGAGGGTGAGGTTCTTGCAGATCAAGAAATAGGGTTCGGTGGAGCAGTGGTGAAAGCGATGATGGATCGCTACTTCAACAAGAACCACATACTCTACACGGACAACTATTATACGTCCCCCATCCTCACCAAGTACCTGAACAGGCAGCAAACCCAGACTGTGGTCACAGTACGGGGAACGAGGAAGAACATGCCGGAATTCCCCCAAAAGACCAAGAAGAAGGACATCTTCCTCAAGCAACATAGTCCGATACTGGCAATCCATTGGCACTACCAAAGGAAGGTCAACATGATCAGCACTATCCACAAGGGCAACCTGGTTGACTCTGGCAAAGTCAACCACAGGACCAGGGAGCCCATCATGAAGCCAGACGCAGTTATGGACTACAACATAAACATGCGTCTGGTTGACAAGTCAGACATGCAGGTCGGCTTCATAGACTGCCTGCGGACCTCCTGCAGGTGGTATAAGAAGTTCTTCCTGCACATGATGGATGTGTCTGTGCTGAACTCGTACAACCTGTACAAGCTGATGAACTCCACAATGCCCAGGAAGTACACCAACCTTCGGAGATTCCAGAAACAGCTCATTCTGGATCTCATTTGGAATATGCCGTGCCTGAAGATTCCCCACGAGCTCAACATATGCCAGGAGTTGGCACCATGGACCGCACATATGCCCTCCGAACACCACAAGAAGCACAGGATCGTCGGCCTTCCAGTAGCTGCTGGTCGCAAGACCCAGAAACGGTGCCATGTCTGCAGCCACACCACCCAAAGACCCCAGAAAACCACCAAAACCTCGTATCAGTGCCAGGAATGTCAGGTAGCACTGTGCATCACGCCTTCCTACGATGATTTCCACATCCTGGTAAACTCCTATTATTATTATTATAATTATAGAAGCTGTCTAAGCCTCCCAACAGGGTGCAGATACACCTATAAAAGATGAATCCCCACAAAATACCCGTAAGTACCGGAGAGAGACTAAGACAACTAAGAAAAAGGAAAAGGGCTACAGTAGTTAGAGACCCCAGAAGAAAAGATCAGTTTGTCAATTAAAACACCATTCTAAAAAGAATAAAAGCAAATCATGATTAAAACAAAAATGTACTGCTGTAATAAAACATTAACTCTGGACTTAAAAGCTGAGATATGGGTTGACTGTACAACCTCGTTTGGCAAATGATTCCAAAAGGGAATCATTGAAGGAATAAAACACCGAAAAAACTAAGATGTAGAAACATTAATTGGAGTCATGGCAAGGTCATTAAGACTCCTCATAAATCTTGTTGCGCGAATTGGAATAAAAGGTTCTGGTAAAACACTATGCAATGGATGCTGAGTATTGTTAAAAATTGTAAATAAAAGACTAAGGGCACCAACCCGACGCCGACGATGAAGATCAAGAGATAGAGCAGGGAGAATAAATTTAATAGAATTAAGAGCTTTATCAAGCAATTTCAAATGACAGTCAGCAGCCGAGTTCCAAACAGGAGAGCAATACTCAAAATGAGGCAAAATAAAAGCATAAAAAGATTTTATGACTGTGGTTTCACAAGCGAATGTTTTGTAACACTTGCGAAGTAAACCAATCTTTTGAGCAATAGTAGAAGACAAGGAACGAATATGCTTATCAAATGTCAACTTAGGATCGAGAGTCATTCCAAGCAAACGCAAACCTGACACATCCTCAATTTGTTCACCAGAAACATGCAAACAAGGATGAGGAGGAGCCAAAGTACGTGATCTACTGATTATCATGGAGTGAGTTTTCTTAGCATTAAGCTTCATACCCCAAAGTTCACACCAAGAGGTAATCTTAGCCAAGTCCCTGTTTAGAGATGCTGCAACTTCGATTCTACTCTCTGGAGATGGAATTGATGAGTATAAAGTTATGTCATCGGCATAAGAAACTAGTTTATTTTCAAGCTCAGAGCACAAGCAAGCAATAAAAATAATGAAAAACAGAGGCCCAAGCACACTGCCCTGTGGAACACCCGAAACAATAGGCACAGAAACAGAATTGCACCCATCAACGACAACATGCCGAGACCTGTCTGTCAAAAAATCTTTAAAAATAGATAAAAGACTACCACCAATACCATGAAGTTGCAGCTTATATAAAATGGCTTTATGATTAACAAGATCAAAAGCAGAACTAAAATCAATAGCCACAACACGAGATTCATACCCTTTGTCCAACGAAGACTGAAGATCATGAGATAAAGTTAAAAGCGCATCGCAAGTACCCAAACCTTTGCGAAAACCAAACTGTGAATTGAGTATTATATCAAGACGATTACAGTATGAAGAAAGGCTTCTAGCTAAAAGCCTCTCAAAGATCTTTGAGAGAATAGGCGTTATGGATATAGGACGATACTCAGATGGGGATGACGAAGCAGTAGCTCCCTTCGGAATTGGAGTGATGCTAGCTTTTCGCCAACAAAGAGGAAAACTACCAGATTTCAAGAGCAACCTAAATACTATAGCCAATTTAGGTGCTAAGACAACAGCAATCTTCTTAAAGAAGAGAGGGAAAAATCCATCTGGGTAAATCCCACCATAAGTGTCAAGATCCAATAAATATTGTCTCAATTCAGCTGATTTGAATGCTATCGATTTAGATTAGGACTAGGGAAACATGTCAAGGGCAATTGCAATTCCTGATCACTCTGCTTACCTATGAAAATATTAGAAAGCATATTACCCTTAGTTAATGGATCAAAAGAGATAGAACCATCAAAATCACGAAGTGGAGGCATGGTGGAGTCAATTCCAAATAGTGAGGCCTTAAGTGAGGCCCACCATTTATGTGGCTGAGTAGCACCTGCGAGAACTTCCTGCAAATGGGAATTGTAATCCCTCTCGGCTGTACTATATACTCTCTGCGCAACAGACCGAAGATGTACATATAGTCATCCCAAAGCAACTGGGTTCGATTAAGTCTCCAGCGGTGATATGCAGCCTGCTTGTTATTATATGCACGCTTACAGTCGTCATTGAACCAAGCTTTATCTTTAATACGGGATTTGATTAACTTAGAAGGGACTCTTCTTTGCAGGATGTCTAAGAGAGAGTTATTGAGGGATGAAACAGGGTCATCAGATCTTAGTATGTGATTCCAGTGGATATTGGTAACATCATCACATACATTTTCCCAATTAACTCGAGATTTAAGATAGACTTTACGAGATATAGTGATATTTGGCACAGTAAATTCAAGATTGATTTTACAGGTTACGGCATTATGGTCAGAAGTACCTACAGGAGCAAGAACTGCAGTCTCCACAACACCAGGAGCATCTGTTAAGACGAGATCAAGACAGTTTCCAGAAATATGTGTAGGTCCAGCAATCAACTGCTCACACCCAGACAAATTGACCATTTCTATTTGTTGGAGAAACCGAGTTCAGCCACTCTTGATGATGTGCATTAACATCTCCAACAAAAACGAAAGATGACTTGACATCATCAGACTGAATTAATGCCAAGGCATTTAAAAGACAGTCATATAGATGTTATTGGCATCAGGATTTCTATATAGGCTAAAAATGTAGTGGTTATGATATTTACTGAAAACTTTAACCAACTGGATCTCGTGGCAACCACAAAGAAATTTCGTCAAAGGCTGGGCATAATAGCCAGATCGGATGTATAAACTCATTCCACGAGCACGAGGAAGAGAGTCACGGCGAATAAGAAGTGGTTTATTAAAGCCAGGAATGAGCAGTTCTGAAATGTGTCTATGGTCAGAAACAAGAGTTTCGGAACAAAAGACAATGTCATAATCCACTGATGCCATAGTAAGATCTTTAATGTTCTTATGAAGTCCACGGATGTTAGAATACAGAATACAGCAACTTCTTCTCGCAGGATGATTAGGTCTATGAGGACCGGGATTTAATTCTATATCACCGGATAAAAGAGCAAACAAAAACATATATAATTGAAAGAAGCAAACCATACAATATGAAACATGGATGGATATATAGGAGTCGACCCAGAAGGAACCATCACATCTGGGCAAGGCGAATCAACCCCCAAGGACACCATATCCAAGAGGGAACAGTAGTGGTGGATTTTAAAGAAATGCAGAGATATAGCAGAAAAGAAGGACAATACTCCTGGAAATCCACCAAACTTTAAGTCTTCCTTATCAGCCTGCTGTACCACCTTAAGGAAAAAAACAGGAGATTGTTGTGATAGAAAGAGCGCTGTAATAGCACCATAACAGCAGGGATGGATGAAAACAGACAAAGGAAGACCTTGGTACAAAGGCTATGGCATTATCCTATTCATCCACCATGGCCAAAAATTACCGTAAGGCAAATAATTACCATGAAGTTGCTAGATGGCCGTTGACTAAAAAGTTCCTCCGCCCTTTGACAGGTATTGTTTTTAGTCCTGCAGGGTGTCTAGCCACCCACCCACCAAGTAAAGAACCTGGTGGGGGAGCCGGTTTCGTCGCCGACAATCCGACCATGAAAACAGGTAGTATCAGATTACATGGTACTGATAGCAGAAAACCTGACCTGACACCAGAAAGTGGCACTGACCCTGAGAACACTAGTGAAAGTGACAATAAAGCACTATGTGCAAGTGAGAGAGACACTATTCTATAATTATTATAAGTGAAAGTGACACTAAAAACAATATAACAATATGTACAAGTGAAAGAGACACAACAACTATATATTAGAGTAACTATTCTATAAGTACTTATAAGTGAAACCTGTAATAAGTGAAAGTGACTCTAAAAACAATATAACAATATGTATAAGTGAAAGAAACAACCAAATGTAATAATTACTAAAATGCCCCAGAACGAGAAGCCCACCACAGAAGCCACGAACGAACACCACACAGAAACACCCAAAGGAAAGGTCCACAGAACGAAAGGACCAGCTGACCGAGCCAGCCAATTCAGACAGGCCCAAGCCCGCAGGGCTAAGCAGCTCCAGGCCGCACCTAGATACCCCTTCTAAACTGACCATTTTTCCACACCTCACGTACACTACCCCCTCGTGTCTTACACTCCTAACTACAAAGATGATGAACAGGAATATACATTCATATTAAAAACACCCATGCCCTGTCCCTATGTTGAGCCAATGCCAACACATCAGACAGCCATAATTATATCTATGTAAACTCTATCTTTTCCAGACTCATATACCACCCCATAGTTGCATTCCCCGGTAGCCTTTGGCTAACGTACTCCACTGCCTTTTCAAACTCCCATATCAACTGCAGCCTAATGCCACCCCCACGCCCAGAGACCTTAGGGTCAAATTCCCCTATAGCCCCCCTGAACTCCTCCCCTCTCATTATAAGACCCCGCGCTTCTCTACTCTTGTCCGACCTAGCCTCTCTCTCATACCTCTTGAAGATCCTTGAATTTCCCGTTGCTAACGCTCTCCAACCTTTTATATATATATACTCCTATCCAGCCTACCTTCACTTACTAGGCCAGAACAACATTAGAACTGTACTAACCTCTTGCATGCCATCTATTCTCTTACAACCCATTCACAACCCTGCACACAATGGTCGTCGGTGCGAGGCTAGCCGCCTCACCAGTAACTAGCTTCTATTTGCCATACTTCCAGATAAATGTGGCAGAGTTAGCAACCCAGTCTCCACCACATCCAGCAAACCCTACAATTAACAACCAGCCGAGTAAAACCAGCTAGCCAAGGCACCTTCGGTTTTGGTATTAAGGACACCCACATCTGTCTCATACACAGAGGGTTATTACAAACACTGGTGATATGGCAAGCCCCTAGCCACAGCCGCCGGACGACTATCCCAGAGAGAGGGCGTCCAGCTACCCCTTTTTACCCACCCGAGGAGGGAGACCCCCACCCCCGCGGAGGTATACCTGGCCCCTGTTTTGACTTCTGAGTCATTGCCAGGTAGCACAGGAATTCTTCCTATCAATGAACTAACCATGCATGACTAACACCTTTACTAACCTCTATTAACTCACAATAAACCATTTACCTTTCTTGCATACTCTGATCACTAAATTAGCACCTCAGCTATACCATAGAATGAAGATTGAACAATCTAAGAGAGACGCTCCTATCACAGCTGTCCCCATCCTCCTCGCAAATTAGATCCAGTCTCTCTCCCCTAAATACTTCCAGTATAGCCAAAATAGTACCTCTTACTAAGGCTCAGTTATATTAAAATATGAAGGCTTCCTATAGCCATGTGCCACAACAGTAATCACCATCTTACCTAGTCCCCATCTATATTGAGAGCTCAAATAAGTCCATAAGACTCGTGATCCCTACTGTCTACAGGGTCCAGAACCGAGCCTATAAACCTAGCTCCCGCCCCCAGTCAAATCAGTTGAAAGCTAGACACCAACCAGTGGTCACTACCCTGCAATTAACCTCTAGCTCTGCCCTTGTGTTGTTCCGGAGTTGAGAGATTCCAGATCCGGCAGACTCCGTGGCAGAGAAGACTAATAGAAGCATCTGTCCATGTACAAGTCCTAACGTGCACCTTATAACCTTCACACAAATTCGTGGGTATATAAGTGTGTAGCCAGCAACGATCGTCAAGAGATCCAACTTGAGAACTTCCTACATATTGGACCACCTGGACGGCCGAGGAACCAGTCGTTAGCCCCCAACATCACCGGAAGCAAGATAACCAGGACCAGATCTACAAATACTATTCAAGATTCATGTTGCTAGTACTAAGCATTATAGTACTAGTTTGACACTCACTTATTAACTTTCTATAAAGTGGCTAAAACCTTGCCCAGTGTAACTCATATTTAACCATTCCATTTGGGACGTACTAAGCGATCAGTGCTCATTAATTAACAGGCGACATTGACTCTCGTAATTACCTTATTCAGATATTAAAACTCTAGTGATATCTAACGTTCGCCCACTGATTTGTGTTCTACGTATTTCTGCCATAAGAATATAAAACTTAGATCAGTACCCCCATGAGGTTACTAGAGATTTCCGTGTTCTACAATATACGCGTGTCTAATCCTAACTGTGAGCTGCTACTTGGGCACGCGACCAGCCAGTAGGAGATCAAATCAGTGAAATTGAATTACATGAATATATTGAGGTCTTCCAGTAAAATAAAACTTGCTAATTAAGCCAGTGATCAGAAGATTAATACCTGAACGTTGGAAGTGGGAGACTAGGCTCCATCCAGATCCACTTATACTAGTGTTGTTCGATTCTATTATATTGTCTTGCACGAGTATTCTGCAGTGGTATATAAATAAACGTGATCGTGTAACTTGTTACCATGTGCTTCTTTGTGTTCTCTATTCCTCATATCTTGTGTTGTGCATGCAGCCTTATATACCCAGTCATTTAGAACTCACATTACCCAAGTTAATCCTGTAGAAAAACAGGGCATAACAATTACAAGTGTCAATTACGATACCGTACGGTACGGTACTGTACGCTTGCGTAGCCTTGCCTCTAACCTAGTAAGTGAAAGTGACACAAAATGTATAACAAGGAATAATAACAGTGAGAGTGACAATAATTCATAACAAGAAGAGTAATAACAGTGAAAGTGACACAATAATATTACAATAAAAGTGAAAGTGACACAATAATATTACAATAACAGTGAAATATGATATATAAAGTTTCATATAACTCAAATAATGGTTGAACAAGTAATAAATGACACAATAATATCACATTATCTCCATAAAAACATAATATCGTGTACCGGTACAAAAGCCACCGAAGCGACGAGTGTTGTTACACTTGTTAGATGTAACAACGTAAAATGAGACAAGTTGTTCATTAATTAAGGGGGAAGGGTAATAGTTTGGGGGTTTATTTTTTGTATTTATTTACTATTCTTTTAGTTTCCTCACCAGACCTCCATCAACCTTGAAAACAAAAAACATCCCCGAGTTTCCCCTTCTACATGGTGAATTGACGGGGTAAGATAGAACGGGGTCAAACCTCAACTGTAAGATTGCTAGCATGCAGGTGAGCAGAAAGGAGAAGCGAGACAACAAGAGCCAGAAGAAAACACATCTACCGAAGTACCCCATGACCCCAGGAATTTCCCATACGCATCTACCGAATTTCCCATACGCATTAGCCCAGGAATTTCCCATATTCTACGGGCCACAGCGCGAGGTCACCTAGGTCAGTCACCCCAGCAAAAGGGAAATACCCTTACCCAATCACAGTCCAGCTCTCAAACAATGGTCACCAATCACCAGCCGCCATTTGTTGAGCCACCGGATTTGCATTATGATGAACATATGCTTATGCAAATGCAACACCAAAGGCCTGAGTGCTACCGGAACAAGTGGGCATAAGGAGTCCTACTTGTTGTTATGGTCCAGGGGAACTATCAAACATAGCGGGAAGATAAAGAAGAACTGAGTTATTCAGAATATCACCAGAACCTCAATTATGACCTAATCACTAGAATTACGATTACGTCTGTATTAAGCTAAATTACTCTCACCTAAGCATTAAATTAACACCTTACGAGCAGCCTAGGTGGTCTATTTGACCGTACCGCCCAGCGTTTTTTTGTTTTACCCTAAATAGGGTTGTTTATGTGATCATTTTCATGCCTAAATAAGACCCAGAGCGGAAAACAAGTATCTATCCCTGAAAGGGCATAAACAGAGCTTTCCAATGACACCTGAACCATCCTTGTATGACCACTGGTTCTCTTGCAACGATCGTGCAACACGAGTGCAAAAACCCTGTAATTAGGTAATTTCCCTACATAATTCCCTGTGTAGCGAGTGTGAGAGGGGAGGGAAGGGTGGGATTCACTTCAGTTGGTCCACCGCGGTGGTGTGAGACGGTCATACAGTTGCTAGGCTCTTCACACCGCTCAGCCTCTCTCTCAGCAACATTACGTGCTGAAAATGGCGCACGACATAAGTTGTGAACCGCCACTTAGTCCAAATTGATTTCACATGACATAAGTTGCGAGCCGACAGATAAGGGTTAAATACCTATTATCTCTATGTATCCAATAATAACCATCATGTATGTTTTAGTTATGTATTTACCTCATCAACTCTATCACAACGATTTACTATACCCCTGTAATATTGAATTCCTGTAAGTTAGAGACAAAAATTAATTCAAACAGTCTCAATGAAACTGTAGGAGAATTAAGCAAACATTCACTGGGGCAATGTCCTTAACCCGGGAACTGCGGGGAGACTCTTAAGAGTTCCCCCGGCGGACTGCGGGGAGACTCTTATGAGTGAGTGAGAAAAAAAAATCAACTTTTGACATCGAATTTTTTTGTTATTTTTTATTTTTTTTTTTTATTTTTTTTTTTTTTTTGGCCCCTGGGCCATGCAAAATCTCAGTCCTCTACCTCCCCTCCTTCCCCACTTTCCTCCTCTCCTTTAGTTATCACCTATTTTCCCTGTTATTCCCTTATTCTGAGGTATATTTTCGTGCTAACATTAGCGAGTTGCAAGCAGGGTGTTGTCATCACTGATGGCAAGCGAGTGCAAGAGAGAGAGAGAGAGTATCGATCGACTGTGTCTCAGTGGCCTTGGGGGAAATTGGCGGGAAAGCAGGTTGCCTCACCCATACATTATACAACTCGCGGGCTATATCTCCGATTTTGACCATCCAAACGCTGTTTTCACTCGTTTTATTGTTGTTTCAGGTTAATACCTTTATAATAAACCCATAATAGGCGCATATGGATAAGTATTAATGCTATTAATGGCACAATGAATATTTTAGTGACGGAAACACCTCAAATACGTCCGCACAGGGGGACGTTTCCAATTACCCCCATGCGCACTTCAGAGGTTAAGGCTGAAAAGTCCGGGGCATCTAACAGCAGTGAAAAATTGTCTCGCCCTCCCCCCTACCCTCGAGAATACGACGAGCCTGTTGTGTGTCTTCTGAAGTCTGGATCCTGAAGTCCTGATTGTGAGAAGCAGCTCCTCCTGAAGTCCTGACCAGTGAATCTACGTTCTACGTCGGCCAGACTTACTCTCGAACCATTACCCTTCTACATTCCCCTAAGTGCCTCTGAGTATCTTACGTTGTGATTATTGTTGTCAAGGTAAGGCATAATATGTGAATATTAGAGGCTGAATTCTATACAGATATGTGTCCTAGATCCTTATTTATTGCGTATGTATTAATCTCTCGGCAATCATATTAATTGTTATTTAGATCTGTGTCCAAGATCTAGTGTTAATCTTTGAGTTATAACTCTCTTATAACGTCTCACACATACGTTACATACTCGTGTTAATTCATTCATTTAAGCCAAATACTCACAGATTTTCCTTGTATAATTATGTCCATTCTATTATGTATGTTGCAAGTTGAAGTGTATTCCGTGTCTTGTTTCCCTACTTAAATAATATTATTGCCTAAAACCTACGCTTAATTTCATATTCTGTTTATCTCAGTCCCCCCTCGTCAAGAAGTTTTATTATTGGTTAAATAATCTACTTTCTTCGAGAAACCTTGATTTACGCTTACTTGCTATTAAGTGTTAATTTGTTTAGTTTATGAACAGTATATCCGTTCATTCTATTACTGATATTCACATATGCATAGCCTACGTGAGTTGCAGTTGGGATGTGTGTACATGCTTAGATTGATATGCAGGATTCGAAGATGCATAATAAATCATAGGCAGTGTCCACCATTCTTTAACTGTCTTCGTGGTGCGATGCATAAGGTGTTGATTTTCAGTGTGAGCATCCTGGATTAGAATCCACGGACTGCCACATGTGTTTGTAAATTTCATTAATCGATTTTAGGAGTATAGTTGGTTGTTGGAAGGAACATAATAATTGATATTGGTTCAGGAGTAATTTATCGAGAGGACTTCCCTAGTGGTTAAGGCC
Source organism: Paralithodes platypus (assembly GCA_032716605.1). Taxonomy (NCBI): domain Eukaryota; kingdom Metazoa; phylum Arthropoda; class Malacostraca; order Decapoda; family Lithodidae; genus Paralithodes; species Paralithodes platypus. Next base: position 12,648,898 of record CM064538.1, on the reverse strand, counting down.
CCATTAATTGCTCTTTCCATTCACATATGCATAGCCTACGTGAGTTGCAGTTAGGATGTGTGTACATGCTTAGATTGATATGCAGGATTCGAAGATGCATAATAAATCGTAGGCAGTGTCCACCATTCTTTAACTGTCTTCGTGGTGCGATGCATAAGGTGTTGATTTTCTGTGTGAGCATCCTGGATTCGAATCCACGGACTGCCACATGTGTTTGTAAATTTCATTAATCGATTTTAGGAGTATAGTTGGTTGTTGGAAGGAACATAATAATTGATATTGGTTCAGGAGTAATTTATCGAGAGGACATCCCTAGTGGTTAAGGCCCCATTAATTGCTCTTTCCATTCACATATGCATAGCCTACGTGAGTTGCAGTTGGGATGTGTGTACATGCTTAGATTGATATGCAGGATTCGAAGATGCATAATAAATCGTAGGCAGTGTCCACCATCCTTTAACTGTCTTCGTGGTGCGATGCATAAGGTGTTGATTTTCGGTGTGAGCATCCTGGATTCGAATCCACGGACTGCCACATGTGTTTGTAAATTTCATTAATCGATTTTAGGAGTATAGTTGGTTGTTGGAAGGAACATAATAATTGATATTGGTTCAGGAGTAATTTATCGAGAGGACTTCCCTAGTGGTTAAGGCCCCATTAATTTCTCTTTTCATTCACATATGCATAGCCTACGTGAGTTGCAGTTGGGATGTGTGTACATGCTTAGATTGATATGCAGGATTCGAAGATGCATAATAAATCCTAGGCAGTGTCCACCATTCTTTAACTGTCTTCGTGGTGCGATGCATAAGGTGTTGATTTTCGGTGTGAGCATCCTGGATTCGAATCCACGGACTGCCACATGTGTTTGTAAATTTCATTAATCGATTTTAGGAGTATAGTTGGTTGTTGGAAGGAACATAATAATAGATCATTTTGATTCTTCTCGTCTAGGAATTCTAGCCTTGCATAGATCTATTATCTAAATATTCATCATTTGAATACACCGCTGATTGTGTGAATTCTCTATAGGAATCTGCTAACTCGATCAGACCTCCTTTTATGCCTTATCAGGTATTTCCAGTAGTACAACTTCGTCGTGTGCGCCATTTACTTATTAGTAGTATTATGCTAATTATTCGTACACGCTAATTTTATTTACGCGTTACTTAATATTAGTTAACTACGTTAGTTCTGTTAACTATATATTTTGCTCAAGGGATATTAAACCTTTGATTATTCATCAGTAGAGGTAAAATATTAAATCTGAATTCCTCGACCCGAGATATACTGTAATTATCGCATATAATAGTTGACGAGTTATATGTTTGTATGATAATTTGCTAATTTTAAGTTAAGCATATATTGAATTGTAAAAGTAATTCCGTATATCTCCCCTGTTAATCTCACTTCATTATTTCAAACACTAAGAATATAATCGCACTAATAGTAAATATTATTTCCAACATCGCAGTACCTAGAATGATCTGATCAAGCTAGCTGGTCAGTTTATCGTAATCCGAGTATTTACACTATGCGCGAGCCACTCACCACCCGTGAGCCAATGTTGAACTAAACCTCTCGTGCGTTCGTTCCTCGTAAGCTGTAACTTGTTTATTCTTACGTGTTTAGTGATTTCATTTCAACTCAATTCAATTCCAGAATAAAAATACGTTAATTCACTAAACTCACATACATATAATTATTCAAGGGTTGATTCTATAGGTAACGTGTTTATCTTATATTGCATATTTCCTATATATATTACCATTATATATTCATGTTCCATGTTATTGATTAGAGACCGATACTTATGACTAAAAATGTATTCACCTGTTTGCTTATTATTCCTTATAATAGTCAAGTTAACTCGAAGTCCATACTTCCGATCTCGCCATACTCGTGACTTTCACATTAATTTGATTATGTCCAGAATAGAAGAGTCTCACCTCAATCATAGGTCAGAGGAATAACTATTCTATATAAATCTCTTCACATACAATAATAAATTACAAGTGTATAAGTCACATGTGTGTCTTTATTGTGTTCTGTAGTACCTGATCGAGTACCTACATTGTGATAAAGAACGTGTTAGATGTGTTCCTGTTGAGGATATTTGGAGTCTATAAGTCCAGAATAGGACTTTTGTAGAGACTGAATAACGGGATAACAATATTATATCCCGGCATAACACATATGTTTGTAAATTTTTCGGTAGACAAAAAAATGTCTTGGCGAAGGCTCGTTCATCCTTAATTACAGAACGGTTCGTTTTGAAAAACTCGACACCTTAATGATACGAAAAGTCTTAGTATTGACAAAGACATTGGTTGAAAGGTCTTAAAATCGCCAAACTAATTGGCCGAATATCTTAAAATCTGGAAACTAATGGATGCTAAACATGAGGAAGAAGGGGGACCAGAACGAAGAATCCTCTCCCCTAAATGTGACAAAAACATGGAAAGATTATGGTCAAAATGCACGACTTGGAGAAAATGACCCGGTGACCCAATTTCCGTAACGAGGTCATCTAATCTCCTCCCTCGCTGCTTTTACTATGGCAATAATTTCCTGTACATAAACACCATGTGAGGAGGAGCACTTTATTGACAACGTTTCGCATATACAGTAACTTCATCAGCCCGATGATATACAGTTTTGGTGCATGTTATTGGCCTGATGAAGCTATATGCGAAACATTGTTAATAAAGTGCTCCTCCTCACACGGTGCTTATTTTCAGACTGTCTACTTTTCTAACTTTATCTTTTACAGCTACGCTGTAAACAACGTGTGTTTAACCCCTTGAGAATTATGACGCCATATGACGGTCTATTCTGGCTATCATTAGATGATGTTATTCAGCTTTGGAAGGATGTATACCAATTAAATGATTACAGACGATCACAATTAAACTTTTTAGCTACTAAATATGCTGCATAATTTTCATAAAATCGTCTAAACGCAGCTGATACATAAATAAAAATACGTCGCCGGTACTGTAAGTGTTATGTAATAGGCTACACATACTCTGTAACAAAACTGGTCCATATTTTACCTCTTTCAAGATCATGACGCATTTTGACCGTTTATTATGGCTATGATTAAACGATTTTATACGGTTTAGAATGGATCTGTGGGGATTAAAAGGTTAAAGACTGTCTCAATTAACCCCCTGACTTCCATGTACCCTTCCGAATGTGAATAAAATCGCTTAAAAATAGCCAGAATACATTGCCAAAATGCGTCATAATCCTCAAGGAGTTAAGGGCTATATTTTGTAAACATTTTATAAAGTCCACCTTAATTTGACATGCATATTAATAATTTGCATAATTCATGTATGCAAAATTCCCGGATAATAAGTACGAAATATTACGTATACCGATCGTTACATACTGATTACATGGACCAATTTTGCTGCAACCAATGTGTTTGTCCATACTCAATATACTCTATTTAGGATGAAAAGTATTAGTGCTACGTAATCTGGGTTAATGTAGGGTTACGTATCCTTCCGCAGTCTTAAGTTGAACGCTTCTGTAACCATATGTTGAACTATACATATTTCGGGAAGAATGTTATTCTACAGTTGAATATGGGCAAGTATTGTAGGATTATAATTCCTATATATTACTGTATTAGTTATTATTATTGTTCCCATGTATCTCATTGTGTAGGAATGGGATACATTTACCGTACACTATGCGCGTGCGCGGATAAGTCACAAGAGACTCAAAGACGACTCTCTCGACCTCACTCTGCAACAAACCTCCGTCCCAGACATACGCTAAGCAGTCTTATTCTTTCATTGTCTCATCATTAGGTGTTTTCGCTTCACTTCCATCTCATTCTCATAGTCACATCATCATAATTAGCTATTATGAAACTTTAACGTAAATACCATCTATCTTAGTCTATTCTATTAACTTTCCTTAGCCTATTCCTTGTCCCACTAACAACTTGAGTTCACCTAGCCTATCCTCCGCCATCTTTACTATCACCATCTGAGTTGTCATCATAAATAAGGTAAAATTATTCTACGTGCATTTTCCAATTACTAATTATACAGTCCACTTAATCTAAATAAACCACATAATTGGTCCTTCGAACCTTCGGACATCAATTGGTCCTTCGAACCTTCGGTAGTTTGCCCCCCTTTGTTTACATTTCGGCGGTTGGTGGTGGCCTACAGTTTAGTGGGGCCTTCCCAGTGGTTTACCTTTTTTGCCGTCCTAATGGCCCAGGTCTTTTGGCCCCATGGCATTGTCGGTCTATATTTCGTTCGTTCTTTGCTCTGGTCGCCCCAGGTGCCTGGCCACCAGTAGGAATTTTTGGACAGGATGTGAAAGCACTAGTGGATAGGTCATCGGCTACGACGAGATGTTTGCCCATAATGAAAAGCAACAGATAAATCAGATCCAGTACAGTATTCAAAAACAAATAATTACTTTAAATTTATTTAATAAATTTATTTCTGTAAATTTGTTTTATCTAACCAGCTTTAATCTATGCTTTTTCGGGCTCATCTAACTACATTAATACTCCTTTAGGCCTAGAAAGTATTAGCACAATTGGCATTGCGTTAGAGCAAATTATACATACTGTACTGTGAAATAACTTCTTCAAAATTTAAGGTTATTCGATCACATATCTTTTCTAAATTTACTCACGTCGTATGCCCTAAAGGCGAGGTTAATATGAAGGCTAATAAGTTAAGTGTGGGTTGAACCAGCTCAAATTGTCTTTATATGTGACAATTTGTTTTGTATTGTGTATAATTTGCACACAAACAATTAAATTCCGGTACCCAATGAGTTTAGCCTACTTTAATTACCCTCTTGGCTCTCTTTTATAAAGTCATAAAATCTTAACCTATTATAAATTAATATCGGTACCTTTTTTGACATCAAAAGACCTTTGGCCTATTGTACTTTATTTCCCTCCCGGCTCTTCTTAAATTGCTTTGAATTGATACTAAATTTGTTTAATCTAAAATCAAAACTATTACTTAATGAGTAAATTTTAATATCTCCAGACTACTAGTCTAAATTTTCGGGCAAATTCTTTCTCCGCATTCGTGAGGGTGTTTTATTTTCAGCTCGCGATTTAATTTAACGGAATATTATTATTGTCTGCAACTTATTCGGACTAGCATTTATAATTTAATTAGATATCTTTAATTTCCCTTTCTCATAGCATCATGGCTGTGCCTTTACAACGGCGTCGGGCTGGGCTTGAGGGTTCGTTGACGGTCTTGAACTCTGAGATCGATGAATTCCTTGACTCGTCGTCTAGGGTAGAAGTGGAGGCCAGGTTGCTCAGCATTAAAAAACAAATTGACAACTATGAGGTCACACAGGAATACCTGGCCGACCTTTATGAGACAGACGCCGAATATGTAAAGGAATTGAGAGAGGATACCCTATATTTGGAGGGCATGCAAGTAATCGTCGCCACATTGAAAGGAATCTTAGTTCCAGAGGTCAAGAAGGAGTCAACTGTCAAATTACCACATCTTACTCTTCCGAAATTTGAGGGTGATGCAACGTTGTATTCGGAGTTTTGGGCAATGTTTAAATGTACCATACATGACAATCCTGATCTCACTGATATACAACGATTCACCTATCTTAAGGGTCAGCTTCTGGGTGATGCGCATAAGTTAGTCGAAGGATTTATTGCCAAGAGTCCAAGTTCTGCCCCAGCAATAGAGCTCCTGCAAGAAACATATGGGCATCCAGATCGCATCAAGGCAGCTTATGTTACACAATTTAATCAACTAGCTTCAACCAAATACCAAACTGCTGATCTAAAGAACTTCTATGCAAATACGGAGAGTGTGAAGAGGTCAATCATTATCCATGGCATTTGTTTGGAGGAATTTTGTGTGGTGACTCTTGTCAACTGCGTAAGCAGAGTTTGGTATCGCCCCCCGCCCCCCCCCCCCCCCCGTATAGTGGGTACCACACAACACAAAAAATCTGTCGTCGTCGTCCGTCTGTCTCGGAACTCTTAGACCGTTGGACGGATTTTCACCAAATTTCACACTAACATTTGTTGCGTGAATGCGAACTTCAGTCAAAAAATATTTTTTGAATTTAAGCAATAGTTATGATTTTAGGTCCAAAATATGGTTTTACACCCCCCCCCCCCAGCTATGATGGCGTTTTTAGTGGGTGAGCCCCAAAGGGGCTCACCCACTAAGAACGCATTCGTTATGGGGGCGAATACATCTCACTCCGTATTTGCTAGGTTAAGTTAGTTTAGTTGGCATTAACCCAGTGAGACCCAGCGACGCACGTGTTGCGTCGGCAGTGTTTGATCACCAACTCCCAGCGACGCATCACGTGCGTCCGACATATAAAAAACACTTACGTGGCTCGTAAGGTAGGAAATGGCGGGAGAATAGGAGGGGGAGGTACCGTAGTGTGTGTGGGAGCCGGGCCAGTAGGTGTGAGCGGGCCGAGACAGCCGCGCGGCTGGTGGTGGTGGGCTTAGTGGGGATAGTTGTTGTTGTTGTTCCCCAGGCTGTCTGGCCGAACAGCCCCAAGGTCTCGAGCAAGGCCAAGGCCACAAACGAGTGCCCCCACAAAATCCTCCCTGCTTACCACTAACAAAGCCCGGGTGACCGAAGCCACTCCAAGGCAGGGAGCCGAGGAAGGTGCGGAAACGCCCGGGAAACCAAAGCCCCACCCAAGGCCCTGTGCCCCTCAGCAATTATGAAGGGAAAGTCGAGGGGCAAGGGAAAAATGTGACGCTTTGGCTCCCAATCTGCCAACTTCTAGATTGGCAGTAGGGAGGTCAATCCACGGAAAAGACGCCGCCACCCGAGATCTAGAAGATATACAAGCAAAAGGAACAGTCAGAGAAAGCTATGGGTATGGCAGAGATCGCTCAGTTCTCACTCGGATAAACCAGCCCATCACCACATGACTAGAACCCAATCCTCTCAGCATCAGCTAGGAAAGGCCCTAGAAAGCCGCCTTTGGCGGGGGGATAGCTCCCCTATTTCAACTCCTTTCGGGGTTGGGCACCCGCCCATGGGGATAGTTTACAGCCTTAGTTCACCGCCACTTTGAACCTTCATTACTCCGGTCGTATGGGAGCTAGAGGCTTGAGATTTATGTGAGCCACTCCTTAGGATGTATGCCGTACAATGCCATACTCAGTTTTTACCCTAGTGCTCCCGGGCGGGTGGTCATGCGGGGGAGACGAACTATTGAACTATTGGCGAGGGGGGGGGGAGGCCCCCCCTCGCCCCCCAAATGACCGAAATGAGTTTTTTTTTATTTTTGTCTTCATTTCTCCCCATTCTCTTCCATTTTGGCTCAACAAATTTTCTTGAGGCTCCCCCCCCCCCCCCAAAAAAAAATTGTCCGAGGTGATTTTTTTTTTTTTTCATTTCTCATCCTTGTCTTCCATTTTAGCAAACAAAAAAAAGAAGTGAAAATGGCTTGGGGCTGGGGTGAACAAAATATTATAACTAGCCGGGGCTCAACGGGTTAAAAGTGATGGTAGTAATAATGGGATTGATGGTGATAGTAGTGATGGTGATAATAGTAGTGATGATGGTTGTATTTGTATTGATGATGATGATAGTAGTAGATGAGATGGTGACATTAGTAGATATGATGGTGACAATACTAGTAGTAGTGATGATGGTCATAATAGTAGTGATGATGGTTACAAGTAATGATGATAGTTGTAGTTATAATGACAGTAGTGATGATGGTAGTGACGATGGTGTGAGTATTATTGATGATGGTGAATAGTAGTGATGATGGTGAAAGTTGTAGTGATGATGACAATAGTTGTGATGATGGCAGTAGTAATGATGATGGTGATAGTAGGATACATGATGATAATACTTGTGACAGTAGTAATGATGATGGTTATAGTAGTAGTAATAATGTTAACTGTAGTAATGATGATTGTAAGATGGTGGTGAGGATAGTAGTAATGATGGTTGATAGGTGTAGTATCAATGATGATAGTCATGATTAAGATGGTAGTGACAATGGTGAGAGTAGTAGTGATGATTGTAATAATAAACTCTGCGTAAGCCGAGTTTGGTATCGCCCCCCCCCCCCCCCCCACGTATAGTGGGTACCACACGTCGTCGTCGTTGTCCATCTGTCTCGAAACTCCTAGACCGTTGGACGGATTTTCACCAAATTTCACACGAACATTTGTTGGGTGAATGCGAACGTCAGTCAAAAAAGATTTTTAGAATTTATGCAGTAGTTAGGATTTTGGTCCAAAATATGGTTTCTCCCCCCCCCCCCCCCCCCCCCTCCCTCTCCCGGACCCTCCTCCCCCCCAGCAATGATTGCGTTCTTAGGGGCTCATACACTAAGAACACATTCGTTCTGGGAGCGAAAACATCTCGCTACGCATTTGCTAGGTTAAGTTAGTTTAGTTGGCACTAGAAGTGATGCTAGTAATATTTGGATTGATGGTGATAGTAGTGATGATGGTAATAATAGTAGTGATGATGGTTGTAGTTGTATTTATGATGACAGTAGTGATGATGACAGTAGTAGTGATGATGACAGTAGTAGATATGATGGTGACAGTACTAGTTGTAGTAATGATGGTCATAATAGTAGTGATGATGGTGACAAGTAATGATGATATGTTGTAGTGATAATAATGACAGTAGTGATAATTAGTTACAATGGTGTGAGTATTAGTGATGATGGTGAGTAGTAGTAAGGATGGTGAAAGTTGTAGTGATGACAATAGTTGTGGTGATGAAGATCATAGTAATGGTGATGATGGCAGTAGTAGTGATGATGGTGACAGTAGGATAAATGATGGTAATATTTGTGACAGTAGTAATGATGATGGTTATAGTAGTAGTTATGATGTTAACTGTAGTATTGATGATTGTAAGATGGTGGTGATGATATTAGTAATGATGGTTGATAGTTGTAGTATCAATGATGATAGTAGTGATTAAGATGATAGTGACAGTAGTAGTGATGATGGTGAGAGTAGTAGCAATGATTGTAATTGTAGTAGTGATGATGATCATAGTATAGGTGATGATGAAAGTAGTTGTGATGATTGTGGCAGTTGTAGTGATGATGGTAGTAGTAGTGATGATGGTGATTGTGATTGATGATGATAGTAGTGATGATGGTACCCCATCGCAGAGTTGGGTATGCCGTTTTGATTTTGGGCAAAACGGCACATCTACTGTACTTTATTAATAAATTACCATCACCACTAAAGGAGACTATAAAACGGGAAATGGGAGACTTGAGCCTGAATTATAAGAAATTTACCCATTGATTCCAGGCTGAAGTGTACAACTTGGCAGGTCAAGTCAAAGTGGGAGGTACACCAATGGCTACTGCAACATTTACCGCCCAGAGTGAAAGCAGGAAATTTAACTGTGTCTTGTGTAGTGGCACCAATCATTTGTGGTAGAAGTGTTTGAAGTATAAAACAGGGCCTCTTAAAGTGAAAAGAGCCCGTCAACTACGTCTCTGCACTGGGTGCTTATCAAGAGACCATGGCCATTCGGTTTGTACTAAACCTAACATTAGAAGCTGTAAGTTTTGTAAGGGTGAACACTCTCATTCTCTATGTACACAAAAACAAGGGAAGGAAAGTAGACCAGCGGAGGATAACAACAAGAAAGAGCATACTGCTGCTACTTCAACTACAATGTCCGTTGCCACAGGTAGAAATACCGTAATCTTGCCTACCGTACAGCTGCCGGTAAAACGGTAAAAGGTAAGGAAAATAAAGGTGTCAAAATCAGATCGCTACTCGATCAATGTTCTCAGAGGACCTTCGTGAAGTTTACTGTTTTATCCTCCCTTTCCTATAATTCTAAAGGAACTGAGGAGTTATGTCTTCACAGATTTACCGGAAAACAAGCCTCTAGAGAATATAATGTTGTGGCACTGCATTACAGACACAAAGGTAAATTTCATCAACTAGACGCAATAGTGGTTGATGAATTACCAGAACATAAGGGTGAACTTAGCCTAAAGTCTAAACTGGTTAGTTTACAGTGTAAAGGCATAAAATTAGCCGATCCTCTTGCAACGGACACAGATCAGTTGGAGCTGCTCATCGGTGCTGATCACTACTAGGACATAGTGCGACCTGGGTATAACAGGTCAGGTAGCCTAATTCTGCTTCCTACCAAGTGGGGGTACTCCATAAGTGGTTCATATGTGGCACAGAATACCAGCTCCAGCACTGAAGTAATTACTGTATTGAAAGTAGCAGTAACACCAATGGATGAATACATGATTGTCTACTGGTAATATTCCACCATGCAAAAATGACTTAAATGTTTTGTGGGATACATATCATATCGGGATAACCCCTAAGGAATACTCACAAGTTGAGCGTCAAGCACTATCGTCATATGAGGATACCGTTACCTATGATCCTGGCAGCCAACAATACAAAGTGAGACTACCCTGGAACAATTACAAGGATCAGCTGCCAACAAACAAGGGTTTGGCCATAGGCCGCCTTCGGAGTCTTCAGAGAAGATTCATCAAAGAACCTGACTTTTGAGAGGAATACTCAAAAGTCATAAAGGATCAGGTGTCCCGTGGGTTTATAGAAGAGATGCCTTTTGACAATTCAGATACCGGACATTACTTGGCTCATCATGGAGTTGTCAAGGAGAGCAAAACGGCGCCAGTGCGTATCATCTTCGATTGATCAGCCAAGGTGAGTGATCGTCAGCCTAGTCTTAATCCGGGAACTGCAGGAAGACTCTTAAGAGTTCCCCCGGTGGACTGCGGGAAGACTCTTAACCCTTATTTAGCGGGTGGTAAGGTATTTTACACTGTACCGCTCAGCGGGCATAATCCCGAAATATTCGCTCAATTTCACTCGCCCTAGCGCTGTTACTCTGGCTCCAATGCGAACGAAACGATCATTTTTGGAAAGAGCAACTCTTCGTCTCCCCATATAAGTCTATGAATGAATGTTATGAATGAGTGTGGAGGGTGGGAAGAGGTGAGGAAGAGGAGGTACTTTTTGGTCTATTTCCCGGGCGCGTTCGGATGCGTTCGCTTTGGCCTGACTTCGGCCTCTCGCGCGTCTACTATTCCTTCGGTAATCGGTCTTATTTTTCTCTTATTTCTCCTTATTTCTGTATTCTCTGTATTATCTCTCTCTCTCTCTCTCTCTCTTTCTTTCTCTCTCTCACTCCTGTCTGTCTGTCTCTCTCTCTCTCTGGCTCGCTCGCTTTCCCTCTCTCGCGTTCCCTTTCTCTCTTCCTCATCCGTATATGTAATTCTCATTATTATTTTCTCTAACTAATGCCTCTATTTCATTTATTTGCTTGTAATATTTCTGTATTATTATATCTTGTTCACTCTTTCTTCAGTTCAGTTTCTGTATTCTCTCTTTCTCTTCTCATCCGTATATGTAATTCTCATTATCATTTTCTCTAACTAATCCCTCTATTTCATTTATTTGCTTGTAATATTTCTGTATTATTATATCTTTTTCACTCTTTCTTCAGTTCAGTTTCTGTATTCTCTCTCTTTCTCTTCTCATCCGTATATGTAATTCTCATTATTATTTTCTCTAACTAATCCCTCTATTTCATTTATTTGCTTGTAATATTTCTGTATTATATCTTTTTCACTCTTTCTTCAGTTCAGTTTCTGCACTCTCTCTCTCTCTCTCTCTCTCTCTCTCTCTCTCTCTCTCTCTCTCTCTCTCTCTCTCTCTCTCTCTCTCTCTCTCTCTCTCGCTTTGCAGGTTTTTGTTTTATATATAATATTTTATCACAACACATTTCCAAATCACCCTATGGGGTAGTGTTGAAGACTCATTTTTTGTTTGTGGTGTTCCCAGGAGGTGTTATCCACATGTGATTGAGGTAGGCAAAAGGCAGTTATGTGATTGAGGTAGGGAAAAGGCAGAACTGCCTATAGCGAGTGTATGAATGGGATTGAGGTAGACAAAAGGCAGAACTGCCTATAGCGAGTGTATGAATGTGATTGAGGTAGACAAAAGGCAGAACTGCCTATAGCGAGTGTATGAATGTATGTATGAATGAATGACATGGATGTATGAGGTGGACCAAGAACCAGATGGATGGATGAAATTCGAAACTTTGATAGACTTATATATCACGGTATACGGTAGAAGTAATTCCTTACAATGTACCGTACATCGTGATATATACGCCTATCAAATGATTGCAATCAATATACGGTATATATATATATATATATATATACAGTATATATATATATATATATATATATATATATATATATATACCGTAGTATATTGATGGCAATCATTTGATAGGCGTATATATCACGATGTACGGTACATTGTAAGGAATTACTTCAACCGTATACCGTGATATATACGTCTATCAAAGTTTCGAATCTCATACATCCATCTGGTTCTTGGTCCACCTCATACATCCATGTCATTCATTCATACATACATGCATACACTCGCTATAGACAGTTCTGCCTTTTGTCTACCTCAATCACATTCATACACTCGCTATAGGCAGTTCTGCCTTTTGTCTACCTCAATCCCATTCATACACTCGCTATAGGCAGTTCTGCCTTTTCCCTACCTCAATCTCATAACTGCCTTTTGCCTACCTTACCGTAAGAAATTTACTGAACGCCTGCAAATAATACGCTAAAAAATGCTTGCAATCAAAATTTCAAACAATTTGAAGGTCACATGCAATTATATATGTATAGGTAGACCCAGAGAGGAAGAGACAAGAGAGAGAGAGAGAGAGAGTGTCGTGATAATAACAATGTTACATATGTATCGTATATATGAAAAAATAATATATACGGTAGGCCTACATATGTTCCCCACAATCATATAATGCCAAGCACAAATATTCAATCTTTCGTTGTTTGTATTACCGTAAGAAATTTACTGATCACCTGCAAATAATACGCTATAAAATGCTTGCAATCTCTCTATTTTCTCTAATCTCTCTCACGCCTCCTGTCTCTCTCTCTCTCTCTCTCTGGCTCGGTCGCTTTCCCTCTTCCTCATCCGTATATGTATTTCTCATTATTATTTTCTCTAACTAATCCCTCTATTTCATTTATTTGCTTGTAATATTTCTGTACTATTATATTTGTTTCACTCTCTTTCTTCAGTTCAGTTTCTGTATTCTCTCTCTTTCTCTCTCTCTCTCTTCCTCATCCGTATATGTAATTCTCATTATTATTTTCTATAATCCCTTTCTTTATTTGCTTGTAAAAATGTCTATTATTATATCTTTTTCACTCTTTCTTCAGTTCAGTTTCTGCATTGTCTCTCTCTCTCTCTCTCTCTCTCTGTTTCGCTTGCTTTGCAGGAATTTTGTTTTTGTTTTATATATATAATATATAATAATTTACTTATCATTACTTACTATATCGTATAAACAATAGTAGGTAGCCAACTTACCATAATACCGATACACCAAACCGATACGCATGCGGTTATGTTTATCACCTGTTACTAAAGTGCCACCATTATCGATTTTCTTCGAGCCGAATGGAGCGGGAGGGTTACCAATTGAAGTTAAATCCGCTAGCATATATTGTTAGATGTAAGACATGATAAATACCACTAGAAATATGAATTGGCAAAATCCATATAATATCACTTCGAAATTGTTCTGAAATTTCAAAACAAAACCGCTAGTGTAAGTCATTGCTGCTAGATCGAAGTAAAGGTCTCTAGATCTAGCGGAAGTCGCTATACGTATTGGCAGTACTGCACACTGCCGACTGCGATACGTTGTTGACATTGTTGTTGATGTTCCAGTGGAGGGATGAACAAAATATTTTCCTTGTCCAATAATAGCTATTTCATAGTCCCACAGGACTTATTTTGATATATTTATCAAATTTACTGAACGCCTGCAAATGATATGCTATCAAATGCTTGCAATCAAACTCTCAAGCACTTTCAATGTCACATGCAATTATACAAGTATATATAGGTAGACCCAGAGAGGATTAGACAGACAGAGAGAGAGTGTTGTGATAATATAACAATGTTACATATGTATCATATATATGACAAAATAATATATACGGTAGGCCTACATCTGTTCCCCACAATCATATAATGCCAAGCACAAATATTAAATTTTTCGTTGTTTGTATTACCGTAAGAAATTTACTGAATGCCTGCAACTAATACGCTATAAAATGCTTGCAATCAAACTCTCAAGCAATTTCAATGTCACATGCAATTATAAAAAGGTATATTGTAGACCACAATCTTCGCCAAGCTTCGTTGTTGCTTATATTATCGTGAAAAATTTACCGTATACCCTGGTTATCGTGAGAAATTTACCGAACGCCTGCAAATAATACGCTATAAAATGCTTGCAATCAAACTCTCAAGCAATTTCAATGTCACATGCAATTATAAATGTATATATAGGTAGAGAGACAGACAGAGAGAGAGAGGTCAAGAACATCTGCTAGGTGTGATTTTTCCCTGGGAGGGAAGAGAAGATTAGTTAGGGGCGTGCCCTGGCCTACATCAGAGAAAGAGAGTACCAAGGAGTACAAAGGTGTAGAAACAAAGAGAGTGAGACAGAGAGAGAGAGAGAGAGTGTCGTGATAATATAACAATGTTACATATGTATCATATATTATGATAAAATAATATATACGGTAGGCCTACATCTGTTCCCCACAATCATATAATACCAAGCACAAATATTCAATCTTTCGTTGTTTGTATTACCGTAAGAAATGTACTGAACGCCTGCAAATAATACGCTATAAAATGCTTGCAATCAAACTTTCAAGCAATTTCAATGTCACATGCAATTATAAAAAGGTATATTGTAGACCACAATCTTCGCCAAGCTTCGTTGTTGCTTATATTATCGTGAGAAATGTACCGTATACCCTGGTTATCGTGAGAAATTTACCGAACGCCTGCAAATAATACGCTATAAAATGCAAAGGACATTTCTTGTAGAGTGCAATTTTGAGGACGTAATGTGCTCTGAGAGAGAGCGGAGCGGTGATTAGAGCATAATGTACCTCCTGACCGCTCGTCACAGCCGCCGTGGACCTACTACAGGGAATTATAGAAGGAAATTACCGTAGTTTAGGGTTTTGCACTCGTGTTGCACGATCGTTGAAAGACAACCAATGATCGTAGAAGGATGGTTCGGGTGTCATTGTAAAGCTCAATTTACGCCCTTTCAGGGATACATACTTGTATTACGCTCTGGGTCTTGTTTATGCATGAAAAAGAGCACGAAACAACCCCCTTTAGGGTAAAAAAAAAAAACCCGCTGGGCGGCACAGGGAAATATACTCCACCACCCGCTCGTAAGGTGATAAAATGCTTGCAATCAAACTTTCAAGCAATTATAAAATATAAATTGTACTTACCAACAGCCACACCAGTATGTTCTTCGTCAGGAACGTCTTCAATATGGTCAACGGTCTGTCCAACATCAACCTCAACATCAACCCCACGCAAATTATGCTTGGGATGAAAGCCTATGATCGGGTTATTTTCGTCTTCCGAGTCATCCACACTACCAAAACTCTCACCCAGACATTCGACGGTTTCATCCAACAGCTTATTAGAAAGTTCTGAAGAGTTCAGCATGATATCTAGTTCCTGGGTGGTAAGCCGGGCGTGGTTAGTAGGGTGGCGCGACGCACTAGGGATGGCGGCCACCGAATCGAACACGGGCAAATCTTGACCTTCCATTATGGCTGCTTGAGGGTCACTGAGTCACGGTCACGCAGTGGGGATATGTGGGTGGGCCCTTGTAGTATACCGCCTGACCACCAGGTTCTGCTTTCCACCTAAATTAGGGTGGGAATACACCCACGGACTTAAGTCCGACCCCGCCATTTAGTCCAATTATCTCGTACCGGACTTAAGTCCGACCCCGCTAATAAAGGGTTAAGAGTCTGAGAAAAAATAAATAAATTTTAAACATCGAAAAAAAAAATATATATATATATTTATTTATTATTTGTTTTGCCCCTGGGCCATGCAAAATATCACTCCTCTACCTCCCCTCCTTCAGTTATCACCTATTTTCCCTGTTATTCCCTTATTCTGAGGTATATTTTCGTGCTAACATTAGCGAGTTGCAAGCAGGGCATTGTCATCACTGTTAGCAAGCGAGTGCAAGAGAGAGAGAGAGAGTATCGATCGACAGTCTCTCTCCAGCCTTTGGGGAAATTGGCGGGAAAGGAGATTGCCTCACCCATACATTATGTAACTCCCGCCCTGTATCGCAGATTTTGACCATCCAAACGCTGTTTTCTATTGTTTTATGTTGTAACAGGTTAATACCTTTATAATCAACCTATAATAGGCGCATATGAATAAGTATTAATGCTATTTATGGTAAAATGAATATTTTAGTGATGGAAACAGCTCAAATACATGCGCACAGGCAGAGGTGTCTAATTACTCCCATGCGCACTTCAGAGGTTAATGCCTGCTTGCATACTGGACCTTCACTGGTGCCAGACTTGGCGCAGGTTCTACTCCGTTTTAGACTCGATAAATATGCCTGGGTGTCTAATATTGAGAAGGCGTTTCTGATGTTAAAACTCCATGAGGACGACCAAAACTATACTCGGTTTATGTGGCCAAAATTTCCACGGCAGCTAGATTCTTCCCTCATTTGTTACCGATTAAGGGTGGTATTATTTGGCGCTACATGTTCCCAATTCCTTTTAAACGCCACCATTTTAAAACACTTGTCAAATGTCAGTGCAGATCTGCAGGTTATTCAGCAGATTCGGTCAGGGCTATACGTCGACAAATTACTGGGTAAGGAAATGATGAAGATCTCCTGATTGATAGCTATGGTGTGGTCCGGGAAACAATGAATGATGCCGATCTACATCTGCGTGAATGGGCGACAATAAATTCTATTTTGCGGACTGTACTGCAACATGGAGTGGCAGCTGTACAGCAGGATCATGTGAGGGTGCTAGGGTTGCTTTGGCAGACAGACACAGATACCCTCGCATTCGGCGTTCAGTACACACAATATTCGCAGATTACAAAACGGATTTGCTTGAGTATAACGGCTAAACTTTTTGACCCCTTGGGGATAGTTTTACCGGTGTCGATCAAATCAAGATTATTCCTTCAGCAATTATGGAGGATAAAATTAGATTGGGATGAGGTTTTGACAGGCGATCTGGTTCATGAGTGGGAAGACCTTATTTCAGATCTTCGTCCCTGTAAGGGTTTTAATTTTCCTCGGAGAGTAGTCATAGATCAACCTGTTTCCATTCATGCCTTCTCAGATGCTAGCAAGGTCGCTTACGGGACTGTAATTTACTTTGTTGACACAAGTGGCAGCCGCCTAGTCATGGCGAAGGCGAAGGTCGCTCCGATCAAATCCCTTTCCATCCCAAAATTAGAGCTAACTGCAGTTCTGTTAGCTGCTAGACTCGTTCACTTTATTGAGGAAACTTTTAAACATTTGCTAAACATCTCGGAGACAGTTATATGGAGTGACAGCCAAATTATGCTCTACTAGTTAAATAGCTGAAAGAAGCTACCAGTGTACATCACCAACCATGTCGACGAGATTCATACCTTGCTCCCAACCGCACAGTTCCAGTTTGTGTCTACCAAGGAGAATCCAAGTGACTACATTACTCGTGGTGTGTCTGCTAAATGTCTCAAATCTTCTGTGTTGTGGTGGAATGGCCCATGCTGGCTTAATAATCCCAATGAATGGCCAGAGAATATAGATTTGAACGAGCAACACACTGGTATTGTGGCACCGGTAATTGACTCGGTACCTAAAAATTACACACGGTTATGGGACTGGGCTAAATTCAGCAGCTATGAGAAGCTACAACGTGTTACAGCATGGGTGATGCGCTTTGTACAAAATGTAAAATAAAAAATCAAAGGCACACCATCCACAGGTAGTGCTCACCTCAATGTGAAGGAGATCAGAATTGCAGAACAAATACTACATAGGCTCTGTCAACATGAAATAAATACGCAGGAATATAAATTATTGGTTAAGGGAACAAAGTCCAGGAATAACCTGATCAACCAGTTGGGCTTATACTTGAAGGGGAATTTGATACATTGCAGAGGCATATTACGATTGACAGCACTCTCTGAGGCAAGTAAGTATCCAATACTACTGCCCTCCGATCATCCCTTCACCCATCTTATCATCGATAGGTGTCACCGACTCTGTTGCCATTATGGGGTTGGACATAATTATAGTCACCTATGTCAGACAAAGATGGTGGGTGCCTAAAATCAGGCAGGTGGTCAAGAAAGTCCTACGCAAATGTTTAACACCTCCCGAGCGGCTGGTTTTGTAACGCTACTACCTGCCAAGCGGGCAGACTTACCCTAAACGAGTTTCATTCCATGCTCTTTTTCATACATAAAGAAATGCCAAAGCATAATACAATTATGTATCCGTGAAAGGGCGATAGTTGAGCTTTTCAATGACACCTGAACCATCCTTGTACGACCACGGTTTCTCTTGCAACAATGTTGCAATACGAAGGGAAAAACCCTAAAATACAGTAATTTCCTCAGTTTTTTCCCTGTATCGCAGGACCAGGGAGGTGTAGACATGTGGTGGTGGTGTCAGAGGCGGGACTATGTCCACGCTGAACGGTCAGAGCCCGCCCGCGCTCCTCCTACTGCTCGGACTCTCTCTCAGAGCCGATTATGTGCTCAACATCACATTGGACTTAAGTCGGGACCCGCTCTTTTGTCCTTGGTTCTCTAACGGACTTAAGTCGGGACCCGCCAAATAAGGGTTAAAATGTAGACGGGTACAGAGAACACATTATGATCCCGTAGGAGTACCTCCCTTACCAAACCTGCGAACCACCCCAGGTGACCCATACAAAGTTACCGGGGTTGACTACAGTGGAGCAATCCCCGTGAAAGATTCACCCAATCTTAAGGGGTATATGATACTTTTCACCTGTGCCGCTACCAGATCAATTCACCTGGAACTCGTCACCAATCTCACTTGTGATAGCTTCCTACATGCCTTCAGATTCTGCAGTAGACAGGGATATTCACGTATCATGCTGAGTGATAACGCCCATATATATATTAAGGTAGCGAAAATAATTCATGTTTCAGCTGCCCTTACGTTTGGTTCGTTCTGTGCTCTATTAATGTTTGTCTGATGTTCCTACACTTACCTACCCTATTCAACATGTTTTTATTCCTCGCTCGAAATGAAGAAATCTGGTTTAGATTTTGCTGATACCAATTAATGATCAATATATACCTGGTGCTGAGACGTCACTTATTTAGCCGACTATACACAACGATGTTATAGTAATTTTCGGTATTTTCCCCTCACCTCCTTATCTGTGGCACAGATTGCAATATATTAGCCAACCAATATATTCCCTCCACACCACTTAATATATATCCTCTCTACAGTATACCTCCTATCACCACTATATAATTATATTCCCTCCAACCTTCCTCCATCACCACTATATATATCATCTCCCTCCCTCCCTCCCCCTCCACACCCGTTATCACCACTTTATATATTCTCTCCACCCTCACTCCACACCCTCCATTACCACTTTATGAATCCCCTCCTTCCTCCCCTTCCATCACTACGTTATACATACGTATCTCCCTTCATTCCCCTCCACCCTTGCTCCACACCCTCTACCACCACTTTATACATACATCATCTCCCTCCCTCCCCCTCCACCCTCCCTCCACACCCTCTACCACCACTTTATACATACATCATCTCCCTCCCTCCCCCTCCATCACCACTTATAGTACATTATTTATATTTATGAGTGGCTAACGGCTAGCAATATGTACAACCATATATTATTCTTGTGGCAGACCCTTTAATATTCATGGTATTTTTTGTTTCTATGACTATTTACTGGAAACAAACTATAGGTTACAGCCGGGATTTTTTCTTGTGAATGTTAACTCTTTCTGTACCAGCGACGTGTGATATATTGTATTCTAGCCATATTTAGACGATTGTGTTCACCTTAGGAAGGATCTGTAAAATGGTGGGTTGAGATAGTTCGTAGTCTCACAATTGCTACAGATCCTTGCTAAACTGAATACAATCGACTAGTACTAGCCAGAATATAATTAAGAGGATGTACCAAAGGGGGTTATGTAAGCTCTGGTATTTAGCTTGCCATTGAAGTAATGATATGTAGGTAAAACCGCCATATTGCCAACCGATGTATGATCTACTTTACATGCGGGATCACTGTGTCTTATTTTATCTGACTCTACATTTCTTTTCCTATGTGGATGAGGGAGACAAAAGGCAAAACTGCTTGTGACGAGTGCCTCCCACAAGAGCTCAGATGTTTTTTCGTGTGTTATAATTCTTACATTAACCCATTCAGTACCGGTGACGTCCTTTTCACTTTATCATGGTATCTATTACACGATTGTATTATTCAGCTTAGGAAGGATGTCTACTCATGAAAGTGCCACGGAGTATCTCACTCATTTTAACTGCCTCTTATCTGTCTTAAGCTTTATAAAATCGTCTAAATGTAGCTAAAATAGAATGTGTATGACGTCGCCGGTACGAAGGGGTTAACCCATTCGGTATCAGGGACGTCTTTTTTTATCATATTCCGGCAACTATTAGACGATTATATTCAGCTTCAATATATCTCAACCAACCCTTCTAACCATCACAGATCCTTCCTAAGTTGCATAATAACGTCTAAATGTATCCAAATTATAATGTAAAAGACGTCCCCGGTACAGAAGGGGTAAATATTAATATGGAATAGGCTGTGATTATGATGCTTAGCTTAGTTAAACGAAAGTATTTGTTGATATTTTGTGTGTTTGTTTCTGGACCCCTTATGCAAGGATATCACCAAGCTGTGGTAGGTGTTTGTATAGGTGGGCTGGTGGTCAGAACAGAGATGGCACTACTGTAGCCTAATATATATATATATATATATATATATATATATATATATATATATATATATATATATATATATATATATTTTTTTTTTTTTTTTTTTATTTGATGAGGACCTCTTCTCACTACCATATTCTAAAAACAAATCAGACATTACTTCCTTATTCAACATCTGTCAGACATTACTAACATATGCCAACATCTGGCAGATATTACTTCTTCATTCAACATCTGGTAGACATTAGTAACATATTCCCACATCTGACAGACATTACTTCTTCATTCAACATCTGGCAGACATCAGCTAAGAATAACTAATTCCAACATTACTTCCTTATTCAAAATATGACTATCATTAATATATTATCCAACATCTGGTAGACTTTTATCATGTTCCAACATGTCAGACATTGCCTGTATTCCAATGTTTAGCAGACATTTCCAAATTCCAACATCTGCCCGACATCATTGCCTCCAATCATAGAAAATGTTTCAATAATTTAGGATATGGATTAATCCCTTCTGTACCGGCGCAGACTTTGGCATTATATTCTGGCAACTATTACACTATTTTATTTAGGTTACGAAGGATTTCTAGCAATTATAAGGATTCGAAATATCTCAATCAACCGTTTTAACTATCACAGATCCTTCCTAAGCTGCATAAAATCATATAAATATAGCTATAATAAAATATAACAGCCATCGGTGGTGCAGAAAGGGTTGAAACAAGAACTGAGTTGTGAGGACCAAGATAGGCGCTGGAGCACAGAGATATAAAGTAGGGTACTCTCAGATGCCAAAGTCTCTAGCTCACTCATAAATATTCATGGACTTCACCTATAAAGTAGGGTACACTCAGATGCCAAAGTCTCTAGCTCACCCATAAATATTCATGGACTTCACCTATAAAGTAGGGTACACTCAGATGCCAAAGTCTCTAGCTCACCCATAAATATTCATGGACTTCACCTATAAAGTAGGGTACACTCAGATGCCAAAGTCTCTAGCTCACCCCTAAATATTCATGGACTTCACCTATAAAGTAGGGTACACTCAGATGCCAAAGTCTCTAGCTCACCCATAAATATTCATGGACTTCACATATAAAGTAGGGTACACTCAGATGCCAAAGTCTCTAGCTCACCCATAAATATTCATGGACTTCACCTATAAAGTAGGGTACACTCAGATGCCAAAGTCTCTAGCTCACCCATAAATATTCATGGACTTCACCTATAAAGTAGGGTACACTCAGATGCCAAAGTCTCTAGCTCACCCATAAATATTCATGGACTTCACCTATAAAGTAGGGTACACTCAGATGCCAAAGTCTCTAGCTCACCCATAAATATTCATGGACTTCACCTATAAAGTAGGGTACACTCAGATGCCAAAGTCTCTAGCTCACCCATAAATATTCATGGACTTCACCTATAAAGTAGGGTACACTCAGATGCCAAAGTCTCTAGCTCACCCATAAATATTCATGGACTTCACCTATAAAGTAGGGTACACTCAGATGCCAAAGTCTCTAGCTCACCCATAAATATTCATGGACTTCACCTATAAAGTAGGGTACACTCAGATGCCAAAGTCTCTAGCTCACCCATAAATATTCATGGACTTCACATATAAAGTAGGGTACACTCAGATGCCAAAGTCTCTAGCTCACTCATACATATTCATGGACTTCATCTATTTTTAATAATGGAAGTATGTATCTGGCAACGAATTTATGTATATACTTTGCTATACATCAACTACAACATTATAACAATATCCGTGTTAATAGTTCATGCATCGACCATGAACCTCCTGACAGTGGTTCCCCTTTATTGTTTTGGCTACAATCATACATTTTATTGAGGCTAGTGCTTGATAATTTCATTCAGCACTGGAGTCATGGCGGTCGAGTGGCAAGCACACTCACGTGTGAATCTGCTAGACCTGGGTTCGATCCCAGCCAAGGCGGACATATTTAGTGGGTGTGAAACTCAGGTGTCTGAAGCAACTGCCAGCAGCCCCTTCTCTGTATCCTCCTACTTTCTCTATCCTAGTTTCAAAGCCAAAGGCGGATGTTGTGCATACGTCCACAACAAACTCACTTGCTCTCGTATTTCCGATTTTGGCTCCTCTGATTTCTCAACTTTACGGCTCAAACTTTCCTGTCATTCTCATATTAAATAATTATGTGATATCTGTCTTTCCCCTAACTCTACCGACTTTCCCAAATTGTTTGATTATTCTAAGTTCTAAAGTGGAACACATTCTAGCCATTTCTCCTTTCTCTGAATCTCCATTTTAGGAGATTTCAATGTTCATCACCACCAATGGCTCTCCTCTAATTCTACTGACCAACTTGGTGAACAAGCCTACGTCTTTTCTATCCCAAATGATCTAGAGCAGTTGGTTCAGCAACCTATCCGTATCCCGGATCGCCTTAGAGATTGGCCCAACATTCTTGACTTGTTTCTAACTTCTAACCCTTCTTCTTATACTGTCGATCTTTTCTTTCCTTTGGGCTCCTCCGACCATAAACTTACCTCTGTCATCTGTCCTATCTCTCCAGTACGGCCACCTGATCCTCTTAGCAGGCGGCGCTTGAGGCACTTTGGCACTGACGACTGGGTGGGTCTCCGGCAGTACTACTTTGATTTCCAATGGAATTAATTTTGCTTCTGTGGCCGAGGACCCTCTGAGAGTGCTTAACGCATTACCGAGGTAATCCTATCGGGCATGGAGGCATACATTCCATTTTCTTTCTCTCTGACTAGTGCAAAAATTCTTGGTTTACTCATGCTATTTCTACTGCTCTCCACAACAAGGAGGAATCATTTAAACGGTACCGACGCCTTAAAACTCAAGAATCTCATTCTTCCTATGTTTCTGCCCGGAATCAAGCCAAATCTGTTCTTCGACTTGCCAAACACTCTTTCATCAATAATAAATGCACTGAACTATCCAACTCTAGCTCTTCCCAAGCTTTCTAGCATCTAGCCTATAAACCTCTCCAACAATTTTTCTTCCTCGTCTTACCCTCCCCTTTTCCACTCTGATGGCAGAACCATAATTTCTTCCTCTGACAAAGCTGAACTATTCGCTCAAACCTTCGCTAAAAACTCCACCTTGGATGCTTCTGGTGCTATTCATCCCTCTCCTACTTATGCCTAATATCCTAATCTCTTCTAAAGATGTACTTCCTACCCTCTCTGGGCTTAGTACATAGAAGGCGTATGGTTCGAATGGTGTTCCTCCTGTTGTAGTAAAAAAATGTTCTTCCGTGCTGACTCCCTGCCTAGGCAAACTCTTTTGTCTCTGTCTCTTCTCTAACATCTTCCCTTCTTGCTGGAAGTTCGCTCTCATTCAACCTGTCCCAAAGAAGGGTGACCATTCTCAACTCTCCAACTATCGTCCAATTGCTCTCATCTCTTGTGTCTTTAAAGTTTTTAAAACTATTCTTACTTCCAAATTTCTTAAGCATTTATCTACTCTCAGATCGCCAGTATGGCTTCCTTAAGGGTCCCTCTATTGGAGATCTGCTTTCATATCTTACTAACTCCTGGTCATCCTCCTTTCAAGACTTCGGTGAGACCTTTTCTATTGCGCTAGACATATTGAAGGCCTTCAATATAAGAGTTATAAGAGTTTCTACTGTATTTTGTCATTATTATTGAATTCACATCCACAGTGGTACAGAAGGGGTTAAACCTATCTTATGATTACCTTATTTCAGAGAATTTAATCTGTTTACAACAGGAGTACTCTGCTAAATTATACGAGGTTAAGGGGAGATATGGCTTTTTTCTGTTCCCCCTTCTTTCTCAAGTTTAGCCCCATTAGTTTTTTGTTTGTGTCATTTAGGTGTCGATTCTTTCCTGGCGAGCGATAGCGATATATTAGTGTAAGTCTGTATGAATGAATGGGTCATTTTGAGTTTGCTAGATGT
The DNA here is from genome assembly GCA_032716605.1 of Paralithodes platypus. NCBI lineage: Eukaryota > Metazoa > Arthropoda > Malacostraca > Decapoda > Lithodidae > Paralithodes > Paralithodes platypus. The sequence continues at coordinate 12,624,022 of CM064538.1, read as the reverse complement.
AATAATAGTTTGTAGTACAACCTTTGATACAACTAAATGATTATATGAATCGTTACCATAATCATTAAATCTATTGTATATGCCAATACAAAATAGTTAAAAGTACATAACTTTAGAAGAATATTTAAATATTTAGCATTACATGTTATGCAGACAGTAGCCATCATACATTAGCCAACCTTATTTCACCAATGTGGAGCCTGGCGATTTCCATTTGCTTCATATATATTTGTGCGAGAGATTAGTTATGTCAACGAATCATGCTAAAATGGGAAGTTATGCACAACACAAATATATTGTTAACAGGATTATAAGCAAAATGCAAAATAATTAGCTAAAATACAAGTTTCAGTCCATTTTCATAAATATAGATTGGGCACGGATTATGTAAAGTAATCGATAGGTGTAACCCATGTTAGAGCAAGGAAATAATCTGATTATTATCATACGATTGTGACACAATTTGTATAAGTCTACCCAACATGTCACATTTAAAAGGGGAGGCTGAACCTTTGACCCCCAAGTCACCCTGTATAAAAAATTGTGTTTCTGGCATTATACCATCTTATTACCAATAGAAATACTAAGACTCGCTGAAAAGATCAGCTCTCTATGTGCGTGCACGCGCGAGCGCAGAATTTCAATGCACTATTTGTAATCTCATCTAGTCACTGAAAATTGTTTAAATTTCCCGCAATTTTTGCATGGCGTATCCTACAAGCATCCCCTACAACGTAGCATTCTCGCTTTCCCATATTGAATAATAGAAGATGCTGAAAAAAATATATTATATAATTATTTTTGGGGTACAGCTGATTTGGACACAAAAATGGTCAAATCTTGGATTTTTTCGGCGAAACGGCCATTATTAGAAGGGACAGGCGTTCCTATATACCCCTATTTATAGTGTGTAGAAGGGGAATGAATTTGAGCAATACAAAAAAATATAGTGGCACTCGTAAGTGCCAATATATGATTGCTGACCAATGAAATTCTTAGATAATCAGCCAACAAAATCCAATTTGGGGGAGAATGATTAGTTTGGCCTCCTTAAAAAGCGTTTTCTATGACAGCGCGGTCATAGAGGGTGGAGTTTTATTGCAAACTAAATTAAAATTTTATGAGTAAGTACACTTGAGTAAATATTATAAAACATTTTTTTACCAAAATCCATGATATTGGGGCCCCCAGAGGGGGGTGCTAGGGATGTCATATGGGTGTTTATGCCCTCATATGATCATTTCTATTGCTTACAGAAGCCCTTTAGAAAAAAAACAAAACAAAAAAATGGTGGCTGAAGGCAACAAATTTAGTTTTTTGGGGGTGTGGGCGAACCCCCGCCCCACGGGGTTATGGATGAGATATGTTTGTATTCCCTCCTATGCTATTCTCCTATGTTGAAAGAAGCATTTTCGAACATGAACAAACAAAATTTAAATTTTGACTTCTGGGCTCAGCCGAGGTTCAGCCTCCTCTTTTAACAAATAAGTAAAAAGGAAAACAAGCAACAACAGATATACTGATCCTTACGAGGCTGCTTGTGAATATGATTGCAAAAGAGCAGATACACACATAATGATATGGAGTAAAATAAGTCCACATATAACACCATTTTTACCATATAAGGCATTGCTTTTTTTCTAACATAATAATTAGACACAATTTACTTGCGTGACCCGCCATCGAATGCTGTCATATTTGACATCTACTTGCATCTACTATTGGCCTGTATATAACCTGTTTAACCCTTATTTAGCGGGTGGTCAGGTATTTTACACTGTACCGCTCAGCGGGCATAATCCCGAAATATTCGCTCAATTTCACTCGCCCTAGCGCCGTTACTATGGCTCCAATGCGAACGAAACGATCATTTTTGGAAAGAGCAACTCTTCGTCTCCCCATATAAGTCTATGAATGGATGTTATGAATGAGTGTGGAGGGTGGGAAGAGGTGAGGAAGAGGAGGTACTTTTTGGTCTATTTCCCAGGCGCGTTCGGTTGCGTTCGCTTTGGCCTGACTTCGGCCTCTCGCGCGTCTACTATTCCTTCGGTAATCGGTCTTATTTTTCTCTTATTTCTCCTTATTTCTGTATTCTCTCTCTCTCTCTCTCTCTCTCTCTCTCTCTCTCCTGTCTGTCTGTCTGTTTCTCTTTCTCTCTCTCTCTTCCTCATCCGTATATGTAATTCTCATTATTATTTTCTCTAATCTCTCTCACTCCTCCTGTCTGTCTGTCTATCTGGCTCGCTCGCTTTCCCTCTCTTGTGCCCCCTTTCCCTCTTCCTCATCGGTATTATGTATTTCTCATTATTATATTCTCTAACTAATCCCTCTATTTCATTTATTTGCTTGTAATATTTCTGTATTATTATATCTTTTTCACTCTGTCTTCAGTTCAGTTTCTGTATTCTCTCTATACGGTGGGAATGGTATTTCGTATGAGGGATGTGCAGCACAAATATTCAATCTTTCGTTGTTTGGTTGTTTGTATTACCGTAAGAAATTTACTGAACGCCTGCAAATAATACGCTATAAAATGCTTGCAATCAAACTCTCAAGCAATTTCAAGGTCACATGCAATTATAAATGTAGGCTATAGGTAACCGACCCAGAGAGGAAGAGATAAGAGAGAGAGAGAGTGTCGTGATAATATAACAATGTTACATATGTATCATATATATATGAAAAATAATATATACGGTAGGCCTACATCTGTTCCCCACAATCATATAATGCCAAGCACAAATATTCAATCTTTCATTGTTTGTATTACCGTAAGAAATTTACTGAACGCCTGCAAATAATACGCTATAAAATGCTTGCAATCTCTCTATTTTCTCTAATCTCTCTCACTCTTCCTGTCTCTCTCTCTCTCTCTCTCTCTCTCTCTGGCTCGCTCTGGCTCGCTCGCTTTCCCTCTTCCTCATCCGTATTATGTATTTCTCATTATTATTTTCTCTAACTAATCCCTCTATTTCATTTATTTGCTTGTAATATTTCTGTATTATTATATCTTTTTCACTCTTTCTTCAGTTCAGTTTCTGCATTCTCTCTCTCTCTCTCTCTCTCTCTCTCTCTGTTTCGCTTGCTTTGCAGGAATTTTGTTTTTGTTTTATATAATATATAATAATTTACTTATCATTACTTACTATATCGTATAAACAATAGTAGGTAGCCAACTTACCATAATACCGATACACCAAACCGATCCGCATGCGGTTTTGTTTATCACCGGTTTACTAAAGTGCCACCATTATCGATTTTCTTGGATCCGACTAGAGCGGGAGGGTTACCAATTGAAATTAAATCCGCTAGCATATATTGTTAAATGTAAGACATGATAAATACCACTAGAAATATGAATTGGCAAAATCCATATAATATCACTTCGAAATTGTTCTGAAATTTCAAAACAAAACCGCTAGTGTAAGTCATTGCTGCTAGATCGAAGTAAAGGTCTCTAGATCTAGCGGAAGTCGCTATACGTATTGGCAGTACTGCACACTCATTCATTTCATTCATTCATTTTCTATTGAGCTCGTCCTGGAATCTTTACGACTCTGAATCTTACGATTGCCGACGGCGATACGTTGTTGACATTGTTGTTGATGTTCCAGTGGAGGGATGAACACAATATTGTCCTTGTCAAATAATAGCTATTTCATAGTCCCACAGGACTTATTTTGATATATTTATCAAATGTATTGAACGCCTGAAAATAATACGCTATAAAATGCTTGCAATCAAACTTTCAAGCAATTACAAAGTCACATGCAATTATAAAAAGGTATATTGTAGACCACAATCTTCGCCAAGCTTCGTTGTTGCTTGTATTATCGTGAGAAATGTACCATACACCCTGGTTATCGTGAGAAATTTACCGAACGCCTGCAAATAATACGCTATAAAATGCTTGCAATCAAACTCTCAAGCAATTTCAATGTCACATGCAGTATAGGTTGACCCAGAGAGGAAGACAGACAGAGAGAGGGGAGGTCAAAAACATCTGCTAGGTGTGATTTCCCCTGGGAGGGAAGAGATTAGTTAGGGGCGTGCCCTGGCCTACATCAGACAAAGAGAGTACAAAGGTGTACAAACAAAGAGAGTGAGACAGAGAGAGAGAGAGAGAGAGTAGTGATAATATAAAAATGTTACACATGTATCATATAATATATGAAAACATAATATATACGGTAGGCCTACATCTGTTCTCCACAATCATATAATGCCAAGCACAAATATTCAATCTTTGGTTGTTTGTATTACCGTAAGAAATTTACCGAACGCCTGCAAATAATATGCTATAAATGCAAAGGAAATTTCTTGTATAGTGCAATTTTGAGGACGTAATGTGCTCTGAGAGAGAGCGGAGCGGTGATTAGGAGCATAAATTACCTCAAGACCGCTCGCCACACAGGGAATTCTATAAGGAAATTACCGTATTTTAGGGTTTTTCCACTCGTGTTTTACGATCGTTGAAAGACAACCAGTGATCGTAAAAGGATGGTTCGGGTGTCATTGGAAAGCTCAATTTACGCACTTTCAGGATACATACTTGTATTACGCTCTGGGTCTTGTTTATGCATGAAAAAGAGCACGGAACAACCCCATTTAGGGTAAAAAAAAAAACCCGCTGGGCGGCACAGTGAAATATACTCCACCAGCCGCTCGTAAGGTGATAAAATGCTTGCAATCACATTTTCAAGCAATTATAAAATATAAATTGTACTTACCAACACCCACACCAGTATGTTCTTCGTCAGGAACGTCTCCAATTTGCTCAAGGGTCTGTCCAATATCAACCACAACATCCACCCCACGCAAATTATGCTTGGGGTGAAAGCCTATGATCGGGTTATTTTCGTCTTCCGAGTCATCCACACTACCAAAACTCTCACCCAGACCTTCGACGGTTTCATCCAACAGCTTATTAGAAAGTTCTGAAGAGTTCAGCATGATATCTAGTTTCTGGGTGGTGAGCCGGGCGTGGTTAGTAGGGTGGCGCGACGCACTAGGGATTGGCGGCCACCGAATCGAACACGGGCAAATCTTGACCTTCCATTATGGCTGCTTGAGGGTCACTTAGTCACGGTCACGCAGTGGGGATGTGTGGGTGGGCCCTTGTAGTACACCGCCTGATCACCAAGTTTCGCTTTCCACCAAAATTAGGGTGGGAATACGCCCACGGACTTAAGTCCGACCCCGCCATTTAGTCCAATTTTCTCGTATCGGACTTACGTCCGACCCCGCTAAATAAGGGTTAAAATCCATAGTATCATTTGGTGTCACATAAGTCGTGGGGATAAATATGCTATAATTAATTATATCGTATAGATTTTCGCCTACTCTTATGACTTCAGAAAGCTACCTTACATTTGTTATTTTTTAAAATGTACTATTTATTTAAACTAATACAGCATTGTCTTTTCTTTTATATGCTGTGCAATCTCAGACAACTAATAACATATTCTCATGCAATTGACAACAGTGATAAGTCATTGGTCGACCATCACACTCTAACCTCGGAAACACAAACTACGTCAACTAAGCATTACTCTTGGCATAATTGGTAATCACACATACACACACACACACACACACAGAATATTGTGTGCCTCAATAAGCATTATCGGACTGAATATGTATTTTATAGATAATTATTTTTGGTTGTAACATGGAATACTTAGCAAAGTCATTATTTAGCAACAGTACTAAATGTATGCACGCAATTGAGATATATATCATAAGCATATATTGCGTGACACCTCATGTAATAGTGGGTGGACATAACAATAGCCATTATAATAATAATAATAATAATAATAATAATAATAATAATAATAAACGGTTTATTTAAGAATGTCAGCCTTATGAGCTGAAAATACACATTTTACAATTTAGTGGATGAACATGAGATGTACAGATATGAAGATGGTAAGCTCAGTTTTAAAAAACAAAATAAAAAATAAAAACAAAAAATAATAATAATGATGCAGGTGCAGAATACAAATTATCATAAAAGACCATGAGAGTAAGTGATATAGGCCTACAGTACATATACACATTTATTTTACTTACTCATAATTATACAGAACAAACATATATACACGTACGTATGCACATACATACGCATACATATACATACATATATAAGAACATAAGAACATGCAGTAAGTGTGCACATGCCTGTATACACAAACGCTCACGTATGCACACAAACACACATACATACAAAAACTGTTTTGGTAGGGTCATGGTAAAGAGGGAGCGGCATTTCAAGTCCGTACAGGTAGGCTCAGGTAAAGCCTACTACAATGGGAGGTTAATCCTCGGTAGTGTAGGTGTGTGTGTGTGTGTTCGTTCGTGTGTGTATGTGTGTGTTTTTGTGTGTGTGTGTGTGTGATAGAAGGCGAAATGTGGAAAAGCTGGGCGTTCTATTGTTAAGGGTGGAAATACATGGATGAAGATACGCGAACACTTAATAATAGATAATGCTTATGCATAGATTTATAATCATAAGTTGCGCTAGTGAGCAATATGTTCTCGCTCATAATTATGTACGTATATTTACATACATATGTGCATATGACCATACAAATACACGTACAGTACATATATATATTATATACCTTATATTCTCAACCGGGCTCGAACCATTGACAGTATATACACACAGACATACATATACATAAATATATGCACATAACATGCATATATGCTCTTCTCTTATCCACCTGATACTCTCAGCCGGGCTCGAACCACAAACAGTATACACGATAGACACATATATATATATACATAAATAACGCATACATACATACACATATACACACACATACATACACAAAGTCATATACTGTACATACATAGATACACATATACACATATACACATATACATAAACAAACTCAAGCAAATACATACATAATTATATGCTAATACACACACGCACACGCACTTATGCATACATTATTAAAGGTGGGTGCATATATATGGTGTGACAGGCCGTTATTACACATTATTAATAATATTAACAATGGTTGGGATAGGACTATTTTTATATCTGTCAGTTTTTGCTCTTATTGGTTGGAGTGTGTTGAAGTGACGAGCTGCACGTGTTGGTCTAGGGGCGTCTGGTGGAAGTAAGTTTCTGTGTCGTGGGTGAACAAGCAGCTTAGATGCAAACTGTTTGAGTGTGTTGTAGTGGTGGGTTGAAAGTGCAGGGATGCTAAGGGTGGTGAGAGCTTCCTCGTACCCTGGATATGTGCCACCCAGGATGATCCTGCATGCCCTCCTCTGCACTCTCTCCAATTGATGTTGTTGTGTCAGGGTTAGAGAGGAGGACCAGGCGGGAGTGGCATAGGTAAGCTTAGGGAGTATGAAGGTGTTATATATACTCTTCAGCTCATTCTCCGGCGCCCCCAGGGATCTCAACCGCCTTAGCATAAACAACTTGTATGTAGCGGTCCTGACTGTGGTAGTTACATGTTTCTTCCAGTTCAGTTTGTTGTCCACAGTGATTCCGAGGAGTTTGGTGGACTCAACAAGCTGAAGGGGATGAGGACCAATTGTGACAGTGGGTGGAGGAAGGTCGGTAACGGAAGTGTTGATGTGCATGACCACTGTCTTGTCATGATTGATAGTCACATGATTGTCTGTGGTCCAGGCTTGAAGACGGTCAAGGATGTCTTGTAGGGGGTCATAGTTAGGGGAGGTGTTATCGACAGTAATGCCGACTGTCGAGTCGTCCACGTACTTCCAGTGGAATGGGGTGTCCTTTAGGGCATCATTAATCAAGATGAGGAACAATAGAGGCCCCATCTTTGTGCCCTGTGGGACTCCACATGTGATGTCTAGGAAGGTGGAGATGAAGCCTTGGTATCGCACTGCTTGTCGTCTGTCACTAAGGAAGTCGGTCAACCATGCAACCAGGGTAGGATGTAGCCCCAACTTTATGGCCTTGTTGATGATGATGGTGTGGTCAACAAGGTCAAATGCTTTCCTGAAGTCAATAAAAGCAAGGGCGAGGGAAGTCTTTCTCTTCTCAAGATTTGTGTAAATATAATCCAGGAAGCTAATAAGACAGTGAGTGGTGGAGGAGGTTTTTACGTTGCCAAACTGTTGGGGATCTATCAAGTGACGGATTTGTGAGTAAGCCCAGGTGAATACAAAGTCCTCACAGCTTAGACTAGGGATGGGCGTTATGGCAATTGGTCTGAGTTCATTAAGAGAATGTGGGGAGGGGGTTTTGGGGATTGGAGTGACGTATGAAGTTTTCCAGTCTGCAGGGCATTTACTTTGCCTTAAGGAGGCATTCATTATCGAGCAAAGGGGAGTGGCAAATTCCACCGAAAATTCTTTGTATATTTTCATGGGTAGGTCTATTGGGGTTGTTGATCTTTTTTATATGAAACTGGAAATGTGCGTTTGCGTATGCGTGCGTGTGTGCATGCCTGCTTGTTTGCATATGCTTGTGGCGTGTTATAGTGTAGTAATTATAGTTCAGAAATATATACATATAAGATATGTTGTAAGAACAGAAATATATATTTATTTGAATATAGTATTTATTCAAGTTCCAAATCAAATTACCACAGTAATCCTTTGTATTTTAATTAGTATAACTATAATAATGGTTTCCAATGCAAGTCACAAGGATATATTGTCTCCAGGCATACCAACAGTTATATTCTGCAAATTTTTCTAATCAAAACAACTTCACAGGAAGCACATCAAGCACCTGTTATTTGTTAGCATTGAAAGATAACATAGGTGGGTCAAAACCATTATATTGTTAAGGACAGTAAAGATAGAGGGTATATATTGGTATCGTGACACATGTTGGCATGCCTGAACAATGTAAGTGTGGCATTTTCAGAGGTGTTAGAGTGGCGATGAATTGAGCCATACCATTTTCAACTTTCTGTCATGAGACAAAAGAGGTCAAAATAGCATACACGTCTACAGTGAGGTAACCGAAGTTTGATGATGCAGAGTATTTCAGTCCTTATCTAGCTGTGCAATAGATCGTTAATACAATCAATCATAAAATACGGTTGCCAGCTTCAGTTTAATTTTTGACATACCAATTTTCTTGGATGGCATAGAATACATAGACATTTGCATTATTATATATACCTACGGTAGTTCATCAACTAATTTACTTTCGGAATACGATTATCTTGAGTTAATAGGCATAGGCCAAATAAACAAAAATTCATGGCCGGTAAATGTGTGTAAACTGCTTTGTAAAAAGTTAAATGATAGTAAAATACTGTAATCAAATAAGATTAATATGTAAATCGCCCATGATCAAATTGTACAAAAGGCTAATAAACTATTTTTGTTTGTTTGTTTTTGTATAACCAACCTTTCCTACACAATAATCCCCCCCCCCCCGAAAATCTAACTACGCCATCTATAGGTGGCCCAGTCGGAAAGGTGACCGACTGTACCTGAAGAAAGACACCGTCATAGACTACAATAGATCTGGACTGGACACGAAAATGGAACTTCCAGTATGGGACCCAAAATCAGAGATCGAACCTCCAAGTTAGAACCTCGAAACCACAGATATTTGATATTTTCGCGGTTTCGACGTTCGAACTTAGGGGTTCGATCTCTGATTTTGGGTCCCTTACTGCAAAGTTCCATTTTCGTGTCCAGTCCAGATCTACTGTAGTCTATGACACCGTGTATAAGCACTTGAGAAAAGTGTTTGTCCTCCCATTTTTGCCACCTGACGACATTCAAGTGGCTTTCAATGAATTACAAGACAAAGCCAAAGAAGTGCACCATATTGAAAAATTTATGATTTATGTATAATAATAACTGGATATAAAATAACACTTGGGCAGTAGAAAACATTAGTGTATTTGGTAGAAGTATTTGCACCAACAATGATGTGGAGGGATGGCACAACCTTCTTACCTGGGAAAGCCACCGAGACTCTTAACCCCTTCTGTACTGGCGATGAATTTATAACTTTTTTTATAGCTACTTTTGGACGATTTTATTCAGTTTTAAAAGTGCTGCCAGCAATTAACAGGCTTCGAACTACATCACTTTACCTTTTTAACTACCACAGATCCTTCTTAAACTGCACACAATCTTCTAAATATAGCAAGAATAAAATGAAAAAGACGTCGCTGGTACAGAATGGGTTAAGAGGTTTTACTGGGCAAAGGCGCCAAGACTCTTAAGAGGTTAGGCATAAAACATGCATTTACAAAAACTCACTAGTACTTAAAACAAAGCAATATGTGATTAAGTGAGATAATTCCCCTCAATACCCATCACTCCTCCACATGTGTCCAACCCCCTCAATTATCACCTATTTGTCCTCTTATTCCCCTTTTTATCGGTATCTTAAATGAAATTCCGAAAATGTTTTACAGCTCGGTATAATGATTCAAAGATTAAATATATTGGGTATGATTGATTTCTGTATTGTATCAGTTGGTGGCATCTAAAATTATTTCAATTAATCTCCTCTTATTACATTGTAATGACTATGTACAGTAGTGGTAATTATTTTTGATCGATTTTGAAGTCTCGAACTTATTAAATGAATCTCTGAAATGCAAATGCTCAGTAAGAATTAGTAAGGAGATTCAATTCAACCCGAAACCCCTTCGAATAAGTTTGTATTTGAATTAATGTTCACTACTGTTCAATTAATTAAATAATATTAGGCAATATATAACTTTGTAATGCCCACATTGTTTGGGTATTTTTATCATTCAGCATTGCTTTTTTATTTACTAACATATGACAGTAATGTCTGCAGACCACTTGAGGATCATAATTTGCTTCATCCAAGATGTCTTTGGTCGTTCTTATGTTGAAACAAAAAAATAGTAACATAAAATAATATGAGTTGTAAACGGTGTTTAAAGGGAATATTACTTACATTGCTTCACCTTCAGGGGAGGTGTGGTGGAGTGGTCTTGCCACTGGCCTGGTAATCCAAAGGTCCCGGGTTCAAATCCCGATGTATCAATGGGAAGATATTATTGGGATGGAATTTGTGCTGTACCTGGTATCAGTGCATTACCACAAGCCCACCGAAACGTCAATAAAATACCCTCATTGTTCCCTGATTAAATAGCACTGTATGAATATTCCCATATTCAATATATGCTATAGGGGTGCAATGTCTGGTGAGTTATCTGCTCAACAGGTGGCGTTGTGTGTGTGTAAGTGTGAGAGTCCGAGTGTAGGGGGTGAGACAGTGAAGCACGGGAACGAGGTGGCTTCAGAGATGGGGTCGTTTCGGGCTATGAGTGAGCACCGTGCCTCATGTGAAGGCAAGATGGCAGGTGCTCGTTGTACTCTACGTGCTTCACATGTCTCACTCCCTAGACTGGAACAAGACCTCACAGGCTTCACTGTTCATTGTAAAGCGGTGAATGTTAAGGCTCTCAGCCTATGCCCGAGAGGAAGTAAGTTGGAATATAGAAAAACAAAACAAAAATAAAATAAATGAAAACTAATTATGTTTATAATTCAATATTCCTGGGAATAAAATAGGAGATGATGGAGGGGGGTGGGGGGAGCATGAAAACGGAGATCAATGCCAGTGTTCGGATTATGACACATGCTTGGACGACACTGAATATTTTACTTTATATCTTTTAAATCAATAATTATTAATTATTTTGTATTTTGTTATAGAATAAAGTGAGTTTTTTTTTGTGTATTCGGTACTTAGCAGTTGAAGTCTGTAAGCGTTTTTTCAATACACCCTGTATATATATAACTAAACTCTGGTCCAGGCAGTTCTGCCGTTTACCTTGATCCCTCACTCACATAAAACAAAAATCGGCATCAGGCGAATGCCGGGGAATGAATCCTAAAAGAATGACTCCCATGGTTGTGTGTAATGTATGATGCGCATTATTGTTTTCTACGTGTAAGTTATTGTAATATAATACACTACTAATGTGTATATCATTGTAAGTGTTTGTCTATGGCCAGTGTTATCAACTTGAGTGTGTTGATCAGGTGCTAGCATTTACGTTTGACGCTGCTCTGCTGCAAGGTCTTGGAAGTCCATGGAAGTGAATGTAAAAATAATGTAAACATGTAAGTCACACTTATAAATGATTCAGTGACAACTCCCTGTATAATAACATAACATTTTGGCAGTGGTCTAGTTTATATGCATTATAGTACACACATACTGGACAATCGAACATTATGGATTCAATGGAGGTTTACTAAAGATAAATGAGCGTGTCCAAAATAATATTGTTACGATCCAGGTTCTCAAAGACACAGGGCTCTTCAACATTGGACTAGATAATGGCAAAAAGCAACAACGGTAACACTAGATCCAACCCCTGCCTTAAACACTGGAAAACAAAACACCATTACCGCCCTGAGTCGTGCCTGGACAACGAGGTATCCTATGACTCGGTAACTGGTGCACACACACTAGGCTGACGCTCAATGAAACAGCCTATTCTCAAACAGTAAAAGATTACTCGATTATGTTACACAAAGAAAAGATAGTTAACGTGATTAATTAACGTTACGGTAGATACTCAAATAACTGGCACTCCTGTATTAAAGAAAGTGCAATGTTAGTCCTGCAACAACTGGAAACTTCTGAAATAAGTCTGATGCTGGGAAGATGTTCGTAAAGAATCTTGAACAATTATAATGCAGAATACGGGTCACAATAAATGCTAGGACATATAGTAATAATAGGCAGGCGAATAATAAAGACTGCGCAAAGGTAGTAATGCTCGACAACTAAAGAAATGCTTTGTGACACAACGCAACAGCCTACTCGGGTTGTGCAACTCAACAACAACCTCGGCTCAAAAGTGCAGTGAATAATAATGCTGCATACATATAATAATGGGGCTTATCTCTAACCAGTGTCTGCTCAGTTAATAAAGTCTATCTGGGGTATCAAGGCAGGGCAACAATGGGCGAGCATGCGGCTCGTAGCTTAACGTTGTCCAAGGGTGGTATAATGAAGATTACGTTTTATGACGGGGATGCTCTCTTGATAAATCTAGGTCTCTAGTACCTAGCTCTATCCTGGCGATCCCTCAGAAGTCAACACAAAGAGGCAGCACTATGTTGTGAGGGATAGGCTATGGCCCTCTCACACCACAGCGCTGTGCTCGCAAAGTAAACCAACCCGAAGACAACTTAGGCTCCCACAGTACCTGTCGATGTCGTGCAGAGCTTAGCTAACACTGCACACATCGGAGACAACGACACAGTAATCTTACCCCTAGTCTAGCTTTAGATAACCAAGAAGAATCACTCAACACCTTGCAAGGGAGACACATACCGGTCTACAACCTTCCCGAGAGAGGACGCATACGGAAAAGTCCGTCTCTCTAAACCTCAATAAAGCATAATACCTCCTTAACCTAATACATGGAAATATCTGAGAGCTTCGCGTACAATACGACTGGTCGACGGTGAACGTCTATGCTGAAACCAGGATGGATGTTGAGTTTAATAAAGATTAGAGAATGAGAAAGGAGAAGTCGAGAGAGAGAAATAGTATGCAAAGTAGCGAGTATGGGGGACAGAATTGCAAAGGATGTAGACGATACGCGTGTCAGGCAAGCTCTGAGCTGGTAAAGAACACCAGGCAGCGACGGGAAGGGACTAGTTGACCACCCGGCCGCCAACGCCGTCAGCGCCCAAGCGAGCCGTGTCATAGCTCACCACGCTGCTGGGTGTACTCCTTCACACTCTCTCGCTCGCCTCCCACACAAGCAACATTTATATTATAGCGAATATAAAATATAAGGCGCGGCCACAGACCAAAACAAAAACCACTTCTAGACTGTCTGTGGCAACACGACACTAATGAAATAAAGCAGATCATTCTAGGACAACTGTAGCCTATCCCCCCATCCTGGCGAGTGCTAGCGAGCTGCAATGCCCCACGCAACCATTCTGCTAACGCCGGGAGGTGTCACAATATGCCTTTATAAAGGTGTATTGGTTGTAATAACCGTATCAGTTTTAATATTATAACAGAAAACATACGATTAGTAACCCCAACGATTGTATATATTTCTTAAATTCCTTGACTTTTTACATTGTATTTATTGGGGACCCCGTTCATAATTGACTGATATTGAGATTATTTATAGTTCAACCAAAAATAGTAGGCTGTGAGGGATCAACACATTCTACAGTCACCGAGAAACAATTATCCCCTCCAATATATGACGCCTATTCTTGCTTAAGCCAGTGTTATATGGAAATGTTATAAAAAAAAAAAAAAAAAAAAAAAAAAAAAAATTACTCTAGTGGCAGATGTATCGAAGTCACGGTATCCAAGTTAATATATAGTTTATTCTCTGACAAATTTATCTTGCATTTGTAAGGATCTGTCTTCCCATAATCTTCTTTCGGATAGCTAGTATGGTTTCTTTCAGGGCCGTTATACTGGTGATCTCCTTACTTATCTCACTAACTTTTGGTCATCCTTCGGGACTTCAGTGATCCCTTTTCTATTGCATATTGTCATATCGAAAAACTTCGATAGAGCCTGGCACAAATCTCTCGTTTCCAAAATATCCTCCTTCGGTTTCTATCCCTCTAGCTGTGCTTTTATCTCTAATTTCCTCTCTGGTCGTTCCATAGCTGCAGTTGTGGACGGACATCACTCACTTCCTCGACTTATCAACTTCGATGTTCCTCAGGGTTCTGTTCCGTCTCCATATATCTTCCTAATAATCATTAATGATCTTCTCAACTATGCCTTTAGTTCTATCCACTCAAATGCTGATGACTACCTCACACTACTCAACTATTTTTTTTCTACAACGTCCCACCTTGCAATCACTCCAAAATGCTTGTGAAAGATCATAGCATGCCTATCTTCTGAACTATCAACTATTTCTGATTGGGGCAGAGAAAATCTTGTTACTTTTCATAGCTTCCAAAACCTAATTTCTCCATCAATCTAGCTGTCACAATTTTCCACACAACTATCCCTTACTCTTCAACAACACACAGATCAATCCTTTGTCTTCTCTCAATATTCTTGACGTCTCTTTAACTTCTGATCTTTCGTGGAAAGTCCATATCACCACTCTCGCTAAAACAGCTTCCCAGAACTAAAGTAAGCTCAACTATCTTTGTGGGTTCATTTTATCCCGCACAAGCTTCTTGCTCTGTACAGGGGCACAGTGTGCCAATATTTCAAGTATTGTTGACATGTGTGGGGAGGTTCCACCCATACCGCACTTTTCGAAAGCGTACAATCACAAATATTTGTTTTTATCAACTCACCTCTTACTACACGCTGCAAAGTTGCATCTCTCACTCTTCTACCACTATTACAATAATAAGTGTTCTTTAGAGTTCTCTGTGTAAACCTCCTCCCTTATAGAGTGGGTGGCACCCTCCTTTTATTAAATTCCCACCCCTATCCTGTGCAACTCTAACTCAAGAGTGACTACATTTTCCTAGTCTACTCAATTTGTCTTTCCATCATCCTATGACTTTAACTGCTTCAAGCTCTATGTGTCCGGACCCTTTGATATACATTGCATTGGCTCCATGTCACTCTTTCAACTTTATGGGAACACTTGTTACAGGCAACATTATCTTTTGTCTCTATTATACACATAGAAAACAAATCGCTAGTAAGGCTCATGGCATACTGAATGACTCACAGGAGGGGAATCCGGAATTCTATCTTACCTCTGGCAACAGAGCAGACTGCTCAGTAATACCAAACTGCAGTGGTAATACTATAACGTATGGCCATGCCGACTGCAGTCTTGATAGCCTAGTGCTTAGTGTGCGGAATTTCGGTGTGAGTATCCTAGGTTCGAGTCCTTGGAGTACCACATGTATTAATTACTTTAATTGATTTCGCTAGTTAGGTTTATTTGTAAATTAATTGGTGAGTTTGTAAACACAAATATTAATTATATAGGACGTATGGGTAGGTTGACCACAGTAATCCAGTTAAGAAAAATATCAACCCTCAGCCAAACAGTTTTTAAATTATTTTCTTGAGCATGAAAAGAATGGTTGTAGAGAATATCTGAAGGAAATGAGCGATCACAAGAACAGAGTGGAAACGGTGGGGTTTGTTATGGACTCGACCAATCCATTCTCTGAGGCTTCTGATGGATATGTCAAGTGTAACTGCTGCCATACAAAAATCCTAATAGAAATAAAGTGTCCATACAAGTGCCACTCAATGTCTCTGGATAAATCTTTTCTTGATTTTTTTTTTCTATTTACAGAACACTTATTCAGGTAATTTTACCCTAAAAAAGGACCATGAATATTTTTACCAAATACAAGGGCAGCTTCATGTGACACAAGCAGACTTTTGTGATGTTGTTGCGAACACCTGAAACCATTCACATGGAAAGAATATATTTAGATGCAGCTTTCATGGGCCGAATTCATGCATGTATTATAATTATCAACTCTGCGTAAGCAGAGTTTGGTATCGCACCCCCGTATAGTGGGAACCACCGGAAAAAAAATTCTGTCGTCGTCGTTGTTGTTGTTGTCCATCTGTCTCGAAACTCCTCCTAGACCGTTGAACGGATTTTCACCAAATTTCACACGGACATTTGTTGCGTGAATACGAACGTCAGTCAAAAAAGATTTGTTGAGAATTTATTCAATAGTTATGATTTTAGGTCCAACATATGGTTTTACCCTCCCCCCCCCAGTAATGATGGCGTTCTGGGGGCAAAAACGTCTCGCTATGCATTTGCTAGGTTAAGTTAGTTCAGTTGGCATTAGAAGTGATGGTAGTAATAGTGGGATTGATGGTGATAGTAGTGATGATGGTGATAATAGTAGTGATGATGGTTGTAGTTGTATTGATGATGACAGTAATGATGATGATGACAGTAGTAGATATGATGGTGACAGTACTAAGAGTAGTGATGATGGTCATAATAGTAGTGATGATTGTGACTAGTAATGATGATAGTTGTAGTGATAAAATGACAGTAGTGATGATGGTAGTTACAATGGTGTGAGTATTAGTGATGATGGTGAAAGTTTGTGACGCATGTCCAGTGTGAGCATGCTGTATAGAACGCCTAGTCATGCCCCACTCTCGCTAGGATCGTCAGGGCAGGAACTTTGGCTGTAGTCTATGTAGAGTTTCCTAACTTAGTTCATGTGAGCCGTTGTACTATAAGTATTATGAATATGTATTTTGTTTTCATCTGAGTCAACAAGTTCTATTTTATATCATTAGTTATAAGTATTGTGTGTAAAACTTATTTGTAATGATGGGAGAAGCAGCAGCCACAGTTGGGGGTCAGTGGGTGCGCCATGCGGGAGGTGGGCCTAACTCACTAGCACTCCCCCCTCCCCCCTCCCCTCAGTGCTAGGGGAGCCTTTGTCTATCCCAGAGGAGAGAGAGAAATTACGTAATGGTTGTCAGTGGGCGGTCCTTAGTAGTTCACGTTGGGCTCACTAGAGGGCCGGGTATAAAAAGGGAAGTCTAGCCATTTTTTCGTCAGAACTCATTAGGCAGAGCGACTTCTCATTTCCCTTGCTAACTATATATATTCCTCTGACTGATGTGAACTTTCTCTAGTACCTTACATTCTTATCTCCTCTTTTCCCTGCCTGTTTAACTTCCATGGTCCCGTTGGTGCAGAGCTAGTCAGCCAACGTATTATCGCTTGAGTTCTCACTAGATACTTGCCTATTAGATAGCCTATTTTGGAAGTGTTAACTTAGAATAGGATTGATTTATGTTTGTTGCACTTGTATATGCATTTCCCTGTGTGTTATTATTATTATCCCTGTTTTCTGCTAGTCTAGGTAATGCTAGACTGGGGTAAGGCTTTTCTGTGTTACGAGTTGTTGTTTGATGCAGTGGTTAAGCGATAAACCTGCATACTCGTTTCGGTTCAGTGAAGCCTAGGTTGTCTTCGCGGCTGACTGTGTTGAGTTAATAATTTACAGTGCGTGAGGGCAAGAGCCTAACCACCCTGTATTTTATTAACAGTTTGTTTTTACTTTGTCAAGGAGCCGGGAGAAAACCAGATACAAGGGATCTGGATTTCTCAAAGTGCACTTGTTAGTGTTAACGTAATACTTTAAACAGTTGTGAGGACTTCGCTAGGCTACGAGCCGTTTTTGCTCAGTCACAGCTACCTTTTGCCCACAGTACCCCAGCTAGACTTTACTCGATTAGTAGATACAGAATAGTATTGAAGCTTTCCTTATGTATGATATTGTTTATGCACTATTGATTTCATGTGTTGCACGCTTGGCTACTTTAGTGATTAGTGGCCCACGAGCACAATCCGAGTAGGCTATTGCCATTGCATTTGCGGAGTACTTCTTTTTAATGTTTGCCATTTACTATTGCATATTCTTTTAATTATTCTTATGCCAATTTAAACCTTTAATAGTATTTAATTGCCAGTGTTTTGCTTATTGAATTACTGTTCAAAATCCGATACGTACTTCTTACGAGCATCCGAGAAGCATCTAACTTTTTTCAGAAGATTCCTTGCTCGATGCTTAAGGACTATTAATTAACGTAACGTAATAGTGCCGATCCGAAGTAGAGGGTGGAGGACTTCTTAAGTTCTTAGTCAAGGGTGGATTAATTCGGCTTCGGCCAACACTATTCTTTGGTGTTGTTGTTTCTTACTTCATTGTTTGATTGTTGACCAGACTAGATAATTCCTGTCTCTTTATTAGTCTGTTGTTGAACACTAGTACCGAGTTCTTGTATACCCCGTTATAGCAGATTGAACTCTGGAGGATATTGGTGTTTTTTGTTCGGCTGGCAGTACTCAGGGGTTGGGATCGTGTGTTTCCGTTGTGGCAGCGAGCCGTACTCGAGTCCTGATTGAGAGCCCTTGTGTACCCGAGTGCCAGTTCGTAACAAATAGCGACCTTGCTTAGGATTTTGTGAACAGTATACATTTTTGCAGAGTTGTACAACATTTGTTTATTTGTATTTTAGCGTGCATATTGAAGAATATTTTTTTTGTATGGCAATTAGTAAAGCATTTAAGAGACTCCAGTTAATTTAGTAATTAGTGCTTGCATAGGAAGTTTAACACTTTTGTCTCGAGAATTTTTTTGTGGACTTCAGTATGTCGTGCATTAGCACTGACGATGAGCGAGAGATGCCATTTGAAGGTGTGCCGTTAGTAACCAGTGAAGAGGATGCTAGAGTTTTTGTGAGTAAGCGGTACCACGTGACGGAGGAGAGGCTGACTGGGGTGGATGTTTGTGGCTTGCACCTGATAGCCAATGTTTTGGGCATTTCCAATGTAGTAGGGATGTCCAAGGGGGAGCTGATTTCCTGGGTGTTGCGTGGGCGACATGGGGTTTCGGAGGGGAGGGCGTTTGGGGGGGTTCCTCCCCAGATCCCCTCTCACTCGACTCCCACAGTGCCGTCCACTCAGTTACCGGAGGTTAGCACTCTCCCACAGAGGGATGAGAATTGGCAGATTGGAGTGCCCTAGGGTGGTGCACATGGTGGTTCCCCAGTTTTTGCCCCCCCTCCTTCAGTAGTGGCAGCTCCCTCTTCCTGCCTGTCTCCAGATATGGTATTTAGACTTGAGCTTGCTAAAGTTGAGGCTAGGAAGCAGGAGAATGAGACTAGGAGGCATGAGATTGAGGTTAGGAGGCAAGAGGATGAGACCAGGAGGCATGAGGCTGAGCTTAGGTACGACTCAGAGAAATATTGTGCTAAATTAGATTTAGATAAGACTCGTGCAGGGTCGACAGGGACTCGGATGGGCCGTGAGGACCAAGTAAGAGAACAGTCCTTGGCCCAATTAGTCAAATTGGTGCCGGTATTTAGTGAAACTGAAGTCACAGAATTTTGTAATCGTTTTGAGAAGAAGTGTAGGGAGCATAATTGGCCTGAAGAGAAGTGGGCAGCTCTAGTCTCCTCAAGACTTACGGGTAAGGGTCTGAAGGCTTATGATGCACTGCCTTTAGAGTCTTGCATTGACTACCCAGAATTGAAGAGAGCTGTCCTACGGGCATACGAGTTGCAACCGGAAACATATCGATTGAAGTTTCAGGGTGTTACAAAGACTAGGGAGGCGACCTTTTTTGAACATGCCCGGGACTTAAAAGATGCACTTAAAAACTGGACACGTTCTGAGAAAGCTGAGGCAGCCAAACAGTTGACTGAGCTGTTTCTGCTCGAGCAGTTTTATAAGTGTACTGGTGCAGAAATAACTAACTATTAAAGAAAAGAACCCAAAAACTCTACAGGAGGCAGCTGAGATGGCTGACCTCCGGCTATCACTAATTCGTGGGTGCGGGTCTGCCCAGCGTAGTGAGGCAGGTAACAAGGGGCATGATGCCCCACCCCCCCGAGTTAGTGATATACCTTATGCAAACAAGTACAAGAGCCATGATACCAAGACTGACCACAAGACTAGCACCGTCCCATTTAAGAAGGGGCCGGGCCCTTCCCAGTACCAAGGGAAGCCCAAAGGGGAGTTTGAGTGTTATCAATGTCATAAAAAGGGGCACTTTGCAAGAGTCTGTCCTAGCAAACCACCTACAGCAGCTGTGTCTTTGGCCTGCAACATTGGTGTGTGTCCGAAGTCATCTGAGTTTGCCCGGGGCAGTTCGTCAGAGGCTGAGGCACAGCCAATGCAGAAGCACCTGGGAGGCTCGAACCCTGCTCAGGATGTTTTTTGCGACCATAGAGGGCGGGGTTGCGTGATGTGGGCGGGGCGCAAGCATGGAGTAGAGGTCTTGCGTGATACAGGTGCTTCCCAGACTCTGATGAAAAACTTGACTGGCTACCCTATAAACGCGGCTCGGGTGGTAGTGGTGCAGGGTATTAATGCAACTCGGTCATACCCGCTGGTGCGGAATGAGTTGGAGGTGGATGGTGTGGCACGTGAATTGGATGTCGGGATTGTGGAGAAACTGCCAGTGGAGGGCGTCGACCTTCTTCTCGGCAACGACTTTGCAATGCCCGCTTCTGAGGTTCTACCCTTAGTCGTTGCCGAGAGGCCGGCCGACGTGAGTAGGGAAGAGCAAGAGTGGGTCGAGCGGTGCCAGACACAACCCATGGCGTGTGTTGTCACCCGAGCTCGGGCAGCTAAAGTGTCACAGCCTAGTCCTCCGTCTTCAGACCAGCGGAGGAACGATCAACAGGAGGAGGCTAAAGCTGGAGTTGGTTTTAAGAGTTTTGACTCGGCGGCTCTCCTGGGTGATTCAGTATTAGCACCATTACTTAATTCTGGAGTAGCCCCTGGGCCTGTCATCGAGAGTGACGAGGCTGGGCATGACGAGTCTCCACGACAGCAACGTTGTGTACATCGAGAGAGACGGAGGGAGCAGCCCAGTATCGGGGAAGGTCATGCATTGCTCCGGGAGCAGTTAGATCGCTTGGCACCCTCAGATATGCGTCGGTTGCAACTAGAGGACCCTGAGCTCCAAACGTGTGCTAATGGAGCTGTAGAGCTCGACAAGGACGGCGATGCACAGCCAGGAGATTTTTTTTATTTGGAAGGCATCCTCTATAGCCGTTTTCGGGACCCTGAACGTAGTTGGCAAGAGGGGTCCGGAGTGGTGGACCAGTTGGTGGTGCCACGGGAGTGCAGGGATAGCCTACTGAGGTTGGCGCATGGGATACGAGCAGTAGTATCGTCAGCGTATCACCCTGAGAGTCAAGGGGTGCTTGAGCGGTGGCATGCTACACTTAAAAGCATGCTCAGGTGTTATTGTGCTGACAACGGTATGGATTGGGATCTTGGATTGCCTTATGTACTGTTTGCTGCTCGGGAGGTACCTGGTGAGAGCCTGGGATTTAGTCCAAACGAGCTGATTTTTGGACACCGTGTCAGGGGCCCCCTTAACATGCTGAAAGAAATTTGGGAGGGGACTGTGCAGCCTTGTCCATTATTAAAGTATGTGCTTGAAAGCCGTGAGCGCATGCTTAAGAGTCTGGAGATGGCAGGTAGAAATTTGACAGAATCACAAGCTTTGATGAAGGACAGGTATGATCGCAAAGTGAGGCTCCGGAAGTTCACTGTAGGACAAGAGGTATTAATTTTGTTGCCTTTGGTTGGTAACCCCCTCTCTGCGAAGTACACTGGACCTTATACAATTGTAGAACAAATTTCAGACTTAGATTACCTTGTTGCCACTCCAGACAGGAGGAAAAAGAACCAGTTATGTCACGTGAACCTTATTAAAGAGTATGTGAGGCGCCCCTCTGAGCCTCTCACTGTCCCTGTGTTGGCCTGTTGCAGCCATGGTGGAGAAGGAGAGGGGGACAGTCAAGCTTCAGAGGAGGATAGCTGGGATCAACATGTTTCAGCGGATCAGTGGGCGGGGAACTCGAGCCTAAGGGCTGACGAGGCTATAGCTCATTTGCCTGAGCCGCAGTTTGATGCTATCCGTCAGTTGTTCGGTTCATACCCCACTTTATTTGCTGAACACCCAGGCCTCACTACTCAGGCTATGCATGATGTTGACGTGTGGGACCATCTACCCTTTAAGTCAATCCCGTACCGTGTGCCCCCCATAAAACTACCAGCTCTGAGGGATGAGTTGGAGTATATGCTCGGTAGAGGGTTGATAGAGAAAGGCACAGTTAAGTGGACTTCCCCCGTAACACTGCAGCCTAAGCCAGATGGCAAGGTACGCTTTTGTATTGATTTCCGTAGGATAAACGGTTTGACTCCAACTAACCCATATCCTCTTCCTCGGGTTGATGATAGTGTGGACAAAATTGGTAATGCTCGTTTTTTGTCTAAAGTAGATTTAGTAAAAGGTTACTGGCAAGTACCTTTGTCCGAGCGTGCTAAAGAGGTATGTGGTTTTGTTGTGGACGGGAGTACCTACCGGTGCAATGTTATGCCTTACAGACTTAAGAATGCACCAGCAACGTTTCAGAACCTGATGAATGAAATTGTAAAGGACATTCCAAATTGCACCGTATATTTGGACGATGTAATCATTTATGATGACGACTTTGAGAGCCATTGTGAGCACCTTGAGACCTTGTTCCGGAAACTTAGTGAAGCAGGTCTGGTAGTAAATTTGGCAAAGTGTGACTTCGTAAAAGCCACTGTGCAGTACCTTGGGTTTGTAGTGGGAAGGGGACAGGTGTGCCCTCCTCAGAACAAGGTACAGGCTATCAATAAATTTCCGCACGCAACAACCAAGAAGCAGATTATGAGATTCTTGGGTATGATAGGCTACTACAGACGCTTCATAAAAGGTTACTCAACGGTGTTGGCACCTCTCACAGATTTGTTATCTAAAGACAAAAAGTTTTTTGTGGGCACCTGAGTGTCAAAAGGCTTTCACTTTGGTGAAACATTTGCTATGTACTCACCCGATACTCAGGGCCCGAGACTTTAACAGGTCTTTTCAGCTGGAAACAGATGCTAGTGGTGTAGGGGCTGGTGCCGTCTTGCTACAGACAGACAATGAAGGTGTGGAACACCCAGTAAGTTTCTTTTCTAAGAAGTTCAATGCTGCACAAAATAACTATTCTTTCATTAGAAAAGGAATTACTGGCGATTGTGCTGTCGCTCAGGCACTTCGAGGTGTATGTTCCAGCCTATGGCCCAGTCGTGGTTATCTACACTGATCATCACCCTTTGAGATTCCTGAATCAATTTCACAATGGCAATATGAGACTGACCAGGTGGTCTTTGATGTTGCAGGAGTATAACCTGGACATCCGTCATATTGCTGGATGTGACAATGTGATCGCGGATTGTTTATCAAGGGTGGATGATCAGTCGTAGGCTATCACAGGTGTGTGGGTTTGAGTGGAGGAAAATAGGCTGCCCTTATAGTGCAGCCGGGAAAAACATATTAAAATATAAAAATCATATAAAAACTCTTTCTTTTGATATAGATAATCGTATAAGTTTGTCATAGCCTATAGAGTTGGAGTTGTCCACGAACTATCAAACGGTTGAGCTGCTGTAAGCTCGCTCTGGGAGCATGATATTGTGTCTTATTGCTATTGTTGGGAGGAGTTATAAAATGTGATTTTTTTTTGTTTTTAATCATAAGATGTGTTTTGGTGATAAACTCAGCTTTGTTTTAGTGCCATGCGGTCGTTGGGTGTGAGGGGCTTGATGGGGTTCTGTGTTTGTCAGATTTTAGCTCAGGGTTGAGCAAGTAAAATCTTGGGGGAGGTGTGACGCATGTCCAGTGTGAGCATGCTGTACAGAACGCCTAGACATGCCCCACTCTCGCTAGGATCGTCAGGGCAGGAACTTTGGCTGTAGTCTATGTAGAGTTTCCTAACTTAGTTCATGTGAGCCGTTGTACTATAAGTATTATGAATATGTATTTTGTTTTCATCTGAGTCAACGAGTTCTATTTTATATCATTAGTTATAAGTATTGTGTGTAAAACTTATTTGTAATGATGGGAGAAGCAGCAGCCACAGTTGGGGGTCAGTGGGTGCGCCATGCGGGAGGTGGGCCTAACTCACTAGCACTCCCCCCTCCCCTCAGTGCTAGGGGAGCCTTTGTCTATCCCAGAGGAGAGAGAGAAATTACGTAATGGTTGTCAGTGGGCGGTCCTTAGTAGTTCACGTTGGGCTCACTAGAGGGCCGGGTATAAAAAGGGAAGTCTAGCCATTTTTTCGTCAGAACTCATTAGGCAGAGCGACTTCTCATTTCCCTTGCTAACTATATATATTCTTCTGACTGATGTGAACTTTCTCTACTACCTTACATTCTTATCTCCTCTTTTCCCTGCCTGTTTAACTTCCATGGTCCCGTTGGTGCAGAGCTAGTCAGCCAACGTATTATCGCTCGAGTTCTCACTAGATACTTGCCTATTAAATAGCCTATTTTGGAAGGGTTAACTTAGAATAGGATTGATTTAAGTTTGTTGCACTTGTATATGCATATCCCTGTGTGTTATTATTATTATCCCTGTTTTCTGCTAGTCTAGGTAATGCTAGACTGGGGTAAGGCTTTTCTGTGTTACGAGTTGTTGTTTGATGCAGTGGTTAAGCGATAAACCTGCATACTCGTTTCGGTTCAGTGAAGCCTAGGTTGTCTTCGCGGCTGACTGTGTTGAGTTAATAATTTACAGTGCGTGAGGGGAAGAGCCTAACCACCCTGTATTTTATTAACAGTTTGTTTTTACTTTGTCAAGGAGCCGGGAGAAAACCAGATACAAGGGATCTGGATTTCTCAAAGTGCACTTGTTAGTGTTAACGTAATACTTTAAACAGTTGTGAGGACTTCGCTAGGCTACGAGCCATTTTTGCTCAGTCACTGCTACCTTTTGCCCACAGTACCCCAGCTAGACTTTACTCGATTAGTAGATACAGAATAGTATTGAAGCTTTCCTTATGTATGATATTGTTTATGCACTATTGATTTCATGTGTTGCACGCTTGGCTACTTTAGTGATTAGTGGCCCACGAGCACAATCCGAGTAGGCTATTGCCGTTGCATTTGCGGAGTACTTCTTTTTAATGTTTGCCATTTACTATTGCATATTCTTTTAATTATTCTTATGCCAATTTAAACCTTTAATAGTATTTAATTGCCAGTGTTTTGCTTATTGAATTACTGTTCAAAATCAGATACGTACTTCTTACGAGCATCCGAGAAGCATCTAACTTTTTTCAGAAGATTCCTTGCTCGATGCTTAAGGACTATTAATTAACGTAACGTAATAGTGCTGATCCGAAGTAGAGGGTGGAGGACTTCTTAAGTTCTTAGTCAAGGGTGGATTAATTCGGCTTCGGCCAACACTATTCTTTGGTGTTGTTCTTTCTTACTTCATTGTTTGATTGTTGACCAGACTAGATAATTCCTGTCTCTTTATTAGTCTGTTGTTGAACACTAGTACCGAGTTCTTGTATACCCCGTTATAGCAGATTGAACTCTGGAGGGTATTGGTGTTTTTTGTTCGGCTGGCAGTACTCAGGGGTTGGGATCGTGTGTTTCCGTTGTGGCAGCGAGCCGTACTCGAGTCCTGATTGAGAGCCCTTGTGTACCCGAGTGCCAGTTCGTAACAAGTTGTAGTGATGATAATAGTTGTGATGAAGATCATAGTAATGGTGATGATGGCAGTAGTAGTGATGATGGTGACAGTAGGATACATGATGGTAATATTTGTGACAGTAATAATGATGCTGGTTATAGTAGTAGTGATGATGTTTACTGTAGTAATGATGATTGTAAGATGGTAGTGATGATAGTAGTAATGATTGTTGATAGGTGTAGTATCAATGATATTAGTCGTGATTAAGATGGTAGTGACAATGGTGACAGTAGTAGTGATGATGGTGAGAGTAGTAGTGATGATTGTAATTGTAGTAGTGATGATGATCATAGTAATGGTGATGATGACAGTAGTCGTGATGATTGTGGCAGTTGTAGTGCTGATGGCAATAGTAGTGATGATGGTGATTGTGATTGATGATGGTAATAGTAGTGATGATGGTAACCCATCGCAGAGTTGGGTATGCCGTTTTGATTTTGGCAAAACAGCACGTCTACTTTATTTATATTATTATATGAAATGCCGAAGTCTCCAACCAGGTGCAGAAACACCAGCAAGATGAATCCACACAAAACACCCGGAGGCACTGGAGAGAGACTACGGCAACTTAGGAAAAAAAGAAGCATATACTGTACATATATTAAACACAGCTAACATATTATGCAGATAGATATCTATCTATCTATTGCCTGATGCCGTGATCCCCGAAGGGGTGGCCACGAACGAACCGCCCCCATGCACCTGTCCCCGGTCAGTCGACGCCCCTCCCCCCAACCAGCACCGCCTTCGTTCATATACTTCCTCACTCCATCCTTCCACCTCGCTCTCATACACCCTCTTAGTCATTCTCTCGCTTTCCATACGTTCCATATGGCCGAACCATCTCAAGTTGTTCTTTTCACAGTTTCCAGCACATCTACCTCCACACCACACCTCCTTCTTACTTCCTCATCAGTCTGTCTATCCCTCCATGTAACTCCGCACGCACTTAGGTAATTCATTTCAACTGCTCTCACTCTTGGTCTGAGTCTCTCAACCAACGTCCATGCTTCGCTTCCGTAAGTCAGTGTCGGAATTACCACACTGTCATGCAAGGACTTCTTTACTTCCATACTGACCACCCTATTTCTTGTTACTGCTTTCAGCGTTCTTACAACCCTCTTCCCCTGTCACCCTCTCCCGCACTTCTTCATAAATATAAATACAATGAAATATATATACAATAAAATATATAATACAATAAAATACAATAAAATAAGTTTAAAAATTAGAATTAATGCTGCAAAAAAGCATTAACTCTAGATTTAAAAATGGATATGAGCTGAATTGACTAGCTCATTTGGCAACTTATTTCACAAGTCAACCATGGCCGGCACAAAACACCGTGAACACTGTGTAGTAGAAAAATTAACACAGCTCATGGCAAGATCATTAAGATTGCTTGTGAATCTAGTTGCACGAGCCCGGACATAAGGCCCAAGCAGAACTCCATGTAAGGGATGCTGACTCCGACTGCAGGATTGCCAGATTTTCCAAGACAGGAAAAAGCCAAGTTTTGGGCAAAGATGGCTAGAAAAAACCAACCGCGTTTCACAAAAAAACAAAAATAATGGGGCAAAAAAAGCCAACTTTTAAAGTGTGTTTGATACATAAACCTTCTTTTTATTTACACTGTGGAGCAATGACAGCACATAGCAGTAGCTATCTCTAGTTCTGCACGTTTAACATTATCTGGTGCACTTGGTGTGTAATTTAGAGGTCGGGTCATTGATACTGCCTTTTGTTTTTTTCTGGTGTTTTTCTGTTTTTTCATGAGCTTGGAGAGAGCATAACTTTGTCATTAACCCGTACAGCCCCAGCGACGCGCCTGACGCGTCGGCGATGTATGTAACACACAGCCCCAGAGACGCGCCTGGCGCGTCACCCTTATTGCGCCGACCGTAACCTCAGGTGTAGCCACTCAAGAGGGCTCAGATTTGTATGGGAACTGTGTACGTATCCCACGCAACCGTGCCGATGGTTGAAAACTCTCAAAGTCCATGTGCGTGCGCGTGAGCGCGCAATAACCTGGTTTTTGGGGGTAATTGCCTTAAATTTTTTACTCTTGTAAAATACGTTTTCGGGGGCTCTGTAGGACCATTCTTTAAGCTTTTTGAGCGGTTTTTCGTGGTTTTTCCTTCATTCCTAACCCATTCGCTATTGTTTCTGGAATAATACAATTTTTTGAAAACCGGCCGGGTTCTGGTGAACAAACATTACAAAACTAGCCGGGGCTGGACGGGTTAAATTACAGCGGCAAAGTTTGCAGTAAGCTTCACCTGATCCATCTGTAGCTTTCTTCACCCACAGAAAGTTTTTTTCACATTCATTTTTATATTTTCTTGAGGAATCGTATGAACATTTCCACTTCTTAGGCATGTTTATATTTGTAGGCTCCTTGCTTATTCTACCATATATGACAGCCAAGTATACACGATTTGAGCTCCAGTTTCCACTCCTACAGAAAGAAAGATCACATTATGTTAGGTAGTTTAGCAAAATATGTTTCTATTATGCACATCATTATAGCTGATTTTTAAAACAAACGAAACTACAATTTCACCATTATCAAATTTACTCAGCTATTATGACCGTTTTGTAACATTTTTTAGGCCCTATTTGTGTTCATAATTATGGTGCAAACTGCAAAGACATAGTTTTAGCACATAATTATATCAATTGTCGAGAAATTAGTTGATAAATGTTTGAATTCACGATTGATAGGCCTACAGTAAACATCATTTCATGTAGGCCTAGGGCATACTGTATGCTAAACTATTCATTACCCTGACCTTGTTCACTTTTACCATAGTACAGTATCTCACGATTGCTTAACCAATGGATACACTATTTTGTGATAGCGATAAACAAAAGGGATACATGTAAAATGTAGTATTATTACCTGCAATGTGTTGTTGTTGTTGTTGTTATTAAAGGGCCTTCGGGTGGATGCCACCTGCTTGGCCCTAGAAGACTAACCGTCAGTGGGATCCTATACTATGTCTGCAACATGTGTCGCCAAGAGGAAGACACATAAGGCACGGGAGAGCAGAAAACACACATCCGCATCCTGGACACCGCAGCCCAACAATAGCCCTAAGCTGAACCCCTGAGACGACAAACAGCAAACCGAGTCCCTAAGTTTGACCCTGTGACTATAAAACTGCGGACACTCCTCCACCAGATGCTCAGGGGTTTCTGGCTGTCCACACCAGCGACAGTCCGGGCACCGTGTCATGCGGAGTCGGAACAGGTGTGTTGACAGCGCAGTGTGTCCAATACGCAGCCTGGCCAGCGAGACATCGAGTTTCCGCAGGGGGTGTCGACTCCAAGGCTGGGGGCACAAATCCCATCTGTATCTCCCTATGGTTGGCTGTAGCAACAGCACCCGTAGCTCCCTGTCCCAAAGACCGCGACTAGCCCGCCCGACAATCCGGGCATGTGTCCTCGTATCCACGTCAACTGACTCAACCTCAACCGAAGTGTGCGCCAGCTTCACCGCAGCATCAGCCACCGTGTTGCCACGAATGCCCGAGTGTGCAGGAACCCACTGGAGGACCACTTCCCACGGTTGACCTAAAAAGTGCACCAGCAACTCCTGGATGGCGAATACAAGATGAGGATTTGTAGCCGGGCGGGCCGCAAGGAGCAGATGGAGGGAGGCTTGGGAATCCGAGTACAAGACCACCCGTTGAGGCCGAAGATGACACCGCACAAACTCCAGGGCTCTAAGAATGGCAAACAGTTCCTCCGCTATGATGGGATGGTGCCCTGACAATCTCCAGGTCTGGCAGAGGGAGAGGTCCTCATAGTAGACAGCCGCTGTCGAGGAGGCCGGAGGAACGCAGGAACCATCCGTGAAGACACCGAAGTGCCCCTGATAACACGTCCCCACCAGCTCAGCAAAATAGACCCGGGCAAGTCCAGCACCCGTCGACAACCGGTAACCGTCATGGAAGGTAGCCCGGATGCGAGGAGAGAGATCAACCCACGGCGGTACCGGAGACACAGAGGGGGTTGGGGAGGGAGAGGGAGGGACCACAGCTATCCGCCGATAGTGGAGGAGGCTCCTCACCAGGAAAGGCTGACGCCGTTTCACAGGCCACGATGGTGCATTCCTGGAGACCCCTGACGAAGCATGCAGGCCCGACAACGGGTGATTCCCAGGAAGCGTAGCAACTCGTCCAACCCACCTACAATCCGTCAACACCCCGAGACCAGGACAGAGGCAACGTCCCTGATTCCGCTAGGAGGGACGCGGTAGGGGAGGAACAAAAAAAACCCAACGCCACCCTGAGGGCCGTGTTATGAACAGGGTCCAAGCGGCTAAGAACTGACGACGAAGCCGAGCCATACACTGCACTACCATATGCTACCTTACTCTTGATGAAAGATTCACAAAAACACAGCAAATCATCCCGAGATGTCCCCCACTTGGACCCGGCTATACACTTCATTATACTCAGCCGCTTCATGCAAGACGATCGCAGGTAGTTCACATGATTCCTCCAAGTCAATACCGGCCACCTGCAATGTGTACAGTGGGCAGTATGGGACTAGCAGTCAGCTGATTGTGTTTTCAAATTTCAAACAGGTAGTCGAAAGAAAACGTAATTTCTACATTTTCCTTTGTAAAATTTCTGGGATACTAATACATTTTATAGCTTACTGAGATAAACAGTTGACTGTATTTAATTAATAAGAAATATATTATTTTAAAATATCTTACAATGCCTCATATTTGGAAAAAAGCCAAAAAAAAAAGCCAACTTTGAAGAAAAAGCCAACCCCCATTTTTTTTAAGCCAACCACTTTTTAAAAAGCCAAATTTGAGGAAGTTGGCTTTAAAAAAGCCAATCTGGCAACCCATTGCTGAGGGTTGTTAAAAACTTTAAATAAAAGACTAAGGGCACCAAATTTACGTCGATGACACAGATCAAGAGACAAATGAGGTAGAATAAAACTGATAGAATATAGTGACCTGTCAAGCAACTTGAGGTGACAGTCAGCTGCTGACAACCAGACAGGTGAGCAGTACTCGAAATGTGGCAAAATAAAAGCATAACAAGACTTGATTACTGTGGCGTCAAAAGCAAATGTTTTATACAGCTTGCGAAGCAGACCATTTTTGGGGAGAAATGGAAGAGGAGAAAGAACGAATATGCTTTTCAAAAGTAAATTTGGGATCCAGAGTAACTCCTAACAAACGCAGAGTATCCACATTCTAAATTTGCTCACCAGAAACTAGTATATAAGGATGGGGAGGATCCAAGGTACGAGATCTGCTGAAGATAATGGAGTGTGTTTTACTAGCATTAAGTTTCATGCCCCAAAGTTCACACCATGATGTAATTTTGGCTAAATCCCTATTCAGAGCAGTAGCAATTACGTGTCGATCTATTGGTGATGGAATTGACGCATATAAAGTTGTATCATCGGCATAGGAGATTAGTTTATTTTCAAGCTCGGAACACAGGTCAGCAGTAAAAATAATAAAAAGCAAAGGCCCAAGGACACTGCCTTGTGGAACGCCAGAAACAACAAGAACAGAAGGGGAATGACACCCATCAATGACCACAGACTGAGATCTTTTCGTCAAAAAATCTTTGAAGATCCTTAAAAAATTGCCACCAATACCGATGAGCTGTAACTTATACAGAAATGCTTTATGGTTGACTAAGTCAAAAGAAGAACTAAAGTCAATAGCCACGACATGAGACTCATGTCCCTGGTCCAATGAAGATTGCAAGTCATGGGTGAGAGTAAGAAGCGCATCACATGTACCCAGTCCCTTACGAAAACCAAACTGTGAGTTTGGTATCAAATTATGACTATTACAATAAGAGTTAAGGCATCTGGAGGAAAGGCATCTGGACAAAAGCCTCTCATAGAGCTTGGATAGGATAGGCGTAATGGAGATAGGGCGATATTCATTAGGAGATGATGAGGCAGTATTTCCTTTTGGAATAGGAGTGATACTAGCCTTATGCCAGCAAAGAGGAAAACTACCTGATTTCAAAAGCAACCTAAAGACCACGGCCAATTTAGGTGCCAAAATCACTGCAACCCTTTTAAAAAAGAGAGGGAAAAACCCATCTGGGTCTGTGCCACCATAGGTATCAATATCCAGCAAGTACCTTTTCAGTTCAGCTGATTTGAATGCCATTGAATTGAGGTTGGGTCTAGGGAAACATGTCAATGGCAAAGATAATTTCTGATTACTCTGCTTATTAATAATAATATTAGATAGAATATTGGCCTTCGATAATGGATCAAAAGAGATGGAGCCACCAGAATCACAAAGAGGAGGCATGGAGGAATCTATTCCAAATAAAGAGGATTTCAAAGCGGACCACCATTTATGAGGCTGTGTAGCTCCTGCCAGAACATCCTGAAGATAGGAGTTATAATTCCTCTCAGCACCATCATAAACTCTCTGCGCAGCTGCCCTATTAAAAAACATAATTTTCCCAATGCAAGGGGGTTTGATTATGCCTCCATAGACGACGTGCAGCCTGTTTGTCATCAAATGCACGCTTGCAGTCATCATTAAACCATGCTTTATCCCTGATACGAGACTTATTTGTTTTTGATGGAACTCTTTTGCGAAGGATACCAAGAAGGGAATTGTTGAGAGCTGAAACCGGGTCATGATATCTTAGTATGTGATTCCACTCAATATTACAAACATCTTTACAAATGTCCCAGTTAACCCGGGATTTAAGGTAGACTTTACGTGAGAGTAATATCAGGAACAGAAAAATCAAGATTTATTTTACACATGATGGCATTGTGGTTGGAAGTGCCAATAGGTACAAGAACGGAGGTTTCTACAACGCCAGGAATATCTGTTAGTACTAGATCAAGACAATTTCCAGACATATGAGTAGGTCCTTGGATTAGCTGTTTACAACCACATAACTTTGCAAAATCCAAGGCAGCATGACCATTTCTATTAGTTGGAGAGACCGAGTTCAACCACTCTTGATGATGCGCATTGACATCACCAACAAAAATAAAGGATGATTTGACATCTACAGACTGTACTGAAGCCATGGCTGTTAAGAGGCAGTCATATATGTCATTGTTAACATCTGGATTTCTGTACAGGCTAAACATTTAATGATTATGATACTTGCTGGAAACTTTAACTAACTGCATCTCATGGCATTTACAAATATGCTTAGTTAAGTGCTGAGCATTATATCCAGATCTAATATACAACCTCATTCCACGAGCACGAGGAATAGAATCAGGCCGAATAAGAACTGGTTTACTGAAGTTAGGTATAAGAAGTTCAGAATAATCTCTATAACCAGAGACAAGGGTTTCAGAACAAAAGACAATATCATAATCAACAGATGCCAATGTAAGATCCTTGATGTTCTTATAGAAACCACGAATATTGGAATAAAATACACAACAACTTGTAACAGGTTGTCTGTGAGGACCGGGATTAACTTCTATATCACCGGACAAAAGTAGGAACAAAAACAGAAAAAGTTGAAAGCAATCCATACACAAATACATAAAGATGGATATAAACAGGTCGACCCAGACGGAGCCATCACATCTGGGTAAGGTATAAAACAAGCCCCAAAGACACCATATCCAGGGGGAAGCAGTAGCGGTGGATTTTATTTGTTTAGAAAAGACGAGAAACAGAAATAAAATGCCAAATCTCCTGAAAATCCACCAGACTCAAAAGTCTTCCTCATTGGCCTGCTAACCACCGTGGGAAAAAAACCCCAGGAGATTGCAGGAAAGGGAAGGAAAGTTTCTGTATAGCACCAAACAGCAGGGATAGATGAAAACGGACAATGGAAGACCTTGGTGCAGTCTATGGCAGCATCCTAAACATCCATCATGGTAAAATACCATAGGTTTGCTAGATGGCCGTTGACTAATATATAGTTCATCCGCCCTTTGACAGGTATTTCTTTTAGTCCTGCAGGGTGTCTAGCCACCCACTCTCCAAGTGAGGACCCGGAGGGGGAGCCGGTTTAGTCGCCGACAATCCGACCATGAAACAGGTAGTATCAGATTACATGTTACGGATAGCAGGAATACCTGACCTGACACCAAAGACATTGTGCAATGTCTTCTTCCTGAGCTGCTTGCTAGGTGGACCGCTCACCAACAACCACCTTTTTGTTACTGCCGTAAATCAGAAAATGGGGAAATTGGTAAAATATTCAGGATTTAATTTCATATTTTATGTACAAAACTAAAATCAATGCCTAAACGAAAATGGATGTGCAAGAATTGTAGAGTGCTATATAAGTAAAAACAGACTCAGGCACATACCCCATAGCTGGGGCACATACCCCAAGCCACATCAAAGTTACATTAATGCATTTATTATACATATAATTATATGATGAGGTACTATCCCTAGCACACTAATACATTCTATATTTGAACACATAATAATAACATCGAATATGGCAATACACTAGGTGTTTTCCCATAAGCCTATTCAAGGCAGTGTTTCTAGAAATTTAATTGTCATAATATTTCAATAAAATACGAATCATCTTTCATTTAAGGCAGTTGTAAATGTTTTACTCTAAATTTATTAATTGAATCTAACTAGGCCTACTCACATTTTGTATAATATTATGATTTGTTCATAATTTCATGACAATATGCAACAATGTATGGGATTTTCTATATTTAACACTTTTGCTGTGGGCATATTTCCGACATATTAGGGCTCATTCAATCACTCCTGAATGATTATCCTAAAACTAGAAGAAATTAGCTTCAAAATGACACCAGAACGAGCTTTGTAGCGCGTGGGAATAACCCGCAGCACTACCAAAGACATCGGCAAATATTCGCTAATTATGAGCAATGGCGCGCTATATTTGTCTTTGGCGTGCTGCCAAAGACAAAACAGAGGTCAAAGCACAGGTCTACGACAGATATGTTGGGGACCTTTCAGTGCGCCGGCCACCGTGCTGGAGAGCGGAGGGGACCCTCTCACGATCCTGCCCACTAACACTCGATTCTACAGACTTTAAAAGGCTTTAGAAGCCTGTAAAATGCTGTTCATTGCCATGGCGTTCCAGAACGTCTCCCGCAGCCAATGGGTTAACCAATTTCACATTCTAATGCCTAGTATTATAATAATAACAGGTAATACATCTATTCACTTTAGATGATGCCACTTTTATATTAGTCTAGCTAACATTAGATTATTCATGTAATCTTATGAAGGATCTATTGTAATCCAAAGGCTAACTATTCACTTTAGATGATGCCACTTTTATAATAGTCTAGGTAACACTAAATAATTCATGTAATCTTATGAAGGATCTATTGTAATCCAAAGGTTAACAAAAGTCTTACAATTTCTAGATGGACATTCTAAATTTAAAACCAATATATTGGAGTTGACGAAAATATATTAAAATGTCATCTCATTAGGGTAAACATATGGGGTAATTAAGGTAGTTTTGTAATCTTCTAAGTACCAGATGAGCTTTCTAATATATATATTGTGACATCTGGAGATAACCAAGATGTGATGTCTGACCAGACACCAACCTGTTGAACGTGACTGTACGAAACCTCGTGGCAAGAAACATTCTCTTTCTTTCCACCTTCAACCCTACCTACGTGCCGAGAGAGAGAGCGACCCGGCTGAGTTAATTCCTGATATTCCTGCGTGCCTACGTGACTGGAGAGGGAGCAGGGAGAAGAGGGATAGGGGGAGAGAGCATGGAGCGCGGAGGCTGTGGTGGCGTGATGCCAGCCCCATTCCCCCCACCTACTTCACACCTCTTATTGGACCACCACACCTTTTCTCCTCTGTAAATGGCTCGCACAACCTGCCTGGAGTCAGATTGGTTCTGGCACCTGTTTCCTGACTTCTGATTGGATTAGCGTGGACAGGGAAGGATATAAATAGCCTGATATTTCTCGAAGACGAAGGACTCTTCACACACATGCAGTTTGGTTTTAGAAAATATAGATCGACACAGGAAGCACTAAACATTATTACAAACTATATTCACATAAATAAACAGAACAGACGGAAAAACAAGACAGCTTTAATTACCAAGGACATAAAACGAGCTTTTGACACTGTGTGGCACGAAGGCTTGAAGTACAAAATCTGCGAAAATTTCAACTTCCCATTAATAACTCAGAAACTTCTTTGCAGTTTTTTGGATAATAGAACAGCCAAAATTAAATTTTCTAATCTTTATTCAGATTCATTTGCACTCAATGCAGGCGTACCTCAAGGCTCAGTGCTCGCTCCTACCCTCTACATCTTATATACAAATGACTTTCCCAACCCCATTTACAATGGCTCTCTCACAGTAATGTATGCAGACGACGTGACTCACCCTCGTTTCTGAAACCCGGCGCCCTTGTAGCCCAGTTAGAAGAGTGCTACTTACGGAAGATGTAGTAGCAGTTCAGTACTCTACTTTCACCTTCCTGCTGACTAATCAGACAATGCACCGTGACTTGCGACTTACAGTTATACCCCAACATGTAGCTCGTATAAATCGTAAATTACGGAAGATCTAATTGGCCCTGCCTGAAGACCCTACCCAGGTAGCCAAAAACGCTCACTCACGGCATACGAAGAGAGGACTGTTATATTTGCTGACCTAGTCTCCTATGAGCTCTTTAGAACAGCCCACGCTTCTGAAGTACAAACGCTAAGAAAAAGACTCACTGTCCTGGAGACTGCAGCAAAAGCCCTATAGAGTCTAGAATTCTAGATGCAAGACTCACAAGTAAGACGAATGTGATGAATTCTTTGTGTATGGTGATATAAGAGATGGATCGTCATTGGCTTACAGCCTGTTGCCCATCTCCGTACAGCCTCAGACATGAGAAGGAACAGTTTGCCCTGATTCCGCCTTTTAAGTTAGATGTAAGACTCACAAGTAAGACGAATGTGATGAATTCTTTGAGTACGGTGATATAAGAGATGGATCGTCATTGGCCTACTGCCTGTTGCCCATCTCCGTACAGCCTCAGACATGAGAAGGAACAGTTTGCCCTGATTCCGCCTTTTGAGTTAGACAGCTGTATAATCTATTTCTCATTAATAGATACAGTTATACCACTCACCATTTTAGTCCACATTCCGTTCCAGTGCTCACATTTTACAATCACTGAAGAATTTTGCCGTTCCCGTTTCTTTTACGCGGATAATTACTGACCTTTACAGATACAGCAGACATGTTGCTCGTCCCCGACAAACTTCAACTTGTGACTGTGACAAACAAAGACGCCTTTATTCATGTAGACCCTCGTATCTTGCCCTGTCTGTGCGTCCTGAGTATGTGTTTTTCCTCTGTCCCCGGACATAAATGCATGCGACCTTACCTTGACTCAAACATCTGTGACTGACTGGCTCATAGTCAAGATTTAGAATAATAGTTAATAATCATCTGTTCACTGCGAAGTACGGATTTCTCTAATATTCACGCTTCCTTATCTTCAACATATTGCCTTGATAACTAACCTCTCCTCAGAGTTCATTCCTATTAACATATTCTTTCACAGGTAATTCTTTGGACCTCATCATCTCTTACGAGCACTCTCAAACCTCATGAATTTCATAAATTCTTCGTAGTACAACTAACCTAATTAGTTTTCTTAGTTAATCAGGAAATAATTTTTCCTACTGCACTAACCCCCTTCCATGACTCTCGTCAACAACCTTATCCTAGTAAGTCACTCCCTTCGTCTTCCGTTCAGGGTTGATCGCCTGTTGCTTAGGTGGGAGGACAAATTAGCACCTGTTGAAAAAAACAAAAACAATGCTAACGTGTAACTTTTGGTCCTCACCTTTATCACACTTTCATTGGCATTGCCATACACTGGTGTTACGACCGGCACTACGAAATAAACAAGGGCACTTAATATTGGACTAGAAGATAGGCTATATCTGCAACAACGGTACGCTAATTCCAAACCCTCGAACTATTAAGCCGGTGAACAAAACACTTAAACCCTCCAGAGTTAATCTACTGGATAACGGGGTATCAATTAACTGGGTTTAGTGCACTTCTACAAAGGCTTTCCGGTGACGGCAAAGCCTACTCACAACAGGAGTACTTACGTTAATAAAATGCTCTCAAGTAATAACAATGCTTAAATAAACTATAACAAGATTTAATAAAGGAGTATATGCTTACGTTAACTTTAGTGCGAGTCTGAACTCAACACTAAACTCTTCAATGCTCTATGAAAACACTGGAAGTCTAGTCCTACAGCAAACAGATATGGAATCTTCTGAAAACGTCTGATGCTCTAAGATGCTCGTCGAATATAGAACAGAAATAATGCAGGGGCAGGACACCAAAGCGTGTATCTTAAATACACCAACAAGTAGGATACATATACATAAAACAAGGGAGTGCAACAACTCGGTGACAGCATTAATAATAGCCACTCAAAAACAGTACTTCCTTAGCCAAAGTAACAGCCAAACTGGGTTGTGCACCATGCATCAACCTAGGCTAAAATAATACGTGAATAATTCCTAAAGCATACGCAGTTAAAGTTAATAAACACAATGCTGTCTTTCTTACTAATAAAATCTAGCAGCGGCATAAAAGGTACAAGGAGCCTAGGCAGAGCGCAAGCATGCTCGTAGCCTACTGTCTACCCTGAACAGATTTCCCCTTTTGTTACGTTAAGTGACTAGGAGGGTCTCTTGGTAAGTCCAGATCTCAAGTATCTGGTCTTGCCCTGGCGCTCCACAAAGGTCAACAAAATGAGGCAGCAAGCATACAAGCAAGAGTAGGCAAAAGCCCTTCGCTTGTATACTGCTACGCTCGCAAAGGAAAAATATGCACAAGGGTTACAGACTACCTAGCTCCGTCGAAGTCGTACAGGCTCTGACTTGCCATATACTTAACTCAGACAACGACCAAAGATACCCTCCACTGTCTAGCATTAAATAGTAACAAAGAACAACCCAATAATTAGAAGCACCCAATAATATGACTCCATGTGACTATGACTCTAATAATCCCTAAAGCTAGTGCAAACCATATATGTGAGAACTGGTGCTGGTAATACGACTGGCCGACTATGGAAGTCGTATGCAGAACCAGAAGGGATAGGTAATTGAATAAAGACAAGAAGCATGGGAAAGAAGAAATTCAGAGAGAGAAACAGTAGTAAAGAGGGTTAGATTGGGGACAGAATGCAAGGGACGTCTAGGACCAAGCACAACATACCAAGGTCTAAGGAGAGACGCGGGAAGGAAGCCCGCACCACCGAGCTAAGACAGCGGCCTCCAATCACAGACAACTACGTCATGAAGAGCAGGTGTCATATGACACGCCAGGCCCGCCGGCCAATCACGAGCGGGTGGCACTGCCCAAGCGAGGAATGCACACGTACACACTACCACCTTGCTGCTTCCCTTATCTCTCTCTCTCCTTGCAACTTCACACTACATATCTTATAACTCTATCAATGATATAAAATACTTCCAAGTGTCACAGACAAGAATGAAGACAAACACTGATCTGTCTGTGACAACATGAATACTAAGAAAGAAAGAACATCGTTCTACGATTATTATAGCCCATTTCACTGCCCTGGCGAGCGCTAGCGAGTACGAGT
Source organism: Paralithodes platypus (assembly GCA_032716605.1). NCBI lineage: Eukaryota > Metazoa > Arthropoda > Malacostraca > Decapoda > Lithodidae > Paralithodes > Paralithodes platypus. The sequence goes on along the minus strand of CM064538.1, from coordinate 12,584,398 downwards.
ACATTCTGGAAAGCTGGCCAGCGTAACACTGGGTACAGGGTTAGATAAGTCATAGGGATGATTCAGTGTGTCTCTAGATATATGTGAGTTATTCTTTCCTACAACCTGAGGAGGGCCTCAGCTGACGTGGCCGAGCGGTGTAACAGCGCATTTTGAGCGACTGTACACTTCTAAGATAAACCATATAATCACATATATAACTCACACCATTATAACAACCTTTTAAAAGAACTGTAAGTGTGTTGGTGTGATCTCCCTATAGAAGTTCACACCATCACAATGGACGCTGGTAACTTTCGTCTCTGCTAAGGCAAGCACGGATCCGACGATAACCAAATGGTATCACACATCCGTTGCCAAGATATCGAGAAGTAATTGCTAGCAACTTTGTCACACCCAGTTGTCACATGGTGTTGTTGAGCCGCACCCTCCCTCAAGCAGAGGTGGAGCGAATCAGTCAGCACACAACTCTCTCCCAAGGAAGGTCCCTCACTTCAACCCTCTGGGTAAGATTCGTGACCAATATAAGTGTACAAGTACCTTATAAGTATAAGTGACATTCATTTGTTCTAGTGAGACTCTTCTAATTATTTGTTCTCTCTCTTTACAGATCATATTAATTACAAGGAAACTGCTCATAGTTCTAGGTTGCTATTATTAAGTAGTAAGTAAAGTACTTATCTCGGTACACACTCAACTCTGAGTATACACCTCATTAAGAAGTACTTTATAATTGCATTTCCCCAACGCAAGGGACGTCTAGTGTAATATATTCTAATACCTCAAAATTAGTAATAAGGACTACAGACTTCTATTTTCTTGGTAAATAAACCCCATAAAGCCCCGTGCTTGTTTATTTAAGACCTCTACAATATTATCCAGTACATAAACAATTTCCAGAATTCTACAGAGTACTGCAACAATGTTCAGGAAATATGAGGTAAGAATATAAGTTAACCCTACTCAAACCGCTCAGTGCCTACACCATAAACCACCTGCTACAACATACCTGAGTCAGAAAAACAGATGGGAAGGAGAGGAAAACAGATGACAAAGAGAGCTGTGATCTGTTGTTTAAGGAATATTTAGAAGTTAAGGAATATAAAATGATGAAAGTAATTAGGTTTAAGAAAGAACATTGACGGTAGGATTAGGCCAGTGCTGGTAACATTTAAGAAAGAGGGGATGAAGTGGGCTATGCTCAGTAATGCCAAAAACTAAGCAATAGGGAAGAACTGGGAGCAAAGAAGATAGGAATATCACCAGATCTAACAAAGGAAGAAAGGTTGAAAAACAAGGAATTAGTGGTAGAACTTAGAGCCAAACGGCAGATGGGAGGAAGGTGGATAATTCGAAAGAACGAGGTGATAAGAGTTACAGAAGATGGCAGACCCAGATTTGAACACAATACCCCTAGGCAAAGGCCGGAGTACCGGAGGAACCTATGCCAGACCTTGAATCGGGGGATGAGGAAGAGCAAGATAACAGACTGAAATGAGACGAAGGGGAGTGAGTATTTAGTTTTTAAATTAATAAATGTACAAGGATTGAATAAAGCAAAATATTAAGAATTAACGGGTTTAGTTACCTATAATAATAATAAAGTAGACGTGCCGTTTTGCCCAAATTCAAAACGGCATACCCAACTCTGCGATGGGTTACCATCATCACTACTAATACCATCATCAATCCCAATCAACATAATCACTACTACTGCCATCATCACTACAACTGCCATCATCACTACAACTGCCATCATCACTACAACTGCCACAATCATCACGAGTAGTCATCATCACCATTACTATGATCATCATCACTACTACAATTACAATTATCACTACTACTCTCACCATCATCACTGTCCATTGTCACTAGCATCTTAATCACTACTATCATCATTGATACTACAACTATCGACCATCATTACTAATATCATCACCACCATCTTACAATCATCATTACTACTGTTAACATCATCACTACTACTATAACCATCATCATTACTACTGTCACAAATATTACCATAATTTATTCTACTGTCACCATCATCACTACTACTGCCATCATCACCATTACTATGAACTTCATCACCACAACTATCGTCATCATCATTACAAATTTCACCATCCTCACTACTACTCACTATACTCACACCATGATCGTCACTACCATCATCACTACTGTCATTATTATCACTACAACTATCATCATTACTTGTCACCATCATCACTACTATTATGACCATCATTACTACTACTGTCACCATCATATCTACTACTGTCATCATCATCAATACAACTACAACCATCATCACTACAATTATCACCATTATCACTACTATCACCATAAATCCAAATATTACTACCATCATTTCTAATGCCAACTAAACTAACTTAACCTAGCAAATACGTAGCGAGATGTTTTCGCTCCCAGAATTAATGCGTTCTTAGTGTGTGAGTTGCATTCACGCAACAAATGTTCGTGTGAAATTTGGTGAAAATCCGTCCAACGGTCTAGGAGTTCCGAGACAGACGGACGACGACAACGACGACGACGACGACAGACATTTTGTTCGTGTGGTACCCACTATACGGGGGAGGGGGGGGGGGGGCGATACCAAACTCTGCTTATGCAGAGTTGATAATACAAATATTTGTCTTTGTCTAACTGAGACACAATTCAAAAAATTTTAATAGATGGATTTGAAGTAATTGAAAGTATGAGGAATACCAATGATACGAGGTGGTGGTTTAATGTTACTATTTGAAACAACAGATAAAGTAAGTTTAAGCAAGGTAGAGTGTAAAAATTAAGATTTACTTTAAGTAAAAGGATCTATACATGGGAAATTTGTACACTTGTTCTTGTTTTACTTTTCTGTAAATGATAAGGTAAGGAATGATGAAATGATGGAGATAGAGATATTTAGACCAAATGGAGGATGAAAGAGTTATAATATAAGGTGACATGAACGCCCATGTAGAGTTCAAAGGTAAACAAAAACTAAATTATAAAAGACACATTATACTATATTTGATGGACAAATTTAAATTAAATATGCTAAATGATGACCAGGAGTGTAATGGGGAGATAACATGGCGAAGAAACGAGCAATCTAGCGTAATAGATTATGTTTTAATATCAGATAAAATGTATGAAGATTTTAAAAGTATGAACATAGATGAAAAGCAAGAAATTTATGATCTGTCAGATCATAACCTTATTGAGGTATATTTTGAGTGGAATAATTCAAATAGTAAATCCTTTAAGGGGAAGAAATGGGAAATAAAATAATACTACAAAACAAACGAGGAGTCCATAGTCAAATTTATTAGGGAACTAGAAAACAGAATAACGAGAGAAGAGAGTAGCGATATAAGTCTTCAATAGAGTAATGAAGGAGACAGCTGATGATATACTTAAAACTACCTATAGGAGGAGATTAGGAAGAGACAAAATAAAAAAAAGGCATCATGGATGAATGATAGTGTTAGAAAAGGTATAAAAAAGAGGAGATATTAAGAGAGGAGATATTAAGAAGAAATGCCAACAATAGGGAGGAAGAGGAGAGATGTAACATACTTTTCTTGGCACAAAAAACTAAAGTACAGAAAGAGATCAGGGAAGCAATGTATATACATGAGAGGAAAAAGACTAGAGAGATACTAGAGGGAGGAGATGCGAGTAAAATGATATGGAAATATATAAATACATTAAGAAATAAAAGTCAAAACTAAATAAAATAATTAAAACTTTAAAGCGATGGAGGAGTAGAATTGGGGAAGGATGTAGTTACTGGGTGTACCACTACCGACATACAACATAAATCATCTATAAATACTTATAATAAAATAAATACTTATAAATCTATAATACTAGGTTTTGTTTGGTTAGAGTAATGTATTTTTGTATCCAAAGGCAGTCAAAATAGACGGGAATGTGATGGGGTACACCCGGTAACTACATTCTTGCCTAGAATTGTCAGGTGGAAGGGCTGTAGAGGAATTAAATAGGTTTTGGAGTGGTACTATAAAATGCATGACAATTCCATTGAGGAAGTTTGGAATGATGATATAAACAAGGAGTATGGAGAACTAAAAGAGAAAGACATGGATGACAGGCAAGAAGTTAAACTATTTAAAATAAGAATGAATGTAAATGATGAACACAACTATAACATACAGTCACAGATACAGAGGAGCTACGGGAACACATGGAAATGGCTTTAAGAGTTAATAAACATATAAACTACATGGAGAAACTAAATATTACAGTAGGAAAATTAAAGGAAAATATAAAGAAAATATAGAATAGAAAAGCAGCAGGCCCTGATGAAATGAAACGCGAGTTGTATAAAGCATTGTCACATAGTGATAAGTGCTTAGAAAAACTTGCAATGTGTTTTATTATGGACACAAATGTAATTCCAGAAGAGTGGAAAAAGTAAAAAACTTATGTTACCAACAGTAAATAAACCAAAGGTAAATGAATTGAGGCCAATCGCTGACCGACATATTATATAAACTGATCATGACGACAGTGATTAAAAATATAATAGAAGAACACATAAGGGAGAATGGAGAGGTAAGGGAGACAGTGGGTTTACAAATAAGGGTAGAATCGAAAATAATCTTTTCATTTTAAAATACTGTATAGATAAAATATTTGAACAAAAGAAGTCACTTATAGTAATCTCAATAGACTTTAAAACCCATAACTGTCGGGGCGCAACATAAGTCGAGTATAATAAATCTGGACTATCTGGCGGCGCTCGACGTAGGTCGTGTGGCAATTTCAGCACGTAATGTTGCCGAGAGAGAGAGAGACAAGTGGTGGCAGGAGAGCAGCGAGCGTATGACTGCTCCAGACCACCGCGGCGAACCTACTGACACGAATCCCACCTCCTCCCTCCCTCTCTCACTCGCTATATACGGAATTGTATGGGGAAAGTGCCGAATTACATGCTTTTTGCACTCGCGTTGCACGGTTGTTGCAAGAAAACTAGCCATCATAAAAGGATCGTTATGGTGTCATTGGAAAGCTCTGCTTATGCCCTTTCAGGGATAGATACTTGTTTTACGCTCTGGGTCTTATTTAGGCATGAAAATGATCACGTAAACATCCCTATTTTGGGTAAAAACACCCCGCTGGTGGCTACATATTATATACCGCCTAGGCCGCTCGTAAGGTGTTAAAAAGGCCTATGACTCAATCAGAAGGCAGAAACTGATAAAAGTATTAAAAGACTACAATATAAATTCAAATTTTATAAACATAGGAAGTAACATATACAAAGACGATAGTACAATTATAAATAAGGGGCAAGTAAATGAGACAGAGATTAACCCTTATTTAGCGGGTGGTAAGGTATTTTACAACGTGCCGCCCAGCGGACATAATACCAAAATATTCGCTCACTTTCACTCACCCTAGCGTCGTTACTATGGCTCCAATGCGAACGAAACAGTCATTTTTGGAAAGAGCAACACTTCGTCTCCCCATATAAGTCTATTATGGATGTTATGAGCAAGTGTGGAGGGTGGGAAGAGGAGGTACTTTTTGGTCTATTTCCCAGGCGCGTTCGGATGCGTTCGCTTTGCCCTGACTTCGGCCTCCCGCGCGTCTACTATTCCTTCGGTAATCGGTCTTATTTTTCTCTTATTTCTCCTTATTTCTGTATTCTCTCTCTTTCTTTCTCTGTCTCTCTCACTTCTGTCTGTCTGTCTGTCTGGCTCGCTCGCTTTCCCTCTCGCGCGCTCTTTCTCTCTCTATCGTGAGAAATATACCGAACGCCTGCAAATAATACGCTATAAAATGCTTGCAAACTCTCAAGCAATTTCAAGGTCACATGCAATTATAAATGTATAGGTAGACCCAGAGAGGAAGAGACAGAGAGAGAGAGAGAGAGTGTCGTGATAATATAACTATTTTACATATGTATCATATATATGATAAAATAATATATACGGTACATACCGGTATGTTCCCCACAATCATATAATGCCAAGCACAAATATTCAATCTTTCGTTGTTTGTATTACCGTAAGAAATTTACCGAACGCCTGCAAATAATACGCTATAAAATGCTTGCAATCAAACTTTCAAGCAATTACAAGGTCACATGCAATTATAAAAAGGTATATTGTAGACCACAATCTTCGCCAAGCTTCGTTGATGCTTGTATTATCGTGAGAAATGTACCGTACACCCTGGTTATCGTGAGAAATTTACCGAACGCCTGCAAATAATACGCTATAAAATGCTTGCAATCAAACTTTCAAGAAATTACAAGGTCACATGCAATTATAAAAAGGTATATTGTAGACCACAATCTTCTCATGACCGCTCGCCACGGCCGCCGTGGACCAACGGAGATGTACTCCACTCATCCACACTCACTCCCTCGCTACATGCGTAATTATATAAAGAAATTACCGTATTTTGGCGATTTTGCCCTTCGGTTGCACGATCGTTACAAGACAACCAGTGATCGTAGAAGGATGGTTCGGGTGTCATTGGAAAGCTCAATTTACACCCTTTCAGGGATACATACTTGTATTACGCTCTGGGTCTTGTTTATGCATGAAAAAGAGCACGGAAACAACCCCATTTATGGTAAAAAAAAAACGCTGGGCGGCACAGTGAAATATACTCCACCACCCGCTCGTAAGGTGATAAAATGCTTGCAGTCAAACTTTCAAGCAATTATAAAATGTAAATTGTACTTACCAACACCCACACCAGTATGTTCTTCGTCAGGAACGTCTCCATTTTGCGAACGGTCTGTGCAACATCAACCACAACATTTGCGACACGCAAATTATGCTTGGGGTGAAAGCCTATGATCGGCATATTTTCGTCTTCCGAGTCATCCACACTATCAAAACTCTCACCCAGACCTTCCATGGTTTCATTCAACAGCCTATTAGAAAGTTCTGAAGAGTTCAGCATGATATCTAGTTCCTGGGCGGTGAGCCGGGCGTGAGGAGTAGGGTGGCGCGATGCACTAGGGGTGGCGGCCACCGAATCGGACACGGGCAAATCTTGACCTTCCATTACGGCTGCTTGAGGGTTACTGAGTCATGGTCACGCAGTGGGGATGTGTGGGTGGGACCTTGTAGTACACCGCCTGACCACCAAGTTTCGCTTTCCACCTAAATTAGGGCGGGAATACGCCCACAGACTTTAGTCGGGCCCTGATCGTTAAGGTAACAAGCGGCATCAGACAAGGCTGTACGGGGTTCACAACATTATTTAAATTAATAACTTATGAGATAATTAAGCAGTTAGAAAATAAAAGAGGGTTTGTAGATGGGTATTTCAAAATAAATTCATTGTTTTATGCCGATGATGGACTGCTCTTGGCTCATACAATCTAGGAAGCAGAAAAGGTAATAGATAAATTAATAGAGATTGGGGGAGAGTGTGGCTTAAGCATAAATACAGACAAAAGTAAAATCCTAATATTTAATATGCAAAACAAACCAAATACCATACGAGAAATAGAAGTGGTAAAACAAATTAAATATCTAGGAATAAAAATTAATGATAATAACAAAACAAAATTAAAACCCAGAAAACAGAAGCTTTGGATAAAGCAAATAGAATGGCTAACCTTACATACCCTGTAATATCGCAAAGTTGTAATAAGGTACTTATTGGCAAAACCTATTGGAAGAGTATAGTGATACCAGCAGTCCTGTATGGCTGGAATGTTTTTCCAAAACAGAGAAATAAATAGCAAAATATAGAGCATAGGGTTTTTAGACACATACTAGGGGCGCCCAGATATACCCAAAGGGTAACCTTAAGGGGAGAAATAGGAGCCTCATCAATGGAGGCGAGAATTATGGAAGGTAATATAAAATATCTTAAATATTTAGTAGGAGAGGAAAGTAATGACTTGCTAAGAAGAATCACAGAGGAAAAACTTAGAAATAATAAAGATCCCTGGACTGTAGAAATTCGAAAGTATGTAGGAAATTTGAAGTTAGGAGAAACAAATTTAACAAATATTAAGAATGATAACATTAAAAAAGGACTTCTGGGGATTCGGGAAGATGGCGAGAGGAGTTGGGAGAGAAGAGTAGCCTAGAAGTGTACAGAAGGTATAAAAAGGAGATTAGGAGCGAGGAAGATAATTATGACAACACACAGGCATCGGTAATATTTTGCAGATGTAGGACAAATAACTTAAATCTAAAAGATAGAAATAGGCATGTAGGTGGAGAGACGCAATGTGATCTATGTAAGAAAGAAACAGAAGACCTAAAACATTTTCTACTACACTGTTCATTTTATAAAGCATGCAGAATAAAAGATCCAGGGTTCCACCAGCCTTATGTTGAAAATGAAAACCAAGTTATCGGACACCTCTTGTTCAACAAAGAAAATAGCGATCGAGTGAAACAGACAATTTATCAAATGTGGAGAGTACGAGAGAAAACAAATTAAAGAACTGAAATAAGAAGAGAGAAGAAAGAAGAAACAAGACTTAAGAAAGAGGAGAGAAGACTGAAGAAGACGGGATGAAAAATGAGATACTGTACAGTACAGTACTGTATATTTATTTTTGCAGACAAATAGAGCACGTCACAAAAAGAAAAAAGAAAAATAACAAAACATCTTAGGAAAGTACCGACGTTAAAACTAGACTTCCCGAATTCCAAATGAACTGAACTGGTGTAGAGTCAGTACATCTTCATACTATTGAGGTTGCCCTCAAGGTACCGCACATCGGGAGCTTTAGCGCGGGTATAGTGGGTGCTCATTGTAGTAGTGGGCGGCATAGCTCAATATATCAGAAGGATTGTTCATTTTGTGATAAAAGTATCAACATCACAATCAAATAGTCAATATAATCAAAATTAGATATTGGGACATCATAGGCTTACTCTATATTGGCTTTGGCAGCCCCCTATCAATTACTTTCCATTAGAGTTCTTAAGCACTGTTTTTTGCCCCAAACTGTATACCCTGGTAGAGATGTCAAACTAGTATCAAATGACCTGTCTGGACATGGGTAACAACTTATATTATGACAATGTTTGGCTAATGTTGACCGTTTTACTTGTACTGGTTCAAGTAGTTCAACAAATTAGTGGCAAATGGCAACATTACTTACCAATTTGTGGCATGATGATAAACTACAGCAGACTGTACCTATCAAACGGTCAACATTAATTAAACATTGGAAAGTAATTGATAGGGGGCTGCCCATGCCAATGTAGAATAAACTTATGATGTCCCAATATCCAAATGTCTTTGAAATATATAAAGCTATATATATGCCGAATTTGGTGCTTTTATCACAAAATGAACAATAGGTTAGCTATGCCTCCCCACTATAGGGAAACTGCCGATGTGGTCCAAAACTCGCTAGTCCTCTTCACCTACAATTTCTCGAGATTGGGAGTGTTTTCCTTGCCGGTCACCGATAGGGCTACCGGTCACTGTCCCCGAGTTCACAGCCGTCTTCATATGTGTCTCACTTATTCCTATAACGTTAAGGAATCTTGCTATACTTAGCAATTTCCCTTCTCCCAAATGACCTGCAAGGAGAGCTTCATGGGCGAGCCAGAGCAACTCCCAGCGATACTGTCCAGGCACCTCCAGCTGCTCGGCCCCAACACCATCACCTCTGTCCGGCAGCCACTTCCGGTACAGAACTCCACCTTTTAATAGCAACTCTCCAACACCATTAATCTCTGGTTTGCTCTTACCCACTCGAACCAGCAGCGATCTAACTTGGTCATCTGCTTGCTGAGCTGCAGCCAAGTCGGCTGGGGCTATGTCCTCCAACATGACTTCCGGCCTCCCAGAGGGGTAAGCTTGGGGCGGGGGCTCAGTGGGAGTGGACTCTCCCTTAGGGACCACACTCGCACCTTCAGAGTCCCCTCTGATGACAGGTGGGGCGGAGGACTCAGACATACACAGCTGTGCTCCCCCTTCTGTGCCTCCACACTGATCGCCCTGCTCGACATCGGCCTCATCAGAGTACGAAAGGGCTTTATCCTTGTACGCCTCAGGCTCAACATCCTTATTTTGCTCCTCTCCAAACTCCATCTCATCCTACTCTCTAGCCAGCTGTACCACGGAGCGAGTAACCACACAGACTGGATAACTGGGAGTGGTTTAGTTTTTATTTTCTGCAACCTTTAAAGCTAACTGGGATAAAACAACAGGAGGGGGAAATACTCTAGACCATGCCATATCTGCACCCAAAATGAAGTCTACCCCTGGGACAGGCAATTTCTTTACTACAGCTACTAGCGAAGTGGAATCAACCATTAGAAATATGATTTTTCTTAAAACAATGTTAGGAAACTCATGCCGTCCTTGCACTCTTGCGAACATGACCCTCAATGAGTTCAACAAAGCAAAGGCATTTGTCAATAACGGATCTATGTCATATGTAGTACAGGTGGCAGCTCATAAAACTTCGGCAGAACATGGACCTGCTAATTTGGTATTGTCCTCAGAATTGTATTCGCAGTACTCCACATAAAAATAAATGCGATCACATGTACTTTCTTCTGTGCTATGTTCAGGTAGTGATCATGAATATTTTTTTCTAACCTGGAAAGGAGGAAGATGCACCTCTGATGATGTACATAAAAGCATCACTTCGGTTTTGCCTTTCAGTGGTTGCAGAAGTAAGCTATCTGCAACTGTAATTAGAAAATTAACTACAACCAAAGTTCACGAGGGACAAGGAGAACATAAAGAAGCTGTTGCTCGACACCTACAGTATGTCACAGGTTATCGACAGCCGAGAAAAGTTGCAAAGAACAAACACAGATGTTTGACAGTGTGAGAACAGCTGAAATTATTCAAGCAACATTAAAAAGGAAACATGAAGATGAACTTATACCTGCCAGTGAACCACTACCTGAATATGATTATGATGATGCCACAGAGGCAATCTAATTACAGAGTACGGTACCTGTATATAATATTGATAGTGACTCAGTGGAGATCATATTAGGCAATAATAAACCTGTATTGGAAGAAATTGATGAAGTAGAAAGGCCTCAAAGTTCTGAACAAACAGATGCTCAGAAAACACAAAAGATGTATGGGAGAGGTAGATGTTATTTTACCATTAAACAGAGACATTTGTTGGAAAAGGTGTTTTCGGACCATTGTTCATTAAAATCAGTCCCCACTTTGTCAAAACTAAGAGAAATTATATCAAGTGATGAAAGGTTGTCATCTTGGACACAGATGCATCCAAAGATTGAAATAAAAATGAAAGGAGCACTTTGTTACAAAGCTAAACAATCCAAATGAATCACACAAACTATGCACTATATTTGGCATAAGGATGGGACATCCCCAAAGCCAACCATTTCAGATTTGCCCAAAGCTTTTAAATAATGAATCTTGGATATTGTCATACACCATTATATTTGAATTCAGGCTTTTATGGCATGATATTAATCAATTAGGTAAAACTATACCTGTATATTGGTATACTTTTATTCTTAATTTCTCATTTGGCCCCAACATATTCACTAAACTTGTTAACATGTATATCCCATTAGCATATTGAAATTGATTATATAAATACATCATGGTTTATGGAAATGGTAAAATATCAGACTACAGTACTACATGGGACATATTTCGTTGCATTTGTAGTGCAAGAAATGCACATTTTACACCTTATAATTTATTATGTTCCTTCCAACAACCAACTATACTCCTAAAATCGATTAATGATATTTACAAACACATGTGGCAGTCCGTGGATTCGAACCCAGGATGCTCACACCGAAAAAAAACACCTTATACATCGCACCACGAAGACAGTTAAAGGTTGGTGGACACTGCCTACGATTTATTATGCAACTTCGAATCCTGCATATCAATCTAAGCATGTACACACATCCCAACTGCAACTCACGTAGGCTATGCATATGTTAATGGAAAGAACAATTAATGGGGTCTTAACCACTTAGGGAAGTCCTCTCGATAAATTACTTCTGAACCAATATCAATTATTATGTTCCTTCCAACAACCAACCATACTCTTAAAATCGATTAATGAAATTTACAAACACATGTGGCAGTCCGTGGATTCGAACCCAGGATGCTCACACCGAAAATCAACACCTTATACATCGCACCACGAAGACAGTTAAAGGTTGGTGGACACTGCCTACGATTTATTATGCAACTTCGAAACTTATAAACTTCGCAACTTATAAATAAGTTTTAGGCATTGTTCAGTTTATAATAATATTATCTTGCAAAATGTTAATAGCAAGTCGTTTTTGTAGACATTTAGTTTAGCTACTTTGGGACCTGCCTTGGTATTCAATCTTAAAATATTCACACACATATTACCTTACAATTCATACACTGTCTACATGTACCTCATATTAGGGCTATTTAAGTTGTACTTTATCATAATTTCACATGAACCCTTCATTATCATCATTCCTCATCTCCCTTAACCTCCTGGCTACTGTTTTCAAGACATGGCTTCTTCGCCCACACCACACTGCCCCTTCTACAGTTTATAATTTTTGTCTTTTTTTTTTGTGTTGGCCATACCATATGGCATAGATGTTTTTCTTAACTAGTTGCTTCACGCATGTCTCACTTGTATCTTTTTTGCATTTTGTACTCATCATTTCTCTATAAATATACAGTACAGGTATATACCACCGCAATGCATGTCTATCCATTCTACCACTCTACAATAAATGCCTATTCATTCTCTTCAATCCCTGCAGCAGCACTCCATTTCTCAATGTTTACTTTGACTAGGCCTAACTGCTCTGCATTTGGAGATAATGTCTAGTTCATCAATAATCTTCAAAACTTGCAATATTCTCCCTTTTATCTCGCTCGTCATCTTACATTTGCATGGGACAGTTTCAAAATACTTGAAACATTTGTCTTCCATGTGTTTATTTATCTTCTTTCTGTTATTGCTTTTCATGTGTTCTTTCTTGATTTTAAATTTGTATTTGAAATATACGGTTTCATTATTTTCTCTCTCCAAACAATTGCCTTACATTTCCACACAGATCTTTTATTTCCTCTTTTCACATACCCTTTCAAAATATGTGACCACTCTCAAGAGTTCTGTTTAATTTTCTGCCAGCAGGACTGCATCGTCTGCATTTAGGCATTTCATAATCTTCCATCCTCTTCCCATCGAATTCAGCCAAGCTCGTATACCCATTGATCCTCTCCTACATTATCTGATCACTCCATCAATTTACGCCCATATTTGGAACAACCACTGTGATACGACACATACCTGTCTCTCTCCTCCTTCAATTTTAAAACTCCAATATATCTTGTTACTTACTTTCATATTAGCCATTGCATTCGTATAATAATCTTTCACTACCATTAGCAACTTTACTCAGCATATCCCAGAGACCTTCCTAATTTACTTTGTTATAGGACTTTTCCAAATGTATGTATGCTGCATAGAGTTTTTGTTTTTGGCCAGATAGTCCTCTATTAACAAACACATGAGGCTATTTTATCTATGCAGCCCCTACATTTACCTAGTCTTCACTTATTTGATCCTCTCTCATCTTCTACAGTTTTCTCCACCAACTCAACCTTAGATGAAATAAATCAAGATGTCCCTGTACTCAATTTTAATTTGCCTGAAATTCCCTCACTTAAGATCCACACCAGACATGTCAAAACTATTTTGCAGAATCTCTCAGTAGATAAGGCTCCTGGTCCAGATGAAATTCCTCCAATAGTACTTAAGAATTGCTCCTTGGTGCTCGCTCCTGTATTGGCAAAAATTTTCCGTCTGTGTACTCATACCTCATGCTTCCCAGTACCCTGGAAAGAAGCAAACATTCATCCAGTTCCTAAAAAAGGTGCCTCTTCAGATCCATCAAACTACAGACCAATAGCTATAACTTCCACTCTTGGTAAATTCTTTAAAATTATATTAAATAATCACATAATTAAGCATCTTGAGAATAATAAATTAATCAGTGATTGGCAATATGGTTTTAGACAATGTCGATCAACTGCAGACATTCTTTGCCTTCTTACGCATCAAATCAACCAAGCTACAGACCAACATGGTGAAACACATACAATAGCACTGGATATATCAAAGGCATTGATAGAGTCTGGCATCAATCCTTATCGTCGAAGATGTCACACTACGGCCTTGCATCATTAGTTCCACTAATTTCTTCTTATCTTCATAACAGAAAAATACGTGTAATGGTAGATGGCCTTTATTCTCAATTTCACTCAATAAATGCTGGTGTTCCCCAGGGATCAGTTTTGGCCCCAATTCTGTTCCTCATTCATATCAATGATCTCATATCTACCACTCATAATCCAATACATTCCTACGCAGATGACTCAACACTCCATAGTTCCTTCACATTTACCAATTCTTTCACCCAACCCGATCTTATAAATTCAAAAATAAACACTGCAATTTCTCTGAACCAGGACCTTTCTAGAATTAATGGATGGGGACAAAAGAATCTAGTTTCCTTTAATGCACAGAAAACCAAGTACATTCAATTTTCTAACCGACAGAATCTCACGGACTCCCATATATTTTTTAATGATGTAAATATTCCCACTTCCCCTAGTATTGACATTCTCGGTGTAACATTAACTACTAACTTGAGCTGGACACATTATGTTAGAAGCATTGCTAAGAATGCCTCTAAAAAAATGGGACTCCTGTACAGAGTTCGAGAATTCTTCACTGACGAGCAGTTGGCCGTAATATATAAAAGTAATGTACGTTCTCAGATGAATTACTGTTCACCTCTGTGGGGTGGAAGTGGAGTGGTTGCATTGAGGCAGTTACACAACATTCAAAATATAGCTATTAGATTAATCAATAACCCTGCAATCACACAGGACCTTCCTACATTATCCATACGAAGAAACGTTGCATCCCTTGCATTATTCTACAGATATTTTCACAGCAATTGTTCCGAGGAACTTGCTTCAATTGTGCCGCCTCTCCACATCTTTCCCCGTAGAACTAGGGCAGCTGAGAGCGCCCATGAATTTACACTTTCTCCTCCACAATGCAGAAATTCTGTTTATCAAAATTAATTTATCCCCCAGAGCTACTACTCTTTGGAATTCACTTCCCTCGAATTCCTTTCCACAAACTTACAATCTACAAATGTTTAAATCCAGTTGTTACAAACATTTTATGAATGGAGGATGCCTTTAGGCACATGGACCTTTTTGTTTTATCTGTGTTTTTCCTTCCTCAGTTCATTGTCTCTTTAAACAAAAACAAAATAAAAAAACAAAAAAATTACTACTTTTTTTGTTAAGAACAATTTGTCCGCCTACTGGGCCGGGGCCCTCATAAGGCACTACAGTTACTATTATTCATATATCCTTCCATATGTGTTCAGTATGCCATTTCCTCTTAAGATCATTAAATGTGTTATACTGCCTTTACTTTTGTACAGATACACAGTTACTGCTGTTCTCCAATCCTCTAGTACTCTTTCCAATTACCATGCTTATTCACATAATTTATGCAGCATGCCTGCCGTTTAATTTACTAAACCATACTTTACCTTTCTTTTTCACATATACTTATTTCTTATCAGAAACTTTCTTAGCTGCTATAATTATGGTATCTTCTCGGTTTTCTTATCTGAATTCCCTCTAATCTACTGCCATTTTGTTCTTTCTTTCCTCTAATATTTTAACTTACTAACCTCATTTCCTTTTGTACTGCATACTGCTCTTATTATGTAAGCATGTTTCAACTTTAGAATTTACCTTTAACCCATAGTTAATAATAGCATGATCAATCAGAGATTTATGTTCCTATATAACTTTACCTCTGTGGCTATGTTGATACATTAGTTCTTTAATGTTATACATTTACATTTTTCAATAAATATAAAGCGTTTTTCCACATAGAGATTTGGTTGGGGTCTTGTTGCTTTTGACAGTTTTAGGCCATACAAGAAAGGATCAGCCTTTTGACCCTCATCTAGCGGGGGGGGGGGGCTATTTTGGGTATATTCAGGCCGTCCTGAATGATAAATCAAGTATCTGCATGAAAAAAAAATTATTCAGCAAAAAAATAGGCACTAAAAGCTTCAAAATGAGACCAGAACGAGCTACGTAGCACTCGTGGTTCTCATACAGTGGTACCAGTAACATGGGAGTTTAGCATATAGCGGTATATTTTTCCCAGCTACGCTCACTACTGGCTACACTGCCGGCCTCTCGAGAACACAGGGAGGGTGAGTCAGTGGGCGGCGGTAGGCCCTGGGAGTCGGACGTGTGGCCCGCTGCGCTCCCGGCCATTTGCACTCAATTTTAACCCTTTAATAGCCATAATAATGCTCCTAACTTGCTGCAAATTGGCGCCCGGCTATAGCCGGGCGCCGCTCTTTAACCCGTACAGCCCCAGCGCGGCGATGTATGTAACGCACAGCCCCAGAGACGCGCCTGACGCGTCACCCTAATTGCGCCGACCGTAACCTCAGGTGTAGCCACTCAAGAGGGCTCAGATGTGTATGGCAACTGTGTACGTATCCCACGCCACCGTGCCGATGGTTGAAAACTCTCAAAGTCCACGTGCGTGCGCGCGAGCGCGCAATAACCTGTTTTTTTGGGATAATTGCCTTCAATTTTTTACTCTTGTAAAATCCGTTTTCGGGGGCTCTGTAGGACCATTTTTTAAGCTTTTTGAGCGGTTTTTCGTGGTTTTTCCTTCATTCCTAACCCATTCGCTATTGTTTCTGGAATACAAAATTTTTTTGAAAACCGGCCGGGTTCTGGTGCGCAAACATTACAAAACTAGCCGGGGCTCCACGGGTTAAGGGTTAAGGGCTCCGGCCCAGTAGGCCGAAATTTAGTTTTCATAAAAAAAGGTTATCAAAAAGAATAGTAATGTACTGTACTGTCTTGCCTTTTTTTACAACAGTTATTGGATTTCTTAAATATAATGTATTATATTCCACCCCTTTCTCAGTAGTTTACAAGTGCATTTACCCACATAAAGGTATAACTGTCTTCTAATCTTAACTCATCCTAACAATTCTAGAGCCTACACATGTATATTCTCACACAGTTTTGACAAATCTATTCAACAAGATCACAGCCATGCCTTCCATTTTCTGACCTTTATAATTTGTGTTCATCCCAGACCAGATTTCCAATCCCTCCCAAATCTAAGAAATCATACTCATGCTTGCCATTCCACAGATCTAAACCTAGCATGTGTGTCTCACTTAACATATTTATATATGCGTATCTTTAATTTCTTTCTTCGTGCATGCTCTTTTGTACTCAACATCTATACCAGTGGCATTGTAGGCTCAAACCCAGTGCACATTTTCATTCATCTTAACCCTTCTTTGGCGGCGCGCAACTTATGTCGTGTGAAATAAATATGGACTAAGTGGCGGTTCACAACTTATGTCATGTGCCATTTTCACCACGTAATGTTGCTGATAGTGATGTGTCGTTCGTGAACGATCCGGCTCATAGAGCCGGCTCTTTTAAGTGAACGATGGGAGACGGCTCTCATATGAGAGCCGTTTACTGTGTGTTTTATTAATAATAACTCAAGTCTGGTAATAAGAAATAGAGATATAGCTAAGATTTATTCTATTTTGTTATATATATTAAGCTAATGGAGTTTATATTTGTTATTTACAATCACACTGCAAATGGAAAATATGTATGTGTATGGGTAATTTAATTTCACCAACTGTAAATGCTTAATATACATAATCTTATTGGCATTGAGAATGATTTATGATGTTTACAGAAATAAATATGTTTGTGGAATTCATATTATTGTGACTACAACCCATTTTTTTAACATATGGTGCAATATTGCAAATTTTGGGCTCATTATATATACAAACAATGTGATACTAAATGAAGAGCCATTTGGGAGCCGAAAGAGCTGGCTCCCTTGAAAGAGCCGGAATTCCCATCACTAGTTGCTGAGAGAGAGAGATGAGTGGTGGGAGGAGCGTAGCCAGCGTATGACCGCTTCAGACCACCGCGGCGGACCTACTGACATGAATCCCACCCTTCCCTCCCCTCTTACACTCGCTACACAGGGAATTATGTAGGGAAATTACCTAATTACAGGGTTTTTGCACTCGTGTTGCACGATCGTTGCAAGAGAACCAGCGGTCGTACAAGGATGGTTCGGGTGTCATTGGAAAGCTCTGTTTACGGCCTTTCAGGGATATATACTTGTTTTAAACTCTGGGTCCTATTTAGGCATGAAAATGATCACGTAAACAACCCTATTTAGGGTAAAAAAAAAAAACGCTGGGCGCTACGGTCCCCTAGACCGCCTAGCCCACCAATAAGGTGTTAATAATATTCCCTCAATATATTTTTCTTCCTCCTTCAAGGTGGTCCCATTTGGCAGCATACTGTTACGACTGACAGTAGAGGCTTCTAGTCCATGGACTAACACAGACCAGTAAATACTCAGCACCTCCGTAGCCTCAACTCGTAACACAGCCTATCGCAACAGAACAGAGCTCATTCGCAACGTCCAGGCTCTCTGGGGACCAAAGGTGCAGACAATCCCCCAACTGGTTCCGTTATACACACAATGCAGAAACTGGAACCCCTAGTTGTGGTGAAAAGATATCTTGAGCCACAACTATCAACAAAACTCAGTACCGAATGGCAATACTGAGGAGGATCCTTCCTAAGCTGCACAAAGAAGAGAAAGCTCTGATTTAAGTTACGTTATTGCAATTACTTTAAATACATGCCAATAATGAATGCAAACTTAATTAGCCTAATCAAACACTGGTCAAAATAAAACTCCAATCAACCACCACCCACTTAAGCTGTCCAGACCATTGGTTGGCATGGGCCGAAGTAATCTTCCCTGTAACAGAAAGACTAATGAAGTCCTCCACCCTCTACTTCGAACCAGGCGCCCCAATAGTCTGGACCCCTAACTGAATATATGCACATAAAAGAAGTAAATAACTATTGGCTGGTAATCAACACACACCACTGCAGGAAATAAATAAGCACAGTTATGCCAGCGAGGAATATTTTCGTATCCCTCCACCAATACCGAAGTATACTGGCTACCATAACAAAGCCATGGTTGCGCCTCAAGAAAAACAGAAAGGAAGAACAACTATATAGGAAAACACATATAACTGCAGGTACAACAGGAGGGACAAACACAAGCCACACACACGTCCTTAGAATCCGTCTGAGTTACGTTAATATACAAAATGAATAAACAAAGAAGTAAATGCCAATAAATAAATAATTATAAACAAATGCCAATATGAGAGAATTGAGAGAGGGAGGTCTTGTTCCCTCAAATGTTAAATACGGACTCCCTGGTGTTCAGTGGGTATTCACTGACACCACCAGATGGCTCTACCTGAACCAGCTTGGACGATGGTTCCTTTTTGTACAATGTAACCAATGTAACGTAATGTACAATGTAAGGAGGACCACATAGGATTAAATAACTAAATACGAAATGTATGCAATGCATAACATACAGTATATATGCATTGTGTTAATGTATTATTAATAGTCCCCAATTAACCCACGGAGCCCCAGCTAGTTTATAATAAATGTACCACCAGGGACTGGCTGTTCCTGATTTTTCTTTTTTCCCAGAAACAACAGCGAATTGGGTTAGAAATGAAGGAAAGACCACAAAAAACAAACTATCAAAAAGGTCAAAAATTGGTCCTACGGAGCCCCCGAAAGTCAATTTTACAAGAGTAAAAAATTGAAGGCAATAACATGCAAAATACCGGTTTTTGCGTGCTCATTCGCACGCGGTTGGACTTTTAGAGTTTTCAACCATTGGCATGGTTGCGTGGGATACTTGCACAGTTCCCATACAAATCTGAGCCCTCTAGGTGCCATAGGACCGGAGTATTTGGGACCGGACCGGACCGGCCAGGACGCATGGTTTGCGTCGCTGGGGTTTAGCGTTACATACATTGTGGACGCAAACCCTGCGTCGCTGGGGCTCAGTGGGTTAATAAACTAATAAACAATTTAAACATCTGCAGAAGACGGCCACTGAGAATGGAAACACAAAGTGACCACGTCATTGAAAGAAATAAGAAGAATATGAAGCAGGCGATAATATACTGGGACAGACGATAATATACGGATAATATGAAGCAGGGTTGATCACTGCTTCACGCACTATTAAAATTACCGGAGACGTATGATATATTCACCCTGTGAATATAATATTATGACCAATGCAACATAGTAATTTATTGGCTATGTAGACTATTTATAAACTATATAATTACCGTGAGACGTATGATATATTCACCCTGTGAATATAATATTATGACCAATGCAACATAGTAATTTATAGGCTATATAGACTATTTATAAACTCTATAAAGCTTACGATGAAGGAACATCGTCACAATACCCAGTACAGTTGTCCCCGAGGAGAACAAGGCACGTGATTGTATAAATACAAAAATAGCCTTAAAATGTTATCTCCGGTGAAATAAATATAAACCCATGGGCTACAAAACATGTTAAAGTAGGATTGTCACAATATTTAGAGTACATGTGAATAAATAACCTTCCAGAAGTTATATTCTACTAACAGTTGAATGTTTATTTTATGTTTTGAAGGTAGTGAAGTATTTGATAATTATGTGCTCTTACATTTTACCGATTGTTTTATAACTGATCTTACTGGAATTACAATTATAATTTACTAGGTTACTTGAATGATTGGTTCATGTTCTTACATTTACTATTACTTTATGTAACCAATCTTACTGAAATTACAAAGCTAGAATCATGCTTTGAGGATAATTGTGAGATTGGTAATGCTGTTACATTTCACTTTAGGGTATGTAACTAATCTCGATACAGTTTCAAAGATTTATATATATATTATTATTTGATTTGATTTTGTTTAGTTATAAATATTACATATGTTTATATTTAATATTGTGAGCTCAGTGGTCTAGTTAATCTGCTCTATATAAAAAAATAAAAATAAACCTTGTAATATCCACACATGTTGAAGAACCAGCTCTTTTGATGTAGTATAAGATGTTGAAGGAGTCCGTCAGGCATGCCTGCGCATAATTCAAGACAGCATGCCACTCCAAACTAATTTTTTTTTTTTTTTTTTTTTAGAGACAATGAACGGAGGAAGGAAAAACACAGATAAAACAAAAAGGTTCATGTGCCTAAAGGCATCCTCCATTCATAAAATGTTTGTAACAACTGGATTTAAACATTTGTAGATTGTAAGTTTGTGGAAAGCAATTCGAGGGAAGTGAATTCCAAAGAGTAGTACCTCTGGGGATAAATGAATTCTGATAAGCAGAAGTTCTGCATTGTGGAGGAGAAAGTGTAAATTCATGGACGCTCTCAGCTGCCCTAGTTCTACGGGGAAAGATGTGGAGAGGCGGCACAATTGAAGCAAGTTCCTCGGAACAATTGCTGTGAAAATATCTGTAGAATAATGCAAGGGATGCAACGTTTCTTCGTATGGATAATGTAGGAAGGTCCTGTGTGATTGCAGGGTTATTGATTAATCTAATAGCTTTATTTTAAATTTTGTCCAACTGCCTCGATGCAACCACTCCACTTCCACCCCACAGAGGTGAACAGTAATCCATCTGAGAACGCACATGACTTTTATATATTACGGCCAACTGCTCGTCAGTGAAGAATTCTCGAACTCTGTACAGAAGTCCCAGTTTATTAGAGGCATGCTTAGCAATGCTTCTAACATAATGTGTCCAGCTCAAGTTAGTAGGTAATGCTACACCGAGAATGTCAATACTAGGGGAAGTGGGAATATTTACATCATTAAAAAATATATGGGAGTCAGTGAGATTCTGTCGGTTATAAAATTGAATGTACTTAGTTTTCTGTGCATTAAAGGAAACTAGATTATTTTGTCCCCATTCATTAATTCTAGAAAGGTCCTGGTCTAGAAAGGTAAAAGTAACGGGCCAACTCTGCAATAAGGGTCACAACGTTAATGCTCGTGAATATACAGCAGCTGAAGTAACTTTGATCAATTGGGTTCAAGCAGAAACCTTTTCCAATGAATTAGAATCTTTACAAAGCTCTAATAAGTTAATAATGCCTAACTTAGTGCGTCAATTGAGGTTGCACCTAGATAATAACCTCATCAGGTGTGAGGGTCGCCTAAAGTGGTCGGGTGTAATGGACGGCACAAACCGTCCTATACTTATGCCAGCAAGACATCACGTTACTGATCTATTAGTCATACGTGCACATAAGTAAGTAAAACACTACAGGGTCTCTCACATCTTTTCAAATTTGCGTCTCACATGGTGGATACCCAGAGTTCGATAAGTAGCTCGACGCGTAGTGAGGAAGTGTGTGATATGCCAAAGACTAAAGGATAAACCTTATGCGACTGGACCAGCTCCGCCTTTACATGAATGCTGTGTAAAACACATCAAGCCTTTCCAAGCTGTAGGGTTAGATTACACAGGTGCATTGAAGACGAGAGAGCAAGATAAGGTCTATATATTATTGTTTACCTCTGCAACGTCTTGTGCGGTACAATTATTATTATGTGACAATATGTCTAGCGAGGAATTTATGCTGGCATTTAGACGGTTTTGTGCACGTCGTTCATTCCCTCAACTAGTACTTAGTAACAATGCTCCTAATTTTATCCAAGCATCTAGATACCTTAAGGATGTCAGCAGTGATCCTACAATTATCACTTTTATGGGAGAAAAGTGCGAATGGAGGTTCATTCCAGTTAGGGCACCTTGGTTTGGTGGAATGTGGGAACGGTGTGTCGACATTGTTAAATCAGGACTGAGAGCGGTAATAGGACGTGCTATATTGAAGAAGAGTGAGTTAATGACAGTTCTCACCAAAATAGAAGCAGTCGTAAATTATCGTCTGCTCACATATGTGTACACTGACCTGCAAGAACCACTACCATTAACGCCAGCTCATTTACTCTACGGTAAACCATTGACTGCATTCCCATCCGATTTCCAGTCTATCATAGAACTAGAGGATCCCTCGTTGTACTCTGAAGCAGCGGTGTCTAAGCGATACCAGTATATTTCGAAGGTAATCGAGGACTTTAGAAAGGGATGGGCTGATAAATATCTGCTAGCACTGAGGGAAAGAAGCATCAAACCCTCTGGTAGACCATCGGCACCTACTATTGGTGAAGTAGTTTTGCTGAGAGAAGATAGTCCTCGTTTGAACTGGAAATTAGGCCGTGTGTTGGAGGTGTACAAGGGGAAGACTCTGTAGAGCGGGTGGCACTATTGAGTACGGCCACTGGGACTACTGTTCGTCCTATTGCACGTTTGTACGCTTTGGAGCTCGATTCCGCATTGCAATTTGATGCTGCACCTGTTATTGCTGGGTCCGAGAATTCTCAATGTGACGATTCACCCCTTACGGATGGTGATCAATCTCGGACCAAGACGCGTCCCAGACGCGTTGCTGCTGGCGCCGTTGATATGTGGCGTCAGAGGATAGCCTCTGGGCAACTTTAGTTTAAGGTGGGGTTCAGGTTATATGTTGTGGGGGGAGTGTATAGTGTA
This sequence comes from Paralithodes platypus, assembly GCA_032716605.1. Lineage (NCBI taxonomy): Eukaryota > Metazoa > Arthropoda > Malacostraca > Decapoda > Lithodidae > Paralithodes > Paralithodes platypus. The sequence continues at coordinate 12,560,825 of CM064538.1, read as the reverse complement.
ATACGATAGTGTAAGACAATTTCTGTGCTAATGTATGTCTCTGTGACATCACGATAATCTAACGTGGTACGGCGTAAGAAGATTAGATCGTGATTACATGTTGTAAGTAAGTTAAGATTATAAAAGGCCTAATATGCTATTAAGCAATATTGACATGGTCTTGTGTAGTATATATGAATTTATCGTATATATCGATTTAATTTATCGTACTGAGCAACATACTGTAGATACGGTACGATAATTTGGGTGCCTGGCGTATGCCAAGGCAGCAAGGTGAAGGGCTGGAGGAAGATCAGAGCCTTCACGAACACCACCCAGTTAACATCTAATTTCCGCCTTCAGTTGATCGTGCTTTTGTGCCTCTAATCACATTAAACTGCCAGAAATACACACATCTACACATTCACGACGCTCTCATCGACGCCATGACAGACAGCTAACCATATTATTCATGTCCATTCTCATATAACCATTCATTTAATTTACCTGACCTGTGCTTTCGGGCCTGTCTCTGGTTTCCCCGTCGTCCGCCATATTGGGTAAACATTTTCCTTTGTCTCATTGCCACGTGGTACTATTGGCGAGTTAATTCCTGGAGTATTATTAACCCTTATAACCTTACCTTATATATAAATAATTGTGTGTGACCTTTGGATATAAATTAGCTTGTTTCAGATTGAATTCAATTTGGATTTGGAGTAATTTAATTTAGATTGATTTTGTTTGAATAATTATAGCTTAGAGATATTTAACTTCCACTGATATTATACCACAGTATTTGTTGATGTTTTTGACCTACCTGACGATGGAATAAATGTCTCCAAAACGTAGCAATACATAGCCAAGATCAATGTCTTATGCTACCAAGCCCTGGATTGTCTCTATTATTATCCGCCTCCACATTCCATGGACAAGATCAATATAATTATATATATATATATATATATATATATATATATATATATACCTATATATATATATACCTAGGCCGCTCGTAAGGGGTTAAATACGTAACAATTGCGCGAGAACGATCAGCCCCCAATAAAACTACGCTTCATAAACGATTGAATTACCTTCTGCTTCGTTCGGATACCCTACCCAGACTTAGGCATCAGCATTATGTATATTATAATATATATATAAATTATATATATTATTATTATATATATATATTATAATATATATATATATATATATATATATATATATATATATATATATATATATATCAGGGTGTATTGAAACAACTGTTACAGACTATGACGAACACATTCTAAAATGGAAAATAAACATATATTGTTGTATCATATTTTTCCCATAAATGTTATTTTAGAGATAAATGCGTTTTTAGAAATTTAGCAAAACAGGGTTACAAGTAAAGCACTAATTTATTAATACATGATAAACCTATTTATTATCGACTTAGCTAAAGGGAAAGCATGGGTTTACCTATTCACACATTGGTAATTACGAAACAAAAATATCTTAGAATGTGGTGATGATATTATGTGGTTAGCAGAAAAATACTAATTATTAGCAACATATTAGCATAACAAAATATGTAACATTTGTAACTCTGGTCATGGGACATAATGCTGATGCCCAAGTCTGGGTCGGGTATCCGAACGAAGCAGAAGGTAATTCAATCGTTTATGAAGCGTAGTTCTGTTGGGGGCTGATCGTTCTCGAGCAATTGTTACGTATTTAACCCCTTACGAGCAGCCTAGGTGGTCTATTTGACCGTACCGCCCAGCAGTTTTTTTTTACCCTAAATAGGGTTGTTTACGTGATCATTTTCATGCCTAAATAAGACCCACAGCATAAAACAAGTATCTATCACGGAAAGGGCGTAAACAAGAGCTTTCCAATGACACCCGAACCATCCTTGTATGACCACTGGTTCTCTTGCAACGATCGTGCAACACGAGTGCAAAAACCCTATAATTAGGTAATTTCCGTACATAATTCCCTGTGTAGCGAGTGTGAGAGGGGAGGGAAGGGTGGGATTCAGATCAGTAGGTCCACCGCGGTGGTGGGGAGCTGTCATAGCGTTGCTACGCTCGTCCCACCGCTCAGCTCTCTCTCTCAGCAACATTACATGCTGAAAATGGCGGTCGACATAAGTTGTGCACCGCCACATAGTCCATATTTATTTCACTCGACATAAGTTGCACGCCGCCAGTTAAGGGTTAATGAAGATAGTATACTGCATGTATAGTTATGTTCAGGAATGAAGAGTCCTCGAGCAATTCAAAAAGCGTTACGTCCTGGGATATATAAACACTGGGCTCTTTCTATTGGACTAGGTATGCGGCAACAAGCAACAACGGAAAATGCTAGATCCAACCCTTATCTATAAACCCAGGCAACAAACCACCCTAAACCATCAAGAGTCCTGCCTGGACAACGAGGTATCCTATGACTCGGTTACAGGGTGCACGCACTATAGACTGCTGATAGTCAAGCAGGCTATATAAAAGATCACACAACTAAGTTGACTTAAAGCTTCAAGGAAAAGTTAGATAACGGAATTAAATTGCAGAAACAATTTAATAACAAACTAGAATAAAGTACATTTAACGTTACGTTAATTAATACAACTAATCACCCCTGCGTGAAAGAAGGTGAAAGCAAACAGTCCTCAAAACATCGTACAGGTAGACAAGATGCCGTTTTCTAAACTGCATGCGGCTACTCTAGGATCTGATGCTTAGCAAAGAAAATACGTTACGGATTTAGAGAACTCTTAACTCATAAGCAGGAATAAATACTAGTGATAGGCCATACAGTGTATAATGGCATAGGTATAATTAAATAAAGGCAGCAACTCGCAACATAACCACATACAGGTGTGCTTCTTCACTCTTAGTCAGGCAAGCCTGCTCGGACAGAGTCTCTAAGCCACACCCTGACTCACAATGCTCACAAAAACGGTAAACTGTGGCACAATAACAAGCATACAGAGATAATAAACCCCTAGCTGTTAATCTGCCAGGTGGCAGAGGTCTAGCCGGAAGGATATAGGCTTCGGATACCTAGGCTGAGCCACCTGCTCTAGCCTAGGGACGTTCCCAAGTCTGTGCGCCAAATTACTCTAATTGAAAGGGTGCTCTCTTGAGAGACTCAGATCCCAAGTATCTGACTCTCTCCTGGCGACCCTAAAACAAAAGCAAGACGTGCTAGCGCAGTGCTGAGTGGATTAGGCAAGGGCCCTCACACAACAGAACACTAGACACACAGGGACACAGACAAGAAAATGCCCCCAGACTCCCACGGGTATCCTAGTAAAGTCATGCGGGTCCACAGGACTCGCACCAGCAGACTTTACTTAAAGGATCGCAAAAAGCCTCCCCTCCGGTCTAGCCCCTGCTAACCTGACACAAGAACACACAAGCAAGCATGAAACCACCAAATATGAGACAACAAAAAAGCTTCCTGGGTCTCATTAACAATTACGTCTCTGCATAAGGCCCAAAATCCTATCTAGTTATCTGAGAGCTCGTCGTTAATACAATAATAGATATAAGGTCTATCAAGGGGATGGGATAATTAAATAGATTGGTGAAGTAGTGGAAAGAAGGTATACAAAGTAAGAGAGAAAGTTTCTAAGTGGGATTGAGAGGGATAGATATCAAGGGGGTCCGAAGGGTACGACAGTGAGGTGAGCTCTAAGTCTTGAATCTGTCTGGACCCCACCCTAGGCATGCAAAATACATCCCATGCTTGGCAACACTCAACACAGTTGCCGGGTCAAAATCCTCTACCCCTGGCGTGAGTCGAAACTAAGCCTAACGTTGCTATCAAATGCACGTGGCAACATCAGGCTCGTCCCAAGCTGGACTCTCCGCGCGAAGCAACGTCCCCCAGCCGGTCTCTCTCTCCCGCTCGTCTCCTCCCACCCTCACTAGACTTACATCTTATATATTATAATGAAACAATCAACTATCGAGAATAAAATATACTAAGATGCGTTGGTTAAGAATAAGGGCAGCTACAAGCTGTGAAACAACATAAGAATATCCCAGACATTAGTTACGTTGTCGTAGGATATATACCAAGGAAAAGCCTGCCGGCCGGCTGCCGCCAGCCGGTTTCTAAACGGCTGGGCAGCCAACGCGCGCGCATGCCCGCACGTGGCTACTATGCAGAAGCGTCACAAAAGTTATAGGAGCCAAATGTTACATACCGTACAATTATGACCACGCATACCTGACCAAACACTCATGTTATAAAAGAATGAGGTTAAAGAAAATTAATGACATACACAGACATACATACACACACACACATATACCACTCATTTCCATGTTTATGTAAGGTAAATAAATTAAGCGTGACAAAGGCACAAGTGTGTGCGTGAAGTGAAGTTTCCTTAGTAATTGCTCATTGTCTCAATTATAACGTCATCAACTATTACTGACAATATTGATGTGTAACAGTTTTACTGTACAAATAATAGGTTAGATATTTGGAAAACGGGCATGATATCATTATGTCCACGCCGATAATTCGATATTTGAGCAGATTCGAGTGGAATCCGAAGCTTCATTAAACGCCTTGAATAATTTTTCAAAACTGTATTACATCACTTGGTGGGAATTATACAGTATTAGTTTCAATTAAACTTCTTATTACACTGTAATGACCATGTACTGTACAGCAGTGGTAATTAATTCTGATCGATTTATAAGTGTCGAACTGATTAAAAGGATCTCTGAAAATCAAATGCCCAGTATAAATTAGTTAGGAGATTCAATTCAACCCGAGACCGCTTCGAATATGTGTGTATATGAATAAATGTTCACTACTGTACAATACATTAAATAACATTGGACAATAACTTCGTAATGCCCACATTTTGTGGCTCTATTTATCATTCAACATTGGTAATAATTACTAACATATGACATTAATATCTGCAGACCACTTGAAGATCATAATTTGTTTCATCCAAGATACATAAATGTTTGATAGTAACATAATAATTTTAGTTGTAAACGGTTTACAAAGGGAACATAAATTACATTATGTCAACCCGAACACTAATTATGTTTATAATTCAACATTCCTGGGTATAAACTAGGAGATTGGGGGGAAGAAGGGGGGGGGGGGAAGAAGGGGGCGGGGGAGGAAGTTGGGGGGGGGGGAGGAAGGGGGGGGGGGGGATACAGGGGAGACCAATGCTAGTGTTCGGTTTATAGCACATGCTTGGAAGACACTGATTATTTTACTGTATGTCCTGTAAATCATTAATGCTTAATTATCTTATATTTCATTATAGAATAAAGTGAACTTGTTTTTTTAATCTGTACTTAGCACTTGAAGTCTAAGTGTTGTTTCAATACACCCTGTATATATTATATATATATATATATATGTATATATATATATATATATATATATATATATATATATGTTATGTCGGGTTGTAATATTTACAACTTGTGATATAGTCTTCACAAAAATCCAATTATGGACTTATAGACCTTAATATAGCCGGACAGGGTCACACCGAACACTTTCTTACTATCACAAAATAGGTATTCAATCAGGACAATACAGAACTCAATGACAACACACATAACAAATACACACAAGTTTATTCAAATATATTCCTGAAACTCAGAATGCAGCTTCATCTGGATAATTATTGGAACTATCAGGCAAGGAATACAAGGCATATTAATGGAAGATCATGAATGGGGAGCAATTGCTCTTCAACTGTGGTTATAGGTATCAGTAAGTAAAGTGGCAACACAAGTAGAACATGCACATAGAAATAATAACCATTAATAATAACAATCGATATGAGTCGAGTGTCTTACGTGCCTGAAAACAAAATAAAGAAATAAAATACAGTCTCCGTATGGGAGACGCAGGTGAATTGAAAGCGAAAGTAAATACCCCGGTGGGCTGGGCGAGTCACACGGTAGAGGGGCGTACTACACAGATAGCCGCGGTATTCTCAAGTGACTTTTCTCTTGGCTAGGGAGATCAGGTCGTGAACTGGACTGCGGTGGTGGAAATTAAATTCAAAGTTAGTGCAACTAGGTACGTAGTTTTAATAATATTTCTCTAAGATTGGTGGCAGAAGGTTAATTAATTAATTGCACAAAAGATTAAGTTTGTAGACTAAATTATGTAATTTCTAATGAATATCTTATATTCACGTCAACGATCGTATGTAAGAATAATGAAACGAGCCGAGGAATTCAGATATAAAGTTTGCGTATAATTATGAATGAACTATAGAATAAATCTATTTAATTACACTGGAGAGCGAATTATAATTAACTAAATGAAGTTAGTCAACGAATGCTCTGGGAACGCTTATGATTAAAAGTGTGAAAGGATAATTAACAATATATTAATTAACAAAAGAACTTGGGTGCATACGACGAAGTTAAGCTAAATAATTACTTATATCAGTATTCTTAAGAGGTCTGAATGAGTTAACAGTCTTATAATGAACATACACTAGAATAATAGGTGTAATGTAAGTGATGTGGAATTAAGTAACAGAATCTATGCAATGCTGGAATTCCTGAGCATGAAGAATCAGAATTACTTACATCAGTAATCAAATGAACGTAAATACGAATTCATAAAATAATTACAAGGTTGATTATGTTAATTGCCAACCTCCTCCCAAATGTGCTATTTTGACTAAAGCACCACACCCTCTGCTTTGCCAAACTATAAATCATGAGATCATGAAAATACAAAGTTAAATGGCTGTGCAATAACAACAAATATTGAATTAGTTACTATATGGAGCAATTAGAATAATCTACAGCGAATCCAGCAGCTCGCAAAAGACAAGGCGCATAAGTGCTGCCCAACAAGGTTTGAGCTAGGCAGTAGATTCGAACCTGCAGTACAATAATCAAGGGGAAATGTTTGTGGGGGTATGTATGTGTAGTGTGTGTATTTTGTCTATGGGAAAATACAGGAAGTTAATATACCACTGTCAGGACCGAACACCTAAAGTCACATGCCTAATTACTGCTGCAGACTTAACCCTTGCACGCATTTATGACGCAGTGGTTGCCAGATTAGCAATAAGAAATAGAGTTCTCTCACTCTTATAATTACCTCTCCAAAACTAGTTTTCTGCCCACAGCTAACTCAAAGACAAGTGCAGAGGTTGAAATAACTAAACTAATGGTTTCTAAATACCCCTGATGGAAACAAAGGCTTTAAAGTATCCCCAATAGGCTCAAAATCGCGTCATATGTCGGAGAGGGTTAACCTAAATAGCCTCCACAAGGAGCCTGCTTTAACATGAAATTACTTGCACCAATAGGATATAATAATACTTTAAGTTAAATGGCAAATGGTTATAGTCTAGCATCAGATAAGCTGATCTACAATGCTACCCTATGATTCCCCGAGACATTTACGGTAATGCTTAAATCTGGTAGCCTGCTGTGCACAGAGGCCAAAACGGCACAGTTTCTACCTTAGCAAAGCTCGCTCAGAAAATGACGAAGAAAGTGAGTCAGCGACGAGCCCAAACTCGCGATACTGCTAAAGTTGCCAAGACGTGCGACATGGGATAAATACCACAACATGACAAGCCTTCTATTACAGTTAAACATACATCAAGTATACAACAATCACACTATTAACTAATCAAGGAATTGAACCATATATTATATATAAGATGGTTCAAAGCAGTGCGATAATACAACATTAAATCAATTAGTAAATGTTGGATATAGACATCCACTACCCCCCATGAGGCCTCTCAATGCAGCCTCGCTGGCGACAGACAGAATGCAGGAGACAAAAGGAATAAACAATAATAAGAGGAATAGCAAATAATAATGCTTAAACTTAACTCACATGAGGCAATTAGGTACTGCTATAGTCTGCCACATGTGACACCCTCCCCCTTAACCCGTACAGCCCCAGCGACACGTCTGACGCGTCGGCGATGTATGTAACGCACAGCCCCAGAGACACGCCTGGCGCGTCGCCCTAATTGCGCCGACCGTAACCTCAGGTGTAGCCACTCAAGAGGGCTCAGATTTGTATGGGAACTGTGTACGTATCCCACGCAACCGTGCCGATGGTTGAAAACTCTCAAAAGTCCACGTGCGTGCGCGTGAGCGCACAATAACCTGTTTTTTGGGGGTAATTGCCTTCAATTTTTTACTCTTGTAAAATACATTTTCGGGGGCTCTGTAGGACCATTCTTTAAGCTTTTTGAGCGGTTTTTCGTGGTTTTTCCTTCATTTCTAACCCATTCGCTATTGTTTCTGGAATAAAACCATTTTTTGAAAACCAGCAGGGTTCTGGTGAACAAACATTACAAAACTAGCCGGGGCTGGACGGGTTAAGAATGTTCTTGCCGTTCCCGGGTTAAAGTCATGAAACCTGTCTCCCTCCTTCTCCTCCTCCGCGCCTGACACAGCAAGAGCTGCAGGTGGGGCAATACTGTGCATGCTTGATAACTCAACATCTCCTAGTACAGTCCCCTGTGTTCTCAAACTTAGTACATCATGCTCCCTTTCTGCGCATACTGAACTAGCCTGCTTCTGTCTCCGTCCAGACCGTTCGCACAAACACACAGGGTACACCTCTTGGCCGGTAGCCTGGTCAGGTGGGGGTTTTTCAAAATTTCTTCCCAGCACACCACTCGGCTCCGGATACAAGTAGGATTTCAACACACTGATATGACAGTTACTGTGCCTCCCTCCAATTTAGTATGGCTACACAATAGTCCAGGCCACCCACCTTCTCTGTTACAATATATGGATCACTGAATCCAGCCAGACTCTCCTAAGCAAAACTTCCTCAACAACTGCTCAAACAAATTAGGGGCAAAGCTGACCACACAATCAGACTGAATGTCTTAACCCTTTATTAGCGGGGTCGGACTTAAGTCCGGTACGAGATAATTGGACTAAATGGCGGGGTCGGACTTAAGTCCGTGGGTGTATTCCCACCCTAATTTAGGTGGAAAGTGGAACCTGGTGGTCTGGCGGTATACTACAAGGGCCCACCCACATATCCCCACTGCGTGACCGTGACTCAGTGACCCTCAAGCAGCCATAATGGAAGGTCAAGATTTGCCCGTGTTCGATTCGGTGGCCGCCATCCCTAGTGCGTCGCGCCACCCTACTAACCACGCCCGGCTTACCACCCAGGAACTAGATATCATGCTGAACTCTTCAGAACTTTCTAATAAGCTGTTGGATGAAACCGTCGAATGTCTGGGTGAGAGTTTTGGTAGTGTGGATGACTCGGAAGACGAAAATAACCCGATCATAGGCTTTCATCCCAAGCATAATTTGCGTGGGGTTGATGTTGAGGTTGGACAGACCGTTGACCATATTGAAGACGTTCCTGACGAAGAATATACTGGTGTGGGTGTTGGTAAGTACAATTTATATTTTATAATTGCTTGAAAGTTTGATTGCAAGCATTTTATCACCTTACGAGCGGGTGGTGGAGTATATTTCCCTGTGCCGCCCAGCGGGTTTTTTTTTTTTACCCTAAATGGGGTTGTTTAGTGCTCTTTTTCATGCATAAACAAGACCCAGAGCGTAATACAAGTATGTATCCCTGAAAGGGCGTAAATTGAGCTTTCCAATGACACCCGAACCATCCTTCTACGATCATTGGTTGTCTTTCAACGATCGTGCAACACGAGTGCAAAACCCTAAACTACGGTAATTTCCTTATATAATTCCCTGTAGTAGGTCCACGGCGGCTGTGACGAGCGGTCAGGAGGTACATTATGCTCTAATCACCGCTTCGCTCTCTCTCCATGCACATTACGTCCTCAAAATTGCACTCTACAAGAAATGTCCTTTGTATTTTATAGCGTATTATTTGCAGGCGTTCGGTAAATTTCTCACGATAACCAGGGTATACGGTACATTTCTCACGATAATATAAGCAACAACGAAGCTTGGCGAAGATTGTGGTCTACAATATACCTTTTTATAATTGCATGTGACCTTGTAATTGCTTGAAAGTTTGATTGCAAGCATTTTATAGCGTATTATTTGCAGGCGTTCAGTACATTTCTTACGGTAATACAAACAACGAAAGATTGAATATTTGTGCTTGGCATTATATGATTGTGGGGAACAGATGTAGGCCTACCGTATATATTATTTTATCATAATATATGATACATATGTAACATTGTTATATTATCACGACACTCTCTCTCTCTCTCTGTCTCACTCTCTTTGTTTCTACACCTTTGTACTCCTTGGTACTCTCTTTCTCTGATGTAGGCCAGGGCACGCCCCTAACTAATCTTCTCTTCCCTCCCAGGGAAAAATCACACCTAGCAGATGTTCTTGACCTCTCTCTCTCTGTCTGTCTCTCTACCTATATATACATTTATAATTGCATGTGACATTGAAATTGCTTGAGAGTTTGATTGTAAGCATTTTATAGCGTATTATTTGCAGGCGTTCGGTAAATTTCTCACGATAACCAGGGTATACGGTAAAATTTTTACGATAATATAAGCAACAACGAAGCTTGGCGAAGATTGTGGTCTACAATATACCTTTTTATAATTTAATGTGACATTGAAATTGCTTGAGAGTTTGATTGCAAGCATTTTATAGCGTATTATTTGCAGGCGTTCAGTAAATTTCTTACGGTAATACAAACAACGAAAAATTTAATATTTGTGCTTGGCATTGTATGATTGTGGGGAACAGATGTAGGCCTACCGTATATATTATTTTGTCATATATATGATACATATGTAACATTGTTATATTATCACAACACTCTCTCTCTGTCTGTCTAATCCTCTCTGGGTCTACCTATATATACTTGTATAATTGCATGTGACATTGAAAGTGCTTGAGAGTTTGATTGCAAGCATTTGATAGCATATCATTTGCAGGCGTTCAGTAAATTTGATAAATATATCAAAATAAGTCCTGTGGGACTATGAAATAGCTATTATTGGACAAGGAAAATATTTTGTTCATCCCTCCACTGGAACATCAACAACAATGTCAACAACGTATCGCAGTCGGCAGTGTGCAGTACTGCCAATACGTATAGCGACTTCCGCTAGATCTAGAGACCTTTACTTCGATCTAGCAACAATGACTTACACTAGCGGTTTTGTTTTGAAATTTCAGAACAATTTCGAAGTGATATTATATGGATTTTGCCAATTCATATTTCTAGTGGTATTTATCATGTCTTACATCTAACAATATATGCTAGCGGATTTAACTTCAATTGGTAACCCTCCCGCTCCATTCGGCTCGAAGAAAATCGATAATGGTGGCACTTTAGTAAACAGGTGATAAACATAACCGCATGGGTATCGGTTTGGTGTATCGGTATTATGGTAAGTTGGCTACCTACTATTGTTTATACGATATAGTAAGTAATGATCAGTAAATTATTATATATATATAAAACAAAAACAAAATTCCTGCAAAGCAAGCGAAACAGAGAGAGAGAGAGAGAGAGAGAGAGACAATGCAGAAACTGAACTGAAGAAAGAGTGAAAAAGATATAATAATACAGACATTTTTACAAGCAAATAAAGAAAGGGATTATAGAAAATAATAATGAGAATTACATATACGGATGAGGAAGAGAGAGAGAGAAAGAGAGAGAATACAGAAACTGAACTGAAGAAAGAGAGTGAAAAAAAAATAATACAGAAATATTACAAGCAAATAAATGAAATAGACGGATTAGTTAGAGAAAATAATAATGAGAAATACACATACGGATGAGGAAGAGGGAAAGCGAGCGAGCCAGAGAGAGAGAGAGAGACAGGAGGCGTGAGAGAGATTAGAGAAAATAGAGAGATTGCAAGCATTTTATAGCGTATTATTTGCAGGTGATCAGTAAATTTCTTACGGTAATACAAACAACGAAAGATTGAATATTTGTGCTTGGCATTATATGATTGTGGGGAACATATGTAGGCCTACCGTATATATTATTTTTTCATATATACGATACATATGTAACATTGTTATTATCACGACACTCTCTCTCTCTCTCTTGTCTCTTCCTCTCTGGGTCTACCTATACATATATAATTGCATGTGACCTTCAAATTGTTTGAAATTTTGATTGCAAGCATTTTTTAGCGTATTATTTGCAGGCGTTCAGTAAATTTCTTACGGTAAGGTAGGCAAAAGGCAGTTATGAGATTGAGGTAGGGAAAAGGCAGAACTGCCTATAGCGAGTGTATGAATGGGATTGAGGTAGACAAAAGGCAGAACTGCCTATAGCGAGTGTATGAATGTGATTGACGTAGACAAAAGGCAGAACTGTCTATAGCGAATGTATGAATGTATGTATGAATGAATGACATGGATGTATGAGGTGGACCAAGAACCAGATGGATGGATGAGATTCGAAACTTTGATAGACGTATATATCACGGTATACGGTAGAAGTAATTCCTTACAATGTACCGTACATCGTGATATATACGCCTATCAAATGATTGCCATCAATATACGGTATATATATATATATATATATATATATATATATATATATATATATATACACCGTGATATATACGCCTATCAAATGATTGCAATCAATATACACCAATATACAGTATATATATATATATATATATATATATAAAAATATATATTCTATATATATATATATATATATATATATATATATATATATATATATATATATATATATATATATATATATATTTATATATATACCGTATATTGATTGCAATCATTTGATAGGCGTATATATCACGATGTACGGTACATTGTAAGGAATTACTTCTACCGTATACCGTGATATATACGTCTATCAAAGTTTCGAATTTCATCCATCCATCTGGTTCTTGGTCCACCTCATACATCCATGTCATTCATTCATACATACATTCATACACTCGCTATAGGCAGTTCTGCCTTTTGTCTACCTCAATCACATTCATACACTCGCTATAGGCAGTTCTGCCTTTTGTCTACCTCAATCCCATTCATACACTCGCTATAGGCAGTTCTGCCTTTTCCCTACCTCAATCACATAACTGCCTTTTGCCTACCTCAATCACATGTGGATAACACCTCCAGGGAACACCACAAACAAAAAATGAGTCTTCAACACTACCCCATAGGGTGATTTGGAAATGTGTTGTGAAATAATATTATATATAAAACAAAAACAAAAACCTGCAAAGCAAGCGAGAGAGAGAGAGAGAGAGAGAGAGAGAGAGAGAGAGAGAGAGAGAGAGAGAGAGAGAGAGAGAGAGAATGCAGAAACTGAACTGAAGAAAGAGTGAAAAAGATATAATACAGAAATATTACAAGCAAATAAATGAAATAGAGGGATTAGTTAGAGAAAATAATAATGAGAATTACATATACGGATGAGAAGAGAAAGAGAGAATACAGAAACTGAACTGAAGAAAGAGTGAAAAAGATATAATAATACAGAAATATTACAAGCAAATAAATGAAATAGAGGGATTAGTTAGAGAAAATGATAATGAGAATTACATATACGGATGAGAAGAGAAAGAGAATACAGAAACTGAACTGAAGAAAGAGTGAACAAGATATAATAATACAGAAATATTACAAGCAAATAAATGAAATAGAGGGATTAGTTAGAGAAAATAATAATGAGAATTACATATACGGATGAGGAAGAGAGAAAGGGAGCGCGAGAGAGGGAAAGCGAGCGAGCCAGAGAGAGAGAGACAGACAGACAGGAGGAGTGAGAGAGATTAGAGAAAATAATAATGAGAATAATATATACGGATGAGGAAGAGAGAGAGAGACAGAGCGCGCGAGAGAGGGAAAGCCAGCGAGCCAGAGAGAAAGAGAGACAGACAGACAGGAGTGAGAGAGAGAAAGAAAGAGAGAGAGAGAGAGAGAGAGAGAGAGATAATACAGAGATAATACAGAGAATACAGAAATAAGGAGAAATAAGAGAAAAATAAGACCGATTACCAAAGGAATAGTAGACGCGCGAGAGGCCGAAGTCAGGCCAAAGCGAACGCATCCGAACGCGCCCGGGAAATAGACCAAAAAGTACCTCCTCTTCCTCACCTCTTCCCACCCTCCACACTCATTCATAACATCCATTCATAGACTTATATGGGGAGACGAAGAGTTGCTCTTTCCAAAAATGATCGTTTCGTTCGCATTGGAGCCAGAGTAACAGCGCTAGGGCGTGTGAAATTGAGCGAATATTTCGGGATTATGCCCGCTGAGCGGTACAGTGTAAAATACCTTACCACCCGCTAAATAAGGGTTAAAATTCATGCTGCTAATTGGTATTGCTTTAAGATAGTGCATAGACACATCCATACTGGTCAGAGGGTAATTGTCACCTGAGCTAGGAAGCAACGACCCAACTGTGTCTCATTATTAGAGTGATGGGAGGCTCAACGGCAGGAATTGGCTTTAAGGGTGCTACAGGAAGGCTCTGCTTGGGTTCTCCAACGACATGGCATACATAACATGACCACACAAACTCCTGCACACTGTGTTTCATGCTTAGCCACCAAATATGCTGCCCTAGTCGGCTATACTTCACAATTTCCCTTCTCCCAAATGATCTGCAAGGGGAGCTTCATGGGCGAGCCAGTCTAGCGATACTGTCTAGGCACCACCAGCTGCTCGGCCCCAACACCATCACCTCTGTCCGGCAGCCACTTCCGGTAGAGAACTCCACCTTTTAATAGCAACTCTCCAACACCATTAATCTCTTGTTCGCTCTTACCCACTCGACCCAGCAGCGATCGAACATGGTCATCTGCTTGCTGAGCTGCAGCCAAGTCGGCTGGGGCTATGTCCTCCAACATGACTTCCGGCCTCCCAGAGGGGTAAGCTTGGGGCGGGGTCTCAGTGAGAGTGGACTCTCCCTTAAGGACCACACTCGCACCTTCAGAGTCCCCTCTGACGACAGGTGGGGCGGAGGACTCAGGCCTGCTCACCTGTACTTCCTCTTCCCTGCCTCCACAATGCTCATCCTGCTTGATATCATCTTGGGGTGGGGGCTCAGTGGGAGTGGTCTCTCCCGTAGACACCACACTCACACCTTCAGAGTCCCCTCTGATGACAGTGGGGCGGAGGACTCAGACATACACAGCTGTGCTCCCCCTGCTGTGCCTCCGCACTGATCGCCCTGCTCGACATCGGCCTCATCAGAGTACGAAAGGGCTTCATCCTTGTACGCCTCAGGCTCAACATCCTTATTTTGCTCCTCTCCAAACTTCATCTCATCATCCTCCTCTCTAGCCAGCTGTACCACGGAGCGAGTAACCACACAGACTGGATAACTGGGAGTGGTATAATTTTTATTTTCTGCAACCTTTAAAGCTAACTGGGATACAACAACAGGAGGGGGAAATACTCTAGACCCTGCCATACCTGCACCCAAAATGAAGTCTACCCCTGGGACAGGCAATTTCTCTACTACAGCTACTAGCAAAGTGGAATAAACTATTAGAAATATGATTTTTCTTAAAACAATGTTAGGAAACTCATGCCGTCCTTGCACTCTTGCGAACATGACCCTCAAGGAGTTCAACAAAGCAAAGGCATTTGTCAATAACGGATCTATGTCATATGTAGTACAGGTGTCAGCTCATAAAACTTCGGCAGAACATGGACCTGCTAATTTGGTATTGTCCTCAGAATTGTATTCGCAGTACTCAACATATAAAGAAATGCGATCACATGTACTTTCTTCTGTGCTATGTTCAGGTAGTGATCATGAATATTTTGTTCTAACCTGGAAAGGAGGAAGATGCACCTCTGATGATGTACATAAAAGCATCACTTCTGTTTGCACTTTCAGTGGTTGCAGAAGTATGCTATCTGCAACTGTAATTAGAAAATTAACTACAACCAAAGTTTGCGAGGGACAAGGAGAACATAAAGAAGCTGTTGCTCGACACCTATGTCACAGGTTATCGACAGCCGAGAAAAGTTACAAAGAACAAACACAGATGTTTGACAGTGTGAGAACAGCTGAAATTATTCAAGCAACATTAAAAAGGAAACATAAGAAAATGGGAGTCTGCAGAAAGCCGATTGGCCTAAGCAAGGCAGATCCCTGTCCTACACAACCCCAATTCAATTACAATGCCCAACTATAGGCTCAACACTCTAATACCCTGAGGATCATCTTACCAAAACGGTTAGAGATTAACGCAGGATTATGGGGGTCTGCAGAGCGCTGATTGGCCCAACCCGGCTGATCCCCCTTCACACCCAACCCTTCTCGTCCAGATGCTTATCCAATTTTATCTTAAAGCTCCCTACCGTTTTAGATCCCACTATAGCACTTGGTAGTCCATTCCACCCATCTACAACTCTGTTACCAAGCCAATATTTGCCTATATCGTTTCTGAAACTAAATTTATCTAATTTGAAACCATTGGTACGATTTCTTTCGCTATCAATGAGCTTTATTACATTAATTGTCATGTCCCCTTTGTTAATCCCACTAACCCACTTGAACACCTCTATCATATCCCCTCTAACTCTGCGTCTCTCTAACGAATGTAAACCTAATTTCTTCAACCTTTCTTCATACGGAAGATTTCTATTATGGATCATTTTTGTCATTCTACGCTGTACTCTCTCCAATGAATCTATGTCCATTCTGTAATAAGGACACCAAAATTGGACAGCATAATCCATATGGGGTCTCACTAATGACAAGTAAAGTTTTAAGATAACATCAGCAGTTCTGTTACTCACACTCCTAGAGATGAACCCGAGAATCCTGTTTGCCTTATTACGAACGCTTATACACGGTTTTCTAGGCTTCAAATCATTGCTAACAAACACACCTAGATCTTTCTCGCAGTCTGAATTTTCTAATTCTAAATTAGCTAGTTTATATTTAACATTTGTTTGCATCTTCCCTATCTTTAATACCTTGCATGTGTCAATGTTAAACTTCATCTGCCAATTTACTGACCATTCATGTACGGTATCTAGATCCCTTTGGAGGCACTCTATATCGCTATCTGAATCAATTGATCTCCCCATTTTAGTATCGTCTGCGAATTTACTTATCCTACTAGTTATACCTAAATCTAGGTCATTTATGTATATAAGAAACAACAGGGGACCTAATACCGATCCCTGGGGGACACCACTTTTGACTGCTCCCCACTCTGACTTGGTACCATTTATGCTGACTCTGTTTCCTATCAATTAGCCATGACCTAATCCATCCCAACAACGATCCTCCTATTCCATGTGCCTCAACCTTTCTCACCAATCTCTCATGAGGGACTCTGTCGAAAGCTTTACTGAAATCTAAATAAATAATATCATACGACTTGTCACTATCTACTGCTTCATATACCTCTGAGAAAAAGCTAAGCAAATTAGTAAGACAAGAACGTCCCTGAGTGAATCCATGCTGAGAAGAATTTATTAAGTTAAATTTGTCTAAGTGGCTTCTAATTTTCCTAGCAATAATAGACTCTAGCAACTTTCCTATGATTGATGTGAGACTAATGGGACGGTAATTGGATCCTATCGATTTATCACCTTTTTTGAAGATCGGAACTACATTTGCAAGCTTCCAAGCTTCTGGAGCTAAACCTGTTTCTAATGACTTTTTAAATAAAAATGCTAATGGGCTATTTAACTCATCTCTGCATTCTTTTAATACTCAAGCATATACCTCGTCAGGACCAGGCGATTTTTGAGGTTTCAGTCTGTCAATTTCCTTAAGCACATCATTTCTACTTATACTAACTGTACTTAACATATTTTCTATACTATCACTATATACCATATTGACTTCTGGAATCTGTGCCAAATTTTCATTAGTGAAAACGGAAAGAAACTGACTATTTAATGTACTGCACATTTCTAAATAATTTTCTGTTATTTCTCCTATTGAAGTTTTTAGGGGCCCTATTATATCTCTAACTTTAGATTTATATAGTTGGTAAAAAGCTTTAGGGTTATTTTTTGAGTCACTGGCTATCCTTATTTCATAATTTCTTTTTGCTTTCCTGATTTCCTTTTTGACCTGTCTTGATAGAGTCTGATAGTATATATGTAGATGATTTTCACCTTTCTTTAATTTTCTATATATTCCTTTATTTTTTCCTATAAGATCTATTAGCTTATTAGTCATCCATTTTGGTTGGTTCTGCGTCGATCTAAATCTTCTTTTAGGGATATATTTATGTTGAGCATTGTGTAGTGAAGCAATAAACTGGTTATATGTAGGTGGCAAGTTTAACTCTGGCATATCCTGACTTAATTGCTTAACAATAGGGTCCACCCTTAAGTCTCTTCTTAGCCCACCATAATCGGCTTTTCTGAAATCTGGGATAAGTGTCGTATTCTCTTTAGCATTCCCTGTCCATTGTATATTAAAATAAATAGATTTATGATCGCTATTTCCTAGGTGGTCACCAATCTCTACATCATATGTTCATTGTTACTGAAAACTAAATAAAGAATATTAATACCTCTAGTCTGCGTATCTATGAATTGAAATAAAAAACTATCTTGTACTACCTCAATAAACTCTACTGAATCTGAGTCGCCTATTTGGTGCTGGCAATCAATGTTCGGAAAATTAAAATCCATGCACACATTGCTAAACCTTGATGCTATTTTAATTTCCTCCCATAACGATGTTCCGCCATTTCTACTCATATTAGGCGGTCTATATATAACTCCAATAACTATGGTCTCACTACCTTCGTTAACCTCTACCCAAACACTTCCATTATCATTATTTAGTCTAATACCTGATTTAATACAGCTTTTTAATGTACTCCTGACAAACACTGCTATACCCCCGCCCCTCCTACTTGTTCGGTCATATTTAAACAAACTATATCCTGGAATATCAAATTCTGCTAAAAAATGCCTAGATTCTGTATTAATCCAAGTTTCAGTTAGCGCTATTATGTCTATATTTTCTGTGCTAACGAGTGCTCTAAGTTCGTTCATTTTGTTACATAAACTCCTACAATTTGTATAATATACCCTCAACCTATTACTTTTATTTGCAACTCATTTTCTATTGTGTTTAGCTAACTTATTATTTCCTGTTGAACTACTAGCTCTAGACGGAAATTGTACTCTATCAGTATTCTCATCTTTACTATCAGTTACATGTGTAGTGTTATCGATACTACCTATTACACATCACTATATCCGCACTATATTGGCTGATTATTTCTATTATACTCACTGGTTTGTCACATGAAGTACCTGCTCCATATGGAGACAGTATTTTACTTACACACCCAGGTTTTTTTAACGAAACCCCGCAACAATCTTGTCCAGTGAGCTGGCTAAGGTCGAAACTCCTAGTCGAGAAAGATGTACTCCATCCTGGGCATACAGTTCATCCTTACCATAGAAGTGGGTCCAGTTATCTAGGAATGGTATTGACTTTGCCTTGCAATACTTCTCCAGCCGGCTATTTACACCAATAGCCCTGGAGGACCATTCCTTCCATACCCCTCTTCTTGGCAGGATACTGTGTACCACAGGAAATCCACCCTTCTCCTTGATCCTCTCCAGCATTTAATGGTATTTGGTCAGCAACTCCTCAGTCCTACATCTCCATATGTCATTGGACCCCGCGTTGATGAAGATGATGGGGTCCTCCCCACCCACTTCTAGGACACCATCCATCTTCTCTGCCACCCTCCCGACTCCGGCTCCAGGTAGGCAGACAACTTTACTAACATGTGTTAGTAGCCCTGCCAAGGTACCTAACCATTGAATCACCGACAATGAACTTAGCTTCTTTCCATTGTCGGCATGTAGCAAGAATTGTAGCAGCAGTTGTTGCAGCAACAGCAGCAGACTCCCCCCCCCTCACTGCCTCGATGATCGCCACTTCCTCGCCATCACTCTCATCAGCCAAGGTTCTGAAGTTGTTGTGGGTCTTGAGTGGCTGCCTTTTCAGCTTGCATGCCGTTGAACTTGTTGACACCACTTTCCAAGGGGCTTCACGATCCCTGGTAACACTTCCGGTAGCCTCACACTTCTTCTCCGCCATAGCTAGTCTCAAGGCCAAATTTTCATCTTTGAGACACTGAATCTCCTGCTCCACACTGTTACGATCCAGGTTCTCAAAGACACAGGGCTCTTCAACATTGGACTAGATAATGGCAAAATGCAACAACGGTAACACTAGATCCAACCCCTGCCTTAAACACTGGAAAACAAAACACCATTACCGCCCTGAGTCGTGCCTGGACAACGAGGTATCCTATGACTCGGTAACTGGTGCACACACACTAGGCTGACGCTCGATGAAACAGCCTATTCTCAAACAGTAAAAGATTACTCGATTAGGTTACAGAAAGAAATGATAGTTAACGTGATTAATTAACGTTACGGTAGATACTCAAATAACTGGCACTCCTGTATTAAAGAAAGTGCAATGCTAGTCCTGCAACATCAACTGGAAACTTCTGAAATAAGTCTGATGCTGGGAAGATGTTCATAAAGAATCTTGAACAATTATAATGCAGAATACGGGTCACAATAAATACTAGGACATATAGTAATAATAGGCAGGCGAATAATAAAGACTGCGCAAAGGTAGTAATGCTCGACAACTAAAGAAATGCTTCGTGACACAACGCAACAGCCTACTAGGGTTGTGCAACTCAACAACAACCTCGGCTCAAAAGTGCAGCAAATAATAATGTTGCATACATATAATAATGGAGCTTATCTCTAACCAGTGTCTGCTTAGTTAATAAAGTCTAGCTGGGGGATCAAGGCAGGGCAACAATGGGCAAGCATGCGGCTCGTAGCCTAACGTTGTCCGAAGGTGGTATAATGAAGATTACGTTATATGACGGGGATGCTCTCTTGATAAATCTAGGTCTCTAGTACCTAGTTCTATCCTGGCGATCCCTCAGAAGTCAACACAAAGAGGCATCACTATGTTGTGAGGGATAGGCTATGGCCCTCTCACACCACAGCGCTGTGCTCGCAAAGTAAAACCCACCCGAAGACAACTTAGGCTCCCACAGTACCTGTCGATGTCGTGCAGGGCTTAGCTAACACTGCACACATCGGACACAACGACACAGTAACCTTACCTCCAGTCTAGCTTTAAATAACCAAGCAGAATCACTCAACACCTTGCCAGGGAGACATATACCGGTCTACAACCTTCCCGAGAGAGGACACACACGGAAAAGCCCGTCTCTCCAAACCTCATACATAGAAATATCTGAGAGCTTCGCGTACAATACGACTGGCCGACGGTGAACGTCTGTGCTGAAACCAGAAGGGATGTTGAGTTTAATAAAGATTAGAGAATGAGAAAGGAGAAGTCGAGAGAGAGGAATAGTATGCAAAGTGGCGAGTATGGGGGACAGAATTGCAAAGGATGTAGACTATACGCGTGTCAGGCAAGCTCTGAGCTGGTAAAGAACATGCGGCCGCGATGGGCAGGGACTAGTTGACCACCCGGCCGCCAACGCCGTCAGCGCCCAAGCGAGCCGCGGCATAGCTCCCCCCCCCGCTGCCAGGTGTACTCCCTCACCCTCTCTCGCTCGCATCCCACACAAGCAACATTTATATTATAGTGAATATAAAATATAGGGCACGGTCACAGACCAAAACAAAGACCACTTCTAGACTGTCTGTGGCAACACGACACTAACGAAATAAAGCAGATCATTCTAGGACAACTGTAGCCCATCCCCCCATCCTGGCGAGCGCTAGCGAGCTGCAATGCCCCACGCAACCATTCTGTCAGCGCCGGGAGGCGTCACAACACTCCAGTCTTTCTTGCAAAGCAAGACAATGCTGGAGAGTATGGGATGAGATAGCAGACTCATCAACAACAGCCATCACTAAGAAAGTTCACTAGGACCTCACTAAGGGTTAACAGGTACACTAGCGGTCACTGGGGACGTCCGCACTGGTCAAGGGTCAGAGGGCAACATGAAGATGAACTTATACCTGCCAGTGAACCACTACCTGAATATGATTATGATGATGCCAGAGGCAATCCAATTACAGAGTACGGTACCTGTAGGCCTATATAATATTGATAGTGACTCAGTGGAGATCATATTAGGCAATAATAAACCTGTATTGGAAGAAATTGATGAAGTAGAAAGGCCTCAAAGTTCTAAACAAATAGATGCTCAGAAAACACAAAAAATGTATGGGAGAGGTAGATGTTATTTTACCATTAAACAGATAAATTTGTTGGAAAAGGTGTTTTCGGACCATTGTTCATTAAAATCAGTCCCCACTTTGTCAAAACTAAGATAAATTATATCAAGTGACGAAAGGTTGTCATCTTGGACACAGATGCACCCAAAGATTGAAATAAATATGAAAGGAGCACTTTTTACAAAGCTAAACAATCCAAATGAATCACACAAACTATGCACTATATTTGGCATAAGGATGGGACATCCTCAAAGCCAACCATTTCAGATTTGCCCAAAGCTTTTAAATAATGAATCTTGGATATTGTCATACACCATTATATTTTAATTCAGGCTTTTATGGCATGATATTAATCAATTAGGTAAAACTATACCTGTATATTGGTATACTTTTATTCTTAATTTCTCATTTGGCCCCAACATATTCACTAAACTTGTTAGCATTTATATTCCATTAGCATATTGAAATTGATTATATAAATACATCATGGTTTATGGAAATGGTAAAATATCAGACTACAGTACTACATGGGACATATCAGACTACAGTACTACATGGGACATATCAGACTACAGTACTACATGGGACATATCAGACTACAGTACTACATGGGACATATCAGACTACAGTACTACATGGGACATATCAGACTACAGTACTACATGGGACATATTTCGTTGCATTTGTAGTGCAAGAAATGCACTTATAAATAAGTTTAGCCATTGTTCAGTGTATAATAATAAATAATATTCTCTTGCAAAATGTTAATAGCAAGTCGTTTTTGCAGACATTTAGTTTAGCTACTTTGGGACCTGCCTTGGTATTCAATCTTAAACTATTCACACACATATTACCTTACAATTCATACACATTCTACATGTACCTCATATTAGGGCTATTTAAGTTGTACTTTATCATAATTTCACATGAACCCTTCATTATCATCATTCCTCATCTCCCTTAACCTCCTGGCTACTGTTTTCAAGACATGGCTTCTTCGCCCACACCACACTGCCCCTTCTACAGTTTATAATTTTTGTCTTTTTTTTTTGTGTTGGCCATACCATATGGCATAGATGTTTTTCTTAACTAGTTGCTTCACGCATGTCTCACTTGTATCTTTTTTGTACTCATCATTTCTCTATAAATATACAGTACAGGTATATACCACCGCAATGCATGTCTATCCATTCTACCACTCTACAATAAATGCCTATTCATTCTCTTCAATCCCTGCAGCAGCACTCCATTTCTCAATGTTTACTTTGACTAGGCCTAACTGCTCTGCATTTGGAGATAGTGTCTAATTCATCAGTAATCTTCAAAACTGCAATATTCTCCCTTTTATCTCGCTCGTCATCTTACATTTGAATGAGACAGTTTCAAAATACTTGAAACATTTGTCTTCCATGTGTTTATTTATCTTCTTTCTGTTATTGCTTTTCATGTGTTCTATCTTGATTTTACATTTTTATTTGAAATATACGGTTTCATTATTTTTTCTCTCGCAAACAATTGCCTTACATTTCCACACATATCTTTTATTTCCTCTTTTCACATACCCTTTCAAAATATGTGACCACTCTCAAGAGTTCTGTTTAATTTTCTGCCAGCAGGACTGCATCGTCTGCATTTAGGCATTTCATAATCTCCCATCCTCTTCCCATCGAATTCAGCCAAGCTCGTATACCCATTGATCCTCTCCTACATTATCTGATCACTCCATCAATTTACGCCCATATTTGGAACAACCACTGTGATACGACACATACCTGTCTCTCTCCTCCTTCAATTTTAAAACTCCAATATATCTTGTTACTTACTTTCATATTAGCCATTGCATTCGTATAATAATCTTTCACTACCATTAGCAACTTTACTCAGCATATCCCAGAGACCTTCCTAATTTACTTTGTTATAGGACTTCTCCAAATGTATGTATGCTGCATAGAGTTTTTGTTTTTGGCCAGATAGTCCTCTATTAACAAACACATGAGGCTATTTTATCTATGCAGCCCCTACCTTTACCTAGTCTTCACTTATTTGATCCTTTCTCATCTTCTACAGTTTTCTCCACCAACTCAACCTTAGATGAAATAAATCAAGATGTCCCTGTACTTAATTTTAATTTGCCTGAAATTCCCTCACTTAAGATCCACACCAGACATGTCAAAACTATTTTGCAGAATCTCTCAGTAGATAAGGCTCCTGGTCCAGATGAAATTCCTCCAATAGTACTTAAGAATTGCTCCTTGGTGCTCGCTCCTGTATTGGCAAAATTTTTCCGTCTGTGTACTCATACCTCATGCTTCCCAGTACCCTGGAAAGAAGCAAACATTCATCCAGTTCCTAAAAAAGGTGCCTCTTCAGATCCATCAAACTACAGACCAATAGCTATAACTTCCACTCTTGGTAAATTCTTTGAAATTATATTAAATAATCACATAATTAAGCATCTTGAGAATAATAAATTAATCAGTGATAGGCAATATGGTTTTAGACGATGTCGATCAACTGCAGACATTCTTTGCCTTCTTACGCATCAAATCAACCAAGCTACAGACCAACATGGTGAAACACATACAATAGCACTGGATATATCAAAGGCATTTGATAGAGTCTGGCATCAATCCTTATCGTCGAAGATGTCACACTACGGCCTTGCATCATTAGTTCCACTAATTTCTTCTTATCTTCATAACAGAAAAATATGTGTAATGGTAGATGGCCTTTATTCTCAATTTCACTCAATAAATGCTGGTGTTCCCCAGGGATCAGTTTTGGCCCCAATTATGTTCCTCATTCATATCAATGATCTCATATCTACCACTCATAATCCAATACATTCCTACGCAGATGACTCAACACTCCACAGTTCCTTCACATTTACCAATTCTTTCACACAACCCGATCTTATAAATTCAAAAATAAACACTGCAATTTCTCTGAACCAGGACCTTTCTAGAATTAATGGATGGGGACAAAAGAATCTAGTTTCCTTTAATGCACAGAAAACCAAGTACATTCAATTTTCTAACCGACAGAATCTCACGGACTCCCATATATTTTTTAATGATGTAAATATTCCCACTTCCCCTAGTATTGACATTCTCGGTGTAACATTAACTACTAACTTGAGCTGGACACATTATGTTAGAAGCATTGCTAAGAATGCCTCTAAAAAACTGGGACTCCTGTACAGAGTTCGAGAATTCTTCACTGACGAGCAGTTGGCCGTAATATATAAAAGTAATGTGCGTTCTCAGATGCATTACTGTTCACCTCTGTGGGGTGGAAGTGGAGTGGTTGCATTGAGGCAGTTAGACAAAATTCAAAATAAAGCT
Organism: Paralithodes platypus; assembly: GCA_032716605.1. NCBI lineage: Eukaryota > Metazoa > Arthropoda > Malacostraca > Decapoda > Lithodidae > Paralithodes > Paralithodes platypus. Next base: position 12,535,318 of record CM064538.1, on the reverse strand, counting down.
ATTAGATTAATCAATAACCCTGCAATCACACAGGACCTTCCTACATTATCCATACGAAGAAACGTTGCATCCCTTGCATTATTCTACAGATATTTTCACAGCAATTGTTCCGAGGAACTTGCTTCAATTGTGCCGCCTATCCACATCTTTCCCCGTAGAACTAGGGCAGCTGAGAGCGTCCATGAATTTACACTTTCTCCTCCATAATGCAGAAATTCTGTTTATCAAAATTCATTTATCCCCCAGAGCTACTACTCTTTGGAATTCACTTCCCTCGAATTGCTTTCCACAAACTTACAATCTACAAATGATTAAATCCAGTTGTTACAAACATTTTATGAATGGAGGATGCCTTTAGGCACATGGACCTTTTTGTTTTATCTGTGTTTTTCCTGCCTCCGTTCATTGTCTCTTTAACCCGTCCAGCCCCGGCTAGTTTTGTAATGTTTGTTCACCAGAACCCGGCCGGTTTTCAAAAAATTGTTTTATTCCAGAAACAATAGCGAATGGGTTAGGAATGAAGGAAAAACCACGAAAAACCGTTCAAAAAACTTAAAAAATGGTCCTACAGAGCCCCCGAAAACGTATTTTACAAGAGTTAAAAATTGAAGGCAATTACCCCAAAAAACAAGGTTATTGCGCGCTCACACGCACGCACGTGGACTTTGAGAGTTTTCAACCATCGGCACGGGTGCGTGGGATACGTACACAGTTCCCATATAAATCAAATCGGAGCCCTCTTGAGTGGCTACACCTGAGGTTACGGTCGGCGCAATTAGGGTGACGCGCCAGGCGCGTCTCTGGGGCTGTGCGTTACATACATCGCCGACCTGCCAGGCGCGTCGCTGGGGCTGTACGGGTTAAAGAGCGGCGCCCGGCTATAGCCGGGCGCCAATTTGCAGCAAGTTAGGAGCATTATTATGGCTATTAAAGGGTTAAAATAGAGTGCAAATGGCCGGGAGCTCTGTAGGACCATTTTTTAAGCTTTTTGAGCGGTTTTTCGTGGTTTTTCCTTCATTCCTAACCCATTCGCTATTGTTTCTGGAATAAAACCATTTTTTGAAAACCGGCCGGGTTCTGGTGCACAAACATTACAAAACTAGCCGGGGCTCCACGGGTTAAGGGTTAAGGGCTCCGGCCCAGTAGGCCGAAATTTAGTTTTCATAAAAAAAGGTTATCAAAAAGAATAGTAATGTACTCTACTGTCTTGCCACTTTTTACAACAGTTATTGGATTTCTTAAATATAATGTATTATATTCCACCCCTTTCTCAGTAGTTTACAAGTGCATTTACACACATAAAGGTATAACTGTCTTCTAATCTTAACTCATCCTAACAATTCTAGAGCCTACACATGTATATTCTCACACAGTTTTGACAAATCTATTCAACAAGATCACAGCCATGCCTTCCATTTTCTGACCTTAATAATTTGTGTTCATCCCAGACCAGATTTCCAATCCCTCCCAAATCTAAGAAATCATACTCATGCTTGCCATTCCACAGATCTAAACCTAGCATGTGTGTCTCACTTATCATATTTATATATGCGTATCTTTAATTTCTTTCTTCTTGCATGCTCTTTTGTACTCAACATCTATACCAGTGGCATTGTAGGCTCAAACCCAGTGCACATTTTCATTCATCTTAACCCTTCTTTGGCGGCGCGCAACTTATGTCGTGTGAAATAAATATGGACTAAGTGGCGGTTCACAACTTATGTCGTGTGCCATTTTCACCACGTAATGTTGCTGATAGTGATGTGTCGTTCATGAACGATCCGGCTCATAGAGCCGGCTCTTTTAAGTGAACGATGGGAGACGGCTCTCATATGAGAGCCATTTGGCTCTCATTTGAGAGCCGTTTACTGTGTGTTTTATTAATAATAACTCAATTCTGGTAATAAGAAATAGAGATATAGCTAAGATTTATTATATTTTGTTATATATATTAAGCTAATGGAGTTTATACTTGTTATTTACAATCACACTGCAAATGGAAAATATGTATGTGTATGGGTAATTTAATTTCACCAACTGTAAATGCTTAATATACATAATCTTATTGGCATTGAGAATGATTTATGATGTTTACAGAAATAAATATGTTTGTGGAATTCATATTATTGTGACTACAACCATTTTTTTAACATATGGTGCAATATTGCAAATTTTGGGCTCATTATATATCCAAACAATGTGATAATAAATGAAGAGCCATTTGGGAGCCGAAAGAGCTGGCTCCCTTGAAAGAGCCGGAATTCCCATCAGTAGTTGCTGAGAGATGAGTGGTGGGAGGAGCGTAGCAAGCGTATGACAGCTCCAGACCACCGCGGCGGACCTACTGACATGAATCCCACCCTTCCCTCCCCTCTCACACTCGCTACACAGGGAATTATGTAGGGAAATTACATAATTACAGGGTTTTTGCACTCGTGTTGCACGATCGTTGCAAGAGAACCAGCAGTCGTACAAGGATGGTTCGGGTGTCATTGGAAAGCTCTGTGTACGCCCTTTCAGGGATATATACTTGTTTTACACTCTGTCTTATTTAGTCATGAAAATGATCACGTAAACAACCCTATTTAGGGTTAAAAAACAAACGCTGGGCGCTACGGTCGCCTAGCCCACCAATAAGGTGTTAATAATATTCCCTCAATATATTTGTCTTCCTCCTTCAAGGTGGTCCCATTTGGCAGCATACTGTTACGACTGACAGTAGAGGCTTCTAGTCCATGGACTAACACAGACCAGTAAATACTCAGCACCTCCGTAGCCCCAACTCGTAACACAGCCTATCGCAACAGAACAGAGCTCATTCGCAACGTCCAGGCTCTCTGGGGACCAAAGGTGCAGACAATCCCCCAACTGGTTCCGTTATACACACAATGCAGAAACTGGAACCCCTAGTTGTGGTGAAAAGATATCTTGAGCCACAACTATCAACAAAACTCAGTACCGAATGGCAATACTGAGGAGGATCCTTCCTAAGCTGCACAAAGAAGAGAAAGCTCTGATTTAAGTTACGTTATTGCAATTACGTTAAATACATGCCAATAATGAATGCAAACTTAATTAATCAAACACTGGTCAAAAAAAAACTCCAATCAACCACCACCCACTTAAGCTGTCCAGACCATTGGTTAGCATGGGCCGAAGTAATCCTGCCTGTAACAGAAAGACTAATGAAGTCCTCCACCCTCTACTTCGAACCAGGTGCCCCAATAGTCTGGACCCCTAACTGAATATATGCACATAAAAGAAGTAAATAACTATTGGCTGGTAATCAACACACGCCACTGCAGGAAATAAATAATCACGGTTATGCCAGCGAGGAATATTTTCGTATCCCTCCACCAATACCGAAGTATACTGGCTACCATAACAAAGCCATGGTTGCGCCTCAAGAAACACAGAAAGGAAGAACAACTATATAGGAAAACTCATAACTGCAGGTACAACAGGAGGGACAAACACAAGCCACACACACGTCCTTAGAATCCGTCTGAGTTACGTTAATATACAAAATGAATAAACAAAGAAGTAAATGCCAATAAATAAATAAGTATAAACAAATGCCAATATGAGAGAATTGAGAGAGGGAGGTCTTGTTCCCTCAAATGTTAAATGCGGACTCCCTGATGTTCAGCGGGTATTCACTGACACCACCAGATGGCTCTACCTGAACCAGCTTGGACGATGGTTCCTTTTTGTACAATGTAACCAATGTAACGTAATGTACAATGTAAGGAGGACCACATAGGATTAAATAACTAAATACAAAATGTATGAAATTTATAACATATACTGTATATATGCATTGTGTTAATGTATTATTATCCCTTAATTAGCGGCTCACCACATAAGTCGAGTTAAATAAAGCTGGACTATATGGCGGCGCTCGACATAACTCGAGTGGCAATTTCAGCACGTAATGTTGCTGAGAGAGAGAGACAAGTGGTGGCAGGAGAGTAGCGAGCGTATGACTGCTCCAGACCACCGCGGCGAACATACTGACACGAATCCCAGCTCCCTCCTCCCTCTCTCACTCGCTATATAAGGAATTGTATCGGGAAAGTGGCTAATTACATGCTTTTTGCACTCGCGTTGCACGGTTATTGCAAGAAAACTAGCCATCATAAAAGGATCGTTATGGTGTCATTCGAAAGCTCTGTTTATGCCCTTTCAGGAATAGGTACTTGTTTTACGTTCGGGGTCTTATTTAGGCATGAAAATGATCACGTAAACGGCCCTATTTTGGCTAAAAACACCCCGCTGGGCGGTACATATAAATAAACCGCATAGGCCGCTCGTAAGGTGTTAATAGTCCCCAATTAACCCACGGAGCCCCAGCTAGTTTATAATATATGTATCACCAGGGACCGGCTGTTTCTGATTTTTCTTTTTTCCCAGAAACAATAGCGAATGGGTTAGGAATGAAGGAAAGACCAAAAAAAAAAACGATCAAAAAGGTCAAAAAAATTTCCTACGGAGCCCCCGAAAGTCAATTTTACAAGAGTAAAAAATTGAAGGCAATAACATGCAAAATACCGGTTTTTGTGCGCTCATTCGCACGCGGTTGGACTTTGAGAGTTTTCAACCATCGGCATGGTTGCATGGGATACTTACACAGTTCCCATACATATATGAGCCCTCTAGGTGCCATAGCACCGGAGTATTTGGGACCGGACCGGACCGGCCAGGACGCATGGTTTGCGTCGCTAGGGTTTAGTGTTACATACATTGTGGACGCAAACCCTGCGTCGCTGGGGCTCAGTGGGTTAATAAACTAATAAACAATTAAAACATATGCAGAAGACAGCCACTGAGAATGGAAACACAAGGTGACCACGTCATTGAAAGAAATAAGAAGAATATGAAGCAGGCGATAATATACTGGGACAGACGATAATATACGGATAATATGAAGCAGGGTTGATCACTGCTTCACGCACTATTAAAATTACCGCGAGGCGTATGATATATTCACCCTGTGAATATAATATTATGACCAATGCAACATAGTAATTTATTGGCTATGTAGACTATTTATAAACTAAATAATTACCGTGAGACGTATGATATATTCACCCTGTGAATATAATATTATGGCCAATGCAACATAGTAATTTATAGGCTATAATTATAGACTATTTATAAACTATATAAAGCTGACGATGAAGGAACATTGTCACAATACCCAGTACAGTTGACCCCGAGGAGAACAAGGCACGTGATTGTATAAATACAAAAATAGCCTTAAAATGTTATCTCCGGTGTAATAAATATAAACCCATGGGCTACAAAACATGTTAAAGTAGGATTGTCACAATAATATCTTAACTATTGATGACAATATAAAGATTTTATATGGTACTACAACTCTGTATTTTAGTTCAATGATAAATAATGTGTATTATAACCAAGAATTTAGTGTTAATATTTAGAGTACATGTGAATAAATAACCTTCCAGAAGTTATATTCTACTAACAGTTGAATGTTTATTTTATGTTTTGAAGGTAGTGAAGTATTTGATAATTATGTGCTCTTACATTTTACCGATTCTTTTATAACTGATCTTACTGGAATTACAATTATAATTTACTAGGTCAATTGAATGATTGGTTCATGTTCTTACATTTACTATTACTTTATGTAACCAATCTTACTGAAATTACAAAGCTAGAATCATGCTTTGAGGATAATTGTGAGATTGGTAATGCTGTTACATTTTACTTTAGGGTATGTAACTAATCTCGATACAGTTTCAAAGATTTATATATATATTATTATTTGATTTTATTTGTTTTAGTTATAAATATTACATATGTTTATATTTACTATTGTGAGCTCAGTGGTCTAGTTAATCTGCTCTATATAAAAAAATAAATAAACCTTGTAATATCCACACATGTTGAAGAACCAGCTCTTTTGATGTAGTATAAGATGTTGAAGGAGTCCGTCAGGCATGCCTGCGCATAATTCAAGACAGCATGCCACTCCAAACTAGACTTTTTTTTTTTTTTTTTAAAGAGACAATGAACGGAGGAAGGAAAAACACATATAAAACAAAAAGGTTCATGTGCCTAAAGGCATCCTCCATTCATAAAATGTTTGTAACAACTGGATTTAAACATTTGTAGATTGTAAGTTTGTGGAAAGCAATTCGAGGGAAGTGAATTCCAAAGAGTAGTAGCTCTGGGGATAAATGAATTCTGATAAGCAGAAGTCCTGCATTGTGGAGGAGAAAGTGTAAATTCATGGGCGCTCTCAGCTGCCCTAGTTCTACGGGGAAAGATGTGGAGAGGCGGCACAATTGAAGCAAGTTCCTCGGAACAATTGCTGTGAAAATATCTGTAGAATAATGCAAGGGATGCAACGTTTCTTCGTATGGATAATGTAGGAAGGTCCTGTGTGATTGCAGGGTTATTAATTAATCTAATAGCTTTATTTTGAATTTTGTCCAACTGCCTCGATGCAACCACTCCACTTCCACCCCACAGAGGTGAACAGTAATCCATCTGAGAACGCACATGACTATTATATATTACGGCCAACTGCTCGTCAGTGAAGAATTCTCGAACTCTGTACAGAAGTCCCAGTTTTTTAGAGGCATTCTTAGCAAGGCTTCTAACATAATGTGTCCAGCTCAAGTTAGTAGTTAATGCTACACCGAGAATGTCAATACTAGGGGAAGTGAGAATATTTACATCATTAACAAATATATGGGAGTCAGTGAGATTCTGTCGGTTATAAAATTAAATGTACTTGGTTTTCTGTGCATTAAAGGAAACTAGATTCTTTTGTCCCCATTCATTAATTCTAGAAAGGTCCTGGTCTAGAAAAGTAAAAGTAACGGGCCAACTCTGCAATAAGGGTCACAACGTTAATGCTCGTGAATATACAGCAGCTGAAGTAACTTTGATCAAGTGGGTTCAAGCAGAAACCTTTTCCAATGAATTAGAATCTTTACAAAGCTCTAATAAGTTAATAATGCCTAACTTAGTGCGTCAATTGAGGTTGCACCTAGATAATAACCTCATCAGGTGTGAGGGTCGCCTGAAGTGGTCGGGTGTAACGGACGGCACAAACCGTCCTATACTTATGCCAGCAAGACATCACGTTACTGATCTATTAGTCATACGTGCACATAAGGAAGTAAAACACTACGGGGTCTCTCACATCTTTTCAAATTTGCGTCTCACATGGTGGATACCCAGAGTTCGATAAGTAGCTCGACGCGTAGTGAGGAAGTGTGTGATATGCCAAAGACTAAAGGATAAACCTTATGCGACTGGACCAGCTCCGCCTTTACATGAATGCCGTGTAAAACACATCAAGCCTTTCCAAGCTGTAGGGTTAGATTACACAGGTGCATTGAAGACGAGAGAGCAAGATAAGGTCTATATATTATTGTTTACCTGTGCAACGTCTTGTGCGGTACACTTATTATTATGTGACAATATGTCTAGCGAGGAATTTATGCTGGCATTTAGACGGTTTTGTGCACATCGTTCATTCCCTCAACTAGTACTTAGTAACAATGCTCCTAATTTTATCCAAGCATCTAGATACCTTAAGGATGTGAGCAGTGATCCTACAATTATCACTTTTATGGGAGAAAAGTGCGACTGGAGGTTCATTCCAGTTAGGGCACCTTGGTTTGGTGGAATGTGGGAACGGTGTGTCGACATTGTTAAATCAGGACTGAGAGCAGTAATAGGACGTGCTATATTGAAGAAGAGTGAGTTAATGACAGTTCTCACCAAAATAGAAGCAGTCGTAAATGATCGTCTGCTCACATATGTGTACACTGACCTGCAAGAACCACTACCATTAACGCCAGCTCATTTACTCTACGGTAAACCATTGACTGCATTCCCATCCGATTTCCAGTCTATCATAGAACTAGAGGATCCCTCGTTGTACTCTGAAGCAGCGGTGTCTAAGCGATACCAGTATATTTCGAAGGTAATCGAGGACTTTAGAAAGGGATGGGCTGATAAATATCTGCTAGCACTGAGGGAAAGAAGCATCAATGGTAGACCATCGGCACCTACTGTTGGTGAAGTAGTTTTACTGAGAGAAGATAGTCCTCGTTTGAACTGGAAATTAGGCCGTGTGTTGGAGGTGTACAAGGGGAAGACTCTGTAGAGCGGGTGGTACTATTGAGTACGGCCACTGGGACTACTGTTCGTCCTATTGCAAGTTTGTATGCTTTGGAGCTCGATTCCGCATTGCAATCTGATGCTCCACCTGTTATTGCTGGGTCCGAGAATTCTCAACGTGACGATTCACCCCTTACGGATGGTGATCAATCTCGGACCAAGACGCGTCCCAGACGCGTTGCTGCTGGCGCCGTTGATATGTGGCATCAGAGGATAGCCTCTGGGCAACTTTAGTTTAAGGTGGGGTTCAGGTTATATTTTGTGGGGGGAGTGTATAGTGTAATACGATAGTGTAAGACAATTTCTGTGGTAATGTATGTCTCTGTGACATCACGATAATCTAACGTGATATGGCGTAAGAAGATTAGATCGTGATTACATGTTGTAAGTAAGTTAAGATTATAAAAGGCCTAATATGCTATTATGCAATATTGACATGGTCTTGTGTAGTATATATGAATTTATTGTATATATTGATTTAATTTATCGTACTGAGCAACATACTGTAGATACGGTACGATAATTTGGGCGCCTGGCGTATGCCAAGGCAGCAAGGTGAAGGGCTGGAGGAAGATCAGAGCCTTCACGAACACCACCCAATTAACATCTAATATCCGCCTTCAGTTGATCGTGCTTTTGTGCCTCTAATCACATTAAACTGCCAGAAATACACACATCTACACATTCACGACGCTCTCATCGACGCCATGACAGACAGGTAAGCATATTATTCATGTCCATTCTCATATAACCATTCATTTAATTTACCGGACCTGTGCTTTCGGGCCTGTCTCTGGTTTCCCCGTCGTCCGCCATATTGGGTAAACATTTTCCTTTGTCTCATTGCCACGTGGTACTATTGGCGAGTTAATTCCTGGAATATTATTAACCCTTATAACCTTACCTTATATATAAATAATTGTGTGTGACCTTTGGATATAAATTAGCTTGTTTCAGATTGAATTCAATTTGGAGTAATTTAATTTAGATTGATTTTGTTTGAATAATTATAGCTTAGAGATATTTAACTTCCACTGATATTATACCACAGTATTTGTTGATGTTTTTGACCTACCTGACGATGGAATAAATGTCTCCAAAACGTAGCAATACATAGCCAAGATCAATGTCTTATGCTACCAAGCCCTGGATTATCTCTATTATTATCCGCCTCCACATTCCATGGACAAGATCAATATAATTATATATATATATATATATATATATATATATATATATACCTAGGTCGCTCGTAAGGGGTTAAATACGTAACAATTGCGCGAGAACGATCAGCCCCCAACAGAACTACGCTTCATAAACGATTGAATTACCTTCTGCTTCGTTCGGATACCCGACCAAGACTTGGGCATCAGCATTATGTCCCATGACCAGAGTTACAAATGTTACATATTTTGTTATGCTAATATGTTGCTAATAATTAGTATTTTTCTGCTAACCACATAATATCATCACCACATTCTAAGATATTTTTGTTTCGTAATTACCAATGTGTGAATAGGTAAACCCATGCTTTCCCTTTAGCTAAGTCGATAATAAATAAGTTTATCATGTATTAATAAATTAGTGCTTTACTTGTAACCCTGTTTTGCTAAATTTCTAAAAACGCATTTATCTCTAAAATAACATTTATGGGAAAAATATGATACAACAATATATGTTTATTTTCCATTTTAGAATGTGTTCGTCATAGTCTGTAACAGTTATAAAGGTTTGTCAAATTATTATAGTTACGATGCTACCTCTTAGGGTAGCCAAAGGGAACACAAAAACATGAGCAAGCGATCGGACACCAGACAGACCCCCCTCCCCTACAGTCATACTGTCCCTCCCCCACCAACCAAGCGCCCCCACCAACCCCCTCCTACACTCATCCTTCTATACCCCTCCCCACCTACCTCTCTCTCTCTCTCTCTCATATAGCATATTGGATAATAATTATAAAGACATTCAGTACTTTGTACATTAATATACCGTGGTATTACGCGACATTGGGTTTACAATAGAACTAATGTATATACAGCAACAATGAGTTGGGCAGCTTTTGCAAATGAAAATGACCCATAAGTTGGTTAATCACATTACAGTATACTGTCTTTGCTAGCAAGTTTGGCGGGTAGTTATAATTATAACCCTATAATTTATGGTTGGGTATGGTCGTTTCAGGCTATATGGACCTGTTGTTCGGTTATCCGTATGATGTGATGACATGATTGGCCATAATATTCTAAAGAATTGGAAGAGGTTTGTATAATTATAGAATAAATAAAAATTAACAAGAGAATTAATGGATAATTAAACAGGCAAATGTACTGTACATATATTTTATTTTAGTCTTAGTCACTGTCAAGGAAGAGCTCATCCTCATCATCGCTGTCAAAGCTTATAACGACAGGTTCCACAATGTCATGAATATTGTCAGATGACCAATAATCCTCTTCAAACGCCATAGCTCTTCTTACGGCACCTGCCCAAATGTCTTTGGTTGCGCGTAACTTTGCTTCCTCTAACCTGGCCTTCAGGCTGGCAAGAGTGAATCGTTGTAACGAGGTGCGTACGTAGCTCCTCATACACCCCCACACCTGCTCGATGGCGTTCAGCTCAGAATGCGCCGGTGGAAGTCGGACAACTTCGTGACCCCATTCTCGGATTATATTATCCACTTTGTACCGTGGCTTTGGTCGATTTTCTTTTCATATACGAAGGAGTTCAGGACGAGTAGCGTGAGGTGAGAAGGGGAGTTTCCTTTCCTCCAACCTTTTCACAAGGTCGGCTTTTTTGATGGTAGTAGTGGGACAGCGACTTTCCTCCGTAAACTGGCTGTGGTAGGGTGCATTGTCCAACACAACTACTGATGGCTCTGCCAATGCTGGTAAAAGTTTTGCTGTGAGCCAGTGAACAAAAAGGCTGCTGTTCATTTCCCCGTGGTAGTCACCTGTTTTGTTCTTTGCAGGGAAACATACAAAGGAGCCATCCACAAAACCCTCGACTGTGCCACCTGCTACCACCACAAATCGCTCTCCTTCACCAGGTGGCACCTGACGGCTGTAGGTGGCACTTGTTTCAGGTTGTGTTCTGTCCACCCACTCCCTGTTGTGTGACATCCTTGTTGTGAACCACGTTTCATCCACATACACCACCTGTCTTCCTTCCTGCCGATGATGCTGGAGTGCGCGGAGAGCGTCAATACGACGACATACTATATCATTAGACTCTTTCCGTACATACATTTTTCTCTGTGAGCCCCTGTAACGGAATCCCATGCTGTGCAACACACGCCATATCGCTGTCTCTGAGGTCTCACTTGGAATAATATCGGCCTTCTTCAAATCATCGGTCAGGGTAACAACAGTAAATGTTTCCTTTACAGCAAACTTGGCATGCACAAAACGTCGTATGGCACCAATAGTAAAGCTGTCAAAGACAGGTGGTGTAGTGGAGGGGGTCGGGGAGTCAGGCGGTGTAATGGTGGGAGTGCTCGGTGTTTCAGGTGGTGTGTCTGGCTGTGAACGCAGGTTGCGCTGCACCATCTTCCGCATTGCCTGGATTGTCATACCCATCACGTGAGCGACATGGTCATACGGCCTGTGTGGAAAGACAATATCGTAGAATAGGGAAATGGTCGAATATTAAGGACAACATAGTTGTATTATTATATGTTGTTATTATGTGGTGGGCTGAATCCAAGATCTATATACTAAGGTCTACCGGACGGCTGACCAAAATAAGCGCTCTCGCGCGCACAGTGTAGAGTGCGCCCCACACTAGCCTGCGCTCGACCCAGCTTCCCTCCCTCAATACCAGTACCTCTTCTTTTGTTGTTTATTTATTCCTTGTAAACTATAGTCCATGGGATCTAAGATCAGTGGAAGTTCAATCAGTTCATTCACTTTGAGTAATCGATCAAGAACAAACGAGGTGAAACAAAGTGGATGTATTATATTATGCATTTTAAACATCCTGAACCTAGCATAGACACACTGAGGATAGTTACTACACAGTTATTATTATTTTTACACACACGCACACTCAGTTTGTACAATACATTGTACGTGTTTGTGTGTGTTTGGTCAAAAAGCCCCTTTTGGGATTATATGGGTCAAACCTTTTTTAATGTTTCACTACATCCTTCTACTTTATAAGGAATTAGGCGGCTTGTCATGTCATTAAGGACAAGGAGTAGCTTAACATAGGTAAGGTAGAATTTAAGCACACTCACACACACACACACACACACACACGGACACTGATTACATGTGTGTGTCTTTCGAAATAAGTTCGTGTTTTTATTACAAGGGACAAATTATTGTTCCCTTCCCTTTCTCCCTTTCAATTGGACATAAACAATAGAGAATACATACATTTAAAAACATGGCTTTCTCTACCTTCGTTCACAAAATCGTGATTACTTCGTTCTCTGTTTATCCAGATGTAAGTAATCAACTATGACCAACAAACAAACAAACAACAAACAATTCAGCACTAGACCAATTAATATAATGTGTTCAAACAAACTTAGCCAAATGTAACAATACTCAAACATTCACACCAATATCAATAATACACACACACACACAACCACTAACAAAATGTATCACACAAATATTGTACGCAATATTCTTTTCCCTGTAGATACTTCTACAAAGGAAAGACTTAAAACGTTATAGGCATATACAACATACTACATACTTTTGCAACTATATGGCCTTTTACATTCGGCATTGTTAACCCGCTTTAATGATAGAATGGAATGGTTATTTTAGTAGTGTATGGTGTTATATAAAGTAATTTTACCATGCTGCACCATGCACAACTTTCTTTTCATATCCCTTTCATTTTGCGGGAACATGGATTTAAAACAATGAAAATGAAAAAAATACCTACTTTACAAGGCAGTAGCTGTAAAATGTTGACAACAAAAACATACATTTTATAAAATATTTTGGTTCATAATAGCGCTCTTTAATTTCTAAAAGTGCCGATACGGTTTCTAAAGAATCGTGGAGTACCCTGTATACAGCCACTATTAAACAGGATCAGACATATCCACAAAACAAAAATGATCACATACAGTATATAGTGTCGCTAACAAAAAGTATGTAAGACAACCATAAAATGTCACTCAAACATACAGGCAACAATTGTCACACAGCCACACCTCTACACACTACCATGATTATAGTATTTATCACCACCCCTAGAGAGAAAACTACAATCATTATTACGAATAACAAAACTAATGAACACCCATACCAACGAATATAAGACTAACATTTATTTGTTTACGGTAACAAATACTAGTTTTAATATAGTTTACTTATATACACTACAACTACTTGTAATACTCGCACACACATTCACATCATATGTATACAGTAGCCTATACACAAATACACTGCCAGCGACAAAACAATTCCCATTGGCCTACGCATACTATTACTATCATGATATTGTTTACATGTTACCACCCATCTCCACTTCCATTAATATCCCCATATCTGTATTCTTTTAAGCTTACCGTGTGGTAGAAACATGGAAGGTACAGTATCGTCTTGCAATGGCCGGTCATTTTTAGTCCTCTTATAAGTACCGAGAAGACGTGATTGCATATCATCCTTGAAGTTGTTAACGTCAAAATGAATGGAGCAAATCAATGCATGTGTTGGGTTGCTTTTATCTGTAGGTTGACTAGCATTCAACCACAAGCGTCATATTTTTTAATTTTTGGGAATCGAAAATAATCTAATGTTTTCAGATGTTTTTGCTTGTTTGATGTTGTTAAGAAACCCAAACACAGAGCAGTTATTCGGCATAGTGATTCACACAACCAACTAGCGGGGCCTATAAACAAAGAATGGCATTCTAATATACATAGTGCGCCTACATGAACTTTCTGTGTTCAGGTTACCCATTTTGGTTTGAGCCCAAGTGCGAGAGGAGGGGCGCAGGTCTGTCATTTGACAGGCGCTAATCCACCCCTACCTGCGCGCCGGTTGACCTTAGTATATAGGTCTTGGCTGAATCTATTGGAATAATATAAGGTTGAATAACCTTACGAATTCACCTCACCTGAGGAAAATTTGTGGCACGTAGCTCAAATAGAATATAATGGTATTGAGATCAAGATATAATCACCAAACATTGTCATTCCTATAAAATATGTTCCGTAAACGTATAGACAAAAGCGTTATGGCTAATAATCACCTGCTAAGGCTAATTTTCAGTGCGTCAGCATTCTTCTCTTGGTTGAACATATTGAAAAGTCGTAGCGCAATCACACCTTTGCATCCACGCGGGCATCTCAGCATACCGGCCATCTCCTGCAGGGACGTAGCACACCTTCAGTAGCTTGTGAGTAGGCACCTTCCTCGATCGCAGGCCAGTGAACATCTCCCGTTAAATTGCTCAAGTATTCCAAACACTGGGAAAATATCAAACTGCAACAGACCTATCACGGTTGCTTCCCTAAACTATCAATCCAAGCTCCGCCCATAATTTCCATTCATAAACTATTATACGTATATATTAAAGCATAATGTATGGCTTCATATTTTCCCTTTAACAGACAATGTTTAGAGAGAGAGAGAGAGGTGGGGAGGGGGAATAGAAGGATGAGTGTAGGAGGGGGTTGGTGGGGGCGCTTGGTTGGTGGGGTTGGTGGGGGAGGGACAGTATGACTGTAGGGGAGGGGGGTCTGTCTGGTGTCCGATCGCTTGCTCATGTTTTTGCGTTCCCTTTGGCTACCCTAAGAGGTAGCATCGTAACTATAATAATTTGACAAACCTTTAGAACACCATAATTTACGGCGGGGTATCAATAACATTGTGTTCGAATGTCATTATTATGTAACCTATAGTCTTGCCACAAATTGCGAAAGGCGATGCGACATCGGGTCTGAAATACACAGTAGGTGTAGCCAATTTCTAAGGTAGTGATGGGTGGCTGTGGCGGTTTAGGAACCACCATGGTTTATTTAATATAGTTGTGTGAGGAGAGGCTGGCGACACGAAACTGCTAGTATTGAACCTTTTCGTCTCAAGCTGCAGAAATTAATTGAAGATGAAGGCCTAACTCTAACTCAGCTATATAATAGAGATGAGACAGGCATGTATTGGCGGTCGATGCCTAGGAATACCCAGATCCGCAAGGGTGAAGAGGATGCTAGGGGCAAGAAATCGAGCAAGGAGAAGAAATCGAGCAAGGAGAGACTCTCGGCACTCGTCTGTGCAAATGCTAACGGCTCCCACCGCCTGCGTATAGCTGATGTGGGAAAGGCTAAGCGCCCAAGAGTTTTCAAGGGTATTAACATAAGAGTTGGACCTGCCGCTTATCTACTACAATTCAAAAAACGCCTGGTTCACTTCTGCTATATTTGAAAATGGGTTTTTCCACCATTTCGTGCCAGCAGTTCGGAACTTCCTGGAAGAAGTCTTCAAGATATCTCCTGAGGATGTGAAAGCTATCCTACTTATGAATAATGCCCCAGTCCACCCAAGTGCCAACGGACGTATCCGAGTGTTATATCTCCCGCCAAACACTACCTCCGTGATACAACCCATGGACCAGGGGGTTATCAGTGCCTTGAAGCGTCGGTACATCAAACGCTACCTGGACGAGGTGCTTGTCGTCTTAGAGGACGAAAGTGACGCCCTTCAAGTCACACGTGGTGCGAGGACAAAGGCAAATATAAAAGGTTACAACATCCGTGATGCCCTGTACAACATGGCTTACTCGTGGGCAGCTTTAGCCAACTCCTGGAAAAAATTGCTCATCGGTGAGGACAGCGAGGCTGACTTTGATGGTTTTGAGGCGCCCGACTTTCATCTAATTCTGCGCAATGCTGGGGAAACCGAGACAACAATTGGTGATGTTGGCGACTGGATCGACGAAATCGAGGCTGCCGAAGGGTACCAGGTCCTATCTGAGGCAGAGATAGCCGCCTCAGTGGTGGAAGGTGATCAAGATGAGAGCAGCGATGATGACGACGAAATTTCATGTCCTAAAGTTAAGCTTGGTACCCTTCGTACATAATTGACGCACTCCTTGACTACACCACCTATAGCACCCTGAAGGCAACGGGGGCTCATTATGCCAACCTAAGGATTCTGCGAGAGTTGATCATACAAGAGCAGCACACAGGAGGACGCCAACAAAAAATCAGCACCTTCTACGCTCCCAGACGTCCCAACTTCCCCGCCGACCCAGATGACCCCATGCCAGGCCCTAGTGGTGCAGCCGACCCCGATGAACCTGTGGCAGGCCCTAGTGGTGTGCCAAGGCCCAGTCGGGCACCCATGGAGCTTGGCAGCTCCTCGGACTTGGATTAACCATTCTGAGTTCTATACCCCTGTAAATAGCTGTACATATTAGTTTAACACCTAACGAGCGGCCTAGGTGGTAATTTAGATGTACCGCCCAGCGGGGTGTTTTTACCCTAAATAGGGTTGTTTACGTGAATATTTTCATGCCTAAATAAGACCCAGAGCGTAAAACAAGTATCTATCCCTGAAAGGGCATAAACAGAGCTTTCCAATGACACCCCAACCATCCTTATACGACCGCTAGTTTTCTTGCAATGATCGCGCAACACGAGAGCAAAAACCATGTAATTAGGTAGTTTCCCTACATAATTCCCTGTGTAGCGAGTGCGTGAGGGTGGGGGAGGGTGGGATTCATGTCAGTAGGTCCGCCGCGGTAGTCTGGAGCAGTCATACGCTTGCTACTCTCCTGCCACCACTTATCTCTCTCTCAGCAACATTACGTGCTGAAAATGGCACACGACATAAGTTGTGAACCGCCACTTAGTCCAAATTTCTTTCACACGACATAAGTTGCGCGCCTCTAATAAAGGGTTAAGGCAAGCAAAACAGCAATTTATTTAAAGTTTATTGTAAAATTATATTTAAATAGCTAAAAACATTATATGTAAGTGAAACTACCATTGCATTTCTTATTTTATTGTGATTTTATGTGTTCCTTATGAAAAATACAGTACCGTACGGACAGGATATCAAGCAACGGACTTTTTCAGGTAACTGACTAGTAACGGTCCCATTTAGTCTGTTAAATCGAGGTTCGTGTATATATATATATATATCAATAATATATAATAATGGTATTATATATAGAAGTTTTGGTGAAGCTTTAAGAAAAAGGAATGCAAGCTTGAATGACGATTCGAACCATTTTGTTTTCATAGTTCGTTTTTGTCATCATCCATAGTTCCCTTCAAATACCTAACTATAATAACAAGTTGTGTGAAAGAGCCGGGGCGAGCTGCAATGTGTATGAACTAATTGAGGTTCTGCACAAGTGCTCATTTGTTAAAGTGCAGCATCAACTTGTGGCCCAAGAGAAGATGGAGAGGCACCAGAAGGCAAGCCATTCCCTGTTTTAAGCCACTTTTCTGCGGGCGTGGGATGTACCGGTAATTATTTTATTTGTATGTATGAAACAACTACGACTAAATATATATAATACAAATAGCCTACATATATCTTTTATCATTTTTATCATTTATGAATTATGTCTCAAAATAAAACAAAAACAATTGAACTGATAATAAATACGATTAAGGTTAATTCCAATAAGGAATGAACGTATATAAATAGACAATAAATATATATATTATATATATAAAACAAAGACAATAGAGGAGACAGTTGAAAAGGATGTCTCCCCGAAAAAAAACACCACTTAATTGGAACACTCGTCGACGGCAAAAATTGGAACACTTGTCGACGTCGACGAGAATTCCGGTCGACGAGAGTTCCAGGTACCATCCTCTCTGTAACAGAAAGACTAATGAAGTCCTCCACCCTCTACTTCGAACCAGGCACCCCAATAGTCTGGACCCCCAACTGAATATATGCACATAAAATAAATAAATAACTATTGGCTGGTAATCACCACACGCCACTGCAGGAAATAAATAAGCACAGTTATGCCAGCGAGGAATATTTTCGTATCCCTCCACCAATACCGAAGTATACTGGCTACCATAACAAAGCCATGGTTGCGGCTCAAGAAACACAGAAAGGAAGAACAACTATATAGGAAAACACATATAACTGCAGGTACAACAGGAGGGACAAACACAAGCCACACACACGTCCTTAGAATCCGTCTGAGTTACGTTAATATACAAAATGAATAAACAAAGAAGTAAATGCCAATGTGAGAGAAGTGCGAGAGGGAGGTCTTGTTTCCTCGAATGTTAAATGCGGACTGTCTGCAGTGACTGGTGTTCAGCGGGTATTCACTGACACCACCAGATGGCTCTACCTGAACCAGCTTGGTCGATGGTTCCTTTTTGTACAATGTAACCAATGTAACGTAATGTACAATGTAAGGAGGACCACATAGGATTAAATAACTAAATACAAAATCTATGCAATTTATAACATATATGCATTGTGTTAATGTATTATTAATAGCCCCCAATTAATAAACTAATAAACAATTAAAACATCTGCAGACGACAGCCACTGAGAATGGAAACGCAAAGTGACCACGTCATTGAACGAAATAATAAGAATATGAAGCAGGCGATAATATACTGGAACAGACGATAATATACGGATAATATGAAGCAGGGTTGATCACTGCTTCACGCACTATTAAAATTACCGCGAGACGTATGATATATTCACCCTGTGAATATAATATTATGCAACATAGTAATTTATAGGCTAGAATTATAGACTATTTATAAACTATATAAAGCTTACGATGAAGGAACATCGTCACAATACCCAGTACAGTTGTCCCCGAGGAGAACAAGGCACGTGATTGTATAAATACAAAAATTGCCTTAAAATGCTATCTCCGGTGAAACAAATATAAACCCATGGGCTACAAAACATGTTAAAGTAGGATTGTCACAATAATATTTTAACTATTGATGACAATATAAATGTGTTATATGGTACTAAAACTCTGTATTTTAGTTCAATGATAAATAATGTGTATTATAACCAAGAATTTAGTGTTAATATTTAGAGTACATGTGAATAAATAACCTTCCAGAAGTTATATTCTACTAACAGTTGAATGTTTATTTTATGTTTTGAAGGTAGTGAAGTATTTGATAATTATGTGCTCTTACATTTTACCGATTGTTTTATAACTGATCTTACTGGAATTACAATTATAATTTACTAGGTTAATTGAATGATTTGTTCATGTTCTTACATTTACTATTACTTTATGTAACCAATCTTACTGAAATTACAAAGCTAGATATCTCTATTGATCTAACTGGTAAGGTGTCTGCCTCACACCCAAGGGTCGAGAGTTCGTGCCCCCACCAGGGCTTGATATTTTTGGCGGGTGCCCGACCCCGAAAGGGGTTGAAATAGGGGAGCTATCCCCCCGCCAAAGGCGGCTTTCTAGGGCCTTTCCTAGCTGATGCTGAGAGGATTGGGTTCTAGTCATGTGGTGATGGGCTGGCCTATCAGAGTGAGAACTGAGCGATCTCTGCCATACCCATAGCTTACTCTGACTGTTCCTTTAACTTATATATTTTCTAGATCTCAAGTGACGGCGTCTTTTCCGTGGATTGACCTCCCAATCTACCAAGATTGGAAGCCAAAGCGTCACATTTTTCCCTTGCCCCTCAACTTTCTCTTCATAATTGCTGAGGGGCACAGGGCCCTGGGTGGGGCTTTGGTTTCCCAGGCGTTTCTGCACCCTCCTCAGCTCCCCGCCATGGAATGGCTTCGGTCACCCAGGCTTTATTGTGGTCGGCAGGGAGGGTTCTGTAGGGGCGCTCGGTTATGGCCTTGGAATTGCTCGGGGCCTTGGGGCTGTTCGGCCAGGCAGCTTGGGGAACAACAACAACAACAACAAAGCTAGAATCATGCTTTGAGGATAATTGTGAGATTGGTATATGCTGTTTCATTTTACTTTAGGGTATGTAACTAATCTCGATACAGTTTCAAATATTTATATATATATATATTTTTTTTAGTTATAAATATTACATATGTTTATATTTACTATTGTGAGATCAGTGGTCTAGTTAATCTGCTCTATATATATATAAACAAAAATTTTTTTTTTTTTAATATCCACACATGTTGAAGAACCAGCTCTTTTGATGTAGTATAAGATGTTGAAGGAGTCCGTCAGGCATGCCTGCGCATAATTCAAGACAGCATGCCACTCCAAACTAGACATTATGGAAAATGTCACAATACAACCACTTGCACCAACACATGACACAGATTCTGAGAGCATTATGGATACAATTATAATATAACAAAACAATCATTAATTTTGCCTTCATTCATATTACAAGTGATTTATAATAAATACTCTCAGACAGTCAGAATTTCCACCATGGTTAGTCCCCTGTCCTTCCATTTGTACTGCTGCACTCCCATACTCCAAAGCCTCTTCACCCCCACAGTTGCTCTATGCTCAGTTTCTTATATTCCCTTAACCCTTTCACGCTTATGACGCAATTTTGAGCCTATTAGGGATATTTTAAAGCCTTTGTTACCATCAGCGGTATTTAGAAACCTTTAGTTTAGTTACTTCAACCTCTGCAGTTGTCTTTTAGTTAGCTGTGGGCAGAACACTAATTTTTGGAGAGGTAATTATAAGAGTGAGAGAACTCTATTTCTTATTGCTAATCTGGCAACCTCTGCGTCATAAAAATGTGAAAGGGTTAACTGTCCTATATTAGCCGATATCCTCAGCGAGTCCCCCATTTCTCCCTCTCACAGCTTATGCAGTATCTTAGTCATACCCATCTTCTTTCGCTTCTTTAGTTCTACCCCATATAATTATGTTTTTAAACAAAGATGTGTGTTTTAGTGCCACTTAGTCTTATTAGGCTTGATGCTATTCCTTATTATTATAATATTAATAAATAATAGGCAGAGCCTTTTAATGAACAATATTTTAAAAGGTTCCTATGAAATATTATTGACTACTTTGAATTTACTAGTACAAAATTGTTTTACAGACAGTTTATACTATTGGTTACAATATATATATATATATATATATATATATATATATATATATATAATTATATATACAATTACATATACAGTATAATGAACAAATTAAGTCTTGCTACACATACCACTTTTCCACTGTCTTCGTAGCGCAATGGATAAATGCACTGAATTTCGGTGTGAGCATCCTAAGTTCGAATCCCTGGACTGCCACATGTATTTGTTGATTTCATTAATTGAGTTTAGAAGTAAAGTCGGTTGGTGGAGGGAACATAATAATACAGAAATCATTCAATCTTGCTACAAATACCACTTTCCCAAATACAGACATATTTATTGCATATTTAGCTTATAGTTTTCCTTAGGCATTGGGGATGTTCAACTAGGGAACATCAAAACCTGTTCCAGTAACCTGGCGGTGTTATGAAATTAGTAATATGCTTTATATATTATGATTGAATGTATCTTATGCTATTCTGTATACCTATGGAGATTTCTATATTTCTGGAAATATATGCAATATAATTGAATGTAAGCTTTAATTTTTGGTACTACAATACTCTTATTTTGTTATCAATTATATGTATCAAATATAATATTGTAATAAATATAATGGAAGATAGATTAATAGAACACAAACATTCAGATTTGTTTTATTTACACATGGGTTTACTAAGTACTATTATTATATCAATGATTTTGGTAACATTCTTTCGTAACATTCTACCTGATGTCTCATTCTTTCCACTAACAATCTTCAAATCTCTTAAATTCACACTGCCAGGGTATATCTCTCCTGCTGGCTTGTGGTAATGTCAATATACCATTTCCCGTCGGTACCAATCGATAATCCCAAATTGAACAGAATCATATCATACCTGTAAAGGCCCTGATGGAATCCATTACCTGATGCTGAAACACCTATCCCCACCACTCGATTTCCTCCTTTCCATTTATAACCGACTGTGGCTCACTGGCTTCTTTCCGGCAGGGTACAGGCAAGCCATCATTCTTGCATTCAATAAAATGGAAACATTGAGTCATGTGCCAACAGATTATCGGCCAATTGCACTGACTAGTTATGTATATCGATTACTATGATGCATGGTTATCAATAAATTTCAAATTGCTTTATGTCTGATTTGCATTCTCACACAGCCAGTTATTATTGCAAGCCAATGGTAGTCAATGAAGGCATATAAAGATGACAAAGATTCTACTTGTCAATTTATTATAAGTATTTGTGTCTGTAACTATCATAATAATACATTTGATAGTTTGTCCTGCATCATTTAAGCTACTTCAATCGTGATTAATATAGATATAGAAATATGTCTATAATCATTGGAGGGCCTAAACTGGAGGAAAGGGCTTAAACCGTAAACCTTTTCTCTCATAAATATATTGCTATGCGTCAAATAAGTTGTTGCAATGAATATGTTATACAAAATACGTTCTTGAGAATTCACAGCAATAATATCAGTCCAATTCAAACTCGTAGAGAGCCTACACCTACAGCATATGTAATAAAACAGGAATAACTTGGGTCTGTATAATATTACAATTCGAGGGCCTAAGCTGGAGGAAAGGGTTCAAACTGTAAACGTTTTCTCATATAAATATATTGTTGTGCGTCAAATATGTTGCGACGAATATATTATATACACGACTCCATTCTACAGGCATACCTATAATATCAGTCCATTCCAAGCTCGTAGAGTCTATATATATATATATATAAGCAAACAAGAATGACTGATCTATATTATTAAATCAGTTTGTGTGTCTGTTTGTCTGTCTGTGTGTTCTAAATAGGCGGCCGCAGTTTTGGACCTGGGGAGCTGAAACTTTGCATGTGGGTGTCAATTAACCTGGGTCAGGTCATAGAGGGGGCGAGGCCACGATCGGAGGTCGTTTCGAGGCCGAAATTGAAAACAAATATTAATAATAATAATAAAATTGCCGTTTGGGGCAGAAGGAGGCCTCCGATCGAAAAGGTGTATGGAACGAAAGTTGTTCGCAGCCCCCCAAAATGGGGGTATGGATGAGGTCAGATCCAAAATCGGAGGTCATTTAGCGGCCGAAATCGAGGTCGCCGTTTAATGAGGCACAGGGAGGTCGAGGCCGGTGATTATGGTAGTAGTAGTATTGTGAAGATTGTGGTAGTAGTGATTGATGATGGTGATTATGGTAGTAGTAGTGGTGGTAGTACCCGGGCAACGCCGGGTACCCCTGCTAGTCTATTATTATAGTTACAAGTCGAGGGCCTAAGCTGAAGAAAAGGGGTTTAAACTGTAAACATTTTATCATATAAATATATTGTTGTGTGTCAAATATGTTGTTGCGACGAATATATTATGTAAACAACTTTATTCTAAAGGCATACCTATAATATCCGTCCAGCCCAAGCTCGTAGAGAGTCTATATATAAGCAAACGATATATATTGACGAGGTAAAGCTAACCTTCTTGCGGATATTTTCTCCACCAACTCAACCTTAGATGAAATAAATCAAGATGTCCCTGTACTTAATTTTAATTCGCCTGAAATTCCCTTACTTAAGATCCACACCAGACATGTCAAAACTATTTTGCAGAATCTCTCAGTAGATAAGGCTCCTGGTCCAGATGAAATTCCTCCAATAGTACTTAAGAATTGCTCCTTGGTGCTCGCTCCTGTATTGGCAAAATTTTGCCGTCTGTGTACTCATACCTCATGCTTCCCAGTACCCTGGAAAGAAGCAAGCATTCATCCAGTTCCTAAAAAAGTGCCTCTTCAGATCCATCAAACTACAGACCAATAGCTATAACTTCCACTCTTGGTAAAGTCTTTGAAATTATATTAAATAATCACATAATTAAGCATCTTGAGAATAATAAATTAATCAGTGATAGGCAATATGGTTTTAGACGATGTCGATCAACTGCAGACATTCTTTGCCTTCTTACGCATCAAATCAACCAAGCTACAGACCAACATGGTGAAACACATGATATAAGCACTGGATATATCAAAGGCATTTGATAGAGTCTGGCATCAATCCTTATTGTCGAAGATGTCACACTACGGCCTTGCATCATTAGTTCCACTAATTTCTTCTTATCTTCATAACAGAAAAAATATGTGTAATGGTAGATGGCCTTTATTCTCAATTTCACTCAATAAATGCTGGTGTTCTCCAGGGATCAGTTTTGGCCCCAATTCTGTTCCTCATTCATATCAATGATCTCATATCTACCACTCATAATCCAATACATTCCTACGCAGATGACTCAACACTCCACAGTTACTTCACATTTACCAATTCTTTCACCCAACCCGATCTTATAAATTCAAAAATAAACACTGCAATTTCTCTGAACCAGGACCTTTCTAGAATTAATGGATGGGGACAAAATAATCTAGTTTCCTTTAATGCACAGAAAACCAAGTACATTCAATTTTCTAACCGACAGAATCTCACTGACTCCCATATATTTTGTAATGATGTAAATATTCCCAATTCCCCTAGTATTGACATTCTCGGTGTAACATTAACTACTAACTTGAGCTGGACACATTATGTTAGAAGCATTGCTAAGAATGCCTCTGAAAAACTGGGACTCCTGTACAGAGTTCGAGAATTCTTCACTGACGAGCAGTTGGCCGTAATAATTATAAAAGTCATGGATTACTGTTCACCTCTGTGGGGTGGAAGTGGAGTGGTTGCATTGAGGCAGTTGGACAAAATTCAAAATAAAGCTATTAGATTAATCAATAACCCTGCAATCACACAGGACCTTCCTACATTATCCATACGAAGAAACGTTGCATCCCTTGCATTATTCTACAGATATTTTCACAGCAATTGTTCCGAGGAACTTGCTTCAATTGTGCCGCCTCTCCACATCTTTCCTCGTAGAACTAGGGCAGCTGAGAGCGCCCATGAATTTACACTTTCTCCTCCACAATGCAGAACTTCTGCTTATCAGAATTCATTTATCCCCAGAGCTACTACTCTTTGGAATTCACTTCCCTCAAATTGCTCTCCACAAACTTACAATCTACAAATGTTTAAATCCAGTTGTTACAAACATTTTATGAATGGAGGATGCCTTTAGGCACATGGACCTTTTTGTTTTATCTGTGTTTTTTCTTCCTCCGTTCATTGTCTCTCATTTTTGTTTATAATTACAGAATAGTTGTATTTCCTGTGACAATAGTATTATGCTATTTCCCCTTAATTTAGAGCATAAAGCAAATATTAACAATATCACTATTGTATTTCCAGCAATATATCCAAAAATCAAATAAATTATCAAGTATTAACGATATAGGACAGCTTTGTATTTGATGAAATTTCTCTGAGCGATGAAACAACGCTCTACTCACATTCAACCCTACTTAGACTTTTTGGGCCAGTTGTATTAATATACTTTTAAACGGGCGGTGGTATAAAACTTAATGTATTCGGTAATTTTACATAACTACTACTCCTGCTATTTTATGTTTAATTTATTTTATTTGTGTATGTTAATGCTTTGTAAGTGTGTATTTTCTATTTAGAAAGTGAGGAAAGCCCAATTTATTAGCATTTGTATTATTAATTGTAATTCCGATACCTCAACAATCTAGGGGAGAGTTTGGGAATGCGGGGTTTTGGGTGGGGTAAAAATAGGGGTATTATGGGAATAACTCTAAAAATGTAATAAATACAATTGAAAAAACACCAAAATGTTGAAATCCGAGCCAAGTTTTGGCAAAAGTTAGCTCGGATTTGGCCAATTTTCAGAGTCCAAAAAGGGCAAAATTGGAAAACAAAATTGGCTCAGATTTCACCCTTTTTAAGCTGAAGAAAACTCCAAAGTGTTGACCAAACTTGGCTGGTGTTTGTCGAATTATCAGAGTCCAAAATCACAGTAACCTCATTTTGAAAGTTGGCTGGGGTTTTCTTGTTTTTCACTGTTGAAAAACTCAGTAAGGATGTGGTTAACATTAGCCTATCCTTACCTAGTATTATGGGTGGGGGCTGCCGCCCCCACACCCCCGCTAAATCCATGAAATCCGAGCCAAGTTTTGTCATTAACCTAACCAAATAACCTAACCTAGTATTGTGGGGTTAACATTAGCCTAACCTAACCTAACCTAACTTAACCTAGTATTATGGGTGGGGGCTACCGCCCCCACACCCCCGCTAAATCCATGAAATCCGAGCCAAGTTTTATCATAAACCTAACCAAATAACCTAACCTAACCTAACCTAGTATTATGGGGTGAACATTAGCCTAACCTAACCTAACCTAGTATTATGGGTTTTGCCCTTTTTTGGACTCTGAAAATTGGCCAAAACTTGGCTCGGATTTCAAAAATTTTAGAGTTAGGCTATTCCCACTGTCCACAATACCCCTCTTTTTACCCCACCCGAAACCCTGCATTCCCAAACTCTCCCCTAGATTGTTGAGGTATCGGAATTACAATTAATAATACAAATGCTAATAAATTGGGCTTTCCTCACTTTCTAAATAGAGAATACACACTTACAAAGCATTAACATATGTGAGTGTGTGTGTGTGGGGGGTGGGGGGGGGGGGGTGCTGAGGATATAATGGGCGAAATTGGCCTTTTTGACATGGACAAGACCCTGTAATGCAAGCCCTAAGGGTCTACTTACAGTTATATATTGAAGAAAAATAGCCATACTCGAGAAATACCGCCAAAAATACCCCTAAATGTGAGGAAAACTAACCTGGCATGAGGCCTTCCAGGAGGTTGTGTTTGAAACTGACGTCACACTTCACAGGCGAAGTGCATTGTGGGTACAAGTTAAAATGTATTGTTACAAATCAATATCCCAAAAACTAAATGTAGAAAAATTAGAAAGTAATAAATTCAGACAGTATGTAAAACACTGGAAGAGACAATTGTAAAAGATAATAATAATTTGTTGGGAAAATAAATCACTAGGTGAAGCTCGACTCTCATTGGCTAATGAACATCCGGGAACTTCTGGGAGGAGACTAGCATGTAAACAAAGTGTTGTGGACTGGACTGGACTTGCTGGACTAAACTAGGACTTAACTCTGAAAATTGTATAGGGGGGTGACAATGAAATTGACAAAATAAGAAAAGTATCCCTTATCCGCGCATCTGTAGGGTCCCTTGAGTAAGGTAAGATCAACAACAAATAATTACCTAAGACAGGAATCCCGTAATCGAGGAGTAGTAGTGGTGCAGTTAACCCTAATGCTTTATTCCAGACTCACACAGTACAGAGGTCACCATACTCTGGGGTCGATATATAGCTTACAATAATATACAAATATAGATAAATACAACAAATAAATATTAAAGAATAATTAATAGATACAATAATACCCATCTTGCTAATATGCAGTTCACAGCACTGTCGTGGCCATCAAATTACTGTATATTGTAAATTACCCAAACCACTGTGTACAGTATCATGCCTCATCTCATGTAGCTACAGTACAATATACAAATACTGGTACTGAACTATAGGGTTCAGTACCGGTATGCTAATTCTGTAGAGTAGCAAAATTAAATAAATTAAATCAAGTTAGACATCGTGCAACCTCTTCCAATGTGCCGAACTCCTAGAGGTATACTCGGTACTGTAAAATGGACTAACTGGACAAGGGGGTATACTTCGGACATAACTGAATGAAATATATTAAGCCACAGGTATTAGTAAAATGGCTCAATAATCTGGAATTAGTTTGTATCCATACTTATATTTCTATAATATCAATTAATATTCACATAACTGTGGTTCATTGTAATTATACAGAACGTCCGAAGTTATCTCCTTCTCCAAAGTTACCCCAGTTTACTGGTACACTATGCTGGCGAAATACTTGCTGATGAATGTTATTACAACACTATGTCAAGCTTTTAAATTCATTATCACCCACTCACAATTATGCTCTCATGCACATAATTGTATAAAGTGACTAGCACCGACAGTGTCCAGTATCATATTTCAGTTTGACTAACACCCCAGGGGATCAGGAAAGGCCTCTTCCCATGTGGTAGAGTAAAAATAAGATATATGCTCTATGTGTCATAAGAGGTGACTACAAGGGGGATGACTTAAGTCTGGCCCACCGTTCATCCTGTGTAGTCCATTTCAACCTCGTGTTAAAGGTTTATGCACATGCCTACGACTAGTTATCCATTCTCGAATACTGGATATTAATCTAATCATGTTCATATTCCCACCGCACTATGGTAGTGAGAAGAAAGAATATTGAAAGAACTCAAATTAAAAAAGACTTAACCTTGTATAAGAGATGCACAGGCACACCTGTTACTAAGTTATGCAGTGTAAGATAACAACTTTGTATTAAATACCGTAAAGGGCCACATCACGGCACTCTGTGTAAATCCTTTGACAAGACCCACCATATGGTTTGCACATATTTGGACCTGACTACAGATACATACCCTAGATATATTTTGCTGGCCAGTGGGGTTAGGTCGGAGTTTTAATTGTAGGCAGGCGTTAAGACATATGACAACAAAATATTCCAGCAAGTAGTCCATAATATTACCGTACTTTCATTATAATATCTGCTTCACATATTGCGGTATATTAAATCGCCAAATTGTTATATCCATAATTACATTATTTTCCGGTTCTTTGTAACTTTCAGTTGGTGATCCTGGACGTTATAAAGCATTAGGAACCGTGAGTATAGAAAAGTAATCTAAACCCATCTATTTACGTAAATGTGAAGTAGTCAACGAGGGACGATTAGGACTAGTCGGGATTATATTGTTCACATAAGAAGTTATTTCCTTCGTTAGGTGCTGCCGAACTGAAAATCCGGTTAAATATTAGTTTTAGGGTATTGACGGCTTGTGGGGTAAAAGTTGGGCATAGACTGACGCCCACAAAGGAGTAAACACACCGACAACATGTAGTTCAAGTGTAGCCTACTCTGGCTCGATAGTCACTGGTTCGGTTGTCCGAATATTCTCGTGAGGGGTATCAGTCAAGGAATAATTAAGCAATAATAAATAATTAGATACAATAACTAATTTTAATAATTAATTATAAGTATATAATAATATAACATGTATTAGTAAATAGTACTAAATACTTGATGATATATAATGATGAATACAAATAATGGTTCCATAGCCAGTGGTTCGGTTGTCCAAATTAATATGCTTATCAACGCTATCAGCCCAGTAATACATGGTGCTTCGTTCAATTGTCACTGGTTATGTTGTCCAGTGGTTCAATAATCCACTGATTCAGTGATCACTGGTTCAATAACCCACTGTTACAGTTGTCAACTGGTTCAATTGTCACTGGTTATGTTGTCCAGTGATATAATAATCCACTGATTCAGTTATCACTGGTTCATTTGTCCACTGGTTCAATAATCCACTGTTACAGTTGTCAACTGGTCCAATAGTCACTGGTTCAGTTATCCGGTCACCATAATATTTGGTTATATTATTTTAGATGATTTAGTTTGATTTTGCCATTTTCAAGAAATACATTATAGTTTGTGCCCTAGGCTAACTAAAACACCTTACCCACAGTAAAACATGCCCTCACAGACCCTTTTTAAGCTAAATTTGATATTTGTTTTGATCGAAATTGTTCCAACCGATAGCCGATTTTCTTCTAGAGTACAGGCCCGCTATCGCTCGCTCAGAAAAATTACAACACTGGATTTTTTTTTTTTTTTGGGGGGGATGAGGGAGACAAAAAGCAGAACTGCCTGTAACGAGTGCCTCCCCTAGTTGAAAGAGTGACAGGGCCAAAATCAAGGAACGTTCGAGCCAAAATGCCTGGGCACACGGAGTTTGAATCAATTTAAGTCATAGAATCAGGGGAAGATGGATTCAGGGAGAGAATTCCAGAGTTCAGCTGTTGAAAGGAAGATTTGAGAATATTGTTTCACTCTGGGATTGGAGAGTTGCACAGAGTAGGGATGGGATTGAGTTGCAAGACGGGTGCTACATACTCTACGTAGAGGAGATAGTATACACGGAGAGAGCTCTGAGGAACATTGATTATTGTAATAGTGGTAGAATAGCGAGAGAGATGCAACACTGCGGCGAAGAGAGAGAGATTACAAAGAGTCGGTGAGTGGACGTGAGTTATTGAGACGAAAGACTTTGTTTTCTACTTTGTTGAGAAGTGACGTGTGAGAGGATCCTCCCCACACATGCGAACAATACTCAATACATGGACTCACTGTAACCCTGTATAGAGCAAGAAGCTGTGCAGGGGTAAAGATCCCCCGGAGGCGATTGAGCACACCCAGCTTCTGGGAAGCTGTTTTAGAAAGGATGGTTATATGGTCTTTCCAACTGAGATAAGGAGAGAAAGAGATTCCTAGAATACTGAGAGAAGATAAAGGATTGACTTGTGTATTGTTGAAATATAAGGGATAGTCCTGTGAGAGTTATTTATGGGTAGATAAATGGATAAATTGGGTTTTGGAAGCATTGAAAGTAACAAGATTTGCTCTGCCCCAAATGGAAATGATTGATAGGTCAAAATTTAAGAATGGGGTAAAGCGTCATATTATCGCCAACTTAATGGGGTTATACGTCTTAAAATCTCCAAAATAATGGAGCAAATCAGGGGAGTCCCCAAAAGACTTCCCTCTGACCAAATAGATTAAACACTCAAATTGTGACTTAGAGGAAACGTGATCCATAATTAAGAAGTCTTGACAGAGAGGACACACTCTTGTTGGCTATGACAGGAACCACATTCTTTACACTACTCTCCCAAAATACTTGAAGTATAGTCACATGTAAGGAGTCAAAGGGTCATATATTTCCTAGATTTAACATATCCCTATATTTACCTGTTACATAAGGTACCCTTTATATACATGTTACCTACTACCAATTCCATTATACGAATACAACCAGGAAGGTCTAACTGTTATTCATTATCCTAATTTAATTAAGTGGATTCCTACCTTACTACTTATTAAGCATATTATATGTAGGTCAAACATACATTAAAACGCCTTCCAAAAACTTCCTTTAAATTATGAAATGTC
Source organism: Paralithodes platypus (assembly GCA_032716605.1). Lineage (NCBI taxonomy): Eukaryota > Metazoa > Arthropoda > Malacostraca > Decapoda > Lithodidae > Paralithodes > Paralithodes platypus. Next base: position 12,504,126 of record CM064538.1, on the reverse strand, counting down.
CACCCAAACCCTTTTAAAACAAAATATATTACGGCCGCAGGCCGTAATAAATGAGGTGAAACATCTTAATATCTCCAAACAAATGGAGCGAAATAGGGAAGGTGACCCTCATACCAAATAGGGTTAATGCAATAAAGTAAGGTACAAATTGAAGAGACCCCGGAAAGCCTTTTTACTAGTTATTTGTTGGTGTTTTGTTTTTTCTTCGATATACTGTGTTGTTTTATATCAAGGACCACTGGAGATTAGTACGTACCCATTATCCAACAATCTAAAATCACGCCTCCGATAGTAGGGAGGGCTATGAAGATCAGGGAAAATGTTGGGTTAAAGACGTAAAAAGCCGATAATAGAGGTTTCTAAATGAAACTTGGATCAGGTTTTCTTGTTTTTCAATTTAAGAAAACCTCTAAATGGAAAAACCCGAGCCAGGTTTTGGCAAAACTTGGCTCGGATTTAACGATTTAACAATTTCAGAGTCCCGAAACCCATAAAATGAATTTCAAACGTTGGATGGGGTTTTCTTCTTTTCTTTCAACTTAAGAAAACCCGGTAATAATAGGGTTAACATTACCCTAACCGAACCTAACAACCTTACCTAAGTATAATGGGTGGGGACTGTCGCCCCCACACCCCCGCTGGTTCGGTCACAGTGCTTACCTGAAAACTAGTACAGTGTATATGTCCCTAGTACCTAGTACATGGCAATCGTTTTAGAAGACTAACCCTCAGTTAACACCAACTTTTTACATTCATTCTAGGGGTTATGGGAATCTAAAAAATTGTTAAATCCGAGCCAAGTTTTGGAAAAACTTGGCTCAGGTTTTTCCATTTTGGGAGAAACAAGAAAACCCGAGCCAACATTTGAGTAAAAATGTGTCATTAACCCAACCAAAGAACCTATGCGTAACTTAACCTAGACCTACTGTAGACTAACCCTTGATTAACATCACGTATGTGTCCTTAGTACTAACCTTATTGAGATTATGCTGTTGAAGTAGAAGGGGACAAGGGGTGGGTTCGATTGGAATTGGAGTTGTAGGATCTGAAGATGGTGGTAGTGGCTGGGGGTTGTTCGGGTCGGAGTCGTCGGAGTGTGAAACATCCAGGGCAGGGTCGGAGAGTTGAGGTTGTGGTGGCGGTTTATCTGATTGGGGAGGGTACAACTTTGCTGCCTTGATAAGGAAGTGATGGAAGGAGCGGCACTTGTTTTGTTTGAGAAAGAGGTAGAGTCCCAAAATTGAAGGCGAATACCGGGCCATTTTGATGAACTCCTCAACATCACGCCATAATCTCTCCACAGTTTGGGTATGCTCTTGGGGAATATCTGGGTCCAAAAAGTTGAGACGGTGATTCACTGCCCAATGTTTATAGCCCTCCTGGTCCAACATAGAGTAGGCCTTCCAGCAATCGGAATAAATTATGGAGCCAGGTCGGATGTACTTTGAAATGATAGGAAGTTGTGTATCTCTACTCCGTGTCTTGGTTTCACTCTTGTCACCTATAAGAGGGGCCAAAAATATTGTTTTTGAGACACGCTCTATACCTCCAAACAGCCAGTACTGTGTAAGTTCGCGCCACACATGGAACTTAGACTTGACAACGAAGGTTTCATCAATCTCAATAATGACTCAGGAACCACCAATAGATTCTTGGTTCTTGAACCAGTTCTCGGTGACCTCTGACACCTCTGAGCAGAAGCTCCTCCAGTCGACACATGTCCGAATGTTTATGCCTATGTTCAATGTTGCATCACTGTGGGGAAAGTTCTTGGAGGTACAGTACATCAATTTATAAAGCCAACCACCTGCCACGCTTCTAACTTGGTGTGGCTGAGGAAGGTGCCCTTATAGTGTGCGACAGTAAACCCACACTTTCTCGTTTTCTTGGTTTTGTGTAAGTAAAATGTATGATTACACACCCATTCTCTCCTCTTTTGTCTATAATTATGCACACACAGTCCCGCTTTTCGCACAATTGACAGATTTAGGTAGTACACCATGGTCCACTAAAAGCTGTAATGAAGGTTCATTTTCTTCGAAAGTGTTCTCAATAATGGAATGAGAAACCAGAGCACAACCTCTACACACTGGACCGATCCTCAGAATGGAGACAAAAAGCCGGCGCATTCAGGTCCGTCGATCAGGGGCGGACGTGACGTGACGTATTGATGGACTGTGATTGGTTCCATGAGTGGCGAGATGTGACGTAAGCCATTGTAATTGCTTCACACATTCATAAAAAGATCACCAGATGTAGTGGCGTTCGACTGACAGTTTGGTGTTAAGATGGGGGTGCCTCCTGGGCTGCGCCGGCATCTAGACGGAAGATTTTTAACAGTTGTTCGTATTTTACTTATAATGAATTTGCGACGATAATTACATATACACCAACCAAGTATCGTGCATTCACCTTGGTTAGATTAGGTTAGGTTGGTCAGGTTAGGTTAATGGGGATGTTAGGTTAGGTTAGGTTATTTTTAGTTTGCTGGATAATGGGTAAATATTATGGTTAAAAAGTGCATCATATGTTTAATTTTTACTTATTTTAGTTCGTTTTACGCTCAATTTCTCTTAATTTTTAAATGCTTTGCTAAGATGAAGTTCAAGTTGTTATTTCATATTTGATATTAAATACAGTACATTTTGAGTTGTATTTATTATTTATATTATTTTTAATGTATTTTGCCCATCATTGGCAAGCAATGGGTTATGAAATCTATTTGCCATTAAAATAGTTTAATCTGCAGTTTTCTGAAGATTGGCATTTGTCTCTTATTGTAACAATATGCCATGAATGCATGATTATTAGCTCATTTCCAGCTAATGTTAAATTATACTCTCAAGTGCAAGGAAAATGCATTTGAGACTCAGTAGCATTTATATACTATTGATCCTAATGAAACTTTTTTTAGAAAACTTGATTACATTATTTTTCACATTTCCAGCTTCGATTAATAGGCTAAGTATATGCATATCATGTCAAATATATTTCTCCACAGGCCTCAAAAATGCCCCTCAAATGGTTAAAATGTCAAAAACAATTCTTAGGTGACTTACAGTAGCCTTCTTTACTACTTCTGAACATTGTTGACTCGGTTTTAGGTTACTCGGTATTGTTATTCCCAAATCAGTTTCTTTGTCTACACTCTTGAGCTGGGTGCACTGTCTTTCATTGAATAGTTTGCTTTATCATTTCAGTTTCCGATATGGAGTGCTTTACATTTATCCGCATTGAAACACATTTGCCAAATATGAGCCCAATGTGACAACTTATCTAGATTATGTTGCATATCTTCGAAATGTTTATTTGAGAGTACGCTATTTGCAATTTTTGTATCATCAGCAAACTTTGAGATTGTACATGTGAGACCCTCATCTACTGTATATCGTTAATGTAAACTAGGAAGAGGACTGGCCCCAATACCGATCCCTGGAGTACCCCGCTACTTACATTGATCCATTTGGATGCTTTAATGTTTATGACTACTCTTTGCTTTTTGTCACTGAGCCAATTTTCTATCCATTTCAAGCGTATCCCATGCGCTTTAAGTTTTATCAATAAACGTTCATGCGGAACTTTGTCATAGGCCTTTTGAAAATCAAAATACATAATATCTATAGCTTTACTCTCATCATATAGGTTGAGGATATCGTGGAAGAAGCCTAAGAGTTTTGTTAAGCAGGAGCGTCTATTACAAAAACCGTGTTTAGTATCTTTAAGTATGTTCTTTTCCTCTAAGTAATTTACGAGTTTGCTCTTATGAGCGTTCCTAGCATTTTACATACAACTGAGGTAAAGTTAATTGGACGATAGTTACTAGGTAAGGATATGCTGCCTTTTATTAATAACGGTGTTACGTTGAGCGATAGCCATCCACAACTGCTGCAGCTATAGAATGGTCTGAAAGGAAATTAGAGACAAAAGCACAGATAGAGAGATAAAAATCGAAGGAGGTTAGTTTGGAAATTAGATATTTCAGCCAGACTTTATCGAAGGCCTTCGATATGTCTAGCACAATAGGCAAATTCACACCTAAATCCTGAAGGAAAGATGACCGAGAGTTAGTAAGACAAACAAGGAGGTCAACAGTAGAGTGACCCTTAAGCATGGCAAGCTTTGAACCTTCTGGAAGTGTCTGGCAACAAGAAGTGCGGTTTGGTGCAATCAACTCACCGGTAAGACCAATGCGTATATATATGTTATTTACAAAGGACGTATATATAATATGTCCGGCCGCAGTGAAATGGGATATGCATGGTTCTTGCTATAGTTAATGTAAAGTAAACATTGAAAAAAGAAAGCACGAAAGGGAAAACAGTAAACAAAGATATGCTTAATGATGAGCTCCTTCAATATCGTGTATGTCAAGGTTATTTTTAAGTCTATCTCTTCACGGTTGGTTCGTACTAATTTGGATTCGAATTTACAGTAGAATAATACCAATGTCTACACTGCAAGAGATTCATATTATATTTGTCAGTCAGTCAGCCATTAGCCATACCCACTCTTGCTTAAAGGGATAAGGAGGTCAGCAAGATAAAAATTTCTGATTATTTAGTGGGAGTCTATTCTGGAGGTTAGTTAACACTTTACGCTTATGACGCGATTTTGAGCCTATTGGGGATACTTTAAAAACCTTTGTTACCATCAGGGTATTTAGAAACCTTTAGTTTAGTTACTTCAACCTCTGCAGTTGTCTTTGAGTTAGCTGTGGGCAGAAAACTAATTTTGGAAAGGTAATTATAAGAGTGAGAGAACTCTATTTATTATTGCTAATCTGGCAACCTCTGTGTCATAGAAGCGTGAAAGGGTTAATTAGAACTTTTTAACACAAGATACAATATTACTATTGACAGAACAATGAATATACTGCACTGTACAACCTGTTCCTTCTCTACATATCTTTTGAAAGAACATCAATTAATTGTAACACATTATCTCTCTCTCTCTCTCTCTCTCTCTCACCAAGGGAGGTGGTCGACAGTAATTCAATTGATGCGATTAGGAGCAGACTGGACGATCATCTGATGGAGATTGGATTAATATGAATGAAGTAGTCAATAAGGACAGAGGGAGAGGTGGAAGGATGGAGAGAGGGAGAGGTGGAAGGATGGAGTGAGGAAGTATATGGATGAAGGCGGTGCTGATTGGGAGGAGGGGCGTCGACTGACTAGGGACAGAGGTGCATGGGGACGGTTCGTTCGTGGTCACCCCTTTGGGGATCACGGCATCAGGCAATAGATAGATAGATAGATAGATAGTCAATAGGTGTATATTATCTTTCAAAACAATGTCTTTCTGTACTATAATTATATACACTTTCCTTTTGGGCATTACCTGACCCATAAGGTTACACTTTCTCCTATTTCCCTATATTAATCTACTATGCCATTAAATAGTATAGTCAAATATGAAAATATTCGGCTTTTCTCTTGTATTTGTATAAATAAGTGCACTATTGTTTTAATAGGTGCACTTTTATACTTAAAGTTATTTTTTATTATAATTGTATTTAACCACTCACGGTGGCAATTTGATTTTAATTGAACCCGGTGGACCCCATTCGATTAAATATAAATGTACACTGCAGGACTAGCCACTTGGTCTTTTTTTTCTCAAACACATGGGATGGGGTAGTAATGAAAGAAACAAAATAAAATACGCTCACCTAGGTCATTTAGGGGTCCTGGAGGGGGGGGGGGGGGGGCGGAAAGTCACAATTAACATGGGGTTATTGATAGTCAATATACTGGAAAATCATTACCGCGCATACCCACACGCACGCGGCTGTTTCAGAGTTCACTTGGAGGGTTGCCAATCATCGGTATTGTTCCATGGGATCCTAAAGTAGTTTCCATAAAAATCTGAACCCTCTAGGTGCCATATGATTAGAGTAATTAAGGTGGACGCAACCATTGCATTGCTGGGGTTTAGTGTTACATAATTTATATAGGCAATGCATAACGTGCGTCGCTGGTAATCAAGGGGTTAAAATGGTTACCTTTCTCTGTATTCAACAATATTTATGTTGTATACTATGAAATAAAGCTGGATTGATTGGTTGATGGACTATAAACTGTCTCTGTCTAGTACTATTAAGGCCGGATCACCTATAATTAACACTCAAGCTACAGGGACCGACATATGTCGAGTAAGAGAATCATGGCCACCCCTGTCGGGCCCGACATATGTCGCAAGGGATGTTGAGTACATTATCGGCTCTGAGAGAGAGTCCACGCGATGGGAGGATGATAGGCAGGCTCTCACCACTCGGCACGGACCCAGTGTCGCAACTGTCACTACCTCTGCAACATTTCACACCCACGGCCTTGCGAGAACAGGAGAAAACTCGGGAAATTACCGTATTTTAGGGTTTTTCCCCTAGTGTTGCGCGATCGCTACAGGATAACACGTGGTCGTACAAGGATGATTCAGGTGTCATTGGAAAGCTCTATTATCGCCCTTTCACGGATACATAATTGTATTACGCTCTGGCTCTTGTTTATGCATGAAAAAGAGTATGGAATGAAGCTCGTTTAGGATAAATATGACTGCCTGCCAGGTAGTAGAAGTTACAAACATCCCCGTTGGACAGGGGTTAAGAGACCGCAAGGTTTGTGTGGTGTGAGTTTCTCTTTCTCTCTCTCTCTCTCTCCTGTCAAGCCCAGGCCAGGGGTGGGATATAAAGGCCGCAGGTGAAGTATTATTGTTCACAGTGTAACAAACTAACAGTTTTATAGTGTATAGTGTTATCATTGTGTTCACCCGTATGCGTGTGTGTGTGCAAGAGAGATTTGTTTAGCCAGCGATTGATTGAAGCTTATTTTTTGTCTATTTATTATAGTACAGATATATATATATATATATATATATATATATATATAATTTATATATATATATGTATCTCACCACGGATATTAAATTATTAATGGTTTTATAAATATATATATATATATATATATATATATATATATACAGTATATCTATATATATATATATATATATATATATATATAATATCTCACAAATGCACATGTGCTTCTAAATGTTTCTATACTCCCAGCCGGACTCGAACCACCGAAAGTCAGGGCGAGTGGATTAATGCATTTACACTTGTCCTAACTTCCGGTGGTTGGAGTATACTGTAATATATAAAAACAATATGTAAATAAATAAAATAAATAAATGATATATATATATATATTCTTACATACGGAGCCCTGTATGTTTATTTAAGAGTTAGCTTTAAGAGTTGAAGGAGTGCCAAACTACCCAGGCGGCGAAGCAGACCAGCGAGCGAACCAGCGAATGGGAAACCAGCTCGTCCGCATACCAGCAAACAAGCCTTCACACCTGCGTGCGTCATAGGGGACCCTGCAAACTACTTCGATGACCCGATGCTATGACGATGATTCGACGCCAGGAGACTCCATTGGACCACGCACCTCTTACGCAACCAGAGGAGCTGTGATTGGGGCGCACACCATCACCCGCCTCCTGATTCGTTCCTACACCATCATTGCATAGTATATAAGACCCGAGTAGTGGGCATTCAAATCAGTCTCATTTGGAGTTGGGAAGGTGAACTTGCAGCTGGGGGAAGAAGGGGTGAAGTATTATAATGGGATTGTGACTGTCAGTCAGATTATATAAGCGTGTGTTAAGTGTGTTCGGTGTAAACACTTACGTTATGTTGGTTAGTGAGATATGTGATTGGGAATTAACGTTAACGCTACTATTATGTACTTAACTATTTGATTGGGAATTAACGTTAACGCTACTATTCTGTACTTAACTATTTCAGTTGACTGACTTGTGGACTAAAGCAACTCTTTAAGTAATTTGGTTATGATAAAAGTAATACTATTGTTTTATATTAATACTTACGAGTTCTTTCATTTTCTTTTAATTAAGCTTACATTGCTTAACGGTACTTAGTACAGTGATACTATTGTTTCATATTAGTAATATCGCCTTAGACTGGGCGAACTTGGGGGAGGTGTGGTGGAGTGGTCTTGCCACTGGCCTGGTAATCCAAAGGTCCCGGGTTCAAATCCCGATGAATCAATGGGAACATATTATTGGGATGGAATTTGTTATGTACCTAGTATCAGTGCATTACCACAAGCCCACCGAAACGTCAATAAAATACCCTCATTGTTCCCTGATTACATAGCACTGTATGAATATTCCCATTTTCAAAATATGCTATAGGGGTGCAATGCCTGGTGAGTTATCTGCTCAACAGGTGGCGTTGTGTGTGTGTAAGTGTGAGAGTCCGAGTGTAGGGGATGAGACAGTGAAGCACGGGAACGAGGTGGCTTCAGATATGGGGTCGTTTCGGGCCATGAGTGAGCACCGTGCCTCATGTGAAGGCAAGATGGCAGGTGCTCGTTGTACTCTACGTGCTTCACATGTCTCACTCCCTAGACTGGAACAAGACCTCACGGGCTTCACTGTTCATTGTAAAGCGGTGAATGTTCAGGCTCTCAGCCTATGCCCGAGAGGAAGTAAGTTGGAAAAAAAAAAAAAAAAAAAAAATAACATGGCTGTTTTAATGTTACTTCTAGTGATTTCCTAAGCTGAAGAAAATTCTTTTAGCTTCAAAATATTATTTTGCTTTTCATATTATTTGAGTGAGACCTGAATTGAATCTATGAAGCGATCCTGTAACTTAATTTACTCATAATCAAACCTCAATGTTACGTGGTTAAGAAATACATTTAACTAATTATTAAATATATATCTAACTTTTTATGTGACTTTGATATTAATCCTGATGATAATAATAATATAATACTATTAACGTAAGACAAGAACCAAGAATAATAACTACATTAAATATAAATAAAAGGACATATAAGAAAACTATTTATTCATTTCAAAAAGGGAAAGAGACAGAAATATTCTTACCTCAATATTTATCTTTCAAGACTTTTTATAGAATTAATAGTCCTTCTTTAGATATAACTTATTCGGTTCATAACCATAGCCTACTAAGCTTCGGTTAAATAATAATTCTTTATAAATACTACATGACTTTAATTAGTTTCAGTATTTTTCATAATTAAAGAGTATCAGTCAATAAAGGATACCAAGTCCTAAGATCCAAAAGGAAAGGAAGCAACAACAGGAAATAATTTTATTAGATTTTACTTTTGTTTTGCCTTCAGCTGACTGATACCTTAATATATATGTCTGTACTATCTAGATTCATCAAGTTAACCACTTGAGGATCAAGATATGTAACAATATATATATATATATATATATATATTTATATATATATTGTTACGAGGGGAGCCGGGGCAACCAGATGCTCCAATAGCCTAGCCCACAGCACCGAACTACCCTGCAACAGACACTCTCTTAATATCTGACTAAAACACCAAGACATGCAGGTTCTCTAGGAAAAATTGTTATCTTCCTCTTTGCTCTATTAAAGCAGTAACAAGGAGACACAAAAATATCTATTGTCCCCGAGTCTAGTCCATAGTGCGTGTAGTATGCAAGAGAACTTCTAAGGTTATTCTATACTGCACCAACATTACCTAAGCATACCACTACTAGACTCCCAGAACACACTATATCATACCCAATCACTTAGGAATTGAGAACAATACAGAGCAAAAACCCATGGGAAGTCCAGTGAAATAAACCTCTGTGCCAAGCCTATGTCCTAATAATACACCGAGTGACTCTCTTCAGCACAGCACGGCGGTGGTGTTGTAAGGGATAAACAACTTTAATGACTTATCGCTTACAAAATCATCTGGGGTTAGCTCAATACACCCGAGTACAATGGGGACAACCTCACCTTGTAACAGGCTCCACCCCTAATCCCTGACTGCACCAGATGTATTGTTGCTAAAACTACACAAGGCCCAAGAGTTGATACCCTGGGGAAGTTAGATGCTGGCTGCCACCCATAAAGGGTTGGATAAGACCCAGTCAAAGGATGCTGTGTGGTGAAAAAGAAGGCTTAGCCTACCAAGGCACACACCCAGCTACCTCTGTGCTCAAAGGCCTGACAAAAACAGAGATAAACAGTCCAGCCACCCAATCCCCCCAGTGATATCAACCATGAATAATATGCACATATAATAATGGTATAACCATGCAGCAGAATAATGAAACAGAAGTAAGAACCCAGTGTAGAAGCTTATAGGCCTACACTAAGATTGCCAACGAAGCATGAATGCAGTGATCAATATTAAACTAAAGATGTTAAAACAAAACAATATACTCAATATGACTCCAGCCCCTGCTATGCTCCAAGCAAATAAAGAACAAAAAGAAATATGCGGTATTCAAGGGAAAACACGAAGCAAGCCTAACCAACACCAAACAGATGTTGTCAGAACGAGAGCCAGGACTAGAGGGATGGGGGGACCTTGGGAACATTCACTCGAGGGTCCCCCGGCCGCGCGAAGTGAGAGCTCCAAGCGTCACTAGATTACATAATTACACTAGGCACCCGTGCTCTCATTAACAACAAAAGTAATCAAATGAATATAATTCATCATTGTGAACTCATGATAAACTGCATCAATCACACAAGGGCCAAACAACTAAAGTAACACTTATTCAATCATTCTTATGGTAACAATACAAGGGTAACAGTTGGCAACTGCCAACACTCGAGACAGCAGAGGAAAGGCATCTAGCAATCTAGCCTCGCGCCAGGCCACCGCCATACAGGCCTAGTACTTGTAACTCACTCACAAATGATGTACTGTAGGCTACAAACTCATTTGGGAGTGACAATATATATATATGTTAGTAAAGCCAGGTAATAATTGTCTTTAATACATACGAGGTTGAAAGAAATGGCAATTTCTGCGTTGGAAATTTTATTATTCAAAGTTTCCAGGTCTCTGATGAGTTTTCGCTGGGTGGCAGGAAGTAGATGAATGAGATGAGCAAAATTCATGGTGGTACAGGGTTACATAAATGTACATGATGATACAGGATATATGACGAGTTTCACTGGACAACCAGCATTATCAAGTAAGGGTAGAATGATATAAAAGGTAAACAGGAAGGGTATTATAGAGGGTGGAGGATCAGAGGAGGCGAAAATCAGGGGGCAAAAGTCTCCTATTGGTGGAGGGGTATTCTAGGAGTGCAAAAGGGGGAACCGCTTCACGCAAGCGCACTGGATGCGGGATGGTGTTGGTCGGGTGGCGGGGTCAAAGCTAATTGGCTGCGTGTCGAGGGGCGTGGCCTAAGTTGTGTGGTCCGTGTGGCGCCGGCAGAAGACGAAGCTGAAGGAGGTAGCGCGGGGGGCTGTGTCAAGGGCATCGGGGGGCGAGGAGGGGCGTTAGGTCCTGTAGGGTAGTGCCTTTTGGCAGAAAGAAGGATGTGAAGGTCTAGAGTTTGGTTGTTGATGTTAGGATGTAAGGCTTGGATATATAACGCTTCGAGTATAGGTAATCTCCTTGGGTCACTTTCTTTATTGAGTATGGTGGTGTGTTTCTCTAACTCGTTGCGTGTGAGGTGGGGGTGGTTGGGGGTGAGATAGTGGTCTTTGATGGCTCCAGCCTGAACGTGAAGAGTTAACCGACGTGAAAGACGAGTCTGCGTCATGCCAATATAGGAATGAGGTCCACAGTCCTCATAATTACAGGTATGTTGGTAAATGACGTGATCGTCGGTCATCGGGCTCTTTTTCTTGGTGGAAGCTGGTTTGTTGCGGAGAATAAGGTTGGATGTCTTGGGGGATTTGTAATAAATTATTAATTTGATTTTGTTTCCGGGTTGGTTGGGTGGATATGCTTGGAGATTATTTCTTTTAAGACGGCCTCGTCATTTTTGTGTTCAGAGGACATGTAATTGCGGTAGAAGATCTTAATTTCATTGGGGGGGTCAATGTTGGGAGGGCTTTGGGTGTACCATTTTTCACGATGGTGGTTGATGGTGCTGGAGATGTCGGAGTTGGAGTATCCATTATTCACTAAAACTTGGGATAGTCTTTCTAGTTCCTGGTGGGTGTCGGCCCAGGTAGAGCAGTGCGTGAGGGCTCTCCTTACATAGGCGGAGATGGAGGATAGAAGATAACGGCGGGGGCATTCACTATCGCCGTTGAGGCATTGTCCTGTGTTAGTTGGTTTAGTGTAGACGGTGGTTTTTGAACCCATGGTCGTTCAGAGCTACGAGGATGTCGAGGAAGGGGAGTTGTCCATTGTTAGATTTTTCAAAGGAGAAGTTAAGTCCGGAGGAGGTCATGAAGCAACACTGGAGTTCCTGTAGTTCGTGAAGGTCCTTGATTTGCACGAAGATGTCATCCACGTATCTACAGTAGACGGCGGGTCGTTGGGCAGCTAGGAGCTCTTCCGCGATGGTACCCATAAAAAAGTTCGCAAAAAGAACTCCTAGGGGGCTGCCCATCGCCACACCGTCTATCTGCTTGTACATGTTTCCCCGGGGGCAAAGGAAGGGGGCCTCCTTGGTACACAGCTCCAGTAGTGTTTTCAGGGCCTTCTCCGGGATGTCCAGTGTTAGTGTATCAGGGCAATGGTAAATTCGACGTAGAATCATGTTAATGGTCCTATCCACTGGCACGTTGGTGAACAGGCTTTCTACGTCGAGGGAGGCGATTGTGTGGTTGTTGTTCGGGGGGCGTCTCGTAAAATTTCCAAGAAATCGTGGGCTGAGTTAATGTTGTATTGGCTGGGCACGTAGGGGGTGAGGAGGTTGTTCAGGGCCTTGGCGATCTGGTAGGTGGCAGTGGAGATCTGGGAGATGATGGGGCAGAGGGGGTTCCCAGGTTTGTGTGTTTTGATGGTTCTGTACGCATAACCAGGGGTGTATTCTCTGACAAGTTTTTTAAGGTGGACCCCTCCTTGTTTGGCGTTGATGGTGGTGTTGGCAGTATGTTTGATTTCGTCGGTTGGGTTGCGGGTGATCTTTTTAAATTTGGTGTTGTCATTTAAGATGACGTCCATTTTTCTAAGATATTCCTCCTTGTCATGAATCACGAGGCAGGAAGCTTTATCCGCACGACGGATGATGATGTTGGGGTTGTCTCTTAATTGTTCGGCAGCTTGGAAGTGTTGTTTGTTGAGGATTTTGCTATGGTGAGTTCCTCTGGTTTTGGCGGCTTCAGCGAGGAGAGTAGATTGTAGGGCGGGAGTAGTGGTGACCTTGCCATCCTTCTTGAGTCGTAGGATGTCGTCCAGGAGGATTTCCGTTTCTAGGCGTTTCCGGTGGGGGCCAGGTTTGGAGCTGTTAGTGGCAGTTGAGGCCTTTGTTGAGGAGGTCTTCTTGGTCCAGGGTCAGAATGGTGTTAGTCAGGTTTATGTATCCTTTTATTGGTTTGGGAAGTTTTATGTTTCCGCCATAAAGACGGGCAAGCTTTTTTATGGTTGTGTTTTCGGCTTGTCTTCGGTGTTGTTCAAGGACTTGTTCGAGGGCTGTGTTGATTTCGGCTTTGAGGTGGTCTGGAGGGGTTTCGTCTTCCCAAATCCGTAGGAGAGCATCTCGTTCTTTACGAAGGTTGTTGGCGAGCTCTCGTTTTTCAATTATTTCGTCCTTCACCAGTTCTTCACGAAACTGGAGGGTGCTGGTGCGATGTCTGGCATTCTCGTGAAGTTTTATGTTAGTAAAGCCAGGTAATAAATTTTCTTTAATACATACGAGGATGAAAGAAATGGCAATTTCTGCGTTGGAAATTTTATTATTCTAAAGTTTCCAGGTCTCTGATGAGTTTTCGCGGGGTGGCAGGAAGTAGATGAATGAGATGAGCAAAATTCATGGTGGTACAGGGTTACATAAATGTACATGATGATACAGGATATACGACGTGTTTCACTGGACAACCAGCATTATCTAGTAAGGGTAGAATGATATAAAAGGTAAACAGGAAGGGTATATATAGAGGGTGGAGGATTAGAGGAGGCGAAAATCAGGGGGCAAAAGTCTCCTCTTGGTGGAGGGGTATTCTAGGAGTGCAAAAGGGGGAACCGCTTCACGCAGGCGCACTGGATGCGGGATGGTGTTGGTCGTGTGGCAGGGTCAAAGCTGATTGGCTGCGTGTCGAGGGGCGTGGCCTAAGTTGTGTGGTCCGTGTGGTGCCGGCAGAAGACGAAGCTGAAGGAGGTAGCGTGGGGGGCTGCGTCAAGGGCACCTGGGGGCGAGGAGGGGCGTTAGGTCCTGTAGGGTAGTGCCTTTTGGCAGAAGGAAGAATCTGAAGGTCTAGAGTCTAAATTTGCAGAATACCAGGAGGAGGTTATACGTTACCCCAGGACACCGGCGGAGTGGAAGGTGGTTGCCAGTGAGTTTGCCAAGCGCTGGGATTTCCCGCATACCGTTGGTGCCATCGACGGAAAGCACTGCGCCATCAAATGCCCTCCACTTGCCGGTACAGAATTCTACAACTACAAACACTTCCACTCTATCGTGCTCATGGCTATTGTAGACGCCGACTACAAGTTCCTCTACTGTGACGTGGGTAATCACGGTAGCTGCTCAGATGGTGGGGTCTTTATAAGAACCAATATCAGAGCAGCATTGGATGGGTGCACCCTGGGACTCCCTGCTGCCGAACCCCTGCCCAACGACGACACATCTGTTCCCTACTTCCTGGTGGGTGATGACACCTTCCCCATGCGAAGGTGGTTGATGAAGCCACACTCTACCCGGCGACTGACTGTACCTGAACGGATCTTCAACTACAGACTGTCCCGGGCTTGAAGAGTTGTTGAGAACGCCTTTGGCATCATGGCATCCAGGTATGTGTATGATTATGTGACATGTTTGACCATAAATACAGGTATCGTTGATGGCACCCTATTAATGTGAAGTATACTAGTCAGGTATTAATTATACATGCTCGTAACCATTCTCCCTATGCTCGTAACCATTCGTCCTATAATTAATATGGATTAATACATCTCCCCCACATCCACAGGCTGTGAGTCGTCCACGTCTGCAAGTCGAGTTTTAACTATACATGATCCTAACAATTATTTCCCTATTTAATATGAATTATACTAGTCAGTGTTTATATATACATGCTCTTTCACTCCCTAATTCAGGTTCAGGTGCCTCCAGAGCAACATTCCCCTCCACCCGTCCCGTGTTGAGTCTGTGGTGATGGCGTGCTGCTGCATGCACAACCTTATGCGGTTGAGGTACCGTAATCACCACGCCAACCTAGCGGACGAGGAGGACCCTGAGACGCATGCTATCATCCCTGGGGGTTGGAAGGAGGAGCCGGAGATGCTGAATCCCCTCCAGAGACTATCCGGGAATGTCGTGACAGCCCAGGCCAAGAGACAACGCCAGCACCTCACCGACTACTGCTCATCACCCAGGGGCAGTGTCCCCTGGCAGAACGACATGATATAAAGGTATGTATTCATATGTTGCCATTGCTGTTATAAATATTATTGTAGTTTAGATATTTATATTCTGTTGTTAATCATTTTTAAAATCAATTCTACCTCATTAATATATATTCTCTATATGTTATTCGAATTTTATAAAGTCTCATATATTATGGTGTTCATCTTCTTCTATGTCGTTTCATAATGTTTAATATATTATATTTAATTTATATCTTGCATTTATTTATATTTCATGTTGGATATCAATCTGTATATTATTATTTGTCATCATATATCCTTTGCATATAATCCACATCATTATTTATGTTAATATCAATATTATTCCAGAAACCTATTTCATGCATATTATATGGTATTTGTTCTCTCTTCATTATTGATGTTAATATCAATATTATTCATAACACAACTTGAATTCATATTAACTTATAATTTGTTGTTTGTTGACAAGTCATTTCCACGTTTATAAAAGGAACCTTTGTTGATTATATAAACAGATAAACTCTAATAATAAATTTTGGATCCAAAACAACAGCTGGAGGCACATAGTTTATTATCATCACAAACATAGATATATAGCATGTTAATATATAGCAGAAAGTATAGACATAATAAGACATATTCATTTGATGTGTAGACATAGTATTACATATATTCGTCATTCCCATCACTGGGGGGTTTATGACTTTATTATTATACCCAAAGGTTTCATACATTTTCGTCATCCCCAGGCCTGGGGGTGTTGACTTGCGTGTTCATCCTTCTATATATGAAGTTCCCTGGTGTTGCCAGCCTACAAGTAGATGGGCTTGAGGGAACCGGTGTTGGTATATTGGCGCCATGTGTAGGGGTCATCGCCCCCGCCCACCATTCATGTGCATGTGCAGGAGACCTGAATGACGTACCCGCCAGCATCTCTGAGAATGTGGGGCTGTTGAAGGCTGCTTGCATGCGTGACGGTCCTGGCTGGGGTTGCATCTGTGGTGGTGTGGTGTGCAACTGCGGGGGGCCTGGTGGTGTGATGTTTAACTGTGGGGGGCCTGGTGGTGTGATGTGCAATTGCGGGGGGCCTGGTGGTGTGGTGAGTATCTGCGGGGGGTTTGGTGGTATCGCCATCTGGGGTGCCGTGTAGAGGCTGACCTCTTCCCTGGCCTGAAGGACTTGCTGCATAATCCTCCGTGACAATGCCTCCCCTACAGCGTCAGGGAGCCTCTCGAGCTGCTGCTCCAAGTACCCCACGAACTGTGCATACTTGGTCTCCTTCACAGCCATGGATGTCACCAGGCGTGACATGTCCTCCCGCAGCGCACTCAACTGTAGAAACAAAAGTATGCATGGTAAACACCTTTTGTTGTTATAAAATAATTCATACATGTCATGGTAAGTTATGATAATAACCTTTTATGTTTTTCTCCCCCGGATGCATATATCTTCCACTACAGGAATTGTTTGCGGTTTGCAGCGTACACGAACATAGGATTTATATAATACTCTCATAATGACTAATATACTTGTCGTAATGACATATGTTAAATGTTTTCATATTTACCTCCACAGGTGCAACTGCCTCTGCAGACTTCCGGCGCTTTTTCTGGCTGCTGGACGTGGCAGTGGGAGTTGTGTTGGTTGGAGGGGGCATGGGAGTGTCCTCTCCATCACTCTCGTCATCCCCAATCACCTCCACATCCACATCCGGCGAGACGACCACGGTCGGGTTGGGAAACTGAAACACAAAAACATTAATATATCCTATATGAATAACACGTTTAACCTATTTTAGTATACTTAAATATATGTACCTTGACAATATAAATAAATATAAGAAAATACATTTTATGTTTACATGAAGCCTTCCGTTATAAATGTATGATTTCAAGTATATATGCACAAGATAAGTATGATATTAACAGACATGAATTAATAAATGTATAAAATCAAATATATATGCACAAGATAAGCATGTTATTAACAGACATTAATAGCCTAGGTATACATGGTGAAATAATACTTTCCAAATGTGATATCGAACAGTTCTTTAAGTATATATTGTTTTCACACATATTAGGTATGTTTATATTAGTTCTAACCTTAGCTGTGACCTTGGTCTTTACACGGGAGATGTACCCTTTGAGGAAGGCAAACTTCTCCATGATCCAGGCGTCCCTCTCGGATAGTGGCTTGCCCTTTAATGTCCCAGGTGTTCCCGATCCACTCTTGATGTCGCTCAGCTTTGAGTACCTGGACCGCATGTTCCTGACCCAATGGGCCAGATTAGCGCCTGTGTAAAGAGTAATATTTATTAACCAATGCACCTTTATATATATGATTTATATCGCGTAGTTAACAGGCCAAACATGGGTGGATAATACATTATTAATTAATGCTGTTAAATACAAATGTAAAGGGATGTAGATGATACTGGCAACACACCTATATATATGGCAATTTAGCACACTTTAACATAATAGTATTGATGTATTTGACGTATAAAACACATGGAATCAAACCAAGAACACAACAGCAAGGTATTCAATCACTTATTAAAATTAATATATCATGGTGCATGTTTGGTTGGGGGTACTTACCTCAGACATCAACAGCCAGGGTAGCAGCCTTCTCATCGTAGGCACGGATTTTCCTGCGGGTATCATTGTAGGCCTTGCTACGCTTCATGTATAACATTGGGGTGTCCTTCACCCACTCGGCCAGCATTTCCTCAGTCTCGTCGCTCAGGATCACCCTTGTCAGCTTCTTCTTCTTGATGGCGCCATAACGAACAGGGTCCGCGCTGCCAGGGGGGCCAGGGGGGTCAGGGGTATCATCATCACTGTCAGTGTCCTCTAGGCTACCTTGGCTACCTTGGCTACCTTGGGTGTCCTGACTGGTCTGAGTATCCTGGCTGGGCTCAGTATCCTGGCTGCCGGCATCTTCAATGTCTCCGTCCAACAGGTCCATGTCCTCATGTCCACTGGGCTGGCTGTCCGGCACAATTTCATCAGAGTCATCCAACTCTTGCGACGCAACAGGCCTCCTGGCAGGGTGTGCGATGCGGGGTTGTTCGGGTGGTGTAGCCTTCTTCAAAACACCAACACCACCCTTCCGAGACTTGGTGGCCGCCACCTTCTCCTTGGGCAAAGGCATGGTGCAGGGCAGGCAGGTAGGGCAGCGTGGTAGGGCAGGCAGCGTGGTAGGGCAGCGTGGGTCGCTGGGTCCTTGCTGGGGTCACGGAGGAGAGTGGAGTATGCAGCGTGGGCGGTCCTTATTATAGGGGGTGTATGACGCGGTGGTGCCACCTACTCGCGCGGTGTTGCCAGCAGTCACACACCGCTCGCGTAGACTCACGTTGGTTTCGCCGTTCCTCGCGTAGACTCGCATAGACCCGCGTTAATATCGCGTAAACTCATGTATACTCATGTTGGTTTCGCATAGACTCGCCACACATATTGTGCAATTCAGACCACCACGTGGGTACTCTCGTTTACGCATATTACACTCGCGTTACCCCGTGTTAACTCGCGTTAGGGGCGTGTTGACTCCTGTTTGACTCCTGTTAAACTCGCCTTTGCCAATATTGGCACCCACATGGTTATTTGCATATAGTGTTGAGTCATGTTGTACTCGTGTAGACTCACGTAGACCCGCGTAGACTCGCGTAGACTCATGTAGACTCATGTCGACTCGCGATCATTTAATGTCTAAATAGTACAACGCGAGTCTAGATGAGTGTCACGCGAGTCTACATGAGTGTCACACGAGTCTACAGGAGTGTACGCGAGTCTACGTGAGTACGCGAGTCTATGCGGTTTGGCGTCCTAGTCCCACTTGACTCTCCAAATTTCATGCAGCCATGGACTTTTTGGCCGCGTTCGCGAGTGTACGCGGTGCAGCCCGAGTCAACGCGAGTCTGTGCGAGTGTCAGCGAGTGTCGGCGAATTTGGGATAATCATTGGCGAGTGCAAGAATTTCATCACTCGCGTTGGCCTCGCGCTCCGACTCGCCAATGTGTGAACCTTGCATAAGGGAGGGTTAGCCGAAGTGCCTGCCGCCGACTCAGCTCCAACCGCTGACGCTATGCTACCTACCACCACCACCACCCCCACCCCCACCACCACCACCAAGGGAGCTTCTGCCACCACCGGGGGTTCTCCAACTGCAGCTGCTGGATCCTCCCGAGGGAAAGGTAAGTCTGTGTCCCGAGAAGGTAAGTCTGTGTCGATTGTGGGCGACTCCATGGTAAGACATTTAGTTAGGGCTACCCGCAATAAACTTAGGAAGGTTGTGTGTCTGCCTGGCCATGGAGTTGGGAGGGTTTTAGAGAAGATGGACCACATCTTGGAAGATAGTGGAGATAACCCCATTATCTGTCTCAGTGCCAGGAGTAACGATGTTGGTAAGGGTAGAAGTGAGGAACTGCTGCAGCAGTATCGGGATGTGTTAGATAAGGTTAGGATGAAGGGAGGGATCCCTGTTGTACATTGTATCCTACCCCGAAGAGGAGTTCCCAAGGAATGGGCATCCAGGGCGATTGGTGTCAATTGCCGTTTGGAGAAATATTGCAATACCATTCATTGATAACTGGGATAGTTTCTATGGGAGAGATGGGATGTACGCAAGGGATGGGGTTCATCTTTCACGGTTAGGGGTTTCCACATTAGCTAGTTCTTTAGATAGGATGGTTGTGGGGTTTTGAACAGAAATATTGAGAGTGTAAATGAGAGGTTAAATGGAACAATTTTAGCGTCAGGCGAAAGCGATAAGGATATTCAGTCTCATGCTAAAAATGATGACTATATTGCAAATGATAGTGGTGATGGTGCAACGAAAGATGGAAATGTTGTTAGAAATAAAGGTAAATTAGGTATAAAGAAAAGAAGTAAATTGAGAGTATATTACACAAACTGTAGGAGTCTATGTAACAAAATGAACGAACTTAGAGCCCTTGTTAGCAAAGAAAATATAGACATAATAGCGCTAACTGAAACGTGGATTAATACAGAAACCAGGCATTTTTTAGCAGAATTTGATATACCAGGATATAGTTTGTTTAAATATGACCGAACAAATAAGAGGGGTGGCGGTATAGCAGTGTTTGTCAGGAGTACATTAAAAAGCTGTATTAAATCAGGTATTAGACTAAATAACGATAATGAAAGTGTTTGGGTAGAGGTTAACGAAGGTAGTGAGACCATAGTTATTGGAGTTATGTATAGACCGCCAAATATGAGTAGAAATTACGGAACGTCATTATGGGAGGAAATAAAAATGGCATCAAGGTTTAGCAATGTGTGCATTATGGGGGATTTAAATTGTCCGAATATAGATTGGCAGCATCAAATAGGAGACTGATTCTGAGGAGTTTATAGAGGTAGTACAAGATAGTTTTTTATTTCAATTCATAGATACGCCGACTAGAGGTAATAATATTCTCGATTTAGTTTTCAGTAACAATGAACATATGGTAAATAATGTAGAGATAGGGGACCACCTAGGAAATAGTGACCACAATTCTGTGTATTTTAATATACAATGGAAAGGTAATACCAGAGAGAATACAACATTAATACCTGACTTCAGAAAGCCAATTATGGTGGGTTAAGAAGAGCCCTATTAGCTGACCCTATGGTCAAAAAATTAAGTCGATCCAGGTGTCCAAATGAGTGTACCCCTTCTCAGGCACCTGTCATCTTAAGTCAGGAAGAGACGTCAACCTTGGTAGATACATACGATAATTTTATCGAGTCAGTATTCAATGCACAAAATAAATACATCCCCAAAAGAAAATTTAGATCAACACAGAACCAACCCAAATGGATGAATAAAAGACTATTAGATCTTCTAGGACAAAAGAGAGGAATATATAGAAAAATTAGGAAAGGCGAAATTCACCTACTTGCTTACTATCAGAATCTATCAAGACAGGTAAAAAATTATATTAGGAAAGAAAAAAGAAATTATGAAATTAAGATTGCCAATGACTCAAAAAATAATCCTAAAGCTTTTTACCAACTATATAAATCCAAGGTTAGAGATGTAATTGGTCCCCTTAAAACTTCGATAGGAGAAATGACAGAAAATGATTTAGAAATGTGCAGTACATTAAATAGTCAATTTTTTTCCGTTTTCACTAATGAAAATTTGGCACAGTTTCCAGAAGTCCGTAAGGTATATAGCGATAGTATAGAAAATAGGTTAAGTACGGTTACTATAAGTAGAAATTATGTGCTTAAGGAAATTGACAGACTGAAACCTCATAAATCGCCTGGTCCTGATGAGGTATATGCTAGAGTATTAAAAGAATGTAGGGATGAGTTAAGTTACCCATTAACATATTTATTTAACAAGTCATTGGAGACAGGTATAGTTCCAGAAGCTTGGAAGCTTGCAAACGTAGTTCCGATCTTCAAAAAGGTGACAAATCAATAGCATCCAATTACCGTCCCATTAGTCTTACATCAATCATAGGAAAGCTACTAGAGTCAATTATTGCTAGTAAAATTAGAAACCACATAGATACATTTAATTTAATAAATTCTTCTCAGCATGAATTTACTCAGGGACGTTCTTGCCTTACTAATTTGCTTAGTTTTTTCTCAGAGGTATATGAAGCAGTAGATAATGACAAGTCATATGATATAATATATTTAGATTTCAGTAAAGCTTTCGACAGAGTCCCCCATGAGAGATTGATGAGAAAGGTTGAGGCGCATGGAATAGGTGGGGTGTTGTTGGGTTGGATTAGGTCATGGCTAATTGGTAGGAAGCAGAGAGTCAGCATAAATGGTACGAAGTCAGAATGGGGAGCAGTCAAAAGTGGTGTCCCCCAGGGATCTGTATTAGGTCCTCTGTTGTTTGTTATATACATAAATGACCTTGATTTAGGTATAACTAGTAGGATAAGTAAATTTGCAGACGATACCAAAATGGGGAGAACAATTGATTCAGATAGAGATATAGAGTGCCTCCAAAGGGATCTAGATACCTTACACGGATGGTCAGTAAATTGGCAGATGAAGTTTAACATTGACAAATGCAAGGTATTAAAGATAGGGAAGATGCATACAAATGTTAAATATAAACTAGCTAATATGGAATTAGAAAACTCGAATTGTGAGAAAGATCTAGGTGTGTTTGTTAGCAATGATTTGAAGCCTAGACAACAGTGTATAAGCGATCGAAACAAGGCAAACAGGATCCTCTGGTTCATCTCTAGGAGTGTGAGTAACAGAACTGCTGATGTTATCTTAAAACTTTACTTGTCATTAGTGAGACCCCATATGGATTATGCTGTTCAATGTTGGTGTCCTTATTACAGAATGGACATAGATTCATTGGAGAGAGTACAACGTAGAATGACAAAAATTATCCATAATATTAGAAATCTTCCGTATAAAGAAAGGTTGAAGAAATTAGGCTTACATTCGTTAGAGAGACGCAGAGTTAGAGGGGATATGATAGAGGTGTTCAAGTGGGTTAGTGGGATTAACAAAGGGGACATGACAAATGTACTAAAGCTCAGTGATAGCGAAAGAACTCGTACCAATGGTTTCAAATTAGATAAATTTCGTTTCAGAAAAGATATAGGCAAATATTGGTTTGGTAACAGAGTTGTAGATGGGTGGAATGGACTACCAAGTGCTATAGTGGGATTAAAAACGATAGGGAGCTTTAAGATAAAATTGGATAAGCATATGGACGAGAAGGGTTGGGTGTGAAGGTGGATCAGCAGGGTTGGGCCAATCAGCGCTCTGCAGACCCCCGTAATCCTGCGTTAATCTCTAACCGTTTTGGTAAGATGATCCTCAGGGTATTAGAGTGTTGAGCCTATAATTGGGCTTTGTAACTGGGGTTGTGTGGGACAGGGATCTGCCTTGCTTAGGCCAATCGGCTTTCTGCAGACTCCCATTTTCTTATGTTCTAATGTTCTTATATCAAATGGCTGTTTTAGCCTAAAACCCCCAAAGATATTCCTTTCTCATCACTCGGTCAGAATTAGTTATCTTAAGTTACTTTGACTTGGATTTATCCCAACAATCAAAAGAATAATATATTAGCACAAAGATAAACTGTAAAGATTTTGTAAAATAAAATTATAATTTATTTACAAGATTAATTATACCCAAAAGTTAATTCTAGTGGAAATATCAAAGTGAGAAACATTGAAATGAAACAACAAAGACACTCTTAACCCACTGGACCCCAGCTAGTTTAGATTAAATGTACACTGAGAGACCAGCAATTTTTTTTTTTTTTTTTTTTTTAAATAGCTTAAATAGGTGAGAAATGAAGAATGCCACACAAACCAAAAAATCACCTTGGTAATTTTGGGGTCCTGGGGGGGGGGGGAGGCAGCCTCAGTCATCAGCTGATGCTGGGCAGCCTTCAAGCTTCCCGCCCGGCAAGACACAGCTGAGCGCAGCAGCATGGTAGATGTACGATGAGTCCAGTTTTCGAGTGACAGTTATTTACACCACCCGAGCATCATGTGTGCCTTCATAGTTCAGATATTAGCAACATGTATCACATAATGTCATTGTAAGTGAATTTACAATGTGATAAGTGCATAGATTCAAGTTTTATAAGTGTCGAGGGAGGGGCAAGCCTCGCGAGCGTCCAGGTTTCCACGACGATTGGCGGGCTGGCGGCCATCTTGTTCATGGACTCACGGACGTACACACTGCCAGCTGACTGACACCCGACTCCCCCTTCACTCACTCTCACTTTTATTGTGCCTCTCTCACGTACTCTGTTTATTGATATTATACTTTACCGTATATTTTATAGTTAGAATATGAGTGTTACACATTGTTTTAGGCACTTTTGACTTAGAAATATGGGTTTTGATGTATTCTTAGTGGGGAGACAGGGGAGGTGGTGGTGAAGGCAGGGGGAGTGGGGAAGGACCAGTGTATACATAAGCCTAACGTGCTGTGTACGTAGCAACATGACACACTATCTTGTCTCTTCTTACCCCTACCATGATCTGGTGGAATTTTGAGGAATACCGTGGGGTCTGGGTCATCCTCCTCCTCCTCTTCCCCACTTGGTGGGGAGTCAACTGTGTTATGGGAAGCATTAGGGGAGCGATAATCATAGCAAAGCAACGAGGCACCTCCAACACTCACAATGTAAACGAGGCAACTGGGCCGGGCGGGAGGTGGGAGGCAGCCCAGTCCTTCCACTCCAGCGCTCTCTCTCCCCACTCCCCACCACGGCAGGACTTGGGTATTGCCAAGTGATAAGTATTGCCACTGTTGGGCAGCATCATAAGGTATATCCCATATGAATTTGAACCCTCTAGCTACCATAGGATAAGAATAAATAAGCACAAAAGTGGCGATGGGATAAGTGGGTAAACTGGCTTTCCCCATCCGCCCTTACTCACCCGCGCTGATGGGCTAGAGGGTTATGCGTACAGCCACTGTTCGGCAACATCATACGGTAGTTTCCCATATCATCCTCAAGCCTTTATCTACCATAGGACTAGCGAAAATCATTTTGAAATAGCGGATGCAATGTATGCAGCGCTGGGGTTTAGCGTTACATACATTCCCGACGCATACGCTGCGGCGCTGGGGTCCAGTGGGTTAAGCAAAATAATACATAGTTACATAATTACCCTCCAAGAGAGTAAGTGAAAGCAATCAATAAACATAGACAAATCTTTGGCTATACTTATTCAACTCATGGTGATTCTTTTACAAACGAACTCAGGGCAGGTCAGCTTCATATGGTGGTGGAGTTTACACTACCTTCCTCAGTTAGTTAGTTAAAATACGACTTTAGAGGCAATCTACCTTATTGGATTATTAAGCCAGCACACTAAATCAAGAATAACGCCAGGACTGGAGCCTTTCTGCGAGAACTGTCCCTTGCCTTCCTCAAGCAGAAGGTACGGTTTATATACCCTGGGCCATAGAGTACAGATGACCTAGAGGCGAAAGCGTGACGTCACACGGTTATTTTTCCGCGCGTCCTAGGGATTTGGTGGTAGCACTGTTGTATGGTACAACAACCAAAGCACCTCAGTGGCTTTTCCTTATTATAGATAGTCTGTGCGCCTGCCAGCTGGCTTGCTGCAGCGTTACCAAAGTTAAGGGAATATCCGCAAAACGAGGGAGCAATAGATTAAAGAGGGAACGTATTTAAGAGTTAATTAATGTTTGTAAAAACACTTGTAAATTATTTAGTATAAATTAGATATATATAGGCAAGATGAAAACATTAAGTATAGGCCTACATATCTTAATAAATAAAGGTCAATGTTTGTCTGTTTGTCAGTTACCCGACCTTTGTACCTTTGTTACTAAACTCCTCCCACAGTTTTGGTGCCAGGTAGGAGTGTGGGGCACCGATGGAAAGCCCAGGCTTTGGAGATGTTTTTAGGCGAGTTTAGTGGAAATCAGAGACACTTTTATTTAATAACATTTTCGGCAGAACTTAAGTAGTATACGGGAGCGAAAAAAAATGCGAAAAAAATGGCCGTTTGGGGCAGAAGGAGGCCTCCTATCGAAAAGGTGTATGGAACGATAGTTGTTCGCAGCTCCCCAAAATGGGGGTACGGATGAGGTCAGATCCAAAATCGGTGGTAATTTAGCGGCCGAAATCGAGGTCGCCGTTTAATGAGGCACAGGGAGGTCGAGGCCGGTAATTTTTTTTTCTATGTGATTGAGGGAGGCAAAAGGCAGAATTGCCTATAGCGAGTGCCTCCCCCATAGTTGAAAGAGTGACAGGGCCAAAATCCAGGGACGATCGAGCCAAAATGCCTGGACACACGGAGTTTGAAGCAATTTAAGTCATAGGAAGAGGGAAAGACTGATTCTGGGAGAGAGTTCCAGAGCTCAGCTGTTGAGTAGAAGAAAGTTTGAGAGTAACGTTTCACTCTCGGGATAGAGAATTGCAAAGAGTAGGGGTGGGATTGAGTTGCAAGACGGGTACCACGTGTCCTACGTAAAGGAGGTGGTAGTAGTATTGTGATGATTGTGGTAGTATTGATTGATGATGGTGATTATGGTAGTAGAATTTAAACCCGGGCAATGCCGGGTACCCCTCCTAGTACACTATAAAACATACTCATATATGATGCAAGCTGTATACCTTCAAGCAACACAACAACATTAAAATTTAATTTTTTATATATATTATTATGTTACATGTTATGTAGATGTTAATTTGTAAAGTAGCACTAAAACTGGACATTTATACTTATGACATCTAGGAATATTTTGTCCCACCATTGACGTTGGCAACTCCCGAATCTCACATCAACAATGGCGGGTGGTGGAGGAGTTTTGCTTGTGTACCTCCTCATAATGACGACAATTACACGATGACTGGCCTTTACAGTAGCCTCTACTTATGTCTATTTAACTATGTCATGTCTGCAGAGTGTCTGGATAACTTTCAATTGATTATTAATAGCGTTATTAGTACAAAGTAGGGATTATTACGAATTAATGGGGACCAAGGATAGTCAATATAATGTCTTTGTGGGGACCCTCCCCTCCCATTGTCCTTTGCGATCGTGCTGCCATCTCTCGAACACGCGCATCCCTATTTACAGATTTGTGGCGTCTTCTTTCCTCTCTAGGTCATCTGTACTCTATGACCTGGGCTCACTTGGCTCTGATACCAAACTCTCGAACTGTATTAATCATCAACTCATTATATATATACTCGCTGAATTAAAGTGTTACTTTTACTAAGGACTCTATGATATATCTTGTAATTAATACTTATGATTAGAAAAGCCTAATACATTATTACCTAGTTATAATCAATATCATTCGCACGTCAGGCAACGAAGGAGAGAAAGAGAGTTGGAGGAAAGGAGGGGGAGTGGGAATTGAGTAGGAGTAAGGGTGTAGAAGACTAGGGGGTAGAATGGAATGTGGAGAAAAAGGGGGGTAGGTAGCAAGGAGCCTCACAATACCACACCACTCGTTTTGGTATAATAAGGGACAATAATATTTTCTTATATACAAAACTAAGCTGCTTACTGGTCAAATTAACTATACCAGGCTCATAACACCATACGATATTCAATAAATAATTAACTATCGTAACCACCATCATAGCACAATGCCACAATTACAACCAGTGATACCTTAATAATGTACTAAAGTAGAAATCCCTAACATTCTCTTAAGTTTTTGAAACTATTCTTAACTCAAAATTTCTTAAGCATTTATCTTCCCATAATCTACTTTCAGATCGCCAGTACGGTTTCCTAAAGGGCCGCTCTACTGGTGATCTTCTTGCGTATCTTACTAACTCTTAGTCATCCTCCTTTTGTGACTTCAGTGAGAATGTTTTTATTGCTCTAGACATATCGAAAGCCTTCGATAGAGTCTGACACAAGTCATTAGTTTCCAAACTACGGTACCCTCCTTCGGTTTCTATAGCTCTATCTATGCCTTTGTTTCTAATTTCCTTTCAGACCACTCCATAGCTGCAGTTGTGGACGGCCATCGTTCACTTCTACAACCTATCAACTCCAGTGTTCCTCAGGGTTCTGTCCTGTCTACAATTTTCTTACTAATAGCTATCAATGATCTCCTCAACTGTACCCCTAGTCGTATCCACTCATATGCTGATGACTCTACCTTACACTATTTAACAAGTTATTCACATCAACTCAGCATGCAAGCACTCCAAAACCAACGTGGCGAGGACATAGAATGCCTATCATCTGATTTTTCTAAAATTTCTGATTGGGGCAGAGAAAATCTTGTTACTTCCAATTCCTCCAAGACCCATTTTTTCCCTCTATATCTCCATCACAATCTTCCACAAGACTATCAACTATTCTTCAACAATAGACAACTCAACCCTTCATCTTTTCTCAACATTCTAGGCATATATTTTCATCTGACCTTTCTTGGAAAGTTCATATTACCACTCTTGCTAAAACAGTTTACCAAAAGTTGGGTTTGCTCAGCCTTCTCTGTGGGTTCCTCGCCCCCACACAACTTCATGCTCTGTATCGGGGCACAGTGCGCCCCTGTATTCAGTATTGTTCACATGTGTAGGGAGGTTCCACCCATACCGCACTTCTCGAACCAGTAGAAACAAAAGCATTTCGCTTCATCAACTCGCTTCCTCTTACTAGTTCCCTACAATCTCTTTCTACAGGCCACAATGTTGCATCTCTAGCTTCTATCGCTATTACAACAATCAATGTTCTTCAGATCTCTCTCGGTGTATCCATGGTGGCGAGTGCGAGGCACCCGCCATTCAGCACAGTCCCACTCCTATTCTGTCCTGCTCTCCAACCCAAGAATTGGCAACTTTTCTCAGTCTTTCTTCTACTCATCAAGTGAACTCTGAAACTCTCTCCCTTAATCTTTCCTTTATCCTTTGACTAAGACTGCTTTAAACTTTGTATGTGTCCGGGCGTTTTTACTCCAACGTCCCTGGAATTTGGCTATGTCACTCTCTTAACTTTGTGGGGCGCTCGTCACAGGCAACCTGCCTTTTGTCTCCTCCATACACGTAGAAAAATAAACACACTGAGAAAGCTCTGAAGACCACTGATTATTGTAATAGAGGTAGAAGAATGAGAGAGATGCAATATTTTGCGTGTAGTGAGAGATTATGGGGACTTAGTAAGAGGAGAGCTAATGAGACAAAATGCTTTTGAATCCACCTTTTCAAGAAGTGAGGTATGAGTCGAACCTCCCTCACACACGCAAACAGTACTCGATACACTGTGCAACCATGTACAGAGCAAAAATGTGTGCGAGGGTTACGAACTCATTGAGACGGTTGAGCATATTTAAATTCTGGGAAGTAGTTTTAGCAAGAGTGGTGATATAGTCTTTTCAAGAAAGATCGGAAACATAGAGACTCAAACACTACAGAAAGAAGAGAAAGGTTGATTTGTGTGTTGTTTAAGAGTAATGGAAGGTCGTGCAGAAGATTGTGATGAGTAGATAGATGGATAAATTGTGCTTTAGAAACATTAAAGGTAACAAGATTTGCTCAACCCCAATTGGAAATAGTTGATAGATCAGAAGATTGGCGTGCTATGGCCTCATCCCGTGAGTTATGGAGTGATTCCATGGTGATATATGGGATGTAGAGAGCTAGTTGAATAGTGTAAGGTAGAGTCGTCAGCATATGAGTGGATAAGACAAGCAGTAAAGTCGATATAATTAATGGAAACCCGTCATTAGACATATAACAGGGGTAACACTAGAGTCGATAGGTTGAGGAAGTGAGTGATAGCCATCCATAACTGAAGCTATAGAACGGCCAGAAGGAAATTAGAGATATATGCACAGATAAAGGGATAGAAGCTGAAAGATAGTAGTTAGGAAATAAGTTATTTGTGCCAGACTCTATCGAAGGCTTTCAATATGCATAGCCGAACAAAAAAGGTCTAACCAAATTCCCAAAAGGAGACTGACTAAGAGGTAGTAAGGTGAGGAAAGGAGATCACCAGTAGAGCGCTCATACCATACTGGCGATCTGAAAGAAGATTATTGGGAGGCAAATGCTGAGGACATTTTGAATTATTAATGGATTAAATACATTTAGAGATGCAAGAAATGAGAGCACTTGGACGATTGTTGTTGGGTTAAGAACGTTCATCCTTCTTTGGGACAGGTTGAATGAGACTAAACGTTAAACAAGAAGGGAAGATGTTAGAGGAAAGACAGAGAAAGAAGAGTTTGCCAAGGCAGGGAACCGGTATGGAAGCACAGTTTTGAGTACAACAGAAGCCCAGTATTTAGCCTAGAGAGGACAGGAGGGCCTTACTTACCTTATAACTTAAGTAAATAAACCCTATAAACTGTACATGTGTTGTATATTGTTATATCTTAGATCTCGCAGTACATTAAGGACCTACTGAACTATCTAACATGAACAAGTGAGTAATGTTAGAAACCTGAAATAATGCGAGATACTCGGCATGTGACTGGTGGCAAGCGGTGGTATTTTCTTCGAGGACAGATAGAACAGCTTCCAGACAAGTTGCTCACTTACAATAAATAGGAAGTACACTTGAACAGTAGAAATAACAAATAGTACGAAAGCCCAGATTCCCATTCATCAAAGTGACTCAGAAAACATGAAAATCATGTACAGTTTCCAACATAAGTTATGTTCCTCCTCGTGATGTTATTTATGAAAGTAAAATAGTATAAATAAATTGCGAGTGTGGGTTAACTATCCCTTAACTAATCAGACGAGTTAACCACTGCATTTGATACTACACACACAAGTCAATCATTCACAATATATTATTATGTATAAACTCACAGAGAGGAACATAACTTATGTGGGCAACTGTGCATACGAATGATTGAACCAGGAAGACATTTATGAATGCCGGAGAGTGTCGCAATATTACTAGCTAACATGTTTTTTTTTTTTTTCCCTATATTCCAATACTCCCTCTCGGGCATAGGCTGATAGCCTTTATACTCTACCGTTTAACACGGTGAGGCTTGTGAGGTCTTGCTCCAGTCTAGGGAGTGAGGCATGCGAAGCTTCACGGGTCGAAGCCATTCCATCTCTGAAGCCGCCTTGCCTCTGCGCTTCACAGTCTCACCCCCCACACTCGGACCCTCACTCTCAGAACGCCACCTATTGAGCAATTAACTCACTAGGCATTGCCCCCATGTAGCATATTTTTTAATATGGGAATATTCATACAATGCTATTTAATCAGGGAACAATGAGTTTTTTTGTTTTGGCATTTCGGTGTGCTGTGGTAATGCACTGATACTAGGTACAGCACAAATTCCATCCCAATAATATCTTCCCATGGACATAGTGGGATTCGAACTCAGGTCCATTGGATTACCAGTCCAGTGTCAAGACCACTCCGCCACACCTGTTCTCATTGCCGGGGAGTTACAAAGACCATTCAATGGGAACGGGTTAAAGAATCTTTGATTCAGCCATCGCCAGGCCCCAATGGACCCACCTCACCATTGCAGCATCATGGAACCTGCATACAACTATAAGCCCACTCTCAAAAAGGACATTTTCTCACCTCACCAGTTGCAGCACTAAGGAACCAGCATACAACTAAGGGAGTCCAACCACAAAGAACACCAACTCACCCCCCACCAGTTACAGCACCAAGGAACTTGCATACATCTAAGGGAGTCCAACCACAACAATAAGCTCCCCTCCTCACCAGTTGTTGCAATACAGACCCTGCATACAACTAAGGCCCACCTCACCAGTTACAGCACCAAGGAACCTACATACAACTAAGGGAATCCACTAACAAAGGTCACCTCCCCACCTCACAATTTGCTGCACCAAGGAACCTGCATACACATAGGGGAGTCTACCCACAAAATGGGCATCCTCCCCAACTCACCATTTGCAACACCAAGGAACCTGAATACAACTAGGGGAATCCAATCACAAACAAGACACCCACATCACCATTGCAGCTCCTAGGGACCTGCTAACAACTATGATAATCCACTCAAAAAGTACACCTGACCCACCTCACCATTGCAAGTCACGAGTTCACAAAAGACGACGATGTGGAAGACATTCCTCCTTCTACACCCCCAGTCAGTTCTACTTCTTTGCCATCTCAATCACCTCAGTGTTCTGTGTCACTTCAAGCCCCCTCCTCCATTTTATCACACACTTAAACCCTCATGATATAAATACCAGAAGCCCCACCTCCTTTATTGCCGGACTGCTTGCAATCTCCATCCACCTATCCATTACCTGCCTGCTACATCCAAAATGGGCACAAAAGCCATAGAAGACCACGACTTAGAAAATGTCTTAATACTGACTTCACAGACTAGCCGGAAGAGCAGAATCATAAATAATATTGAAGCAGAGAAGAAGTCGGTAGTTCAGCCCATGCTAGGTCACTAAGTTCATCTAGCTCACATAATTATTAGCACGCCTAATAGTAAAGTGCTTAGTATGCATAGCACAAGAGTGGCTAGTACACATGCCTCTCGACCCACACACTTGTTAAGTATGCCTAGTGAGGACCCCGTTGGTACGCCTACTGGTCAAGTGGCTCGTATATAGAGAGCGCAGACTACAGCCTGAGTCTGTGAGTAGAGGACCAAAAGAAGATAACAAAAAAGAAGTTAGGCCATAAGAAGAAACCAATGAGAGAGAGAGAGAGTGAGGTATAACCTAATAACATGTCTCTGGTTCATTACCGATGGGAAGCTCAAAGAAGCAGCAGCACATTTTGTGCTCTCGTATACCTACACAAGCATGACTGACACACCTAATTATTTTAGTTTTGGTTTTTACAAAACCTACACCATATAAATGTTCAGTATTCGGTGATATCATGTAGGTATTTAAGATCAGTGAAATACAAGTCGTTAGCTGTAATGGTTTTGCCAGTAGAGCAAAACATAACAATTATCCAATTATAGTATGACAGCAAATCAAACATCCCGGTTTGTTGTCGGTCCTGTTGTTCAATATATTGTCTGTTCTTAGGTACTGCTGCTGGACGTTTACAGTTGCCCTAGTGTGATTATGAACAGTATATTTGCTCAAGGTCGGTATTAAGCCCCTTTCCCACCTAATATTTGCTGTCATACCAGAATTGGGAGATATATATTTTTTGGACTGCTGTCAAAACCATTACAGCTAACAAACGACTTGTACTTCACCGATATTTAATAGCAACAGGGTATCACCAAATACTGAATAAATTAATAGTATAGGCTATGTAAACACGAAATAACATACATTTAAAACCGGTTATTTTTTCAAACACCCTGCATATACAGTATATATACACCAAGGGCGTAGTAGATTAAATTTATCTTGGACACTCGTCCTGACTGTCGGTGGTTCGAGTCCGGCTGGGAGTACGAAACATTTAGTAGCTCACGTGTATTTGTCAGAAATACTTTATATACAGTATATACTGTATATATATACCCGGTATATATATATATATATATATATATATATATATATATATATATATACAGATATATATATATATATATATATATATATATATATATATATATATATATATATATTGTCACAATGACCAGGGTCTATTGGGTCTTTTAGGAGTAGCTAGACTTTAGTGGCGCCTAGCTGTCTTCTATATGCAGCTGTGCCTAGTCTATTAGAAAGACCTGGTATTGTGAGTTTCACTCCGATACCCTTCTAATTGCACATGTCTAGTTTTGCCGTACCTCTAAGCATTTTTGTCTCAATAAACTTTAGTGTAGAATGAGCCAATAGAGTGTCATCAGTTTCGGGTTAAAATTGCCCGTGGCAACGTCGGCTTGCAAGTTGGGAGGGAGGGAAGTGAGGAATGTTGCTCTTGTCTCGGGAGGAGGCGATTTTGCCGGCACCACGAGTTTATTTAATTACGTGACCATTGCAAGTTTAGTTGTGTTACAATATCAAGATATACTTTATTTTATCTGCCACGCTGTTTTAGCCAATATGTTAACACAGGAGTATAAGTATAAGTATATGTTAGTATAAGTTATTCTTGTCAAGTGTCTTAGTGTTATAATATCGTGTGGTGATATATTGCAAGCCCTTAGTTTGAGGCTGGCTCCCGCCAGCCACGCAAGTTTTCGCCATTCTCTGCTCGGCGGTCAGACTAGATAGGTGGTGTCCTCTCTCTCTTGTGACCCATCAGTCTGCCCCTTTTGTTTGTCTTTGCTTGCACAGATATGAACGTAACGTAATTAACAGAGAATCCTAGACCTTCATTTCTTCCTTTAATTGTTCTTTTCCTCTGATCAGCATTTTATTATATGTCCATTTCTTTTATATATTCTGTACCTCCGGTGGCTTATTCCGGGGTCCATAATAATAAGCACTGTTAATCCCATAAACAGTCCACACACACACACACATCCATACCCTACATATTTGTTCCCAGTGTTTGTGCTTAGGACCCGGTAACAACCTTGGCAAGTTCTGCCCCAGCAATTGTTTGTTCCCTAACTCGGGTTTCGAACTGAGGCAACGGAGTGTTTAATATTTATTTGAAATCCAGCTTCAGTCTGGACCCATCCCCCCCCCCATAGTTAAGTGAGTGACCATGAAAATGAGGATCTGGAGACCTTGTGCCTTGCAGCTGATCTCTTTGCACGTTGGCTGTGCCCGGTTGCTGAAGAAATGGACCTGTCCCGGTACCAAGAGCATTTGGTCGAAACTCAACAAATGATGTGTCCAACACAAGCAACTGCTCTAGAAAATTATTTAATGCCTATCATGAACAGCATGGTTGATGGTAATGGCGACTCAGTCCCGGGAGTGAAAAATGCTGTTGAAGATGCTGGCATAACTGGTGTCCTCTGGTCTGTTTTGATTCAATCACCTGTGGATGCTGTGATGGATGGAAATACTGTCCAGATTGTGGGCTGGGCGGCACTCCAACAGGGCTTCCTGAGGACAGGAGCTAACTATACCGCTGGTGGAGGATGGACAAAGGAAATCTACATTGGGGGCCTCTACCTCTGGAAATGGGCCAGAGAAAATCAGGAATGATCAAGAAAAGCATATGGAAATGCTTTGATGCTGTTTGTTGCATCCTTTGTCAGGACAGGTGAACCGACTGATCTCTGGATCACTAGAAGAGCAGCGGTATTAGAAGAAGGCATGTCATTGCCACCAGGGTCAATCTCCTTCCCACAGTCAATGATTCCCATCTTCCGTGACTTATCTGGAATTAAGGGTCTTCGAGTTTATGCAGTAAATAATAATAATAATAATAATAAACGGTTTATTAAAGAATGGCAGCGTCATGAGCTGAAAATACACATTTTACAATTTAGTGGATGAACATGAGATGTACAGATATGAGGATGGTAAGCTTAGTTTACAAACAAAATAAATAAAAACAATAATGATGCATGTGCAGAATATAAATTATCATAAAATAACCATGAGAGTAAGTGATATACAGTACATATACACATTTATTTACTTACTCATATACAGAACATACGTATATACACGTACGTGCACACATACATATACATACATATATAGGAACATAAGAACATGCAGTAAGTGTGCACATGTCCGTATACACAAACGCTCACGTATGCACACAAACATACATACATACAGAAACTGTTTTGGTAAGGTCAGGTAAAGAGGGTGCGGGTACTACAATGGGAGGTTAATCCTCGGTAGTGTAGGTTGTGTGTGTGTGTGTGTGTGTGTGTATGTGTGTGTGTGTGTGTGTGTGAGACAGAAGGCGAAATATGGAAGAGCTGGGCGTTCTATTGTTAAGGGTGGAAATACATGGATGAAGACACGCGAACACTTAATAATAGATAATGCTTATGCATAGATTTATAATCAGAAGTTGCGCTAGTGAGCAATATGTTCTCGCTCATATGTACGTATATTTACATACATATGTGCATATGACCATATAAATATAAATACACGTACAGTACATATATATATTATACCTTATATTCTCAACCGGGCTCGAACCATTGACAGCACGTACACACAGACATACATATACATAAATATATGCACATTACATGCATATATGCTCTTCTCTTATCCTACCTGATACTCTCAGCCAGGCTCGAACCACAAACAGTATACACTATACACATATATATATACATAAATAACGCATACATACATACACATATACGCACACATACATACACATATACTGCACATACATAGATACATATATACACATATACATAAACAAACTCAAGCAAATACATACATAATTATATTCTAATACACACACGCACACACACTTATGCATATATTATTAAAGGTGGGCGCGTATATATGGTGTGACAGACCGTTATTACACATTATTAATAATATTAACAATGGTTGGGATAGGACTATTTTTATATCTGTCAGTTATACCAAGTATACCAAGCCCTCAGTCGTCTGGCCAGCCATGCAGCCAATCTCAAAGTCCCTCGGATACAATGGATGGTTGATCAGGCAGCCTACACAGGGATGACAATCCTAGTCACACTTATACATATCTTGAACTCCTACTCTTACCTCCCTCTAGGAATGCTCCTTGAGGACCTCTCAGCAGAAGTAGTTTTCCTTGAAGCTGCAGTGTGGGGATATTTATTCCCATATGGAGGACTGTTGAGGACTGCATACCCCACCACGAAGTACCCGACATTGGCCTCAGCGACCGTGACTCTCTGTGAGGTATTGGGAATGTCAACCTTCAGAAGATATCAAGGAAATTTTGCTGGGGTCGATATGGACAAGAAGGACTCCTTTGTGGCTACATTCACCTCCTTCCGCTCAGATGCTGTGGCTGGTGACAAGTGATGATGTGACTGAGGTGGATTTATCTGACACCTTTATGGCTCATCTTGACCCTAACGATGACCATGAAACCCCTCCAAATTGTCCTAGTGGCCTGGTAGAGCTACAGAAAGATGATAGAGAATGCAAGGAGTTAGCTGCCAGGGCCGTGAGTGAAGAGGAATGTGAGAAGGAGGGTGGTTAATGTTTCTACCTCAAAGGAGGAGTATTGTGGCGTAGATGGAGACAGCCACACAGACCAATCGATGACGGGGCCTGGGACGTCCATCAAGTAGTAGTCCCCAAACCTTGTCGTAGAGATATCTTGGAAATGGCACAATGTATACCATTGGCAGGACACCTAGGTGTGAGAAGAACTCTAGACAGAATCAGAGCCCACTTTCACTGGCCAGGAATGCGTGCAGAAGTAGTGGAGTTATGTAGAGTGTGTCACACCTGCCAGATGACAGGAAAACCCAATCAGAAGGTGCCTGTACATCCTCTGGTGCCCTTGCCCGTCTTTGAGAATCCTTTTACTCGGGTGGTAGTGGACATTGTAGGCCCATTGCCTAAGACTTCCCAAGGTAACATTTATTTATTAACGATTATGGACATGGCAACTCGCTACCCAGAGGCTATACCCTTAAGGACTACCTCTGCTCCAACTGTCATCAAGGAATTAATTTTACCTCTAACATTTTTCAGCAGTCCCTGAAGGAGTTGGGTATCGAGCATGTGAAGTCGAGCACCCACCACCCAGAGAGTCAAGGGGTTCTCGAACGGTATCATTAAACTATGAAAGCCATGTTACGTAAAAATTGTACAGAGACCGGAGTTGAGTGGGATAAGGGGGTACCTTTTCTTTTATTTGCTACTCGTGAGGTTCCAACTGAATCCCTGGGTTTTTCCCCTAATGAGCTAGTTTTCGGTCACCAGGTAAGAGGTCCTTTGCAACTATTGCAGGATAGCCTATTTGGCCAGGAGGGGAACCAAAACCTCCTCAAGTATGTTTCAGATTTCAAAACCCGGCTGAGATCCTCATGTGAGTTTGCAGCTCAAAACTTGACAGTGGCTAAAAGCTCCCTGAAGAACTGGTATGACAGAAAAGCCCGTGAGAGGGAGTTTCAGCCTGGTGATGAGGTTTTGGTCCTGCTCCCCCTTTTTCGCAAACCTTTTCTGCCAAGTTCAGGGGCCCATATAAGATCATTCAGAGGGTGAGCATTACCGATTATCTAGTAACTACCCCAGACAGGAGAAAGCCCACGCAAGTATTCCATATAAATATGTTGAAACCCTACCATAGGTCCCCTGATTCCTCTCCTCCAGATTCTCCCACTGTGGCAGTGAATTTCAGGACCTGTGGACAGCCTGGTGCGGACGAAATCTTCAGTTCTCTTACTGACCCGCAACAGACTGTTCCAGAGCCTGAAGGTATCCATGCAGACTTTGCCTTGTCATGTAGCCTATCCAACTTTAAGTATACCTCAGTATCTTGGGGGGAATTACCATCTAAACTATGTCATCTTCCCTCTGGTCAAGCGAACCAACTAATCTCTGTTTTATCTCAGTATCCCAGTGTGTTCCGGGATACTCCAGGGCTCACTTCTTTGGCCGTGCACGACATCGACGTAGGGGATGCAACACCCATTAAACTATCCCCCTACCGTGTCTCACCACAACACAGGAGTATACTGCAGGTCGAGCTTGACTTCATGTTGTCAAACGAGCTGATCACTAGGGCCTTAAGCCAGTGGAGTAGTCCGGTCATACTTGTGCCAAAGCCAGACGGGAGCAATAGGTTATGTACGGACTATAGGCAAGTTATTGCTGTCACAAAGAACGATACCTAGCCACTGCCACGGATCGATGACTGCATTGACCAGATTGGTACAGCCACCTATATCAGCAAGATTGACTTAATGAAGGGATATTGGCAAGTAGCTCTCACCCCTAGAGCGAGGGAAATATCATGCTTTGTAGTCAATAATAAAGCCTTCTGCTGTAACGTAATGCCCTACGGCTTGAAAAACGCTCCAGCTACATTCCAGCGCCTCATGAATTTGGTGACTGAAGGGGTACCTGGATGCGTTGTCTACATCGATGATATTCTTATCTTTTCACAGTCATGGGAGGAGCATCTTTACCAACTTAGATTGGTGTTCATAAATCTTGC
Organism: Paralithodes platypus; assembly: GCA_032716605.1. Taxonomy (NCBI): domain Eukaryota; kingdom Metazoa; phylum Arthropoda; class Malacostraca; order Decapoda; family Lithodidae; genus Paralithodes; species Paralithodes platypus. The sequence goes on along the minus strand of CM064538.1, from coordinate 12,465,348 downwards.
TGATGCCAATCTGGTGGTAAATCTTAAGAAATGCACCTTTGTAAAGAGTACGGTCCAGTATCTGGGATACGGTAGGTCAGGGGCAGGTTGCACCTCCTCAAGCAAAGGTAGAGTCTATTCTAGAATTCCCAACTCCTAGCACTAAGAAACATATCCAAAGGTACCTAGGAATGATTGGTTATTATAGGCGTTTCATCTTAAACTTTTCTAGGTTAACAGCTCCCCTGACAGATCTTCTCCGTAAGGATGTGAAGTTTGAGTGGTCCTCAATATGTGAGGAGGCCTTTAATGCTACCAAATATATTTTATCAAATTATCCTGTACTCCGAGCTCCTGATTTTAACAGATCTTTTTCCCTAGCAGTGGATGCGAGCAATACCGGGGTTGGTGCAGTATTGCTACAGGAAGACGACTGTGAAGTATTGCATCCTGTGTGCTATTTTAGTAAAAAATTAAATTCTGCTCAGCGTAATTATTCAGTCATTGAGAAGGAGCTGTTAGCATTAATTGTATCCCTTCAATACTTTGCTGTCTATGTGCAATCTGCCTCTGGTGCCATCACTGTGTATACTGACCATCACCCCTTAAAATATTTGCATAAGTTCCAAAATAAAAACGAACGACTGACCAGGTGGAGTTTGTTGCTGCAGGAATACTCCCTGGATGTTAAACATATTAAGGGGGTCCAGAACGTGCTAGCCGATTGCCTATCACGTATCTATTAAAGATTGCTTTTACCTGGTTGGCCTCATACAGCAGTAAGATTAACTTAATGAGAGGATTTTGGCAATTATCTCTCCCTTGTAGCGAGGTAAATATCATGCTTTAGTAGTGCGCTTTCAAGCCTTCAGCTGTGAGATAATGCCTTGCAGTTCGAATAACGCTCCAGCTACATTCCGGCTATGTTCTGATGTAGTAGCTGGAGATCTTGCCTACTTTGGGTGATATCCTTATTATATCCTCATTATAATCTTGCTGTTGCCAATCTGGTGGTGAATCTAATTATGTATTATGTATATTATGTACTATACTCCTTAAACTCTTTTCTAGGGGGGAGGTCTGACATACGGAGCTCTGTATGTGTTTATTTAAGAGTTAGAGTTAAGAGTTGAAGGAGAGCCGAAATACCCGGGCGGCGAAGCAGACCAGCGAGCGTGGGAACCAGCTTGTCCGCATACCAGCAAACAAGCCTTCACACCTGCGTGCGTCATATTGGGGGGGAATCTTGATGGGTGATTGACGTCACTACACAACCTGGCCCCTCCTTTCGGACCCTGCAAACTACTTCGATGACCCGACGCTATGACGATCATCGAAGCCATTGAACCACGCATCTGCTACACAACTAGAGGAGCTGTGATTGGGGCGCGCACCATCCACGCCTCCTGATTCGTTCCTACACCATCATTGCATAGTATATAAGACCCGAGTAGTGGGCATTCAAATCAGTCACATTTGGAGTTGGGAAGGTGAACAAACAGCTGGAGGAAGACCGGGGTGAAGTATTATAATGGGATTGTGACTGTCAGTCAGATTATATAAGTTTGTGTTAAGTGTGTTCGGTGTAAACACTTATGTTGGTTAGTGAGATATGTGATTGGGAATTAACGTTAACGCTACTATTCTGTACTTAACTATTTCAGTTGACTGACTTGTGGACTAAAGCAACTCTTTAAGTAATTGGGTTATGATAAAAGTAATACTGTTGTTTTATATTAATACTTACGAGTTCTTTCATTTTCTTTTAATTAAGCTTACATTGCTGGTAAGAACAAGAACGGTGATACTATTGTCTCATATTAGTAATATCGCCTTAGACTAACATGGCTGTTTTAATGTTACTTCTAGTGATTTCCTAAGCTGAAGAAAATTCTTTTAGCTTCAAATTATTATTTTTGCTTTTCATATTATTTGAGTGAGACCTGAATCGAATATATGAAGCAATCCTGTAACTTCATTTACTCATAATCAAACATCAATGTTACGTGGTTAAGAAAACACATTTATCTAATTATTAAATATATATCTAACTTGTTATGTGACTTTGATATTAATCCTGATAATAATAATATAATACTATTAACGTAAGACAAGAACCAAGAATAATAACTACATTAAATATAAATAAAAGGACATGATATAAGAAATCTATCTATTCATTTCAAAAAGGGTAAGAGACAGAAATATTCTTACCTTAATATTTATCTTTCAAGAATTGATATATATATAATTAATAGTCCTTCTTTAGATATAACTTATTCGGTTCATAACCATAGACTACTAAGCTTCGGTCACCCAGGCTTTATTGTGGTCGGCAGGGAGGGTTCTGTGGGGGCGCTCGGTTATGGCCTTGGAATTGCTCGGGTCATTGGGGCTGTTCGGCCAGGCAGCTTGGGGAACAATAACAAGGCTTAGGTTAAATAATTATTCTTTATGAATACTACATGACTTTAATTAGTTTCTGTATTTTTTCATAATTAAAGAGTATCAGTCAATAAAGGATACCAAGTCCTAAGATCCAAAAGGAAAGGAAGCAACAACAGGAAATAATTGCATTAAATTTTACTTTCGTTTTGCCTTCAGCTGACTGATACCTATATATATTAATATATCTCTGTGCTATCTAGTTTCATCAAGTTAACCACTTGAGGATCAAGATACGTAACAATATATATATATATATATATATATATATGTTATGTCGGGTTGTAATATTTACAACTTGTGATTATAGTCTCCACAAAAATCCAATTATGGACTTATAGACCTTAATATAGCCGGACAGGGTCACACCGAACACTTTCTTACTAGCACAAAATAGGTATTCAATCAGGCTAATACAGAACTCAAAGACAACACACATAACAAATACACACAAGTTTATTCAAATATATATACCTGAAACTCAGAATGCAGCTTCACCTGGATAATTATTGGAACTATCAGGCAAGGAATACAAGGCATATTAATGGAAGATCATGAATGGGGAGCAATTGCTCTTCAACTGTGGTTATAGGTATCAGTAAGTAAAGTGGCAACAAAAGTAGAACATGCACATAGAAATAATAACCATTAATAATAACAATCGATATGAGTCGAGTGTCTTACGAGAATGAAAAACAAAATAAAGAAATAAAATATAGTCTCCATATGGGAGACGCGGGTGAATTGAAAGCGAAAGTAAATACCCCGGTGGGCTGGGCGATTCACACGGTAGAGGGGCGTACTACACTGGTAGCCGCGGTATTCTCAAGTGACTTTTCTACTTAGCTAGGGAAATCAGGTCGTGAACTGGACTGCGGTGGTGGAAATTAAATTCAAAGTTAGTGCAACTGGGTACGTAGTTTTAATAATATTTCTCTAAGATTGGTGGCAGAAGGTTAATTAATTAATTGCACAAAAGATTAAGTTCGTAGACTAAATTATGTAATTTCTAATGAATATCTTATATTCACGTCAACGATCGATCGTATGTAAGAATAATGAAACGAGCCGAGGAATTCAGATATAAAGTTTGCATATAATTATGAATGAACTATAGAATACATTTATTTAATTACACTGGAGAGCGAATTATAATTAACTAAATGAAGTTAGTCAACGAATGCTCTGGAAACGCTTATGATTAAAAATGTGAAAGGATAATTAACAATATATTAATTAACAAAAGAACTTGGGTGCATACGACGAAGTTAAGCTAAATAATTACTTATATCAGTATTCTTAAGAGGTCTGAATGAGTTAACAGTCTTATAATGAACATACACTAGAATAATAGGTGTATGGTAAGTGATGTGTAATTAAGTAACAGAATCTATGCAATGCTGGAATTCCTGAGCACGAAGAATCAGAATTACTTACATCAGTAATCAAATGAATGTCAATATGAATTCATAAAATAATTACAAGGTTGATTTTGTAATCGAACGTAATCAGGGAAGCTGGGGGAATTAGGTTTTCACAGGGATGATTAGAGGGATAAAAATTAAGTATGTTAAGGTAAATTCGTTATAAAAATAGGCATAGGTTCTAGGTAAAGTCAGTTAGGTATGGAAATCAAATCACGAAATACACTTCGACCTCAACTCACAAAATACATAACAGAATACATATATAGAAAGATCTGTGAGCGTTTGGCAAAATGAATAACTGAACACAACTATATAGCGTATGCATAAGACGTTCTGTAGAAAATGTATCAAATAACAGGTTTAAGACTTATACACAGTTTTAACACAGATGGTATGTAAGGTTCAGAAGGATTAACACAGAACGCAATTAAGGATTTTGGGCACAGATCTCAGAGGTAATTAGCACAACACGGATCACATATCTTACTTTACCTTGACAACAATAACACAACGAAAACACACAGAACACTTAGGGAATATTTGGAGGGAAGGGGAAGAGAGTGCAGGTCTGGCCAACGTAGGTCGTAGGTCCTAGGTGCCGCACTTCCGGGGTGTGGGGCGTCACCCGAGCAGCACTTCAGGTGGGTAGGGCGTGGCTCGAACAGGATTTCAGGGGCACTTCAGGTAAGCACACTCTCCGGGCATGGCAGGGGCAGGCTGGTACAAGCTACACTGTTAATTGGCTACTCGGTTCCTGCGTAGGGGTTGAATAGTATTGTTCGTGTAGTTTGCATACTTCCCTACAATTTTGTTGAGATAATGTGCGGCTTTTTCCTTGACTCTCGTGTGCAGGGTTTCAAACTCAGAGGGACATGGGGAAATGGTTGTGATGAAGTTGTGAGGTAATTACTTATCGTAGGAATACATAGTGGCTGTTTACATGGATACATATATGCTAGGTAGTTTATTAATTACTTAAGGCCTAGTTATTTAGTCTAATAATGGAGAAATGGGATGTGTACGGACTCGTCCATGAGCTACATTCCTAAACAAACATTGTTATAGCTCGCCTAATAGTTGTTCTTGGTAGAGGTTTCTTATATCTCCCGGTCTGTCACAATGTGTCCTCTTGTCTATATCCATTTATATCGGTAGACTTCAGGCCGTTGATGATTTATTTGCATAACCATTTCTTCCGTGTATTCCATATCCGGGAGTTGAGGAAATGCTGTGTTGTGTTTGGCGGTGAGGGCTGGGGGGGCGTCACCCGAGCAGGTGTCTAATTAGTTGGGAGTACTTTCCATACATGTGGCTGTGGTCGTAGAAAACGGGGAAACGGGTCACTTTGGTATTTGTCCTTTGGCCAGAGCGTGGGAAAACAGGGCTGGCTCTTGTATTTATCTTGTCTTCTCCTGTTGCTCTCTTGTCTTTTTAGGGTCTTGGAGTTGCAGACTGGCTATTCTGCAACTGTTTCTTGGATGCCTTGTCTTCATACCCGTCATTTCAATATATATATATATGTATATATATGTGTGTGTGTGTCAAAAACCCGTCAATAGTCCCGTCTCCGCCTTCTAATTTTCTATACACATTTCGAAGGCAAAGGTTAATGTTGTATTTAAATGAACAAACAACGAAGTTACTTCCTCTCGTGTTCCCAACTTGGAATCCTCTGAATTATCAACACTCTGGCTTAAGATGTCCTGTCAGTCATAAACTAAATATTTATGTGCAGTCTTTCTCTCCCCTAAGTCTACTGACTTTCCCAAAGTCGTTGACTATCTGAATTCTAAAATTAAGCATGTCCTATTGACTTCTCCTTTCTTTAGAAATTTCCATCATTGGGTATTTTAATATTCAACGATCATAACTTTATGTCGATTATCTGTCCTATCTCTCCAGTGCGGTCATCCGATCCTCCCATCCACCGGCACTTGTGACATTTCGGCGGTGTGTCGAGAAGGAGTTTCATCGGCCGTACTTCTTTAACTTCTCTTGGACATTTTGTTGTGTCCATGTCCAGTGACCCTCGGGTTGCCCTGAATGCATTACCAAGGTTATCATTTCGGGAATGGAGGCAAACATTCTATATTCTTTCTCTCACTCTAATGCAAATAACTCTTGGTTTACTGCTGTCTGCAAAAAGGAGGAAGCATTCAAACAGTACCGTTGCCTCGAAACTCAAGAATTTCATACATAATATGTTTCTGCCTATAATCAAGCTAAATTTGTTCTTTGACTTCCTCAAACTTCTTTCATCATTAGGACATTGATTGAACTTCCTAAATATAGCTCTTCCCCGACTTTCTGGAACCTAGCTAAAGACCTGTCCAACAATTTTACTTCCTCATCTTTCTTTCCACTTTTCCACTCCAACAGCACCACCATCACTTCTTCCTCAAACAAAGCAGAACTTTTTGCTCGATCTCTCGCTATAAACATTATCTTAGGTGATTCCAGTGCTATTATCCGTCAATGGCAAAAGTCCTGTCGCCTCTCCTGCCTCACCATCACTCGGGATATTCCTAGAATCGAGGATTTTAGGTGTACAAATGTGAATCTTTCTGCCAACAGATGGCACTCTATGAGGTGTGTGGTTCTGAAGGTAGAGGGTGATGGGGGAGAGGAGGGATTAGAGCTGTTAGAGGTCGGAAGGTGGGAGAAGGAGAGGGCAACTTGTTTGCAGGGCAATACCATATTTTCATAATTTTTTTAAATATATTATCATAATGATCTGAATTTGTATTAACACCTGGTAATTTGTTACATGTCTAACACATGGAAAACGAAATGATCAAAACACAACACATTTGCAATCAATCAATGCCAATATTTGAGTCAATCCACAAAATACCATGAATTTGAACTCTCTCTCTCTCTCTTTGATACTTGTTCTTGTTCTTGTTCGTTTTAAGGGCACCTCGGGGGATATGACCACCCGTAGCGCTACGGCCCTACCTCGCTTCCACTGGCCATATAACAATTGAAGTTTGTAAGTAATGCCCGGTGGGCATTAAGGAAACACTTGCCAAATAACATGTTAGTTGATAATGGAAATGCCCTGCGGGCCAATTACAAGCGATGCACTATTTACCACAATTTATATAAACAATTTTAAAACACTAGGCTAGGAGCATGAGGACCTCAGGCTGCTAACCAAAGCCCGAGCAGCCCTCTCTGATACTGTCTTATATGATAGTTAACCTCTTGTGTACCGGCAACGTCTTCTTAATTATAGTCTAGCTGTATGTAGACGATTTTGTGCAGCTTAAGAAGGATCTGTCGTAGTAAAAAGGGTTGGGGGAGATAGTTCGAAGCCTATTAATTGTTAGGGGCTCTTTTTAAACGGAATAGAATCGTCTGAATGTAGCCAGAATGTACAGTTACTTCTCAATTACAGGATTTATTTTGCTCGTGTCTTACTTTAGGGACTTTACAGTTGCGCGGACAATTGCTACTTTTGAAATTGCGTAAATTATATTTGACCTCCCATATAAAATTCTGAGTGTCCACATTTCAAACCTTTGTTTACCTGCCCGTCGTCAGAATAAAGAAGAAGAAGAAGAAGAAGAAGAAGGGTTGTGTGGATACCATGGCCAAGCTCTTGGGACATAATTATTATTTACCCCTTCTGTACCGACGCTGTCCTTGTAACTTTATTCTGGCTAGTATTAGACGATTTTACCGACTTTAAAGAGAGCCTCCAACAATTAACATAACAGGCTTCGAACTATCTCACTTAAGCCTTTTTACTATCACAGATCCTTCTTAAACTGCACGAAATCGTCTAAATATAGGTAGAGTAAAATTAAAAAGACGTCGCCGGTTCAGGAGTTAACCAGTTAGCGTTTTAAATAGATGATAATTCAATAGGTCGTGATCTCACGGCCAACCTGTTGAGCTATTACAAGCAGGTAAACAAATGTGTGAAATATGGACTCTGAAAATTATAAAAGGGAGAGAAGATATAATATTAGCAATTACACAAATAAGACTTGGCCGACGAACTGTGAGCTAAGTCCCTTGTCGTATAAACCCATGATGATATCTAACTTCCGCTTGTATTTTTTTCTGAACAGTATTGACTAAGACTCGGTGCCATATGGCCTTCGTCGCCGCTTGTCGCTGGGATTTTAATAGTGTTATCCCTTCCAGCACCGGTGACATCCTTTTTTATTAGATTCTGACTACTATTAGGTTAGGTATTCAGCTTAGGAAGGGCGTATACCAATTGTATGGCCTCGAACCATGTTACTTAATCCTTTTAGCTCCCACATATCTGTTTTAATCTTCATAAAATCGTGCTAACCCCTTGAGGCCCAGGACTTATTTTTGTTATTCTCTGGCTACCGTTAGACGATTTCCTGTATTGTTTAATGCAAATCTTGGTCTCGCAGGTGGAAATACGATCTCAACCTGCCATCTGAATTAAGTAGGTCCTTCTTCAACTGCATAAAACCGTCTAACTTCAGCCATAATGAAAGGTAAACAGACGTCCTGGTAATGAAAGAATCAATATTGCTGAAATAAGGTTTATAATACATCGCTGGTACTGGAATAGCTAATGCTTTCCACTGTGGCCCATCATATCATTGCTTCTTCTTATTTACTTGCTTCGTGATATTTGGACATCCTTGTTCCTAATACGTTTTACATATTTGTTCAGTATCGCGTGGTGCTAGAGTTTATTAACCCATCTAGTACCGGTGACGTCTCGTATATTATATCCTGATAATGACGATTGTATTCAGTTTCGGAAGGCCATCTACCAAATTGAACGTTATATATTATATAAATTGATTCTCGTAGCTGCCACATATTTTGTCTTTATCTTCTTATTATCGTCTACTTATAGCTGAAACTAAATACCACAAACAGCATCGGTACTGGACGGGTTAATCTAACGTAATGTAATGACACTTTTCAGTTATGGAAAATTATGTTATGTTACTTGTACTTCATATATTTTTATATTTCACAACAACATTAATCATACTAAAATACATTCAGAATATCCTATCAATATATTGTAAGCCATTTCTTTATATCATAGACTCATAGAGCATGCTTTTTACTTCATTCATGTTAATATCAGACCATTTTATTCGACTTAAAGAACGATCTGTCAGTCAGTCCGTAGTCAGTAGCCAGCACTTCTTTCCAAAAGGGGTAGGGAGGATCAGCCCCTGGAAGTTGGGACTAGGAATCCCACTGACAGAATTTGTGCTTTGTGGATCAGCGAACCTTAACCCTTATTTAGCGTGCTAGGTGGTCTATTTGACCGTAGCGCCCAGCGTTTTTTTTTTTACCCTAAATAGGGTTGTTTACGTGATCATTTTCATGCCTAAATAAAACAAGTATCTATCCCTGAAAGGGCATAAACAGAGCTTTCCAATGACACCCGAACCATCATTGTACGACCACTGGTTCTCTAGCAACGATCGTGCAACACGAGTGCAAAAACCCTGTAATTAGGTAATTTCCCTACATAATTCCCTGTGTAGCGAGTGTGAGAGGGGAGGGAAGGGTGGGATTCAGTTCAGTTGGTCCACCGCGGTGGTGGGGGACGGTCATACAGTTGCTAGGCTCCTCACACCGCTCAGCTCTCTCTCTCAGCAACATTACGTGCTGAAAATGGCGCACGGCATAAGTTGTGAACCGCCACATAGTCCAAATTTATTTCACACGACATAAGTTGCGCGCCGACAGTTAAGGGTTAAAGAACGATCTGCTTGAATAAATAGATTGATTGACCCCATTTGACTTAAATCAGATCCTCCTAAGCTGAAAACAATTCTCTTGTAGTTCACTTCATATGAAGTAAAGCTTCGTCGTAATGAAATAGAGATACTAAATTATTGTCAATAACTGAGTCTCCATATGGCATTGCAAATCACCAAACCCTACCGACTCCCTCCCTACCACCCAGCCCCCACACCCACCCGCTCCTCCTCTTTACCAGCTCACCACACGTGTAAATGTGATCAATGTTGATATACAATGTGTTGTATCCATCTGTTATAAAATGCAACATATTTAATAGTTAGACTTTTCATTTTGATGGGCCAAGCGCCTTCCTAAGTTGTATAAGATCGTCTAATGATAGCCAAGAAATGTTGTCAACATGTCTCATAATTCTCAAACTGTTAATATGAGAATGGGTCTGGAAAAAACTATTGAAAAATAGTGTAGACCTGTACTTGAATAAATTAATTAATTAACTGGAAGCATATAGTCTACGGCTTACATATGAATGTAAAGTAGGGAATGAATAAGTTAATTTCATATTGTGTCGAAACTTACGTGTTATCCAGTACCGGTTACGCTTATATTCACCAGGAAATTAACCCTGCCACGATCTTGATGCATTATGATACTTACATAATTCTAGTTTTTATTAGACAATAATATATAGGTCAGGAAGGATCTGTGGGAGTTATATGGACAAAGACTGCCCTAATCAACCCTCTGACGTCTGTATCCCATTCCAACTTTGAATACAATCTTCTGATGATACTCAAAATTAACTGTTAAAAGAGTCATAATATTCAAGGGGTTAAGAAAACTGTTTAACCCGGCCCAAGATATATTTCCTAAATTGATAACAATAATTTGTTGAGGGCTAAATATGATAAATCCATCTATCCTGGTCTAATATCGGTAATCTTGAGGCACAGATTACCGCTGTAATCATTACTCGTTCACGATATTGATGTTGGTTTAAATCAATAACTTTTACATGAAAGGAAAAAGAAACCTAGGAATTGAGAATTTGTAATTCTGTAGAAATACCTCAACCAAGAAGCAATTTGGTTATATTTAAACTTATATATAAACTTAGGAATTGAAAATGTGTCATTTTGTAGATTACCTCAACCAAGAAGTAATTTGCTTATATGTTGGACTTACACATTGGGAAGAAGCATAACATTGGTGGTTAGCGCATGGGAAGTGCCTTACTCAGGGATTTGGATATAGCCACGGATAGAAAGAAGTGATGAGATGGGGAACTACCACAACTAACGATATTAATTATCAACTCTGCGAAGCAGAGTGGTATCGCACACACAGATCCCGCCCGCATACTGTGCACCACCAGTCAGCTTGTCTGTCGTCCGTCGTCGTCCGTCGTCCGTCGTCCGTCCGGAAACTCCTCCTATACCGTTTTATGGATGTTCACCAAATTTCAGAGGTATATCCATTTGATCAATGCGATGGTCAGTCAAAAAGAAATTTTCCATTTAACTTAAAGGTTAAGGTCAAGGTTAAGAAATAAGGTCAATATTTCATATTTTTTAGTTTTTACTCAAATTTCTTAATTTTCCCTATAAACGTTACTGGTAACTTTGGTATCTTATTGACCAAATTTCAGATAATATTCTAAAGGGTAAGGTCAAAGGTTAAAGTAAGATTTTTACTAGTGTTTCTTATACTATCTGTATATTGACAAAGAAATGCGGCGAAAACTAATGGGGCTAAACATGAGGGAGAAGGGGGTCTAACAATACGACCCATCTCCCCTTAAGCTTACCTAGTATGATTGAACCTGAACTAGTAGCCTATAGCTTCACTGATCATTTAGATGGTCAACTAAAACAAAAACACGGCAACAAATACAAAGGCAAATACATTACAAAATAAGCGAAATAAAAACAAAGCGAGAAATAAGAAGAACTCTTCAGACGTCAAAACACTAATGGCAAATCGAGAAAAAAAAAACATGGGACATTCAAAGATTCCTTATTGAAAATACGTTAAAGCTAAGACCTTAATCATAAATAACAAAATAATACAAATGTATTTAAACGTCTGCTATAACCTACATGAAAGTGTAAAGGTATTATATAGGTAAGGGATTATATTGCATCAATGGTAAAACAAACAAAAATATGAGAGAGAGAGGTGCAATATGAATGAGTGGGTGTGAGCAACGTTTCGTGCCTGAGGAGGATAAAAACCATGGATGAAGAAAGACGAAAGGAAATATGAGACACGATAAGAGAGAGTTACATAATGGAAGAGAAAACATAGTGAATGGAGAATAAAGTCATAGTGAGAACATTAACAGTAATAGAATACTGTAAAATTAATATATACTGTGTTTGATATAATAGGACAGTAAATACACAAGCCAAATTATTGGCCATTGAAAGGATTAATAGTATATTAAAGATGTATGTATATGATCTAGCACCTTCCCCAGTTTTCCTAATTTTTTTTTTGGGGGGTGGCCGACTTGAGACAGAGCCCGAACAGGGACATCACAACATATCAGAAAAACAAAACACAAAATCTTACACACATGTAGGTTGCCAAGGAGAAATACCCAGAGACCCAGGCCCCTTTGGGGTCCCCAGCAAAAGATTCCCAGGTCCCAGATCCCCCGGAGAGGCGCCGATTTCCGTAGGCAGACCCGCTGGGAAGCTTTACCACCACAAGCCCACCCACCATGTTTCCAGGCTCACCTTTCATTACCACTGGCTCCCCAGGCCAGGCGCATGATGGACTACTATCTAGTCCAACTGGCGCATGACCCTCTCTCCCAGACGACTGCGTTTATATTCTTCTATTAACAAGCATTCTCCATTCATTCCTGTTTATTACACTTCCTTTGCCTGATCTATAGTCATTCCTCTATCATCCAAAGCTTGTCTTACACAGTCTCTCCATCTCAATGGGGGTCTTCCTGTCCATCTATCTCCCCTTGTATCTGACTCCCATATTCTCTTTGTAAGCCTTTCATCTTCCATTCGTTCAACATGACCATACCAGCTCAGCACCCTTCTGTCCACTCTGGCCGACAAATGTTCCTGCTGCCCCGCTCTCCTACGTATCTCTTCATTCCTCAATCTGTCTCTACAAGTAACTCTCTCCATTTCCTTCAGAGCCCATGTCTCAGCCCCATACATCACTGTTGGCACAACAATTCCTTGATACATTGCACTTTTCACTTTCATTCTGAGATTTCTCGTCTTCCACATACTTCCCATTGCTCCGAAAACATTCCTTCCTTCACACACTTTCTGCTTTACCTCCATTTCCATACCTGCACTCCTGCTTATCGTTCCTCTTACTATGGGTTTCAGAGGGCGTGTTACATCGTTTTTCGGGAATAACTTATGAACAAACAGTTGGATCAGTATATATTTACCACAACTTGTTTCACACTATGCCCTAATTTTGTTTTAATATTGTGCATTACCATAAGTAGATAATTAAGCCACTTGTCCCTGTGTCATGAGGTTCAAGTCACACCTTAATGACTAGGAAACGGACAAAGCTACCGTGGCTTACAAGTGAAACCAACAAACCATTATTGCTCCTCCATCAAACACGGTAGTTATCAGCCACCACCCAACCCTATTATCGTCTCTATATTCAAGTTATCTGTTACTATTAAATATATATATACAAAAATACATATTTTGTATATATTTATATTTGATGGTGACAGATAAATTGAATATAAAGACGATTATTATGTTTGCCTTCTTAACAACTTCTGAACATAGTTGACTCGGTTTTAGGTTACTCGATATTGTTACTCCCAGATCGGTTTCTCAGTTTACATTCTTAAGCTGAGTGCCATTCATCGAATAGTTTGCTTTCTCATTTAGGTATCCGATATGTAGTACTTTACATTTATCCGCATTGAAACTCATTTGCCAAATTTGGGCCCAACATGACAATTTATTTAGATTGTGTTGCATATCGTCAACTTGTTCTTTTGAGAGTACGCTATTTGCAATTTTTGTATCGTCAGCAAATTTTGAGATTGTACAGGTGAGACCCTCATCTATGTCGTTGATGTAAATTAGAAAGATAATTGGTCCTAGTACCGATCCCTGGGATACCCCGCTACTTACATTGGTCCATTTAGATGCCTTACCGTTTATGACTACTCTTTGCTTTCTGTTGCTGAGCCAATTTTCTATCCATTTCAACACACCATCTTGTATTCCATGCGTTTTTAGTTTTAGCAGTAAACGTTTGTGGGGAACTTTGTCAAAGGCCTTTTGAAAATCAAGGTATATAATATCTACAGCTTTACTCTCATCGTAGAGGTTGAGGATATCGTGGAAGAAGTCTAAGAGGTTTGTTAAACAGGAACGTTTTTTACGAAAGCCGTGTTGAGTATCTTTAAGTATGTTATTTTCCTCTAAGTGATTTACGAGTCTGTCTCGTATGACCGTTTCTAGCATTTTACATACAACTGAGGTTAAGCTAATTGGACGATAGTTACTGGGTAGGGATTTGCTGCCTTTTTTTAATATCGGTGTTATGTTGGCTAGCTTCCACTGATCAGGCATAGTTCCAGACTGTAAGGATTTATTGAATAGTAATGTCAGTGGTTTGGAGAGCTCATCCTTAGCTTCCTTTAGAACTCTAGGCGAGATTGTATCAGGTCCAGGCGTTTTATTTACCTTGAGTTTATCTAAACAATTCAATACTTCTCTCTCTGTAACGGTGATATTGCTTAGAACATCTGAATTATCAATCTGAATCGGCGATGGTGTAGGGATATCACTGAGGTCTTCTGTTGTAAAAACTGATGCAAAGAAGGTATTGATGGCATTACTCATTTGTACTTCGTCTTTGGTGTATTCTCCATTTTCATCGACTAACGTCCAACAGTTGAAGTAACTACTTTTTTCTTTCTGATATAACTATAGAATTATTTCGGGTTTGTTTTACTTTGATTCGCAATATGTAACTCTAATGTCTTTTTACTTTGCTTAATTAACTTTTTGGCTTTGCATCGTAGCTCTACAAATTTCACCCGTTCTTCGTCATTTTGTGAGGATTTTAATCTATCATTAGCAAATTTTTTAGCAAGCAGGCAGTTTGAAATATCTTTATTCCACCATTTGGGCTTATTATTATGGCCTGGACGCCGTATTTTCGATGTTATGCAGTCTTGCACTGCATTTAGGTAAGTGGTTTCGAATAACTTCCAAGATGTATTTATGTCGTTATTGTTAATTAAAAAGCTCCAGTCAGTTTCTATAAACATAGCTCTAAGTTTATGGAAGTTTGTTTTCTTGAAATTAGGGACTTTTTCGATGCTACTATTTGGTTTGTTACTAGTAAACTTTAAAGTGAAAGTTATCGTACGATGGTCGCTGTTACTGAATTCATCACCAACATTCAAATTCTCTATCAATTCTTCTTTTGTTGCAAGTACAATGTCAAGAACGTTATTACCACGGGTCGGCGTTCGAACAAATTGATAAAGCGAACTCTCTTGCAAGTTCGTATACAAGTCATGTCCGGAGTGTGAAGTAAGAGTATCGCCCCACTTGATCACAGGTAAATTAAAGTCACCAAAAATTACGGTATCTTGTGAGTTACTTACATCTGCAATTTGTTCATAAATTTCTCGGTCAGTTTGCACTGATTGAGCTGGAGGTCTGTATATTAATGCAAGTATTATTTTTGTACCTTTATTATTCTTTATTAGCAAAAAGATGTGTCGACATTCACAATTTGTGGTTTTGACATGAGGGTAGGGTTAAAACTTTCTTTGATATAAAGTAAAACGCCACCTCCATTTCGATTTATTCGGCTTTTCTCAAACATTACATAACCGGGAAGTGAATACTCTGCTAAAAAGTCTCTATCTTCTGTATTCAGCCAAGATTCTGTTATGCCAATCACATCATAATTTTCTGTAAACACTAGCTCCTCTAAATCTGAAAATTTATTGCGTATGCTACGAGCGTTTGCATAGAAAACCTTTAAATTTGTTATTTTAGAACTCACGGAACGCTCTTTAACCCTTAATTAGAGGCTCACCACATAAGTCGTATTTAATAAAGCTGGACTATGTGGCGGCGCTCGACATAGGTCGAGTGGCAATTTCAGCACGTAATGTTGCTGAGAGAGAGAGACAAGTGGTGGCAGGAGAGTAGCGAGCGTATGACTGCTCCAGACCACCGCGGAGAACATACTGACACGAATCCCAGCTCCCTCCTCCCTCTCTCACTCGCTATATAAGGAATTGTATCGGGAAAGTGGCTAATTACATGCTTTTTGCACTCGCGTTGCACGGTTATTGCAAGAAAACTAGCCATCATAAAAGGATCGTTATGGTGTCATTCGAAAGCTCTGTTTATGCCCTTTCAGGGATAGGTACTTGTTTTACGTTCTGGGTCTTATTTAGGCATGAAAATTATCACGTAAACAGCCCTATTTTGGCTAAAAACACCCCGCTGGGCGGTACATATAAATAAACCGCATAGGCCTCTCGTAAGGTGTTAATAATATTTTTGGTTCTTGTCGGATCTACATTTATGTTCATGGTTGTCCTCGGTCCTCGCTGTCTTCGGTCCTTATCGCTGGTGGTCCTCGGTTGACTCTGTTTTTTGCTTGGCGTTCGATGATTTATGTCACTGCTGCTTCTTCTCGGATGGCGTTTTTTGATCCATGGCTGCGGACTGCTTCGTGTAAGAGACGACCCATGCGTGCTGAACCCACAGGGTTTAGATGAGTGCCATCCTTGCGGAACAGAGTAGGCTGGTTGTAGAAGTTGTCCCAGAGGTTGATGAATTCAACTTCTTCCCTCAGACACAAATATTTTAGTCGGCTATTTGTGCTGAAGGCCTTGTCGTAGAATTTGTCAGGTGCGTCGATCTTGGGGAGAATGCCTGAGATGATGATATTCCTTGACTTGTTCTTGTAGTGCTGGATCATCTTGCGATATTTCTCCATCAACTCTTCGGATCTGGTGCGCATGACATCATTTGAACCAGCATGGATGACAAAAAGGGTATTTTCATTTGCATCCTTTGTGGTATCTTCGAAGGCTTCCACAATGTCGTCCAGTCCAGCTCCTGGGATGCAATATCTTTTTCGCCGATTTGGGACTCTGTCGCAGAACTCTTCGACCTGTCCTCATAGGATGGAATCCCCAACGAGCCTGGTCTCTTCTGGTTCGTCTTCCATCTCTACCAATATCTCAAATCTGTTTGACATTGTGACTGGTAGATGAGACCTTTTCTGCATTGGCCGTGCACCGTTCCTCACTGGTGTAAATCCGGAAACCTGTGGTGGCGAGACTCTGCGTACAGGTCGGGGAGAGGAGTGGTTAGAACAGGGGCGAGGGTTGGTACTGTTCGTGCTAGCAGGCTTCTTGCACGAGGAGTGGGGGAGAGACTAAGGTGAACAGGGCGGCTGTCCTGGTTTGATGTCGGCTCAGGTTCGTCAGAAGATGCTGCAGTGTCTACTGCAGGTGTTGGATTGTTGGCAGATGACGTTGGGGCAGTGGTGGATGTAGGAGTTGAAACAATTTGAGTTAGTGATACTCCAACGTTGAGTGTTACAAACTCTTGGAGTGATTCCAGCTTCCTGGTGAGGGCGTTTATCTTGTTGTGGGCTTCATCCAATTTTGCTGTCAAATCCTCTCGTTGCTGGCAGAGTCGGCAGACTTGTGGATCGGCAGGAGCAAACATGGAAGCACCAAACCTACCGGCGCAGTTCGTACAGGCACGAGGCATGGTGACGATCACTTTCTTCAGATCACTTCACTCACATAAAAACACTTAACTCACTTTAAAAATACTAAACTCACTTTAAAAAAACACTGATCTCACTTTAAAGACACTTCACTCCCTTCAGGTCGCTTCACTTACTTAAATAGGCCTAACCGAAAACAAAAATGTTGAAATACGCACAAATAGGTTATCAGCGGTGATAGCATAACCGAAAATTAAAACAAAACAAAATTAAATTTGAATACGCAGTGATAGCCGAACCGAAAACAATTTTATTTTTATTTAAACAGAAATAGGCCACCATGGGTTATAGCATATCCTAACCGAAAACAAAAATCATGAAATACCGGTACGCATAAATAGGCTACCAGCGGTGATAGCCTAACTGAAAATTTAAAAATTGAAGTACGCAGAAATAGGCCACCAGGGATGATAGCCTTGACTAACCGAAAAAAAAAAATAAAAAAAAAAAAAAAATTATGAAATACCGGTACGCAGAAATAGGCCACCAGCGGTGATAGCCTAACTGAAAATTTAAAAATTGAAGTACGCAGAAATAGGCCACCAGGGATGATAGCCTTGACTAACTGAAAACAAAAATAACCAAAAACAAAAAGTATGAAAAATGCAGAAGTAGGCTACCAGGTGTGATAACCTACCTAAAAAAGCAAAACAAATATATATATATATATATATATATATATATAAATAATAGAATATGTAACTAAATATACAATTCACCAAATAGAGATTATAAAAGAATAAAGTGTAACTGCACACAAGGGGTTAATATACTGTATCAACAGATGGCGCTGGTGTCACTAGGCTAGTCAAGCAGGATTATATTTTGATAAACAAAGTTATCAGTCAAAGGTTACTACAAGATCATGCAAGCAACAACTAAAATTACAGATATATATAGCTACAGTAGGATACTGAATACGATAACTACTAGAGTTAATAAGAAAATACAAAGCTAGGTCGATTAGAGGTGCGCGTGCGTCGTCTGCTACAAGCTAGGATAACAAATGTAAACAACAATGTTTATCAGTCAGATAAGCAATAAAATAACATGCACGGCAACTACAGAACTATGTGGAGGTTAAACAAGCACTTAACTACTGTTCATGCAATGAATAAAGGGAATAGGGATATGAAATACTCAAATTAGGATCGAGTTTTCTCAGTGGCGATGCGGAGCTGTTGGCGGTGTTAAAGCCGGCGGAAGAGTGAGCCACTGAGCCTGTGTATGGATGGTAAGGATGTGGTCATTAGGCACCACCACATTTATTGAATATAATCATGATTCACCAAATCATCATTACTGAGATCAGAATTTACATGTTTGGATTATTGAACATTTATACAGTAGTTGCCTACCTGTTTTCAAGCGCCAACAGATCCTGTTAGTATTTGGAGACATTATAAATGTATTTCGGAAACTAGGCTGAACCTTCATTTTAATAAGGATAAACATACACATTTAAGTGATAGACAAATGAGAATGTGAATGACATATGCGCGAAATAAGACTCGTGTAAACCCACCTATAGTGAAGGAGAAAGTGTGGCTTCCCTGTTCCACTGGTGAGCTTCAGTAACAAAGGTCCTTTGTGGCCGCTCCAGGGTTGGTTATTACCCAACTTTATCAGAGTTCATGTACTGGGGCTACTTTTTTGTAACTAGTCTAGCTTAACCTGTTTTAACTTAAACTAACTTATGGTTATTTAAATGTCTTGATATTGAATTAGGCTAGGATAAGTTATCATTTCGTTCTTGCAAAAGAAAGATAATGTGTGTTTATGAACCAATGCCACTTGACAGTTATCATGTTGTTGTCGTTAACTTCAATAAATTAATGTATGTTAGGTGTAGTATTTATCATGTATGTTACCTCAAATCTGCTATTATATGATAAATGTGTGCAACACTGAAAAAAGGTAATAAAGCACAATTTACTATATTTAGCAGTATTCATAGTAGCTATAGACAGTGCCTGCCACTCCTGTGTTTGTCTAACACCTATAATATATAATTTAATGTTTCATACTGAAAAAATATACATATTATTACTCCCTTTAACAGTTAACTATACAGTAGTACTAAATAATTATATTATGGTTAATGAAAGATAACCATGTTCCACCCTCCCCCTAACCTACAGCAAAATATGATATTCAGAGCTGACATTATTTTAGCCAAATTTACTGTGGTATATTTTTAACTTTCACTGGTCCTACATGTTATCATAATGATGGCATGCTACAGTTAGCGTAGATAAAGAAGTCCGTTGGGGTTGACGATGATGTCCTCACACTTCAAGAACAAACTGGGGCCTCCAGCACCGAGTGGAAGAGGTTTGTTTGATGCTGAGCAATACATTTTTATATAAAATCAGAAGCATTTTTATGCTGATTCCAAGGGTGTTATTATAATTTATTTATCCTCAATAGTTGTTTTTATATGAACAAAATATTAATCGGACTTTGCGATTAAATGATATCTAGACACTACCAAAATATGAATTCTACATTAATTAGAGCAACAAGAATTACAGTTACTACAATCTAAGGCCAATCTACAGTTTTATAGTAGAAAAACCCTCACAAAAGGAAATAATCATCTGTAAGAGTGATGCGGACTAAAATGTTTTTCCGACATATTTCAGCTTAGCATCTTCATAAACAAAATTAGGTATACGGTATACAGTACCCTACATAATTTGTAGTATATTTTGTTATAAGGTATTTTAGAGCTATTATAGTGACAAGTATAGCTCATTAGATGTGAAAAAGAAGGAAACGAAGTCCCAACTCCTAATTAGTATGTTCCTTCCAACAACCAACCATACTCCTAAAATCGATTAATGAAATTTTACAAACACATGTGGCAGTCCGTGGACTCGAACCCAGGATGCTCACACCGAAAATCAACACCTTATACATCGCACCACGAAGACAGTTAAAGGTTGGTGGACACTGCCTACGATTTATTATGCAACTTCGAATCCTGCATATCAATCTAAGCATGTACACACATCCCAACTGCAACTCACGTAGGCTATGCATATGTGAATGGAAAGAGCAATTAATGGGGCCTTAACCACTTAGGGAAGTCCTCTCGATAAATTACTCCTGAACCAATATCAATTATTATGTTCCTTGCAACAACCAACCATACTCCTAAAATCGATTAATGAAATTTTACATATTTGATTGTATATGAATATTTGTTATTTATGCATTCCTCAGGAATGTTTTCAAAACACTCATAACCGTTAACATTTTAAATTAGTGACATGGTACACTAATATTGGCTTGCATTATATTATTTGTATTAGGAAAACATACACTGTTATATCTTAAAGTATGTTAGATACACTTAACTGTCTCCAGATGCAATTTCTGCCAATTTCTGCACTGGCTGACCGCACTTCACCGCTTGACTCACAGAGATACTGAGTTGCTTCCAAGCCAACGA
Source organism: Paralithodes platypus (assembly GCA_032716605.1). NCBI lineage: Eukaryota > Metazoa > Arthropoda > Malacostraca > Decapoda > Lithodidae > Paralithodes > Paralithodes platypus. The sequence continues at coordinate 12,444,525 of CM064538.1, read as the reverse complement.
AAGGAAGGAGGTTGACTCAAAGCAGCATTACCAAGGTTGTCATTGATCTTACCACTAGCAATGCTATTGCAGCCAATTTTGATAGAAATCAAATATTTATTGTATAAAGTATTATTTATAAAGTATTGAATACGCGAATTGTGTATCCATGCATATAGTGACACCCTGATTACATGACTTGAGTATCCACACGTGAGATTGTTAATTTGGTATTGACTAATTGTGTTTTTACTACATTTACAAGTTACAAGAAAGAAGAGAGAGAAGTAGAGGTTGAATGGCAACAGTTTAAGGAAGGAGTGAAAGCAAGTGCAGAGGTAGTGTGCGGTAAAAGGAAAGTAGGAGGCAGAGGTACCAGGAAGGGAAGCGAGTGGTGGAATGATACAGTGAGAAATGCAGTTGAGGAGAAGAGACAGGGTTTTACAGGATGGTAGTGTTGAGGTATGGGAGAGGTACAGTCACTTATAAAAATTCGTGGACCCCCACGTGAACACGTCAACTAAAATGGATTGTTTTTTGCTTGGTACCCCTTGAGACTGGATGCCAGCCAGAGGAAGGGGAGGGTAATGGGGGTGTTAGAGAGGGCAGAGTAGGAGGGTGTAGAAGCAGGGTAGTACGGTAGTTACCTTACCCCCACTTTCTTCTCCTAAACTAAAATTCCACACACCTCTCTCTCTCTCTCATATTATCAATAAAATACGCACATATATGATAGCCCTCTCCCTATCTCTACCAAATTATATACGTTATCTAATAGCACTTACACTCCTACATTATAATATTATGTTAGTGTATTTGTTTTATTTGCCTTATGTTTATTTATGTGTTATAAGAGTTTAGACCAAATGTTGTTAATATTCTGTAATTCACTTCCATTCTCATGTATATTATTAATGTATTTCTATTTAATATTACCTATTATCACTCTGTCCATTTCCTATATCCGTATAACATGTTGAAAATGGTATTTTCTTCAGTAATTCCCCATAACGCTGGCCTAGCTGTTCTAGGGCGTACCACACCTCCATCTAACTGCAATTATTTTACCATGTTATTATGTAGATATATCTCTTTAACCCGAAAACGGCGAGGGGGGGGTATTGAACTAGCTCCCCATGGGCGAGCATATTGGCTCCATTCAGGCCTATAATCGTCATTTTATGATAAATATCGTTATTACTTATTCATATGAGCCTATTTTACCTTCACTATGAAGATGGTAACCTGTAACAACAATAAAACAAGTGAAAATATCATTTTTCTGGTCTAAATCGCGAATATAGATGGACCAGCCCATTCATGAATTATGGAGAAAATTGAGGCAACCCCTCCCTCCACGAGGCCTCAAGCCACACTGAGCCTACTCATACACACACTCGGTTATGTAACACACCCGCTAGGCACATCCTCCACCAAGTTTGCTAATGTTAGCACAAAAATATACAAACAAATTAGGGAATAACAGGGAAAATAGGTGATAATTGAAGGGGGAGGGGAAAGGGAGGAAGGAGGGGATGTGGAGGAGTGATATGAGGTATAGGGAAAACAAAAAATAAAATAAAATGTTTAGTGCTACTGGGGCTGTTTAAATGTTTTTTTTAGGCCTCCCTCGTAAGAGCTTTGCCGCCGTCGCCCAGTAAAACCTCTTATGAGCTTTGCCGCCGTTTACGGGTTAATGGTTGAGATTTGAACTTTTTGTTATAGAACATGTTATGCTTAGAATGCCTCGGTTTATCATTTCCCAAAGTTATGCCCTTTCCTCCTGGGACACCCTGTATATATATATATATATATATATTCTGACATACAGAGTCCTGTATGTTAATTTAAGAGTTAGAATTAGAGTTGAAGGAGTGTCAAACTACCCAAGCGGCGAAGCAGACTAGCGAGCGAACCAGCGAGTGGGAAACCAGCTCGTCCGCATACCAGCAAACAAGCCTTCACACCTGCGTGCGTCATAGGGGACCCTGCAAACTACTTCGATGGCCCGACGCTATGACGTATGATCGACGCCAGGAGCCCCCATTGGACGACGCACCAGCTATGCAACTCGAGGATCTATGATAGGGGCGCGCACCATCACTCGCCTCTTGATTCGTTCCTACACCATCATTGTTTAGTATATAAGACTCGAGTAGTGGGCATTCAAATCAGTCTCATTTGGAGTTGGAGAAGGTGAACTTGCAGCTGGAGGAAGACGGGGTGAAGTATTATAATGGGATTGTGACTGTCAGTCAGATTATATATGTGTGTGTTAAGTGTGTTCGGTGTAAACACTTACGTTATGTTGGTTAGTGAGATATGTGATTGGGACGTTAACGCTACTATTCTGTACTTAACTATTTGATTGGGAATTAACGTTAACGCTACTATTATGTACTTAACTATTTTAGTTGACTAACTTGTGGACTAAAGCAACTCTTTAAGTAATTGGGTTATGATGAAAGTAATACTATTGTTTTATATTAATACTTACGATTTCTTTCATTTTCTTTTAATTAAGCTTACATTGCTTAACGGTGCTTAGTACGGTGATGCTATTGTCTCATATTAGTAATATCGCCTTAGACTAACATGGCTGTGTTAATATTAATTCTAGTGATTTCCTAAGCTGAAGAAAATTCTTTTAGCTTCAAAATATTATTTTTGCTTTTCATATTATTTGAGTGAGACCTGAATCGAATCTATGAAGCGATCCTGTAACTTAATTTACTCATAATCAAACCTCAATGTTACGTGGTTAAGAAATACATTTAACTAATTATTAAATATATATCTAAGTTTTTATGTGACTTTGATATTAATCCTGATGATAATAATAATATAATACTATTAACGTAAGACAAGAACCAAGAATAATTACATTAATATAAATAAAAGGACATATAAGAAAACAAGCTATTCATTTCAAAAAGGGTAAGAGACAGAAATATTCTTACCTTAATATTTATTTTTCAAGACTTTTTTATAGAATTAATAGTCCTTCTTTAGATATAACTTATTCGGTTCATAACCATAGCCTACTAAGCTTCGGCTAAATAATAATTATTTTTAAATACTATATGACTTTAATTACTTTCAGTATTTTTTCATAAGCAAAGAGTATCAGTCAATAAAGGATACCAAGTCCTAAGATCCAAAAGGAAAGGAAGCAACAACAGGAAATAATTGTATTAGATTTTACTTTTGTTTTGCCTTCAGCTGACTGATACCTTAATATATATCTCTGTGCTATCTAGATTCATCAAGTTAACCACTTGAGGATCAAGATACGTAACAGAAGAGTGGCAACCTCGCCAGGATTCGTTTCATACAGTTTCACTCAGTTTCATTACCGTTTCACTACTTAAAAATCAAATATTAATCATGCCTCAACTAATTAATAACGAAGATGCTCGAGTTTTCATTTCATAGAATCAGACCCCACAGCCCCTGATATTGACTGTCTGTCAAAATCCGAACTGAAAGTGCTTGCCTCACATCTCCAGTTAACTGTCTCAAACATGTCTAAAGTAGAGGTGGCTCAGACAAAAAAAACCCACCTGTTCCCTGTAGAAGGCGGGGAGGGTGACGGAGCAGTTGGTGGGATCCCGAGTAAACCTAGCCAACTTGATGAACAATTGCCACCTGGTTTGACCGGTGATCAAATATTAGAACTAGCCAGAATAAAAGCAAATGCCGACTTAGAACTAGCCAGAATAAATGCCGAACAAGCCAGAGCAAATACCGAAGAAGCCAGCATAAAAGCCAGAGCAAATATCGAAGAAGCCAGAATAAAGACCGAACATTATGAATATCAATATCGTACGGCTCAACTAAATGTCAATACAAATGCACCCGTAATTGCACCCCCTCTGGGATTGACTATGACTAGTGTCATTCCATCTTTCACTGAGGATAATGTGCAGGATTTCTTTGTTTTGTTTGAGGAAGTTGCTGGAAGTATGAAGTGGACAAGAGATCAATGGCCTTTCATGTTACAAACCGTTTTGACAGGGCAGGCTCGAGCCACGTATTTGTCAGAAGTAGCAGAGGTTAGGCAGGATTATGACAATCTCAAAGAAGCTATCTTAAAAACCTATCAATTGCAGCCTGAGGCTTACAGGCAATCTTTCCGTAAAAAACAGATGAAAGTAGAAGAAACCCATAAGGTATTTGCCAGGACCATGACTAAAACTTTCAATCATTGGGTCAAGAGTAAGAAAGTCACAAGCTACAACGATCTGAAGGAGTTGGTCCTGTTAGAAAATTTCCTATGGAAAATTGATTCTTCTGTAGCCTATCATTTAAAGGGGAAAAAGGTAGATTGTCTTGCCTACGCCGCTGACATGGCTGACACATACGTGCTCAACAACAAATTTCGTGGAAAGAAGCCCTACGATAATTCTAGTTCTAATTTTAAGTATCCCAATCACAAATCTGACAGACCCAGTCACAAGCCTATAACGTCTTCCCCAGCTAGCCAAAATAGAATTGTTCCCCCAACTAAAAATGCGACTCAGGGCAATGGTAATAGAGGTGGGGCCCAAATGAATAGTAATGCTCAAAGAGGGAACGTTCCCGTATCCCCTAAAGTATGTACTTTTTGTGGCAAGAGAGGCCACCTAGCTTATCAGTGCTGGGCCAAGGAGAAAACCGAGAGATCGGGGCAGACAGTTGCCGCCGTATCTCAAATTCCAGATGTGCCTTTAATGCAGGGCTCCCGACAGAAGGAGTACCTAGCACCAATAGTTCCTTTAATGCAGGACTTTCGACAGGAGTACCTAGCACCAAAAGTTCCTTTAATGCAGGACTCCCGACAGAAGGAGTACCTAGCAGCTAACGTAAATCATCTAGACAGGGGTGTAGTAGCATGTGTGGTGCAACACACTAGGGTTACCGGTTTAGCCAATAATAATTTCACCATCAGTGCAGGACAGTTACCGTCCCTTTATTTCTTCTGGCAACGTGAGATTAAATGGTTGTATGCATGAGGTAAAAATTCTGAGAGACACAGGTTCTACTAGCACCCTCATGGTGAATCCTTACACTGAGTGCCCACCTGGCGAACCAGTTGTAATGAGAGGTGCTGGAGGCCAATTTTATGCACATTTGGTAAAAGGCGAAATTGAATGTGAGTTACTACAGGGTGAGGCCACCATAGCTTTGTGTAAGTCCCAAGATATCCCTGTGCCAGGGGTAACACTCCTTTTGGGGAATGATGTAGCAGGTGAGAAGGTCCGACCAGACCCCATTTTGTCACTTTCCCCTGTTAACGAGCCACTAACCGGTGAGCTCGAAAAGGAGATGCCAACAGTGTTCCCTGTGTGTGCTGTCACACGTTCAATGTCTCAAGTAGCAGTTCCCTCAGACAGAAATGTACCGAATGTAAGAGTTGATGAAAGGGATGATGAGAGTGTGAATGACGCTCCAACTGTGCCTGATGATGTGACTGAGGTGGATTTATCTGACACCTTTATGGCTCATCTTGACCCTAACGATGACCATGAAACCCCTCCAAATTGTCCTAGTGGCCTGGTAGAGCTACAGAGAGATGATAGTGAATGCAAGGAGTTAGCTGCCAGGTCCGTGAGTGAAGAGGAATGTGAGAAGGAGGGTGGTGAATGTTTCTACCTCAAAGGAGGAGTATTGTGGCGTAGATGGAGACCGCCACACAGACCAATCGATGACGGGGCCTGGGACGTCCATCAAGTAGTAGTCCCCAAACCTTGTCGTTGAGATATCTTGGAAATGGCACATTGTATACCATTGGCAGGACACCTAGGTGTGAGAAAAACTCTAGACAGAATCAGAGCCCACTTTTACTGGCCAGGAATGCGTGCAGATGTAGTGGAGTTTTGTAGAGTGTGTCACACTTGCCAGATGACAGGAAAACCCAATCAGAAGGTGCCTGTACATCCTCTGGTGCCCTTGCCCGTTTTCGAGAATCCTTTTACTCGGGTGGTAGTGGACATTGTAGGCCCATTGCATAAGACTTCCCAAGGTAACATTTATTTATTAACTATTATGGACATGGCAACTCGCTACCCAGAGGCTATACCCTTAAGGACTACCTCTGCTCCAACTGTCATCAAGGAACTGCTTAAATTCTTCACCAGAATGGGTTTCCTCCATGAGGTGCAAAGTGATCAAGGAACTAATTTTACCTCTAACATTTTCCAGCAGTCCCTGAAGGAGTTGGGTATCGAGCATGTTAAGTCTAGCACCTACCACCCAGAGAGTCAAGGGGTTCTCGAACGATATCATCAGACATTAAAGGGAATGTTACGTAAGTATTGTACAGAGACCGGAGTTGAGTGGGATAAGGGGGTACCTTTTCTTTTATTTGCTACTCGTGAGGTTCCAACTGAATCCCTGGGTTTTTCCCCTAATGAGCTAGTTTTCGGTCACCATGTAAGAGGTCCTTTGCAACTATTGCAGGATAGCCTAGTTGGCCAGGAGGGGAACCAAAACCTCCTCAAGTATGTTTCAGATTTCAAAACCCGGCTGAGATCCTCATGTGAGTTTGCCGCTCAAAACTTGACAGTGGCTAAAAGCTCCATGAAGAAATGGTATGACAGAAAAGCCCGTGAGAGGGAGTTTCAGCCCGGTGATGAGGTTTTGGTCCTGCTCCCCCTTTTTGGCCAACCTTTATCTGCCAAGTTCAGGGGCCCATATAAGATCATTCAGAGGGTGAGCATTACCGATTATCTAGTAACTACCCCAGACAGGAGAAAGCCCACGCAAGTATTCCATATAAATATGTTGAAACCCTACCATAGGTCCCCTGATTCCTCTCCTCCAGATTCTCCCACTGTGGCAGTGAATGTCAGGACCTGTGGACAGCCTGTTGCGGACGAAGTCTTCAGTTCTCTTACTGACCCGCAACAGACTGTTCCAGAGCCTGAAGGTATCTATGCAGACTTTGACTTGTCATGTAGCCTATCCAACTTTCAGTATAATTCAGTAGCTTGGGGGGAATTACCATATAAACTATGTCATCTTCCCTCTGATCAAGCGAACCAACTAATCTCTATTTTATCTCAGTCTCCCAGAGTGTTCCGTGATACTCCCGGGCTCACTTCTTTGGCCGTGCACGACATCGATGTAGGGGATGCAACTCCCATTAAACTATCCCCCTACCGTGTCTCACCACAACGCAGGAGTATACTGCAGGTCGAGCTTGACTTAATTTGTTCAAACCAGCTGATCACAAGGGCTTTAAGCCAGTGGAGTAGTCTGGTCATACTTGTGCCAAAGCCAGACGGGAGCCATAGGTTATGTATGGAGTATAGGCAAGTCAATGCTGTCACAAAGAACGATACCTACCCACTGCCACGGATCAAAGATTGCATTTACCAGGTTGGCCTCATCCAGCAGTAAGTTTAACTTAATGAGAGGATTTTGGCAATTAGCTCTCCCTTGTAGCGAGGTAAATATCATGATTTAGTAGTGCGCTGTCAAGCCTTCAGCTGTGAGATGCGTTGCAGTTCGAATGACGCTCCAGCTACGTTCCGGCTATGTTCTGATGTGGTACCTGGAGACGTTGCCTACTTTGGGTGATATCCTTATTATATCCTCATTATAATCTTGCTGTTGCCAATCTGGTGGTGAATCTATTTATGTATTATGTTTAATATTATGTACTATACTCCTTAAACTCTCTTCTAGGGGGGAGGTCTGACATACGGAGTCCTGTATGTTAATTTAAGAGTTAGAATTAGAGTTGAAGGAGTGTCAAACTACCCAAGCGGCGAAGCAGCCTAGCGAGCGAACCAGCGAGTGGGAAACCAGCTCGTCCGCATACCAGCAAACAAGCCTTCACACCTGCGTGCGTCATAGGGAACCCTGCAAACTACTTCGATGACCCGACGCTATGACGTATGATCGACGCCAGGAGCCCCCATTGGACGACGCACCAGCTATGCAACTCGAGGAGCTATGATAGGGGCACGCACCATCACTCGCCTCCTGATTCGTTCCCACACCATCATTGTTTAGTATATAAGACCCGAGTAGTGGGCATTCAAATCAGTCTCATTTGGAGTTGGGGAAGGTCAACTTGCAGCTGGAGAAAGACGGGGTGAAGTATTATAATGGGATTGTGACTGTCAGTCAGATTATATAAGTGTGTGTTAAGTGTGTTCGGTGTAAACACTTACGTTATGTTGGTTAGTGAGATATGTGATTGGGAATTAACGTTAACGCTATTATTATGTACTTAACTATTTTAGTTGACTAACTTGTGGACTAAAGCAACTCTTTAAGTAATTGGGTTATGATGAAAGTAATACTATTGTTTTATATTAATACTTACGAGTTCTTTCATTTTCTTTTAATTAAGCTTACATTGCTTAACGGTGCTTAGTATGGTGATGCTATTGTCTCATGTTAGTAATATCGCCTTAGAGTAACATGGCTGTGTTAATATTAATTCTAGTGATTTCCTAAGCTGAAGAAAATTCTTTTAGCTTCAAAATATTATTCTTGCTTTTCATATTATTTGAGTGAGACCTGAATCGAATCTATGAAGCGATCCTGTAACTCAATTTATTCATAATCAAACCTCACTGTTACGTGGTTAAGAAATACATTTAACTAATTATTAAATATATATCTAACTTTTTATGTGACTTTGATATAAATCCTGATGATAATAATAATATAATACTGTTAACGTAAGACAAGAACCAAGAAGGACTTGGTATCCTTTATTGACTGATACTCTTTACTTATGAAAAATCCTGGCAAGGTCGCCACTCTCGCCATACAACTCCTTTATTCAAAGAATTGTGAGTGTTAAAACTATGTGATATTCATCACATAGAATCTCTTAAATTTGTTTTCAATCAGCTTGATTGTGTTCAGAATCAACATTTCCATCACGTAGACAGTATACATACTCGCAACACTAGAAACAAAAACCTTCTCAGACCACCCAAGCCAAATACTAACCTTGGTAAAATATGTGTTACTTACTTGGGAAGTATCTTCTGGAATAGACTACCAGAAGAAATAAAAGTAGCTAACAATCTTTTAGAATTTAAGCGAAATTGTAAAAATCACTTAGGCTACTAAGCAACTATTAAGTTTTAAAACGCCAACTAAGTATCTAAATTGTAAGCATACTACATAATTATACAGAACACTGCTGGTAATTTCCTAAACGTATTTTGAAGGAGCCCATAATAAATGTTCACATTTCATGGCCTCAGCCTTGATAATGAATTATGAAGATATTGTAATAATATTATATTGTATATGTTTTTAGTCTAAATAAAGTTATTATTATTATATTATTATTATAAGCTCACACCTATATGACCATAACATAATATATTGACGGACGAACTGATCGATCTATAACTGGAGATATTGACTAACCCATTTCTTATTAGCAGCATGCACACATACTGATATAATAGTGGGTTGAACAAAATAAATAATAATATATGCATCTACATTATAATGTGTTTTCATATTCAGCAACTCGTCGTGTTTGCATCATGGGCAATAGAATAATCAGTAAATATGATCAAAACCTACGAATTCCAATCGTTTCGTTGTTAATTTTGACCTAGGTCTGTTTCTGAAGAAATCAAAATCATCACACTGACTTTCGCAGAATTTATTAGAAAATCACGATAAAAGTCCTGTTATAAAACTATTGGTATTACATTAATTGACCTACGACTGAATGATATCATGAAATAACTTGTAATTTGTATGAGCTTGAAGAGGCGGTTATATAAAAGAAAACGGCATATTGAACTGTCAGGATCTATTTTATATAATTTACTTATAATTAATATCACATGCAGTTTGGTGGGGTAAGTCTTCTCTAGCTCAAATATCCAAATTATAGTTGTAGGTGTGTTATTTAATGTTACATTGCCCCGGGGTTGGTCAGACTACTTACTGTGTGGCACATTGGTTGCGTATACGCTTCACTACAGATAGGACAGGTTAGGACGATACGAATGGGCAAGTCTCCTAACAATTGGTGCCTATGTTCACCGAACAGTATATAAGAACAGTCACTTACACATTCATTAACTCCCATAAGAGAGGGAGAGAGAGAGAGAGAATCACTCGGTTGATATTTTACCTCCGTTTGTTTGTCTGTTCGTTTGACTCTAAACAAGATAAAAAAAAAAACAGCCAGCATAGGCGGAGGTATGCTCTCTACTAAGTGCCGCTCTAGTTTACTTATATATCCTGTAAGCCTTAATCCTATATCTAACCTTGTCTTTGTATAAACCTCGCCTATTTAAATCAAGTAGGCTTATTGTATACAAATCATGTTCTCCGAAGTAAGGTAACCGTAAGATATATTTAGGAAAGAATAGTTAGGGAAGACTAAGTAGAACTGTTAACACATATATATCTGCCCGCCACGTTCTAAACACAAAGCATTATACGAAAAAAACATTATACGGATATAGGAAATGGACATAGTGATAATAGGTAATATTAAATAGAAATACATTAATAATACACATGAGAATGGAAGTTAATTACAGAATATTAACATTTGGTCTAAACTCTTATAACACATAAATAAACATAACAAGGCAAATAAAACAAATACACAAACATAATATTATAATGTAGGAGTGTAAGTGCTATTAGATAACGTATATAATTTGGTAGAGATAGGGAGAGGGCTATCATATATGTGCGTATTTTATTGATAATATGAGAGAGAGAGAGAGGTGTGTGGAATTTTTATGAGTGACTGTACAAGGAGAAAAGGAGAGAGGCAAAACGGAAAATTAGAGAAGCGAAAAAAGATGCAAACGAAAGGTGGGGTCAAAGGTTGAGTGAAAATTTTGAAGAACGAAAGATGTTCTGGAAGGAGGTAAATAGAGTACGGTAAGGAAAGGGTGGACAAAGGAGGGAAGAGTCAGTGAATGATGGAAATGGAGAATTACTAGTGGAACCAGTTGAAGTGAGGAAAAGATATGCCGAGTATTTTGAATCTTTGTTAAATGCAAGAGAGGAAGAGAAGCAGTGGTGGATGGAGATAAGTTACCCAGGCCTCCCAGGTGGCAGGGAATGAATGAAAGGATTGAGGAAAATGAGGTGAAAGAAGCAGTGAAACAAATGAGAGCGGGAAAAGCAGAAGGTTTGGATGGTATTGCTGTGGACTCAGTGTGCAGTGTATACAGAAAGGTGGAGATGTGATAATAGATTGGTTGGTGAGACTTTTCAATGTGTGCTTTGCCGTGTCAATGGTACCAATAGACTGGAAGAGTGCATGTATTTTGCTGTTGTACAAGGGAAGGGAGATCGACAGGAGTGTTCAAGTTATAGAGGTATTAGTTTATTGTCTGTGGTTGGAAAGCTGTATGGCAGGGTGTTGATAGAGAGGATATTAAAGTGTACGGAAGTTGCAATAGGAGAAGAACAGTGCGGTTTTAGGAGGGGAAGAGGGTGCGTGGATCAGATGTTTGCAGTAAGACAGTTATGCAAAAAGTATTTTAAGGATATATTTTGGGCTTTTATGGATTGGAAAAAGCGTATGATCGTGTGGATCGTGAAGCCCTGTGGGAGGTGTTAAGGATTTATGAAATTGGAGAAAATGTGTTAGAAGCAGTTAAGAGTTTTTATGAAGGGAGCAGAGCATGTGTTAGAATAGGAAATGGTGAGTTGAGTGAATGGTTTGAGGTAAAGGTAGGTTTGTGACAGGGTTGTGTAATGTCACCATGGCTGTTTAATATGTTTATGGATAGTGTGGTGAGGGAGGTGAAAAGGAGAACTATGGGAAGAGGATTGGGTTTAGTAGGAAAGAATGGTAGAGATTGGGAGTTGAATCAGTTGCTCTGCGCTGATGACACAGCATTGGTGGCAGATTCTGAGGAGAAACTGCAGCGGGTAGTCAAAGAGTTTGGTGTGGTTTGTGGAAGGAGGAAATTGAAGGTGAACGTCAATAAAAGTAAAGTAATGGTGTGTAATAGGGGTGATCAAATGGTGAATCTAGATGTGAGGCTGGTTGGGGAAATATTGGAACAAGTAGAATGTTTTAAATATCTAGGAGGAACGATATGCAGGAGTGGAGGTAAAACAGAGAGTGTGTGAAGGAAGGAAGGTTTACGGAGCAATGGGAAGTATGTGGAAGACGAGAAATCTCGGAATGAAAGTAAAAAGTGCACTGTATCAAGGAATTGTTATGCCAACAGTGATGTATGGGGCTGAGACATGGGCTCTGAAGAAAAAGGAGAGAAGAAAGCTGGATGTGATGGAGATGAGCTGCTAGAGGAGTATGTGTGGAGTTACTCGTAGAGACGGATTGAAGAGATACGTAGGAGAGTGGGGCAGCAGGGACATTTGTCAGCCAGAGTGGACAGAAGGGTGCTGAGCTGGTATGGTCATGTTGAACGAATGGGAGATGAAAGGCTTCCAAAGAGAATATGTGAGTCAGATACAAGGGGAGATAGAAGGGCAGGAAGACCCCCATTGAGATGGAGAGACTGTAAGAAAAGCTTTGGATGATAGAGGAATGACTATAGAAGGGGGAAGGGGTCGGGCGCAAGTTGGACTAGATAATAGTCCATCAGGCGCCTGGCTCTGGGAGACGATTAATATGAAGGGTGCGCCTGGAAGTGTGGTGGGCGAGCTTGTGGCTTCGGCTCCGCTGCATGTCTGCCTGCCGATATCGGAACCTCTCCGGGTGGTCGGGGGCCGGGGGAGTGCTGGAGCGACCTTGGTGACCCTGGTCTCTGGGTCTTCTCCTGGGTGACCTAGATATGTGTGAAATTGTGTTTTTATCTGTGTTTGTTCGTTGTTTTATGTTGCTTTGTGTTTTCCCTGTTCTTGCTGTGTCTTGAGTCGGCCACCCCCAAGAAAAACAAAAATAATAAAATAGAATAAAATAGAAAATAAAAATACAAATAGAATAAATGGGGATTGGGCCTGAGCATATAGATAGATAGATAGACAAGTTGTTACAGTTTGTGACGCATTAAAACGTAGTTGTCACTGGCTAGATAGCACCTGGCCGATGTATATTTACATATATATTGGCAGAAGGTTGGTTGATAGGGGGCCAAAAGTGCTGTAGGCAAAGCAGATCCAATTTTGGATTTCATCATCAATGGTGTAAGCGGTGGACAGGATACTAACAGTCAACATGGTTAATCTCATCACAACCAATGAAGAAGTTGTTTATCACATGGTGATTCACCACGTGCTGTTGACTGGATCCAGGAGGACCAAGACCTTGCGGGAGTTTGTAACAAATCCAACGCTGCTGTATGTGCTCGTCATAGCAGTTAGGACACATTGAAGAACTTCTTATGTGTACAATAGAGCTGTCAGTTTGGTACAATGTTAACACAATAGGCCTGTCAGTTTGGTACAATGTTAACATACCTGTCGCCTTACCTTCATTGTCCATACTTCTATGGTATATTAGTAGCGTGCTGGACTAATTCCAAAAGGATCCAAGTGGTAGCCTGGTAGGTAATCTCCGAGCCGCTAGCATACACATAAACTTGCTGATTATTTGTATGTGCTTCAATAAAATGTATTATGCCTAATATTATGTAATGCATAAAATATATAAAGCATAAGGAAATGTGGCAATTGATCCCTGTCTCTAAAATATACCAGCCACAATTACTAACAATCAGTAACAATGAGAGCGAGTCATTGTGGATATGTAAATATTATAAGTCACCAATGTTTGGATAGGAAAGTTGTGGGCTTATGATATGCTGGAGCAGTTGTCACGTCACTTACTTAGTAATTATGCAGCCCAGGCAAGTGGGGATATATGGACAATCTCTTTACACCCGATGCCTCTGTTCACACAGCAATAAATTCAAACTTGGAGGTAGCAGCTATTTGTGATGTCCCATCTTGGATGATAGTTTATTGTAAAACATTTTCAACGTTAGTGTTTATCTCAAAGGATTACGAACTGGTATTTATAAAGAATCCTTAACTTGTAAAGACTATGGTGACCGGTCAACTCAACCAGTAGACCATTTCAACCAGTAGCTCTCAACCAGTACCAAATCAACCAGTACGGTTAGGTTAGGATAGGTTAGTACTATATTTTGGCACTGGTTTGGTTGGTCTGGGTTAATTTGGCACTGGTTGAGAGCTACTGGTTGAAATGGTCTACTGGTTGAGATGACATGGAACCGTATAATTTATGTGCTAATATGACAAGTAAAACGACACTATTTAGGCAACATACTGTATATTACGTAGATTACATTTTTTTTTTTTTTTTTTTTTTTTTTTATATACTCCAACTTACTTCCTCTCGGGCATAGGCTGAGAACCTTAACATTCACCGCTTTACAATGAACAGTGAAGCCCGTGAGGTCTTGTTCCAGTCTAGGGAGTGAGACATGTGAAGCACGTAGAGTACAACGAGCACCTGCCATCTTGCCTTCACATGAGGCACGGTGCTCACTCATGGCCCGAAACGACCCCATCTCTGAAGCCACCTCGTTCCCGTGCTTCACTGTCTCACCCCCTACACTCGGACCCTCACATTTACCACCTGTTGAGCACATAACTCACCAGGCATTGCACCCCTATAGCATATTTTGAATATGGGAATATTCATACAGTGCTATTTAATCAGGGAACAATGAGGGTATTTTATTGACGTTTCGGTGGGCTTGTGGTAATGCACTGATACCAGGTACAGCACAAATTCCATCCCAATAATATCTTCCCATTGATACATCGGGATTTGAACCCGGGACCTTTGGATTACCAGGCCAGTGGCAAGACCACTCCACCACACCTCCCCTTACATATATCTTTGTATTCCAATAAGCAACACATATATCACAATGTAATAGTTGAATAGAAGCTTCCTTCATAAAGGAAAAGTTCCGAATTCGTAGGAAGAAAAACTATATACCCGGGGGTAATTGCGGTGGTATTATGCATTACAAATATTCCAGTTGTATTTCACTACAAATGTAGGGAATGAAACGCCTGCAAGCATATTAAGATAGGGTATGGGAGGGAGAAGAAGAGAAGTAGGGGATGAAGAGGTGGGGATCAGGTAAGAAGTGTGTGAGGCCTTGAAAAGGGTGAAGATGGGGAAAGCATCAGGAAGAGATGGAGTGTGTGGGGAGATGCTGAGAGCTGGTGGTGAGATAGTGATTGAATGGGTATGGAACATGTGTAGACTAGCATGACAAAAGGGAAGTGTGCCTGAAGCTTGGCAGGCGAGCACAATAGTCCCACTGTATAAGAGTAAAGGGGAGAGAGGAGTGTGGGGCAATCACACGTGAGATATGTCTTCTAAGCATAGCAGGGAAGATGTAAAGTAGGGTAGCTTAGTGATCGAGAGAATGAGAGTGAGAATGGAGAAATTGGTAGGTGAGGAGCAGGGTGGGTTTAGGAAGGCAAGAGGGTGTGTAAACCAGATTTTCTCCTTGACATATGATATTGTGAAACATCTGGAGAAAGGATACAATTGTATATTGGACTTGAACTTTGAGAAAACCTGTGACAGAGTTGATAGAGAAGGTCTGTGGAAAGTAATTAGAAAATAATTATGGAGTAGCTGGTAAGCTTCTGAAAGCACCAAGCAGGGAAGAGCATGTATGAGGGTACAAAGGCGGCAGTGCATGTGGAGAATGAACAGAGTGAATTCTTTGATCTGAATGTTGAGTTAAAGCAAGGGTGTGTGATGTCCCCATGGTTGTTCAATACTTATATGGATGGAGTCATAAAACAAATACCAGGAGGAGCAGTGGATGTTGGTGTACCGCTGATAAGGGAAGGACATGAGGGGAAGTTGCCTGTACTCCTGTTTCCTGACGATACAGGTATGTTTTGACGAATGATAATGAGTGGGAGTTACAGGGTCTGGTAGATAATTAATTTGAACCATCGCCGTGTGTGGGAAATGGAACCTAAAGCTAAATATGGGGAAGGGTAAGGTTTTGGTCTTCGAAAAGGGTGCAGTCACAGAGTGTTAAGCAAGGTTGAATGGTCAGGTTATGGAGAAGTCAGCTCAGTTAACCCAAGAACGGTGACCGTTCTCAATTGAGTCTGAACCTTACGAGGGCGAGCATCCTCATATGAGCCAAGGCCTAAAAAATGCCCTTCAAAACATCCCACTGGCACTCAAAACAAAGGAATGTGATTAAGTGAAATAATTCCCCTCCATACCTGCCATCACTCCTCCACATGTGTCCAACGCCCCCTCCCCCCTCATTTATCACCTGTTTTTCCTCTTATTCCCCTGTTTATCGGGTAATTTTTCGCTCTAATATATCCCAGCAAGTTCCAAGGTCGAAAGGGAGGTGTGTAAGGATCATAGCGAGAGAGAGACTTCGCTAGCGAGACATCAGTCTGGCTTCAGGCCTCGAGAGGGGAGGGTGTATGTATGGCGCGCCTCTCACCTCATGACTGGACTGTCGGCAATAATTAGTTTTTTCACCCCCCAAATACTATTTCCACTTGTTTTATTGTTCTTACATGTTAATATCTTCATATTAAACGTAAAATAGGCGCATATGAATAAGTAATAACGATATTTATCGTAAAATTACGAAATTCGTTGGGATTTACCCAAAATACCATCACCCAGCGGGATGTTTTAAATACCATAGGCTCGCTGTTCTTATGCTACGTATTTGGGCAGTGTAATGAGTAAAGATGGAAGGATGAAATGCAGGACAGGGTGCAACAAGGGAAGTGGGTTGTTGGAACGCCAAAAGCAGTGACAAGGAATTGGGTTGTCACTACTTGTCAGCATGGAAGTTAACTCGGCAAGTGCTGGAAGACTCTAAAGAGTTTCCCCGGGCGACTGCGGGAAGACTTAAGAGTCTGGGGGAAAAAAATCCATTTAAAACACCCCAAAACAATTTTTTTTTTTTTTTTTTTTTTTTTTTTTTTGCCCCTGGGCCATGCCAAATATCACTCATCCACCTCCCCTCCTTCCCCACTTTCCTCACCTCCTTCAGTTATCACCTATTTTCCCTGTTATTCTCTCATTCTGTGGTCTATTTTCGTGCTAACATTAGCGAGTTGCAAGCAGGGCATTGTTATCACTGTTACCAAGCGAGTGCAAGAGAGAGAGAGAGAGTATCGATCGATAGTCTCTCTCCAGACGTGGGGAAAAGTGGAGGGGAGGGAGGTTGCCTCAGCCATACATTATGTAACTCCCGGCCTGTATCGCCGATTTTGACCATCCAAACGCTGTTTCAACAGGATAATACCTTTATAATCAACCTATAATAGGCGCATATGGATAAGTATTAATGCTATTTATGGTAAAATAACGATGTTAGTGATGGGAACAGCTCAAATACGTGCGCACAGGAGTGTGGTGTCTCATACCCCCCATGCGCATGTCTTAGGTTAAGAAGTCATTGTAAGATAGTGTGGCAATCCCGACATTGATGTAAAGGAGTGAAGCATGAACGTTGTTGGAGAGGGGTGGAAATCAGTTACTTGAGAAGCGCATGTGGAGTCAGAGGATTGACAGATGAATGAGGAAGTAGGAGAGTGGCATGGTGTGGTTGTGGATGTGCTGGCAAGTGTGACAAGAAACACCTTGAGATGGTTCAGCCATGTGGAACATATTGGAAGTGAGAGAATGCTTAAGAGAGTGTGTGAGAGTAAGAGTGTGTGTACGTGCAGGGAGAGGGAGACCGATTAGTTTTTGTTTTTGTTATGTTTTTTTCCTCTCGGACATAGGCTGAGAGCCTGTACAATTGTACATTCAACACAGTGAAGCCCATGAGGTCTTGTTCCAGTCTTGGAAGTGAGACATATGAAGCACTTAGAGCTTGGTTGCCCACTCACGGGTTGAAGCAGCCCCATATCTGGAGCTGTCTCGCTTCCGCGCTTCACTGTCTCAACGCCAAGACTCGGACCCTCATTCTCATAACACCACCTATTGAGCACTAGGTGACTAGGCATTGCCCCTCTGTAGCATATTATGAATATGGGAATATTCATACATTGCTATTCAATCAGGGAACAATGAGGGTATTTTGATGGCGTTTTAGTGGGCTTTGTGGTAATGCACTGATACTAGGTACAGCACAAATTCCCTCCCAATAATATCTTCCCATTGATACATCAGGATTCGAACTCGGGACCATTGAATTACCAGTCAAGTGGCAAGACCCTTCTACCACACCTCCCCTGAAGGTGGAAGGATAGAGTTGAGAGGAACATAATTGAAAACGGTGTTGGTTGGGAGGAGGGGCGTCGGCTAACATAGGGTAGAGGTGCATAGTAGCGATTCATTCGTGGCCATCCCTTCGGTTATCATGATGTCTGGCAATAGATAAATAGTATTTCACACCTCATTATATTCAAAAGTTAGTAGTTACATAATTATTGTTCATCATACTATTGGGTTATTTCTGAAGATAAAACAAGCAAATGCACAATCAAACTATTTGTCAATATACATATCTTACAGTTTTGAATTACCGAAATGTGTGAAACAAGCCTATGTGGTTCAAGTATCACATTAAGTGAATTTGTAAACTATTTTGAAATCCTATAGCACGGTCATATTGCAGGAATATAACAAGATCACATTACCTCTCTTGCTAAATCAGCTTCCCAAAAATTAGGTGTGCTCAACCGTCTCCATGGGTCCTTCACCCCGGCACAGCTTCGTGCTCTGTATCGGGGCACAATGCGCCCTTGTATTAAGTATTGTTTGCATGTGTGGGGAAGATCCACCCATACCACACTTCTCGAACGAGTAGAATCAAAAGCATTTCGCCTCATCAACTCACTTCTTTTCACTAGTTCCCTACAATTTGTTTCTACACGCCGCAATTTTGCATCTCTTTCACTCTACTATCGCTATTACAACAGTCAATGTTCTTCAGAGCTCTCTCAGTAGGACAATGAGGGACATAACGCCGGGAACCATCTTAATGTATTCAAATTTTCGGCACCTGATGGAGCCATCATCAGGAACTATGTATTTATAACCTAAGAAAACAGAGATCAGACTCAGTAAACATATATAAATAGGGGTAACTATTATTAATTGAAAATACAAATTAAAATTCAAAATATCATACAATTCTAGTTACATAACATAAAGTAAAGATTCGTAATTTCATCTAATATGAAAAATAACTACCATCTAATGAATAGGTGGTAGTTAGATGGTACCTTGTAAATATTTGTTTTTATGTAAATTCCTTATTTACAAAAGTGCCAGATCATGATTTTCTAAGATTTCTGAAAGATGATAACGAATGATGTTTTCATAATGCATTGAATTGTGTGTCCTCAACACTAATTTTACTGTAAATGGAAGTCGTTGTTTTTTCTGCAATAATTTGGTTGCGCAATGGGGAATCCCCTCTCTCCGATCTTTTATAATCAGTTTATGGAGTACTTTGAGACTTTTCTTACCCATGATTTGTAACTTTAGGCTTCCTTGGTATAATGTAGATAATTATGTAGACGATATTTTGTGTCTTTGGCCTATCAATCGAAATCCACATTCTTGCTTGAATAAACTTAACGAACTTGGTCCCTCAATTAGCTTCAATATTTAGGAAGAAGTTAACAATAATCTACCTTTCCTTGCTACTTTGATAATACAAAAATAATGATCATTTGACATTTTAGGTATTTAGAAAACAAACTCTAGTAGACTCATATATACATTTGTTTTCCAATCATTATATTTAGGTTAACATGTCCATTTGCTCAGGTATATTTCTAAGAGCATTAAGGATATGTAACCCATAATGTATTGACAATGAATACATAGATAATCTAGCCAAAACCCTATGCTACCCTGCAATTCTCGTTGACCAAAGCTGAGCCAAAACCGAAAACACTTGTTACTGTATAATTTAGGTAATAAAGCTCCTTTTTCAAAGACAAATATATTAGTTTTGCCCTATCATGATGAATTAACACTACTTGTAACATCTCTCAAGTATTTGAACATAAATGTAGTATTGAATTATGAAAACACTGTCAAAACCACTTTGATTAAAAACAACCATAACAATTCTGCAGGTGGTGTATATTTCATTCCGTATAAAGTATGCAATCATATATACACAGGAGTAACTGGAAAACAAATAAAGTTAAGAGTTAAAGAGTTAAGCAACACCGACGACAAACAGTAATGTCAGAACAAGAATGTAATGGTATTTGTATACACAAAAATATACATGACCATAATGTGAATTGGGATGAAGCTAAGATGATCTAATGGTCAGGTTGTTATTTATAAATTATGTTTGCGGAGCCAGTCTTAAACAGATCATATAACAACACTATGAATATAAACGATAGACTGTACAAAATAGATAACATAAAGATCAAGAAACATATGTCCAGATCGTCAAACAGTAAATTAGAACAGCTGTTGTTGACATCGGCCGTTTGGTGAGGTTACTAAGTTAAATAGGGTAAACCTTTCAGGTACACATGTTTTTAACCCTTAACTGGCGGCGCGCAACATAAGTCGAGTGAAATAAATTTGGACTATGTGGCGGCGCGCGACATAGGTCGTGTGGCAATTTCAGCACGTAATGTTGCTGAGAGAGAGAGACAAGTGGTGGCCGGAGAGTAGCGAGCGTATGACTGCTCCAGACCACCGCGGTGGACCAACTGACATGAATCCCACCCTCCTCCACCCTCTCACACTCGCTACATAGTGAATTGTATGGGGAAAGTACCGAATAACATGGATTTTGCACTCGTGTTGCGCGGTTGTTGCAAGAAAACTAGCGGTCATACAAGGATCGTTGTGGTGTCATTGGAAAGCTCTGTTTATGCCCTTTCAGGGATAGATACTTGTTTTACGCTCTGGGTCTTATTTAGGCATGAAAATAATCACGTAAACAGCCCTATTTTGGGTAAAACCACCCCGCTGGTAGCTACATATTATATACCGCCTAGGCCGCTCTTTAGGTATTAATATGTTTTGTGACCTGTGTACGATGTTGTTTTCTGATTTGCACTGTATATGTATATTTTGTTTCTTCTTTTTTTTTTTTTTTGTATCCTTACACACACACATACACACATATATATATATATATATATATATATATATATATATTATATATATATTCATTATTTGACTTGTGTATGTACATCAATTTATGTTGTTATTCATATAGGCTATTGTTGTAGACGACATTACTGTATCATTGTTTTTGTATTCTTAGATTATTAATTTGTTAAATAAATACATATGATTAATTATAACAGGATTTTTTAAAATAAATTACAATGTAAATAATATATAATTGTATAAATATATACAGTATGTTGTGTTAAAGAAAATGTGTAATGTAAAACACTCGGAAAAGGCAGTAAGATGGCAACACTTTGTGTTTGTATATGCTAGTTAGCATCTCACAGATACAGTAATAAAGAAGGGATATTGAAGCCTCCGCCTTCCACTGTATTATTGTATTACCCTGAAAATGTCTTGAGAGAATAGACGAAAGGTTGGTGTTCCAATGTTATACAGTATTATTCCTGCGAATTTCTCTATCTCTCTCTCTCTCTCTCTCTCTCTCTCTCTCTCTATATATATATATATATATATATATATATATATATATATATATATATATATATATATATATATATATATACAGTATATATACTGTATATATATATACTATGTTATGCTAGACAAACCCAGTTGTGTGGATTCACTAAGCAGAACAAAATATACAGTACACATACTCAACTAGACAATTCATACAAACATAAACGATGTTTATTGATACACACTGATTAAATATATGAGTCTCTAATGTAGAAATCGAAAAGTAGTGCAATATTACAACAATCACAAGTATCAAGTGCAGAGTAAGTATGGACATATTTGTTACTGTTTATCCTCAGTATCTCGATTCTTTAAACATCCAGTACTACAATACATATACTAATATTTTGTAAAATATATATACATTCAAATGGTGTTACTGGTTCACAGGAAATATAATAGTTACTGGAGAGTGAATTATTTAGCAAAATGACATATCTGCCTGCGAACCTACTGTATATTCTGTGACACCCTCATTGTCACTGAAGGCGAATATAGTGTAAACACGTGAGTTGTGGTGTAAAGTTTGTCCTATTATATAACACTGTTTACTATGTTTGTCTTAGGGGGAACCAACAATAATAACCTATATTAAATATAGTGTAAACACGTGTGTTATGGTGTAAAGTTAGTCCTATTATATAACACTGTTTACTATGTTGTTCTTAGGGGGAACCAACAATAATAACTTATATTAAATAAAAGGAATCAAAGATAGGATGTGTGTCTTGTTTCCCCAAGTGGAATTGAGACTTGTCGTGGAAGGTTGAAACGACTCCCTTTAAATTAATCAGTGTCGTACTATCGGGGGTATTAAGCGTTGTCATAGATTCCAGTGGTTATCGCTCAAAAAGTGTTATAGGTATCTTTATAATTACTGGGAAAAGTGCTTATCCCTCAAAGTATTAGTCAGTGTCCGAAACTTTGTGAAATATCTGACAACACTTATTAACCTCGACCGTACCTACCATACTCTGTGGATATTGTATTTTTATTTTGTTTTCAGCTGATGGTAAATTGCTATCTTTCCCTCCTGATAACTACGCTATTACCATGATTTAGTGGCGAAATATTTTGCTATTTATGAAAACTTGGCAATACTATGACGCACAGACTTAACAGTGTCATATTTTTCCAGTAAAAATATATACATATGATGCTCTAGGAATCAATATACCACCAGCTGGAAATAATAAATAGACTATACACCAGAGAGGACCATCACAACACCATAGAAGACAGGCAACTATAAATATTTCACCTCGGTATTTCACGTTTATCAAGCTTCGCAGTGTTTCAGCTTCACTTGAGGAAGAGAGAGCTTATTTCCTTCTCTGTATATTCCACTTCCCAACATGCTACTACTGTAAAAAGGAAATTCAGTTATCATATATAATTATTTGTTATTGCATTACAGTATATTACTTCAGTTATAAGCTACATGCCTGTGCTTGAACATTTATGAAACACCCGCAATTCTTCCAAAACAAATGTTCCCCACTTCCCATTGAGCATTCTGTTGTCCCGTGCATCCTAAACCTGGCGGCCCTACAGTATGTTGATGTGGCAATATCGGGCCGCGGAGCAACCACACCGTAATGGTGACAGACAGAGAGAGAGAGAGAGAGAGATATAGGTTTACATATATACACTGGCCACACAGATCTTACGATCCCTGAATTAATCTTAGTTCAGATAGCAACCCTATGAGTAAGGGAAAGTGGAAGGAAAGGATAGCATAGGTGAAGGCTTTCTCCCTACCCTAGTTCCCTTCTGTATTTTGCCGTACATGGAAACAGTTAGAAGTTAATAACTTTGACGTGCTTGAAAATCGCCTGAAGTAATTTGCAGAATGGACAGAAGTGTAAAGAATGTCATACCTTCACCTTGTATTATTATTATTATTATGTTTGTGTTGTGGTTTACTTGTTTCCCCTTATGCTCTCTTGAATTGAAAACCATATTACTTTTTGAGAGAGAGAGAGAAAGAGAGAGAGAGAGAGAGAGAGAGAGAGAGAGAGAGAGAGAGAGAGAGAAGACAGCTCAATACAAAACTGGTAAAACTAGTGAGAGTACAGTCAAATGAAGCGGAAGGATGAGGCGGCGGGTGGTAGTACATGATGAAGTGAGAGTCGGGACAATAATAATAAAGACAGAGGCCGGCAGGGAACACAAGGGATAACAGTGGAATGAAGTAAAAGGTGACCGGAACAGAACCATGAGGGAAGGACCATGGCTGAAGGGAGTAAGAGGAAGGGACTAAAGTCAACTGACAACATATAGATACAAACATTATTCATGATTAAAATGGTAGGGTTTCATTTTGGTCACATAATGCAACTAACATCTAAGCCTATTTCAATTATTGCTACACCTTTGCTATACTTAGCGTGTTTTATGTGTAGTGCAAGACAGATACTCAAGTTCCCCAGTGATATTATAATTTCTGAAAAATCTTAATAGCGTAAGAGCATCATGCGATCAATTATAAAATATTAGTCTTAGATTGGATGCACAAAGTTATGAGATTTAACTTTCAATAATACTGCTTTTTGATTGGTGAAATTATCATCAAATAATATAATTCTGAGACTCCAAAGAGTTTCAACGATATATTATACAACCATTACTCAGAAGAAATTCGCCAGTTGTTGTTGTTGTTGTTGTTCCCCAAGCTGCCTGGCCGAACAGCCCCAAGGCCCCGAGCAAGGCCAAGGCCATAACCGAGCGCCCCAACAGAACCCTCCCTGCCGGCCACAGTAAAGCCTGGGTGACCAAGCCACTCCATGGCGGGGAGCTGAGGAGGTTGCGGAAACGCCCGGGAAACCAAAGACCCACCCGCCAAAATTCGCCAGTTATATTATATATTAAAGGTTTAAGTGATTTCCTGTAAATTTTGAGGTATAGCAGTTAGCTATGAATAAGGATACACAGTGTTGACACACTATGCAACTTGATTTTTAGTTTGTGTTTTGTTTTCCTAAGTGCATACCGATTGCAGAATAATGAAGACACGCAGTTAATTTTTTATAGCACGCTACTTTGTATTTGGGTAAACACTGTTTAAAATAAGTTTTAAGTATCACCCCGTTCTTAACATTAATCATCAATTACAAACCCCAATGTACTTGAATAAACGAATATTAGTCTTTCAAACCATCTCGACATCAAATGTAAATTAAATGCACGTAGCTTAATGAATAAAACAACTTTCCCACAATCGTAATGAAGTCTGCTTGTTCTTGGATGCCAACTATTTTCCCTTTAGCATGATCAACTCTGCGTAAGCAGAGTGGTATCGCCCCCCGTATAGTGGTACATGCTAACCGAAATGTCCGTCTGTCTGTCTGTCTGTCCGAGAACTCCTCCTAGACCGTTTGACGGATTTTCACCAAACTTCACACGAACCTTCGGTGCGTGAATTCGACGGTAATTGAATACAGATATTTTGAATTTGTGCAATAGTTATGATCTTAGGTCCATAAACAAAATTTGCCCCCCCCCCCCCCCCCCCCCCACACACACTCTGTACCTATTCACTCTGTGTGTGTGTGCCCTGTAGGGGCACACACATCACAGAAAGCCACACACCATACACATGTCTCAGATGTGATGATAATGGTGAGACGTCTGTCTGTCTGTCTGATAACTCCTCCTAGACCAGGGGTTCCCAAAGTGGTCGATATCGACCATCCAAGGGGTCAATGAATCGCCAGGGGTCGAAAGGGGGTCGATAAATGGCTAGGGGGTCTATGAATGGCTAGGTGAGGAACGTTTCAAAAGATGTAGACCTATCTCTATGTGAAAAGCTGAAAAGGTGTAAGAATGCTCTGTTCTATTTGATAATTTGGCAGACCTACAGTATATTCAAAGTTTAATGAGGTACAGAAACGTCTGCAGGGTAAAGATGTTACCATTATTCAGGACAGGACAATTCTACTGGGCTTCCAAGGCAAACTAGGCTGGTTTAAAGCGTCAATAACACAGAGATTTTCAGTACTTTTCCAACTTACAACAGTCGGCAGAAAGTGAAAGCATTTCAGATGGTGACATAGAAACATACGCACACATGGACAAATTGATTGAAGACTTTAAAGTGCGCTTTGAAGACCTGGTGAAAATGCAATTGCCTGAATGAATTCTTACACCATATGACTTGGAATTACGAAATGAAGACATTAACTCTACTAATACTAATATTAAGGTACTACTATAATTCCACATATTTATTGTATCATAATATGCATGTAATACGTTTCCCTTTTCACAACATATTATATTATTCTTATTTTTAAATATTTGGGGGTCGATGAATAATTTGAAACTTCATTAAGGGGTCAATGAGCTGAAGAGTTTGGGAATCCCTGTCCTAGACCGTTCAACGGATTTTCACCAAACTTCACACGAACATTCGGTGCGTGAATGCGACGGTAATTAAAACAGATTTTTTGAATTTGTGCAACCCCCCCCCCCCCCCCCGCCGATGGCATTGCCCCGTAGGGGCAACACCATTGGGGGGGAGGGGGGGGGGGGGGGGGGCGAAAATAACTTGCCACGCATTTGTTAGATTAAGTTAGTTTAGTTGACATTAGAAGTGATGGTAGTAATAGTGAGGATGATGGTGGTAGTAGTGATGATGGTGATAATAGTAGTGATGATGGTTGTAGTTGTAGTGATAATAATGACAGTAGTGATGATGATGACAGTAGTAGATATGATGGTGAAAGTACTAGTAGTTGTGATAATGGTCATAATAGTAGTGATAATGATGACAGTTGTAGTGATAGTAGTGATGATGGTAGTGACAATGGTGACAGTATTAGTGATGATGGTGAAAGTTGTAGTGATGGCAGTTGTAGTGATAATGAGAGTCGTAGTGATGATGGTAAGAGTAGTAGTGATGACTATAATAGTAGTAGTGATGATGATAGTAATGATGATAGTGACTAATAGTGATGATGTTAACCCATTGGGCGGGTGCCCAACTCCGAAAGGAGTTGAAGTAGGGGAGCTATCCCCCCGCCAAAGGCGGCTTTCTAGGGCCTTTCCTAGCTGATGCTGAGAGGATTGGGTTCTAGTCATGTGGTGATGGGCTGGTCTATCAGAGTGAGAGCTGAGCGATCTCTGCCATATCCATAGCTTACTCTGACTGTTCCTTTTACTTATATATCTTCTAGATCTCAAGTGACGGCGTCTTTTCCGTGGATCGACCTCCTTACTGCCAACCTAAAAGTTGGCAGATTGGGAGCCAAAGCGTCACATTTTTCCCTTGCCCCTCAACTTTCCCTTTATAATTGCTGAGGGGCACAGGGCCTTGGGTGGGGCTTTGGTTTCCCGGGCGTTTCCGCGCCCTCCTCAGCTCCCTGCCTTAGAGTGGCTTCGGTCACCTGGGTTTTGTTAGTGGTAAGCAGGGAGGGTTTTGTGGGGGCGCTCTATGGCCTTGGCCTTGCTCGGGACCTTGGGGCTGTTCGGCCAGGCAGCCTGGGGAACAACAACAACAACAACCCATCGCAGTTGGGTATGCCGTTTTCATTTTGGGCGAAACGGCACGTCTACTTTCTCAACTCTGCGTAAGCAGAGTGGTATCGCCCCCCGTATAGTGGTACATGCTAACCGAAATGTCTGTCTGTCTGTCTGCCCGTCTGTCTGTCTGTCTGTCTGTCCGTCCGAGAACTCCTCCTAGACCGTTTGACGGATTTTCACCAAACTTCACACGAACCTTCGATGCGTGAATGCGACGGTAATTAAAACAAAAAAAATGAATGTGTGCAATAGTTATGATTTTAGGTCTAAAATATGGTTTCTCCCCCCCCTCTCCAACCAGCCGCCCCCCTCCCCTCCCCCCCCTCAGGAACCCTCCCCCCCTGTACCTATTCCCAAGCAATGATGGCGTTCAGCAGTAATTACAGTAGTAGATATGATGGTGACAGTACTAGTAGTAGTGATGATGGTCATAATAGTATTGATGATGGTGACAAGCAATGATGATAGTTGTAGTGATAATGATGACAGTAGTGATGATGGTGACAGTATTAGTGATGATGGTGAGTAGTATTGATTATGGTGAAAGTTGTAGTGATGATGACAGTAGTAGTGATGATGAGAGTAGTGATAATGGTAAGATTAGTAGTGATGACTATAATAGTAGTAGTGCTGATGATAGTAATGGTGATAGTGACTAGTAGTGCTGATGGTGACCCATTGCAGAGTTGGGTATGCCGTTTTGATTTTGGGCGAAACGGCACATCCGAGAACTCCTCCTAGACCGTTTGACGGATTTTCACCAAACTTCACACGAACCTTTGGTGTGTGAATTCGACGGTAATTAAAAAAAAAAAATGAATTTGTGCAATATTTATGATCTTAGGTCCTAAAAATGGTCCCCCCCCCCCCCCCCAACAGCCTCTCCTCCACCAGCCCACCCCCCTTCAGGACCCCCACCGCCCACCCTGTACCTATTCCCTGTGTGTGTGTGTGTGCCCCATAGAGGCATACACACACAGAAGTTTAATTTTTTTTGAATGTGTGCAATAGTTGTGATTTTAGGTCTAAAATATGGTTTGGCCCCCCACCCCCCCCCCCCCCCCCTTAACCAGCCCCCCCCTCCCCCCCCTCAGGACCTCCCACCCTGTACCTATTCCCAAGCAATGATGATGGCGTTCTGTGTGTGTGTGCCCCGTTAGGGACAGCTGTAATGATGATGGTAGTGATGATGATGATTACAGTACTAGATATGATGGTGACAGTACTAGTAGTAGTGATGATGGTCATAATAATAATGATGATGGTGACAAGCAATGATGATAGCTGCAGTGATAATGATGACAGTAGTGATGATGGTGACAGTATTAGTGATGATGGTGAGTAGTAGTGATTATGGTGAAAGTGGTAGTGATGATGACAGTAGTAGTGGTGATGAGAGTAGTGATGATGGTAAGAGTAGTAGTGATGACTATAATAGTAGTAGTGCTGATGATAGTAATGCTGATAGTGACTAGTAGTGATGATGGTGACCCATCGCAGAGTTGGGTATGCCGTTTTGATTTTGGCCGAAACGGCATGTCTACTTTATTAGTACTTAGTGATCCGACTTGGGGTGTTGACAATTCAGTAAAAGTTATCAACTCTGCGTAAGCAGAGTGGTATCACCCCCTGAATAGTGGTACATGCTAACCGAAATGTCTGCCTGTCTGTCTGTCCGTCTGTCTGTCTGTCCGAGAACTCCTCCTAGACCGTTTGACGGATTTTCACCAAACTTCACACGAACCTTCGATGCGTGAATGCGATGGTAATTAAATAAAAAAATGAATTTGTGCAATAGTTATGATTTTAGATCTAAAATATGGTTTCTCCCCCCCCCATCCAACCCCCCGCCCCCCCCCCCCCTCCTCAGGAACCCTCCCCCCCTGTACCTATTCCCAAGCAATGATGGCGTTCAGCAGTAATTACAGTAGTAGATATGATGGTGACAGTACTAGTAGTAGTGATGATGGTCATAATAGTAGTGATGATGGTCATAATAGTATTGATGATGGTGACAAGCAATGATGATAGTTGTTGTAATAATGATGACAGTAGTGATGATGGTGACAGTATTAGTGATGATGGTGAGTAGTATTGATTATGGTGAAAGTTGTAGTGATGATGAGAGTAGTGATAATGGTAAGATTAGTAGTGATGACTATAATAGTAGTAGTGCTGATGATAGTAATGGTGATAGTGACTACTAGTGCTGATGGTGACCCATCGCAGAGTTGGGTATGCCATTTTGATTTTGGGCGAAACGGCACGTCCAAGAACTCCTCCTAGACCGTTTGACGGATTTTCACCAAACTTCACACGAACCTTTGGTGTGTGAATTCGACGGTAATTTAAACAAAAAATGAATTTGTGCAATATTTATGATCTTAGGTCCTAAAAATTGTTCCCCCCCCCCCCCCCCCAACAGCCTCCCCTCCACCAGCCCCCCCCCCTTCCGGCCCCCCCCCCCCCCCCCTGTACCTATTCCCTGTGTGTGTGTGTGTGCCCCATAGGGGCATACACACACAGAAGTTTAAATTTTGTTGAATGTGTGCAATAGTTGTGATTTTAGGTCTAAAATATGGTTTGGCCCCCCACCCCACCCCCATCCCCTTAACCAACCCCCCCCCCCCCCTCCCCCCACCTCAGGACCCCCCACCCTGTACCTATTCCCAAGCAATGATGATGGCGTTCTGTGTGTGTGTGACCCGTTAGGGACAGCTGTAATGATGATGGTGGTGATGATGATGATTACAGTACTAGATATGATGGTGACAGTACTAGTAGTAGTGATGATGGTCATAATAATAGTGATGATGGTGACAAGCAATGATGATAGCTGCAGTGATAATGATGACAGTAGTGATGATGGTGACAGTATTAGTGATGATGGTGAGTAGTAGTGATTATGGTGAAAGTTGTAGTGATGATGACCGTAGTAGTGGTGATGAGAGTAGTGATGATGGTAAGAGTAGTAGTGATGACTATAATAGTAGTAGTGCTGATGATAGTAATGGTGATAGTGACTAGTAGTGATGATGGTGACCCTTCGCAGAGTTGGGTATGCCGTTTTGATTTTGGCCGAAACGGCATGTCTACTTTATTAGTACTTAGTGATCCGACTTGGGGTGTTGACAATTCAGTAAAAGTTATCAACTCTGCGTAAGCAGAGTGGTATCGCCCCCTGAATAGTGGTACATGCTAACCGAAATGTCTGCCTGTCTGTCTGCTTGTCCGAGAACTCCTGCTAGACCGTTTGACGGATTTTCACCAAACTTTACATGAACCTTCGGTGCGTGAATTTGACGGTAATTAAATAAATACAAAATTTAATTTGTGCAACAGTTATGATCTTAGGTCCTAAAAATGGTATCCCCCCACCAACAGCCCCCCCCCCCACCCTTTCAGGACCCCCACAGCCCACCCTGTACCTATTCCCTGTGTGCGTGTGTTCTCCGTAGGGGCACACACACACAACTCTGAGTAAGCAGAGTTTTGTATCACCCCCCGTATAGTGGGTACCACTAGAAAAAAATATCTGTCGTAGTCATCGTCGTCGTCAATCTGTCCCGAAACTCCTAGACCGTTGGACGGATTTTTACCAAATTTCACACAAACATTTGTTGGGTGAATGTAAACATCAGTCAAAACAGATTTTTTGAATTTGTACAATAGTTATGATTTCAGATCCAAAATATGGTTTCCCCTCCCCCCCCCCCAGAAACATCCCCCCCCCCCCCCCCCCTCTGATATAATGGTGTTCTGTGTGTGTGTGCCCCGTAGGGCCTCACACACAGAACGCCTTCGTTCTGGGGGCGGAAACATCTCGCCCCGCATTTGTTAGGTTAAGTTAGTTTAGTTGACAAAAGAAGTAGTGGTAGTAATAGTGGGGATGATGGCAATTGTAGTGATAATGGTGATAATATTGGTGATGATGGTAATTGTAGTGATAACGGTGATAATAGTAGTGATGATGGTTGTAGTTGTAGTGATGATGACAGCAGTGATGATAATGACAGTAATAGATATGATGGTGACTGTACTGGTAGTAGTGATGATGGTCATGATAGTAGTGATGATGGTGACAAGTAATGATGATAGTTGTAGTGATAATGATGACATTAGTGATGATGTTAGGGACGATGGTGACAGTAGTAGTGATGATGGTGAAAGTTGTAGTGATGATGACAGTAGTAGTGATGATGACAGTAGTAGTGATGATGGTAAGAGTAGTGATGACTATAATAGTAGTAGTGTTGATGATAGTAATGGTGATAGTGACTAGTAGTGATGATGGTGACCCATCGCAGAGTTGGGTATGCCGTTTTGATTTTGGCCGAAACGGCATATCTACTTTATTGATAAACTTAATACAATGCAGAAAGTTACCCCAGTACCTAGCTTCAACTTTTCAACTTTGTATACCAATTTACCTTTAGATTTGGTATTTTCAGAACTTTGCTTTATCAACTCTGCGTAAGCAGAATGGTATCGCCCCCCGTATAGTGGTACATGCAAACCAAAATGTCTCTCTGTCTGTCTGTCTGTCTGTCCGTCCGAGAACTCCTCCTAGACCGTTTGACGGATTTTCACCAAACTTCACATGAACCTTCGGTGTGTGAATTCGACGGTAATTAAAAAAATATCTTTTGAATTTGTGCAACAGTTATGATGTTAAGTCCAAAAAATGGTTGTGCCCCCCCCCCCCCCTTCAAGACCTCCACCCCCCACCCTGTACCTATTCCCTATGTGTGTGTGTGCCCACATGTCTCAGATGTGATGATAATGGTGAGACGTCTGTCTGTCTGTCCGATAACTCCTCCTAGAAGACCTAGACCGTTCGACGGATTTTCACCAAACTTCACACGAACATTCGGTGTGAATGTGACGGTAATTAAAAAAACTATGTTTTGAATTTGTGCAATAGTTATGATTTTAGGTCCAAAATATGGTTCCCCCCCCCCCCCCCCCAGCAATGATGGCGTTGGCCCTACAGGTCGAAAATAACTTGCCCCGCATTTGTTAGGTTAAGTTAGTTCAGTTGACATTAGAGGTGAGGGTAATAATACTGGGGATGATGGTGGTAGTAGTGATGATGGTGATAATAGTAGTGATGATGGTTGTAGTTGTAGTGATGATAATGACAGTAGTGATGATGATGACAGTAGTAGATATGATGGTGAAAGTACTAGTAGTAGTGATAATGGTCATAATAGTAGTGATGGTGACAAGTAATGATGACAGTCGTAGTGATAGTAGTGATGATGGTAGTGACAATGGTGACAGTATTAGTGATGATGGTGAAAGTTGTAGTGATGATGACAGTTGTAGTGATGACAGTTGTAATGATGATGAGAGTCGTAGTGACGATGGTAAGAGTAGTAGTAATGACTATAATAGTAGTAGTGATGATGATAGTAATGATGATAGTGACTAATAGTGATGATGGTAACCCATCGCAGAGTTGGGTATGTTGTTTTGATTTTGGGCGAAATGGCACGTCTACTTTGCTTTATTATAGATTTGCGTTTTGACAGATTTGTTAGTAGTGGTAATTGATACATAAATGTTAATTCATATTTTAATAATGCGTCACTTAGCTCTGATCCCACTAGTTCAGTATATTTTGATAGAACTAAACTTGAAGATGCTCTTAAATTTCTCCTGTTCAATACTTATGTTAGATTCAGGCCCTACATGTTCAAACAAATATTAGGAATTCCTATGGGCCCTTTAATTGCAGACTTATTCTTGCTTTCTTTAGAATTTAAATATATGAAAGACTTAGTTGACAGTAGCAAGAAAAATTACATCCCCGAAAATTAGCACTTGCTAAATTGTTAAGTAATAATAGTAGATAGATTGGTGATATGCTCGCTTGCAATATGTTAAATTTTAATAAGTCGCTAAACAAATTTATCCAAATTCTATTACCCTCTCACAAGGTAACGTAAATGATGAAGTTGAAAATGTTCTTAATATATATATTCCGATTGTTAATGAAAAGTGCACACTTTAAGATATACCACAAAGTTGACGATTTTAATTTTAACGTAATAAACTTTCCTTTCCCTAGTAGTAATATCGATAGTAAACAAAATTATAATTGTGTTTATACCCAGCTAGGCTAATCAAATTTTGTAAAAGAGTAGAAGAGTTTTGGGCTAGAGCTAGGTTACTATACAGACTCTTAGTAGACAGGATTTGTTGCAAGTAAATTGCTGCATAAATTTAATCTTTTTAAGGTGTGACTATTTTAAAATTTGATATCAATAATTATAATCAAGCATTATTAACTTGAAGTTTCTTGTATAACCTCTGCTTACTCGGGGCTGTTCGGCCAGGCAGCTTAGGGAACAACAACAACAACCTCTGCTTACTTTTTGTCTGTATGTTTAAATTTTGTATCTTTATCTATTGTTATTTTTGCATAATAAATCGTAGGCAGTGTCCACCATCCTTTAACTGTCTTCGTGGTGCGATGCATAAGGTGTTGATTTTCGGTGTGAGCATCCTGGGTTCGAATCCACGGACTGCCACATGTGTTTGTAAATTTCATTAATCGATTTTAGGAGTATAGTTGGTTGTTGGAAGGAACATAATAATTGATATTAGTTCAGGGGCAATTTATCGAGAGGATTCCCTAGTGGTTAAGGCCCCATTAATTGCTCTTTCCATTCACATATACATAGCCTACGTGAGTTGCAGTTGGGATGTGTGTACATGCTTAGATTGATATGCAGGATTCGAAGTTGCATAATAAATCGTAGGCAGTGTCCACCATCCTTTAACTGTCTTCGTGGTGCGATGCTTAAGGTGTTGATTTTCGGTGTGAGCATCCTGGGTTCAAATCCACGGACTGCCACATGTGTTTGTAAATTTCATTAATCGATTTTAGGAGTATAGTTGGTTGTTGGAAGGAACATAATAATTATTATATATGTTTGTTTTTTAAATTAATTGTTCTTGTTAAAAGAGTACTCTTTGTTTAAATCTGTTGTTGTTTCTTCATATTTTGCAATTATTTGTCTTTATTATATTGTATCTATTCATTGTCGATAGTATCAATTGCTTGTTTTTGCGATTTCCTTAGTTTATTTGTACAATAAATGTAGGTTATTATTTTGTAGGTTAGTAATTGGTAGGGGTCACTTGAGGCATGCTATGCTTACAGGTACCTACCCGATAGCACTATCGTTAGTGAGTGCTGTATATTTGTTGTACCCTTATTGATATCTTGTCAAATTTCAAATTACCTTATTACAAAAATTTATAATTTTTTTAGTTTCTTTATTCATACAAAAATTAGTAATATTTACCAGAACGTCCCTTACTTCCCAAACTGACTAATTCCTTGAACATGGCGATAGTTCATTGTTATATGTGCGATTAGTTTGCTTGGGAACCATATTAACCTTGCATATTTAGTAATGTACACCCCATGTGGTGGATTGTGTTTTTTTATTTCATTTTTTTGTTATAAAGCGTTGTTTCCACATACCGATTTTGATTAGTTCTTTTGCGTCTATCTTGTGTCGTCCCAGTTTTGGTTTGTTTATTTTGCAAGTTTTACATTATAATTTGCACATGTTTTCATCTAAAAACAAAGGAAATGTTGTTGTGTTGGTTCATGAAAACCAACGCATTAACTTGACCTAAGAACACAAATAAAGAATGCCAGTAAAAGTGAATTACAATGTAAATGCAGACTTTCCAGGGTATTATATGTTTGCTCCGACTAGGTGGGGACTGTTACATTTCCCACAAAGTACAACCTTTCATTTAGAACACATACAAGTTAATTATAATATTCGGTGTTATACGCTTAATTAGTTGTGGTAATCATTATGTTGTAGTTTAGTAGAACAGGTTAACAAAAGTTATCAAGAACTGCACATATAATAATATGCATTCATGAGAAAAGAAAATGAGACTACACTATAATCTTCAAGAACAATAGAGGACACAATCATGAACACCAGGATGCGATATTGATGTTGGAAATCTTGAAAATCATTATTGTTTTGCGCCAGAGCCTTTGGGTGCCCGCTAGGTCAAGGGGACTGGAAGTACTTAATGTAACTTTTGTTTCTGCAGTTATTGTATTGCACTTTGTTCACCACTCGATGGATTTGCTGAAGTTCGATTGTTACTATCAATTGACGTGTCCATGGATGTGGTGTAGTTCATAATTATACAATAGTAGTAATTATAATTTACTTGAAACTAAATATTTTGATTTGATATGTTTGTCAACAATTTGGAAAAAAATATTAGCATAGCAAATCGGTAGAACCATCTGCATAGCCAACTTGCG
Source organism: Paralithodes platypus (assembly GCA_032716605.1). Lineage (NCBI taxonomy): Eukaryota > Metazoa > Arthropoda > Malacostraca > Decapoda > Lithodidae > Paralithodes > Paralithodes platypus. Next base: position 12,409,156 of record CM064538.1, on the reverse strand, counting down.
ATTTCTTGAGGTAGCGATCCATTCCCTTTCATAATGCCATCAAACTCTTACTTTGAGTGTCTTAGACTAATGCAAATTTCAAAATGTAAAGAATGATGTGTTTAAGTTTACCAAAGTTTACAACAAAGGAGTGTCTTAAATATGCCTCATGATTGCATTCAGGTCTTCTGAAGTGTTATATCTAGCAGATCAGATGTTCTAAAATTTTATTTGTTAGCATCATATATATTAATACAATTTGCTTGTAGTGCAAGCTTCAAATTTGGTTTAGAACTTGATATGGAACGGTGTTCAAATATATTCCATTCAATCGGTACGCTAGTTTACTAACAGTGCAAAATTAGACGTAGCATTCCTATGTGACGTGCAATTGGCCACATTGCTTTGTATACACTCCATGATGTTCTGTATCGATAGATAGGTATCATGATAGACTTACAAAAACAATTTGGTATGAAACCATTAATTGGTCTTATGATTTAGCTGCACTATGTATGAAATACACTCTATTCAGTCATACTCACTGTTCTTCCATATACAGATTAATGTAGTGTGTTACATTAATGTGTCCAACTGTACGTACCTGTTTACTTGCAAGCCTACAGACAGTTACGCCTACTCCATCAAACCTTCCGTAGTGTTTGGTAAGTGTAATATGTTCGAAAATTCCAGACCTCACTCACGTATATATACATAATATATCTAGTTGTGACATTCAATTGCCTTCATGTTTTGTGATGGTATTGCTACTTTAATTTAGTGTTCATGATTATTTGTTAATCAGTATTTCGTTTAGTTAATTATTGTGTTCTCCATAATTCACATGCGTTCATACTTAGTACATTTACATTTCATAAAAATATATATGTTCATGAAGACAATCATAGTATTGCCCTTTATCCTCACAACCTCTTCACTCATTTGTGTTGACGATTGTTATCTTAGGGCTACTTTCACTAATTTGATTTATCTTCACATACAGAATATATCTATCTAAATGTACAGGCAATATTAGGTATGTTTTGTAATGTTGATTCTACAATTATATATGCCAAGGCTCCAGATGGTAATATAATACAATACATATTATCCATATCAGTGTTCTGTCTGCCTATCATAATCCCATTTTTCTTATTCCTTATTCATAAGACTGGCATCACAATATCACTTAGATAATGGACAAATAATTTGTATCTTTAAACATTTTAATGCCATTTTTATGCCGATGTAATGGTGAGATTTTTGGTGGATACCTTAATGTAAACTTTATGCAAACGTCTTACGTCAAATTTGTTTTTGTCCCTTGGAATATGACTTGTCATTGGGGAGTACACATGTAAAACTGGTACCGATGCAGTTGGTCTAAAACAAAAAGAGATCTTACAATGTTTAAGAACCCAATAGATTTAACAACATTTCCTCCTAGAATGCATGAAGGATCGATGTGACCTCCTTTGCACCGATAAGATAAACTTATTTAATTTCTTCTGTGACATTATGGCATATGTTGGCTCCCATGACTAAACGGTCACTACCCCAGAATGGCTTGTTTTCAAAACAAACTTCCATATCCTCAAATGCACTTTACACCTACCACGAATCAACAATATATTTATATATAACAAGCTACATAATTCATGAAAATATAAGAACATTTTGGTGTTTTCATTTGATTTGTTTTCCTTTCGCCATTTGTTTCAGATGAGTATAATACTGTAATTATGTGGTCCATTCTCAATCTGTACGTTTCTACTGTTGGCCTAATCTTCTTTTTCATTTTGAATGTCAGGAAATTAAAATGTTGTTATATAGTTACGCTAACTACACAAACTTATTACCCTATTTCGCTAAATAATAATACTGTTTGGCTATCCCTCCAATGTTCACACGTGCAATGCCTGGCTATATAGTGTGTAGCGAAATGTCTATACACCGGTAATTTAACTATCTCTGTGAGCCTTCTTTCTTGATTTGAGGAACATGGTGATTTCCATTGGATTCATATATTACATGTTGTTATTTTCTTGTTATTCTCCTTGCCCTTTAAGTATTTCACAGTCCTGCATCTATAATATTTCACCTCGGTATTATATTGTGTAACAACCCGAATGCCCAGCTAGCCCTGGGATTACGTTTTGTTCATTCACTATATAACTGCTTGCGTCTTAGAGTAAAAATAGCTTTGTATTGCATATTTTATATTAATTTAGTAACTAAAACTTCTACTTGAACTTTAATGAAACCTTAGTATTCTTCTGACTCTTAATAGATCAGTACATTACCTGGTATTATTTCAATTTTTTATATGACTTAAAATACAAATATGTGAACATCTATTCTCATTCCGCATCATGTTGTCTCCTGCGTCCTAACGTAGCGTCCGCCATAATGTTGTGGTAATAGCGGGCCACGGAGCCAGACAGTAATGGTGATATGTAGGACAGACAGACAACCAGATAGAGAGAGAACGAGAGAGAGAGAGGAATATATAAGAATACATAAGTATAAAGTGGAAAGAACAGAAGGAGGATGGAAGGAGAGGATGCAACAAGGATTTTGCCAATAAAGGTGAATACAGGCAGTGGAGGCCGGAAACAAAAGAAGTATCTCAATTGTCAGTAAAATACAAGCACACAAACAAGACAGAAAATGTGACTGTGTACGTGTAGGAAGGATCAGGCACGGGTCAGTAGGGGGACAGAGGAGGGTAGTAAACAAAGGGGACAACAGTGTACTGGCAGGGATATAGCCAATACATGACAAATTATATTCATTTTAAGGATTCTTCATGATCACATATTTTAACACTCCACGAGCGGCTAGGTCGGTAACTTCTACTACCTGCCAAGCGGGTAGTTTAACCTAAACGAGCTTATTTCCGTGCACTTTTTCATGCATAAACAAGAGCCAGAGCGTAATATAATTATGTATCCGTGAAAGGGCGATAATTGAGCTTTACAATGACACCAGAACCATCCTTCTACAACCACGGGTTCTCTTGCAACGATCGTGCAACACGAAGGAAAAATCCCTAAAATACGGTAATTTCCTGACATAATTCCCTGTCTAGCGAGGCAACGGGTGTGGATGTGTGTGGAGGGGAGGGCAGTCGCGGCGCGGGAGCCGTGCCGAACAGTCAGAGTCAACCTACGCTCCTCCCACGCTCGTCTCTCTCTCAGAGCCAATTATGTGCTCAAATTGAAGACCGCCTTAAGTCGGGCCCCGCCACATAGTCCTTGGTTCTCTAGACTGCCTTAAGTCGGGCCCTGCCAAAGAAGGGTTAAATATAACTTGGTTTATTAGTAATAACCCTTCATCTGTGGAGATAGTAGACACCAATCGAGCAGGGCAATACCCAGGGGAGACCCCATAGGCATGTGCTTAAGAGTTGCTGGAACTCCTGTTTCATTTGTCTAGCTTCCCTCACTATTTCAGTTTGTGTCTTACCTATACATAGATAATCCAGCTACCTCTCACAAACACCTACTCCTATTAATTTCACTACACTAAACAAGCACACCACACTTCTTTCCGATACTCAAAAAAATACAAACTATATTACAACAATACAATAACAAAACGTTTAACCCATTGACTGCAGGGACCGTTCTGGAACGCCATGGCAATTTATAGGCTCTTAAAAGCTGTGCAGATGTGTTTGAGTAAACAGGAGCGTGGCAGGCCTCCGTCCGCTCTCCAGTCAGGCAGCCGGGGCACTGAGGAGGTTCAGCCAAGTCTCGCTAGTCATAATGCAATGCTGCCAAACGCAAATGTAGCGCGACATTGCTCATTATTAGCGAATATTTGCCAATATCTATGGTATCGCTGCGGATGAACCCCAGGCGCCACAAAGCTCGTTCTGGTGTCATTATGAAGTTATTATCGTCTAGTTTGTAGCTGAATCAATTTATTTTAATTCAGACACTTGCTTGATAATTCAAGGGTGCCTGAATGAAAACTAATATAGCGGAAATATGCCCGCATCACAAGTGTTAAAATAGCGACTGACACTTTCACTTTTGGGGGACACATTTGTTGCAGGCACTTTGTCTTTTGTCGTCTTCATACACATAACATATAAATATAAAATTAAATAACAAACAATAACCATTTTAGATCCACTCGTCTGTCTTTGTGTATTACTAGATTCAAGTATGGGAGACCCCCAGTAATTCTGCATTTATGTTGTATTCACAAAAATATTAACTCCTTTCTGTGATGATAGAGAAAGTTAGACTTTTATAAAAGCTATTATTGCATTGTGCTAAACTAATATTATGATTATCAACATAAATAGGTTGTGTCACCGATATAATGATTGCATACATACTTTAATGTCATATCAAAAGAAAATCGCCGAATGCATCATATGTGCTTGTATCTGTTTTAAGTGACTCATATATGGTTCAATGAAACGACATAGGTTTGTGTCTTATTAATAAACCATTTATGTACTCTGTATTAAGAATAATTTAATTCAACGGTCATAATGCTTGGCATGACAACTGCCCTGATCAGTAATGACTAAATCTTCATATACCTCTCTTTAATCTCTTACAGTCAAATTATATATATATATATATATATATATATATATATATATATATATATATATATATATATATATATATATATATATATATATATATATATAATATGTATATATACAGTATATACAGTATAGGCCTATATATATATTTTTTTTTTTTTTTTTTTTTTTTTTTTTATTCTGTAGAAAAGGTTTACAACATAATTACAATAGGTTTAAAAATAAATCAGTGAAGTTGGGCCGATCTCCAAGGCAGTCAGGGATACAAGTAAGTTGCTTGGGTACTTTATCTGCTGTAGGTCACTTAGGTTCGACAAGATGTAGGCTTGTTCAACAGGTTGGTCATTGAAATAAGCGGAGAGCCATTGGCGGTGGTGAACATTGAAATAACTTAAGATGAAGGATTCAGAGAAAGTTGAGGTTGATATGATGTGTTCCACTTTAGAAGTAGTATGGTCAAAGAATATAAGAAAGTCAATAGAGTTATGAGATTGATAGACAACACATCTTTAGTTTGAAAGTGTCAGGAAAGTTTGAATCGAAGTTGGGAAGACGAAAGCGAGTGCGTTTGTTGTGCACATACACACAACATCTGTCTTTATATCTGAAGTTTGGATAGATAAAGTAGTAGGCGATAGAGATGGAGTGCCTGGAAGTTGCTTCAGACACCTGTCTTGGTGAGAACAAAAATATAATTGTTGGAAGAGAGGTGGAATTCCATAGAGTGGAAGCTAGAGGACAGGCCACAACTGTTGCAACAGAAATTGATAGCAGTCCAGTACATTTTGCTGAGTCATCACCAGGGATAAAGTTGATGAAGGCATTTATGGTCACCCTCCCCCTTCCAGATTGGAGTGGCCCTCTATGTTTTTGAGGCACATAAAAAGGTAAAGTCTAGCTTTTTGGGGCAACACAAACAAAATGTAATGGCATAACACAATACTGTGCGAAAAATAGTTGTCGGGAACAGAGTATCTATTACAGTACCTAAGAATTGGAATGCTAACAATGAGAGCCCACAAATTACCACTATATCAAACTAGCGGAGTGTGACAGTGGATTCTGCTAAGACTCTCTTCGTAGATAGTTGATTTTTATAACACGTTATTGATTGTGAGCCTGTGTTCGTTTCATGGAAGGAAACATTTGTCTTTCAAGATATGTCAATCAATCAATCAATCAATCGGCTATATTTGATAATTTGTTTACAAAAATTACATATATGTACATTGGCACATTGAGACAGAGGCTTATTAAGAAGCTTGCAGAAATATATAACTCCGAGATGTGCATGTGATAAGCCTTAGCTGGAATATAGAGAACAAAGTTGCCATTAGTAGAAGAATTTTCCCAAGCCAGATTACCAAGGACAAACCTTGGTTCAGAGAATATTGTATACAGGCAGGATAAGCGGACTGTACAGAATTCTGAATGTGGCCTCACTTTAGAATTTGCTTAAGCTGGGAAAATTATTTTAGCTTAAATTTAGATGTTCAAAGAGTAGTTTGTATAGCAAAGCAGATTATTGTGACCATCACAAACATATTTTGGGACTCGTCAGGCTTGGTCGGCAACCTGTCTAGGGGAGTAAACCTGATATAAATCGGTACTGCTTACATAAGGGTTGTTGTTGTTGTTGTTGTTCCCCTAGCTGCCTGGCCGAACAGCCCCAAGGCCCCGAGCAAGGCCAAGGCCATAACCAAGCGCCCCAACAGAACCCTTCCTGCCGACCACAATAAAGCCTGGGTGACCGAAGCCACACCATGGCGGGGAGCTGAGGAGGGTGCGGAAATGCCCAGGAAACCAAAGCCCAACCCAGGGCCCTGTGCCCCTCAGCAATTATGAAGAGAAAGTTGAGGGGCAAAGGAAAAATGTGATGCTTTAGCTTCCAATCTTGGTAGATTGGGAGGTCAATCCACGGAAGAGACGCCGTCACTTGACATCTAGAAAATATATAAGTAAAAGGAACAGTCAGAGTAAGCTATGGGTATGGCAGAGATCGCTCAGCTCTCACTCTGATAGACCAGCCCATCACCACTTACATAAGGGTGAAACAGGTTAGTGGATGGACCAGCCGAACACCACTATAGAAAAATAGTTCAAAAAAGATACATAGAGGGCCTCGGGGTTGGACGGGTCCTAAATTGAGTGGTCAATCCTGTAAGTCCTTCAGTAAACTGGCATAGGTTGTCCCTCTTACAGGGGATAGGTCCACCTGGGGGCCTTCTGTGTATGGCTACCCTCATTAAGGGGAGTAAAGTGTCTGGCAATAGATAGATAGATAGATATGAATAAAGAAAGTTTCTGTATTGCACTAGAAACATTATTGTCACTTACGAAAAATACATTTATATTCAGTGTGTGAACCTATGAAATTTGTCAGAAGATTTCATTATATTGTTCGTATTCATCTGTTTGTCAAAAATTGAAGTGGTTGTAAGTGTTTCATGGATTTTTTTTTTTTTTAACCAGTAACAGACACTCAATACAGCCGAGAAACCCCAACACACACCATGTACACTCGACCAAAGAACAATCTTTACACTGTTGAGCTGTAAATAATCTATTGTAAACGGAATGAATCGGTCTGTGAGGTATTATCATAAGATTTCGACCCAGTTCCAGAATGTTTAGAGCGTTAGTGTAAAGATTGTTTTTTGGTCGAGTGTAGTAAAGTGCTACAGGTTGATTAATACGCTTAAATCTATAGTATATGAGAAAAAATTATGTAAATTTACAAGTAGAACAAATTCTAACTTATGGCTTAATTACCTTAATGGTTCATTACCAGATATGTACTATTGTTTAACCCCTACTGTACCGGAGGATACAGTAATAAAAGTCCACCCCAGTCTCAAGCAATGTGGCCAAAATGGCAAGATAGAACAACCTTCCACCTCAAGAGATGAAGGAAGACTGGCTCTCCCAGCCTTCAGTGGGTTTTATATAAGCTGAGAAGTATTGCCATATCGAGAGCAGTGCTCAAACGGTCGTGGTACCAGGCACAGCCTGGTACAGGCTGTCACAAGGAAAGTACATTACTGAAGGCTCCTAGCCATTGCTGGGACTAGGGAGTGACTTATCTACTGACGGCTGATAGCCGTTGCTGGGATTGGACGGGTTAACACATTGTTGCTTCAAACTTTTTATTAATAAATATTTGGTCATAAAGGCCTCAACCAGAATAAAGGAAGGGTCAGCCATTAACTAAATGTAAAAATAATAAAAAATCTAAAAAAGGAATTATTCAAAGAGGGGAGGCAGTCGAATATAACATGTTGGATGGACATAGCAGTAATAAAGGTAATATGTACACAAACTTAAGCATAACTTTGATTTGTTTCTATGCAATAATTAACACAGTGAATCTTGTGGTGGGCTGGATCTATCAGAGTGAAGGTTGGTGTCCTCTACTTCACATAGCTAGTTCTGACTTTACCTTTTTCATAATTCTTATTTATATCTTTCTTCCTGAGAGTGGTGGAGGCAGTGGGGCCATAATGGTGTGCCCCAAAGTTCCCTTGTGTCTCACTCTCACAGCCCACTGGCACAAGTCGGCGTTTCTCTCGCGTAGGGATGCAGTGATCCCACCGCCCGCCACTTCGGTGGTGCAATCAGCCTCTGTAACAGTTACGGTGATTTCTAGTTAATGCCTTATTGTAGCACGGTTAAGGCTGGTGTGGTGCGATTTCGCCAGGTGCAAGTGCTTCAGGGGGACTTTATTGAGTTTTGCTGAGACACTGTTAGCGCTATACCAACATCAGCCACAGTGATAACATGATAGGGCGTTGTTGTGGCAAGACTTTGTTGTACTGTGCTGCAGTAAAGACTGTAGCTGCCGTGTTATGATTGCTGTACACTGTGTGTAGTACCGTGATTGTACCATGGAAGCCACATTCACTGTGGATGGCTGCAGTCTTTAAACCAGTATGTATGTATGTATATTTTTAACTCGTAAAGCGCGAAGCTATGGTAGTTCAAACCCTCCCGCCAAGCGAAGGTATTTGGTTCAATTCTGACGAAAATCGTCATATGTACCATATATATAATTATTACTCATCCATATGCGCCTATTTTGATTTTAATATGAACATATGAAAAAAAGTGGTAATAGCATTTGAGGGGTGAAAAAGACGTATTATTGCCGCCCGGTCGTATCATGAGGCAAGAGCCGGGGCGGCGAATTACCTCCCTCTCCGAGATGTAGAGCAACACTGAGGCCTTGCACTAGAAGTCTCTCTGTTGCAAAGATCTCTAGCTGCCTCACCCATGGTTAAAGAGACCACATGAGGGAAATGCGCACCAAAACTTACTCGATAAAAGGGGAATAAGAGGAAAAATAGATGATAATTGGGAAGGGGAAGGGGGGGGGGGACACATATGCAGTAGTGGTAGCAAGTTATGGAGGGGAATTATCTCACCTAATCACAAATTGCTTTGTTTTGAGTGCCACTGGGTTTTTAAAGTTTTGTTTTATGCCCTGAATCTATTGAGGACGGTCATAGTGCACCACAGAAACCTCTATTGAGGACTGTTGTCATTTATGGGTTGAATAGGAACAAAAGTTGTCATCTCGCCCAAATCTGTATTTAATCTAACCAGATCTGAGAAACTAGATAATTTGAACATTATGATCAATCTCCTATATTTTAGTTACACATATCTCCTATTTAATTGAAAACATCAGTAGTACTGAGCAGAAAGTTACAGTTAGTGCTGAAGTCCATCACGGTTCTGTTTTAAACCTCACTTCTCCTTGTGATGGTCCTGGTGACGCTGTCTATGGATTTAGAAACTGGATTCCCTTTGAAACTGCTAAATGCAGATGACCTGGTTATTATTGTACAGCAGATACCGCACACAATGCTGAGGCTCATTCAAGTAATTTAACAGATCGATGGAGGGTATGGAAAATAAAGACAAATTTAACAAATGTCTTGCACAGTATAATAGAATAAAGGAATATAGAAATATGTGATGCATACACATGTGCAGTATGTAGGAAAGGAAGACACATACACTCAAACCAATGTAGCATCTGTCGTTACTGTGTACACCATGGTAAGAATCGATGTACTAGGGACATAGGATCTCTGCCAACGCAGTGCCGAGGGAGAAATTTGAAGTAGATACATTTGAATGTGTAGTATGCAAAGGGGAGTTTGTAATGTATAACCTGCCCGAAATTGTCAACTTTGGCAATTAATTGCCGGAGCAAGTGATCATGTTTTGCTACTTGGTAGATATCATCTTTGCTGGTGGTGGTGCCGAAGCTGCTACTAGCGCCGGAGTTTAACTCTTATAGATGTGGCTTGGGAAAGTTCAGAGAATTGCAGCTAATTTTAACCATGAACATACTTCAACTCCAACTGAGGTGAGAGGTGTATGATTTGTGTATTAGAAGTGCAATGACCTGTACTTGAAACTCTTGGCCAGTAAAGGTGGATTATATCACCAAAATGGAATATCAAAAATAAAATGGTGAAATGGATGTGTGGGGCCAGACTGGAAAATAGAAGATCTAGTGAAGAGGTGGTTGATAATCAATAGTATCAACAAACAGATGCTTACTGGCAAGTTTGGATGGTTTGGACATGTGGAAAAGGTGAATCATCTAAACATTGGATGAAAACCAATAAATACGTGGGATCGGGTCATACGATCTTGAAAAAAAAAAAAAATACTAGTTGGGGTGGGGGCTGAAGGTGGAGGGGGAGAGAGAGAGCGGAACTGTGGAAGGATGGAGAGACAAAGAGGAAATGATAGGGAGGGACTGGGGCGTTCCATCCATTTGTGATATTGATGGGTAAGGAGCATTGTAGAATCTATGACGGTGGCGACAGTAGACCATCTTTTTTATCAGGGTTTAGTACAATTAAATACAGTATGACGTACACAATACAGTCACCCTAGCAATCATTTTCCAGTCCCAGGTACACAGACTGAAACAAAAATGTGCTATCAAAATACGCAATACTGTAAATGCAATATTATTTGGAGACTACAGTATACATATCTGGAATAAGCTTTCTTTTGTTCGAGGCCGACTTGTTTATTTATTTTTGCCTTCTCCATCTCATCATGTTTCCCTCCTCCCCTCATAGTATATTTATCTTGTTCCTGCTGTGACACCTGCAGCTCAGCAGAACGCCCCGTGGGCTCAGCCGCTCGCTTGGCCACTCGCTAGCACTCGCCAGGGCAGTGAAATGGGCTACAGTCTATCTACAATGTTTTACTTTCTGTCTTGTGAATCGTCATGTCACAGGCAGTATAGAAGTGGTCTTTATTTTCGCCTGTGACAATGCATTATATTTTATATCATGAGTTGAACATAAGATGCATTGTCGTGAAGGAGAGAGAGCGAGCGAGCAGCGTGGGAGGAGAGTGTTGCTTTCCCTCCTCCCTCCTCCCTCCCGGAGGAGTCCCTCGCCCGCGTGGCTTTATCTCGGTTTTGATTGGCTGGTGGTTCCTGGCACCTTCTGCAGGCCTGCTGTCTGGTGACGTAGCGGCCTGTGATTGGCTGACCACCATGCCTTTGTGTGTGATCCTGGAGGGGTCCCGAGGAGCTATTCTCTTCAGAGCTTGCTTGACCAGCATACCCTTAACATATCCCTTGCCACCTGTCACCGACTTCTACCTATAGAGCACTTTCTCTCTCTCAACTTCTTACCTCTCATTCTTCCTCTCTATTTAATATCATAACTCCCCTTTGGTTCTGCACGATTTCATATATCGGCCATCGTATTATATGCTGAAGCTCTCAGATATTATATGTTTAGTTAGGCATTTTGGAGGGGTTACCATTTTGTCTGTAGAGGTTCGACACACTCACGGTGTCTCCCTGCCTATTCCTTGGCTGTCTGCTGGGCTATTTAATGCTAGACTGGGGTAAGGCTACTTGTGTTGTGATTCCCGATGTGTAACAGGTTTTGTTGAACCTGTACAATCGCAACGGAGACGTGGGAAGCCTAGGTGGTCTTTCTGACTGTCTACCTTGTGAGTTTAGCACTGTGTTGCGAGTGAGGGCTTTTGCCTCTGCCACCCAACACTGTGCTAACTCGTTTTGCTTTGACTTTGAGAGGGTCGCCAGGAGAGAACCAAATACTAGCGATCTGGATCTCAAGAGAGCACCCCGTCATTTAACGTAATTTGGCCGCACAGTCTTAAGGACCTCGCTAGGCTACGAGCCACATGCTCAGCCATTGTTTCCTAGCCTACGACATCCCAGCTAGACTTTATTAGCCTAGCAGACACTCGTTTAGAATTATAAACTCCTATGTTATGTATGCAGCATTCTTATTCACGTTGACTGTAAGCCTTGGTTGTTGTTGAGTTGCATAACCTTAGCAAGTTTTTTGAGTTGCCTGACGAAGGACTTCTTTTGTTGTTGGAGATAATACTAGTGTGCATTTATCGTTATTCCCGTGTCAGTTGACACTGTCTGTCTCTACACTTGTCCTATATTGACCCTCCTTTATATAACAGTTCAAAATCCGATACGATCATCTTACCCCAGCATCAGACTTTCTTCAGAAGATTCCTGCTCGATGCTTTGGGACTTTCGTTCACTTTATTTAGTTTAGGAGTGACAGTTCATTATTGTTTAGAGTAACTTTAAATATACCTTCTTCTAGTTTGCATTAAATCATTGCAGTGATTTAATTAAGATCTCTATCTTTTCCTAGTATACCTTATTAACGTATTGTATGTTGTTGTGATCAGGCTGTATCAGAGATCATCAGCCTGTAGTAGTAGTGCACTTATACTGAGTTATAGGATACCCCGTTATCGCATATTTAACTCTGGAGGGAATAGGTGTTTTTTTTTGTACGCCGGCATTATAAGTTTAAGGGTTGGATCTAGTGTTACCGTTGTGGCTGTGTGCCTTTCTAGTCCAGTGATTAAGAGCCCTTGCTTTATACGAGTCCCGGTCGTAACAAATGGCGACCTTGCTTAGGATTTTGTGAATTTAGAGAAATATTGCAGGAGTGTTGTGGTCATTTGTTTTTGTTTAAAGGAATATAATGGACACGTGGATTTTTTTTTGGCAAGTAGTATAACACTTAAGAGTCTTCGAGCATCTTGCATTTTTGAGTGAATAGTGCTGCATAAGAGTTTAGGTATTTTTTTTTTTTTTATAAACGTTGAGAATTTTCGGTGGACACTATGTCAGACGACGGATCAGTGTACAGTGGGGAAGCAGACTCTGAGGTGCAGCAGCGGGCTTTGTTAGATGACATTAGAGTTATAGCTAGTGAGGAGGATGCAAGGAAGTTTCTGGAGATACCTATTACTGCTGACCGGGTGTCGGGGATTGATCGGTATGGTCTCCAGTGTTTGGCCACGGTCATGGGGCATGTGGGCATTAGCAGCATGTCGAGAGGTGACCTGGTTGCCTGTGTGCTCGGCGGGGTACGTGGGGCTTCGGGTGGAGCGGGAGCTGGGGCACCTTCGGCCCAGCCCCTATTCCACTTGACTCCTACCATGGCGCCCCCTCGGGCTCCGGAGCCGGGTACGTTCCCGCAGGCCGATAGTCACTGGCAGCGTGGTTTGTCACAGGATGGGTCTCCAATTGTTGCATCTCCTCCTCCTCAAGGTTTGACTCCAGATATGCTCTTCCAGCTTGAGATGGCTAAGTTGCAGCTGCAGCAGAAGCGGGAATATGAGCAGCAGCAGCGGGAGTTTGAGATGGCTAAGATTCAGGATGAGGAGAGAAGGGCCAGATATGAGACTGTGGCTGAGGAGAGAAACGATACTAAGTCTGACCATAAACCTAATACCGTACCGTTTAACCCTTAAAAAGCGGCCCACCACTTAAGTCGAGTTAAATAAAGCTGGACTATGTGGCGGCGCTCGACATAACTCGAGTGGCAATTTCAGCACGTAATGTGGCTGAGAGAGAGAGACAAGTGGTGGCAGGAGACTAGCGTGCGTATGACTGCTCCAGACCACCGCGGCGAACCTACTGACACAAATCTCAGCTCCCTCCTCCCTCTCTCACTCGCTACATACTCAATTATGTACCGAAAGTACCGAATTACCTGCTTTTTGCACTCGCGTTGCACGGTTATTGCAAGAAAACTATCCATCATACAAGGATCGTTATGGTGTCATTCGAAAGCTCTGGTTATGCCCTTTCAGGGATAGATACTTGTTTTACGTTCTGGGTCTTATTTAGGCATGAAAATGATCACGTAAACAGCCCTATTTTGGCTAAAAACACCCCGCTGGGCGGCACACATAAATAAACCGCATAGGCTGCTCGTAAGGTGTTAAGAAGGGTCAGGGCCCTTCCCCACCTCAAGGGAAGCCCAAGGGGGAGTTAGAGTGTTTTCATTGTCATGAGAAGGGGCATTTTCCAAGAGTCTGTCCAAGCAAGCTACCTAATGCAGTTGTGTCTTTGGCTCGCATCATTGGGGTGTCCCCGAAGTCGTCTGAGTTTGCCCGGGGTATAACGTCAAAGGCTGCGACATAGGCAGTGGAGAAGAATCCAGAAGGCTTGAACCCTGTCCGCGATGTCATTTGTGACCATCGAGGGCATGGCTGCGTGAGGTGGGCTGGTAAGAAGCATGGAGTTGAGCTGTTGCGAGACACGGGTGCCTCTCAGACTTTAATGAAGAACTTTACTGGTAGACCAATAAACGCGGCACGGGTGGTTGTGGTGCAGGGTATCAATGCTGTCAAGTCATACCCGTTGGTCAGGATGGAACTGGAGGTGGATGGTGTGACACGAGAGTTGGATGTGGGTGTTGTGGAGAACTTGCCTGTTGGGGGCGTCGACCTCCTTCTCGGCAATGACTTTGCGGTGCCTACTTTTGAGGTTTCACCCTTAGTCATTGCCGAGAAGCCGGCCGATGTGAGTAGGGAGGAACAGGAGTGGGTAGAGAAGTGTCATGTACAACCTATGGCGTGCGTTGTTACTGGACCTCTCGCATCCAAAGTGTCACAGCCTATTCCTCAGTCTTCTGATCAACGGAGGAACAGTCGGAAGAAGACGGCTAATGTTGGTAAAAGTTTGGAGAGTTTAGTACCAGCAGCGCTTCTTGGCGACTCAGTATTGGCACCGTTGTTGGAGTCTGGAGAGGCCCCAGGACCTGTCACAGCTAGTGAGGAGGTAGGGCAGGAAGAGACTCCGAGGCAGCAACTTTACACACCGAGAGAAAAAGGGTTGCTCAGTTTGATATTGGGGGAGGACTTGGGTTGCTTCGGAAGCATCTAGACAGGTTGGTTCCCTCAGATATTTGTAAACTGCAGTTGGAGGATCCGGAAGTTCAGAAGTGTGGTAATGGTGCTATCGAGATCAAACACGAGGACGGGGAAACATGTCATGTGAACCTGTTGGAGGAGTTTGTGAGGCAACCACCTGAGCAGCCTACTGTCCCTGCGTTGGTCTGCAGCGGCCAAGGTGGAGAAGGAGAGGGGGGCAGTAGGGCACAGGTGGAGGAGAGTAGGGATTGTCATGTCTCGGCGGAGCAGTGGGCGGGGTACACGAGTCTGGTGGCTGTGGAAGCGCTAGAGCACCTGCCTGAGCAGCAGTGTGCAGCGCTCCAGCACCAGCTCGGTTCATACCCCACTGGTCGTGCCGAGTCCCCGAGCCTCACAACTCAGGCGGTGCAAGATGTTCCGCGGGCAGGTCACGTGAATGTTGGGAGACCGTTAGCCTCGTTGTTTCGGTGGTTCAAGGTGGGCGACGAGGCTTGTACATGGTTGTCAGGTCAAGGTCGACCCATGGCTGCCAAGGGTGGTGGTCAAAAGGAGGACTTTGAGCAGATTGGTGAGGTTGGCCGTGGCATAGAAGTGCCCGGTGGTCGCATAGCCTCCCAATGCTGCTCTAGTCGAATGCAACAGCCCTACCATAGACCGACTGTATCTGGCCATGTCGCTAAAAGCGGTGATGCTGCGCAGGCAGATGTAGTCGTAAGGAATGCGGGGGTGCGCATGTGCGGTATCGGCGGGGAAGCCTTAGCAATAATGAACTATGGGAGTGACTGCACAGGTGGTACTGATTGTTCCTCTCATGACCTGGCTGTTCTAGGGACGAAGGTGGAGAAGGAGGGAGACTACAGGTTAGAAGCTGCGGTCTCGGCTGGGTTGTGGGAGGGAACTAGGCATGTTGTTCTTCGAGATAAGTTGCAACCTTTTGTTCCTGAGCGACAAGAGGAGTTGTTTACGAGGCTATGGCAGTACATTCGCATGTTTGTTCATTCTCAAGGCCTGATGTACGGGGTAGAATCCGACATGGAGGCTGGAGACAGTGCCAGGCAGTTGTTTACTAGGCTATGGCAGTACTTTCGCATGTTTGCTCATTCTCCAGGCCTGATGTACGGGGTAAAATCCGACATGGAGGCTGCAGACAGTGCAAGGCTCAAGTTAATTCCCTACCGTATAAATCCTGCTCGACAGCCTGTGGTGCAAGCAGAGCTGGATTACGTGTTGACGAAGGGTCTGAGGGATAAGGAATGTCGTGAGTGGTCGTTGCCTGTAACTTTGCAACCTGTGTTAAGTGGAAAGATCAGTGTGTGCGTTGATTGCAAGAGTGGGTGTGAATTATCCCTGACAGACGCCTATCCATTACCTAGAATTGACGACACCATAGACCGCTTCGGGGCTGCATCGCTTATCATGAAGTACAAAGGAGTACAAAGGAGTACAAAGGAAATCAAGCAACAACAGATCCAGTGACCCTTCTAGGTTGCTTGTCCTCCAAAACACTGAGGATCAAGTGTCCAAACAGTGGTTTAGAGTGGGTAAGGAAACATTGGAAAGGGAACCACTGCCCTGGAACCAATGTCCGTGGCAGGACTAGGAAGCCAGTAGGGACAGATGGGCCAGTAACTGAGGGGGGGATAAAACAAAGTTATTCATTTACAAACGCAGTCAGTCGCGGGTTTGATGCGAGATATTTGTCTAGGCGGAGTTTAAATGAATCAACGGTGATGCAGTCTATAACGTTTCGAAGGTAGAACTAGTGAAAGGTTATTGGCAGGCCCCGTTGCCGGAGAGAGCGAAGAGAAGTGACAGTCTTGTGATGAACTGGGCAGTTTATCAGTGTCAGGTGTTGTTGTGCTGCCGGAACACAAGTTGGATGTGTGGCATGCTAAGGGCACTGATAATGTTTTGGCTGATTATTTGTCACGGGAGGATTTGTTTGCAGGAGAACCCTCGCCGTTCAGTCAGTGTGTGTTGAGAGGGGAGTAAAAACTAGGCTTGCCCCTGTAAGTGCAGCCGCCAAAAACATATTAAAAATGAAAATCACATAAAAACTCTTTCTTTTGATAGTTAATTGTAAGTTGCCAATATTATAGCTAAAGTCCTAAGCTGAACCTGTCTTTCACTTAGGAGGCTGGGCTCTGTGAATCTCGCTCAGGGAGCATAGTAGGCTAAATTATACTATTATGTTTGGGAGGGGTTATAAGATTTTCTTTATGTTGATATGTTGTTTTTTGTAAGACTTGAGCTTTGAATTTCATTTCTGGTGGAGTGGCTATGTGTGACGGGTCTTGTCGGCATTCTGCCTTGTCAGATATCGTGCTCGCCTAATGTTGAGCGTCCTATATCTTGGGCGGAAAGTGACGCCTGCCAGCGTTGGCAGAATCGCCTCCCGGTAGCCACTAGCGCTCGCCAGGGCAGTGAAATGGGCTACAGTCTATCTACAATGTTGTACTTTCTTTCTTGTGAATCGTCATGTCACAGGCAGTATAGAAGTGGTCTTTGTTTTCTCCAGTGACAGTGCATTATATTTTATATCATGAGTAGAACATGAGATGCATTGTAGTGAAGGAGAGAGAGAGAGCGAGCGAGCGGGGTGGGGGAGGTGAGTGTGGCTTTTCCTCCTCCCTCCTCCCTCCCTCCCGGAGGAGTTGCTCGCCTGCGTGTTTTTTTCTCTCGGTTTTGATTGGCTGGTGGTTTCTGGCGCCTTCTGCAGGCCTGCTGCCTGGTGACGTAGCGGCCTGTGATTGGCTGACCACCATGCCTTTGTGTGATCCTAAGAAGGACGCTACCTTCCTGAGAGCTTGCCTGACCAGCATACCCTTCACATGTCCCCTTGCTACCTGTCTCCCGACTTCTACCTATAGAACACTTTCTCTCTCTCTCAACTTCTTACCTCTCATTCTTTCAATCTATTTATTATCATAACTCCCCTTTGGTTCTGCACGATTTCATATATCGGCCATCGTATTATATGCTGAAGCTCTCAGATATTATATGTTTAGTTAGGCATTTTGGAGGGGTTACCATTTTGTCTGTAGAGGTTCGACACACTCACCGTGTCTCCCTCCCTTCTTCTTGGTGGTCTGCTGGGCTATTTAATGCTATACTGAAGTGAGGTTGAGTTGCACAACCTGAGCAGGTTTTTTGAGTTGCCTGACGAAGGACTTCTTTTGTTGTTGGAGATAATACTAGTGTACATTTATCGATATTCCCGTGTCAGTTGACACTGTCTGTCTCTACACTTGTCCTATATTGACCCTGCTTTATATAACAGTTCAAAATCCGATACGATCATCTTACCCCAGCATCAGACTTTCTTCAGAAGAATCCTGCTCGATGCTTTGGGACTTTCGTTCACTTTCTTTAGTATAGGAGTGACAGTTCATTATTGTTTAGAGTAACTTTAAATATATCTTCTTCTAGTTTGCATTAAATCATTACAGTGATTTAATTAAGATCTCTATCTTTTCCTTGTATACCTTATTAACGTAATTGTATGTTGTTGTGATCAGGCTGTATCAGAGATCATCAGCCTGTAGTAGTAGTGCACTTATACTGAGTTATAGGATACCCCGTTATCGCAGATTTAACTCTGGAGGGTATAGGTGTTTTTTGTGCGCCGGCATTATAAGTTCGAGGGTTGGATCTAGTGTTACCCTTGTGGCTGTGTGCCTTTCTAGTCCAATGATTTAGAGCCCTTGTTTTATACGAGCCCCGGTCGTAACACTGGCACTGAATGGGTTAAGCATACAATAACCTGAGCTAATATATAATTGCGTTATTACATATATCAACACCTTAGGGATATTTCCACAGGACATAATGGTGGTATTGCGAACTAATGTCTAATTAGGGAAACAATAACTCGGTGCAGTATCAACTAAGTTATTAACCGTGATATTGACGCCACAGGAGCCAACACCAATAATCAATTAGGCGTGGGAATACCAGTCAGCTGAGTGTGTGTGTGTGTGTGTGTGTGTGTGTGTGGCTTAATTTATAGTTAATTAATATCTAGTTAATGAATAAGGTAAAATTAACATAGATAAAACAACAGATCATTGCAATCAGACTTTATATGAATGTAATGAAATATATGAAACCAAAGTCATATAACATCTTAATAAGAGAGGGTGTGTGTGCCTTTGTATTTATTAATATTTAGTAAACGCTTGCTGTACCAGCGACGTATAATTAATCTTATTCTAGCTATATCGAGATGGTTTTGTGCTGTTTAATAATTATAAGTGGTAGTGAAAAGGGTTAAGTGAGATAGTTCAAAGTTTGTTAATTGGTGGAGGCTTTTTTAAACTGCATATTATCGTCTAATAGTAGCCAGAAAAACACATTAAAAATCCGTCGCGGTACAGAAACGGTTAATGAATAAGGTAAAATAAACACAGACAAAAACAGGTGATTGCAATAATATTTTATTAGAATGTAATAATATATATAAAACCAAAGTCTGATAACATCTTAATACAAAACTGGATAATACGAAATATTATTATAGTTATGAACGTTTATGAATAGCAATATATGAAGATGGAGACTAGCACTTTAGAAGAATCATGCTTAGATTAAACAAAATACGTTAAGCAACAACATGTATAATGAAGCACATATGAATCAAAATACGTTAAGCAACAACATGTATAATGAAGCACATATGAATCAAAATACGTTAAGCAACAACATGTATAATGAAGCACATATGAATCAAAACAACAATAAGGAATAACACTTCAAAGACAATGTTAAGAATAAATACATAGAAATTAGATACATCATAGCAGAAATTAAAATTAGAAACACTAAACAAAATATAGGAAACGTGCAGAAGCCATCAGCTTTGTGTCGGGTTTCAAACTTAGCTTTATTTTCCAGTTGCAGTCTAGTATAATATATAATTATAAACCGTAACGATACTAATAAGTATAGTGTAACCTATTTGGAATAATAGATATATGTAACAATTCGCTCACTTCTATGAGACTTTACAAAAAGATTCAACTTTGGTCTTTTAATGTATTTCGGAATTAGTACCAAGTAAGTGGAACAGGCAATACTATGTACTATTTTATACTCTTAAGATGTATACCAGTTGTGTTACAGTCAGTGGTATTTATCATGTACACACACATAATTATAAAACTGTGTCTGTTATAATGTAAGGCTCTCTGTTGCCTCTTAGAAAACATAGAAAACACATCATGGATATTCTCCAAGCATTGCCCACATAAGCGAAATGACAATGAGAATTTCAGGTCTAGATGTTAGTTTACATTCTACGAAGACCAATTTCATAAACCAAGGCCTTAATTTAAGATGAACAAATCCAATTTGAGCAGATGTTTAGTATTAGTTACGTTGCAAATGTATATTATACCATTCAATCAGACGAGGGCTTAAATATACTGCCAGATGATTTTATTCAGATTAGGAAAGACGTCTCTTAATCATGGAGATTAAGACTTTTAATCAACCTTCTAACACTGACAGGTGCACCATGAGTGGGTATAATCAACTGGATCTAGCTTGGGAAGGTTGCAATGATGATAAGGAAGGGGTTGTTGTTGTGGAGGGACTTTAGTTATGGTCGTACTATAATACATGTTCAGTGTGATTACCTCACCCAACATTTACATACGACAGTGATCTACTGCATCTTTGATATTCCGACTTAATTGTCAAGGTTAGGTAGCAAGGCCGTGATTTATTAAGTAACCTCATCCAGATGATGATTGATAGTTTGTGTTAATCTCTGCTGATTTTAGTTACCTAATCAACTCTATTTTCACCCAATGAGTACACGATGCTGTCCTTAAATATATTGATTAACATTCGATGTAAATTATGGAGGTTAGCAAAATATCTGGGCATGAAAGAAGTAATGCATGGTCTCCACTAACTCATCACTTTTACAGGTCTTTCCAAAGCAAAAAACAAATGTCTAGTAATCCTATATATACTAGTAAAAAAGGCCCCAGAGCTTATTGAAGGAATAACTTGTAAATGTAAAAAGGTTAAGGAAACAGTTATCAGGCATAATTTGTCATGTATTCAGCAACTGAGCTCGCGTAATTGTACGTATTACAAAGGAGTACAAAGGAGTACAAAGGAAATCAAGCAACAACAGATCTAGTGACCCTTTTAGGTTGCTTGTCCTCCAAAACACTGAGGATCAAGTGTCCAAACAGTGGTTTAGAGTGGGTAAGGGAACATTGGAAAGGGAATTACTGCCCTGGAACTAATGTCCGTGGCAGGATTAGGAAGTTAGTAGGGCACAGATGGGTTATTAACTGAGGGGGGGATAAAATAAAGTTATTAATTTACAAACGCAGTCAGTCGCGGATTTGATGCGAGATATTTGTCTAAGCGGAGTTTAAATGAATCAACGGTGATGCAGTCTATAACGTTTCGGGGAAGCCCATTCCACAAGTTGACAACTCGATTGAAGAAGAAATTCTTAGATTCGTGGGAGTTAAAAGATTTACCAATAATTTTGCAACCGTTTCCCCGCGTGTAATTAGATTGGTCGATAGTGAAGTACTTACTACAGTTCATATTGTCGATGCCTTTGATGATTTTGAACACTTGAATTAAGTCACCTCTTAATCTGCGCTGGGTTAAAGGAAATAGATTTAATTCTCTAAGATGCTCTTCGTATGGTTTGTTCTTTAGGCTAGGTATCATTTTGGGAACTCTACGTTGAACTCGTTCTAGCTTGTTTATATCTTTTTGGTAATAAGGGCGCCAGGATTGAACGCAGTATTCCAGAAGAGGGCGGACTAAGGAATTGTAAAGGGTTAGGATAACTTCTTTGGATTTATGCTCAAATGACCTGCCTATAAAGCCAATTATTTTGTTTGCCTTCTTAACAACTTCTGAACATTGTTGACTCGGTTTTAGGTTACTCGATATTGTTACTCCCAGATCGGTTTCTCTGTTTACATTCTTAAGCTGAGTGCCATGCATCGAATAGTTTGCTTTCTCATTTAGGTATCCGATATGTAGTACTTTACATTTATCCGCATTGAAACTCATTTGCCAAATTTGGGCCCAACATGACAATTTATCTAGATTGTGTTGCATATCGTCAACTTGTTCTTTTGAGAGTACGCTATTTGCAATTTTTTTATCGTCAGCAAATTTTGAGATTGTACAGGTGAGACCCTCATCTATGTCGTTGATGTAAATTAGAAAGAGAATTGGTCCTAGTACCGATCCCTGGGGTACCCCGCTACTTACATTGGTCCATTTAGATGCCTTACCGTTTATGACTACTCTTTGCTTTCTGTCGCTGAGCCAATTTTCTATCCATTTCAACACACCGTCTTGTATTCCATGCGCTTTTAGTTTTAGCAGTAAACGTTTGTGGGGAACTTTGTCAAAGGCCTTTTGAAAATCAAGGTATATAATATCTACAGCTTTACTCTCATCGTAGAGGTTGAGGATATCGTGGAAGAAGTCTAAGAGGTTTGTTAAACAGGAACGTTTTTTACGAAAGCCGTGTTGAGTATCTTTAAGTATGTTATTTTCCTCTAAGTGATTTACGAGTCTGTCTCGTATGACCGTTTCTAGCATTTTACATACAACTGAGGTTAAGCTAATTGGACGATAGTTACTGGGTAGGGATTTGCTGCCTTTTTTGAATATCGGTGTTACGTTGGCTAGCTTCCACTGATCAGGCATAGTTCCAGACTGCAAGGATTTATTGAATAGTAATGTCAGTGGTTTGGAGAGCTCATCCTTAGCTTCCTTTAGAACTCTAGGCGAGATTGTATCAGGTCCAGGCGTTTTATTTACCTTGAGTTTATCTAAACAATTCAATACTTCTCTCTCTGTAATGGTGATATTGCTTAGAACATCTGAATTATCAATCTGAATCGGCGATGGTGTAGGGATATCACTGAGGTCTTCTGTTGTGAAAACTGATGCAAAGAAGGTATTGAGGGCATTACTCATTTGTACTTCGTCTTTGGTGTAATCTCCATTTTCATCAACTAACGGTCCAACAGTTGAAGTAACTACTTTTTTCTTTCTGATATAACTATAGAATTCTTTCGGGTTTGTTTTACTTTGATTCGCAATATGTAACTCTAAGGTCTTTTTACTTTGCTTAATTAACTTTTTGGCTTTGCGTCGTAGCTCTACAAATTTCACCCGTTCTTCGTCATTTTGTGAGGATTTTAATCTATCATTAGCAAATTTTTTTAGCAAGCAGGCAGTTTGAAATATCTTTATTCCACCATTTGGGCTTGTTATTATGGCCTGGACGCCGTATTTTCGATGGGATGCAGTCTTGTACTGCTTTTAGGTAAGTGGTTTCGAATAACTTCCAAGATATATTTATGTCGTTATTGTTAATTAAAAAGCTCCAGTCAGTTTCTTTAAACATAGCTCTAAGTTTATGGAAGTTTGCTTTCTTGAAATTAGGGACTTTTTCAATGCTACTATTTGGTTCGTTACTAGTAAACTTTAAAGTGAAAGTTATCGTACGATGGTCGCTGTTACTGAATTCATCACCAACATTCAAATTCTCTATTAATTCTTCTTTTGTTGAAAGTACAATGTCAAGAACGTTATTACCACGGGTCGGCGTTCGAACAAATTGATAAAGCGAACTCTCTTGCAAGTTCGTATACAAGTCGTGTCCGGAATGTGAAGTAAGAGTATCGCCCCACTTGGTCACAGGTAAATTAAAGTCGCCAAAAATTACGGTATCTTGTGAGTTACTTACATCTGCAATTTGTTCGTAAATTTCTCGGTCAGTTTGCACTGATTGAGCTGGAGGTCTGTATATTAATGCAAGTATTATTTTTGTACCTTTATTATTCTTTATTAGCACCAAAGATGCGTCGACGTTCACAATTTGAGGTTTTGACAAGAGGGTAGGGTTAAGACTTTCTTTGATATAAAGTAAAACGCCACCTCCATTTCGATTTATTCGGCTTTTCTCAAACATTACATAACCGGGAAGTGAATACTCTGCTAAAAAGTCTCTATCTTCTGTATTGAGCCAAGATTCTGTTATGCCAATCACATCATAATTTTCTGTAAACACTAGCTCCTCTAAATCTGAAAATTTATTGCGTATGCTACGAGCGTTTGCATAGAAAACCTTTAAATTTGTTATTTTAGAACTCACGGAACGCTCTTTAATAATATTTTTGGTTCTTGTCGGATCTACATTTATGTTCATGGCTGTCCTCGGTCCTCGCTGTCTTCGGTCCTTATCGCTGGTGGTCCTCGGTTGCCTCTGTTTTTTTCTTGGTGTTGGATGATTTATGTCACTGCTGCTTCTTCTCGGATGGCGTTTTTTGATCCATGACTGCTTCGTGTAGGAGACGACCCATGCGTGCTGAACCCACAGGGTTTAGATGTGTGCCATCCTTGCAGAACAGAGTAGGCTGGTTGTAGAAGTTGTCCCAGAGGTTGATGAATTCAACTTCTTCCCTCAGACACAAATATTTTAGTCGGCTATTTGTGCTGAAGGCCTTGTCGTAGAATTTGTCAGGTGCGTCGATCTTGGGGAGAATGCCTGAGATGATGATATTCCTTGACTTGTTTTTGTAGTGCTGGATCATCTTGCGATATTTCTCCATCAACTCTTCGGATCTGGTGCGCATGACGTCATTTGAACCAGCATGGATGACAAAAAGGGTATTTTCATTTGCATCCTTTGTGGTATCTTCGAAGGCTTCCACAATGTCGTCCAGTCCAGCTCCTGGGATGCAAAATCTTTTTCGTTGATTTGGGACTCTGTCGCAGAACTCTTCGACCTGTCCTCGTAGGATGGAATCCCCAACGAGCCTGGTCTCTTCTGGTTCGTCTTCCATCTCTACCAATATCTCAAATCTGTTTGACATTGTAACTGGTAGATGAGACCTTTTCTGCATTGGCCGTGCACCGTTCCTCACAGGTGTAAATCCGGAAACCTGTGGTGGCGGGACTCTACTACAGGTCGGGGAGAGGAGTGGTTAGAACGGGGGCGAGGGGTTGGTACTGTTCGTGCTAGCAGGTTTCTTGCACGAGGAGTGGGGGAGAGACTAAGGTGAACAGGGCGGCTGTCCTGGTTTGATGTCGGCTCAGGTTCGTCAGAAGCATCTGCTGCAGTGTCTACTGCAGGTGTTGGATTGTTGGCAGATGACGTTGGGGCGGTGGTGGATGCTGGAGTTGAAACAATTGGAGTTAGTGATACTCCAACGTTGAGTGTTACAAACTCTTGGAGTGATTCCAGCTTCCTGGTGAGGGCGTTGATCTTGTTGTGGGCTTCATCCAATTTTGCTGTCAAATCTTCTCGTTGCTGGCAGAGTCGGCAGACTTGTGGATCGGCAGGAGCAAACATGGAAGCACCAAACCTACCGGCACAGTTCGTACAGGCACGAGGCATGATGACGATCACTTTCTTCAGATCACTTCTCTCACTTAAAAACACTTAACTCACTTTAACACCTTACGAGCGGCCTATGCGGTTTATTTATGTGTACCGCACAGCGGGGTGTTTTTAGCCAAAATAGGGCTGTTTACGTGATCATTTTCATGCCTAAATAAGACCCAGAACGTAAAACAAGTACCTATCCCTGAAAGGGCATAAACAGAGCTTTCGAATGACACCATAACGATCCTTGTATGATGGATAGTTTTCTTGCAATAACCGTGCAACGCGAGTGCAAAAAGCAGGTAATTCGGTACTTTCAGTACATAATTGAGTATGTAGCGAGTGAGAGAGGGAGGAGGGAGCTGAGATTTGTGTCAGTAGGTTCGCCGCGGTGGTCTGGAGCAGTCATACGCTCGCTAGTCTCCTGCCACCACCTGTCTCTCTCTCTCAGCCACATTACGTGCTGAAATTGCCACTCGAGTTATGTCGAGCGCCGCCACATAGTCCAGCTTTATTTAACTCGACTTATGTTGCTCGCCGCTAAATAAGGGTTAAAAACACTAAACTCACTTTAAAAACACTTCACTCCCTTCAGGTCGCTTCACTTACTTAAATAGGCCTAACCGAAAACAAAAATGTTGAAATACACACAAATTGGTTATCAGCGGTGATAGCCTAACCGAAAATTGAAACAAAACAAAATTAAATTTGAATACGCAGTGATAGCCGAACCGAAAACAATTTTATGTTTATTTAACCCGTCCAGCCCCGGCTAGTTTTGTAATGTTTGTTCACCAGAACCCGGCCGGTTTTCAAAAAATGGTTTTATTCCAGAAACAATAGCGAATGGGTTAGGAATGAAGGAAAAAACACGAAAAAACGCTCAAAAAGCTTAAAGAATGGTCCTACAGAGCCCCCAAAAACGTATTTTACAAGAGTAAAAAATTGAAGGCAATTACCCACAAAAAACAGGTTATTGCGCGCTCACGCGCACGCACGTGGACTTTGAGAGTTTTCAACCATCGGCACGGTTGCGTGGGATACGTACACAGTTCCCATACAAATCTGAGCCCTCTTGAGTGGCTACACCTGAGGTTACGGTCGGCGCAATTAGGGCGAAGCGCCAGGCGCGTCTCTGGGGTTGTGCGTTACATACATCGCCGACGCGTCAGGCGCGTCGCTGGGGCTGTACGGGTTAAACAGAAATAGGCCACCAGGGGTTATAGCCTATCCTAACCGACAACAAAAATTATGAAATACCGGTACGCAGAAATAGGCCACCAGCGGTGATAGCCTAACTGAAAATGTAAAAATTGAAGTACCTTACGCAGAAATAGGCCACCAGGGATGATAGCCTAGACTAACCGAAAACAAAAATAACCAAAAACAAAAATTATGAAAAACCGGTACGCAGAAATAGGCCACCAGCGGTGATAGCCTAACTGAAAATGTAAAAATTGAAGTACCTTACGCAGAAATAGGCCACCAGGGATGATAGCCTAGACTAACCGAAAACAAAATAACCAAAAAAAAAGTATGAAATATGCAGAAGTAGGCTACCAGGGGTGATAACCTACCTAAAAAAGCAAAACAAATATATATATATATATATATATATATATATAATAGAATATGTAACTAAATATACAATTCACCAAATAGAGATTATATAAAAATAAAGTGTAACTGCACACAAGGGGTTAATATACTGTATCAACAGATGGCCCTGGTGTCACTGTAGGCTAGTCAAGCAGGATTATATTTAGGTAAAGAAAGTTATCAGTCAAAGGTTACTACAAGATCATGCAAGTAACAACTAAAATTACAGATATATATAGCTACAGTAGGATACTGAATACGATAACTACTAGAGTTAATAAGAAAATACAAAGCTAGGTTGATTAGAGGTGCGCGTGCGTCGTCTGCTACAAGCTAGGATAACAAATGTTAACAACAATGTTTATCAGTCAGAAAAGCAATAAAATAACATGCACGGCAACTACAGAACTATGTGGAGGTTAAACAAGCACTTAACTACTGTTCATGCAATGAATAAAGGGAATTGGGATAATTATGAAATACTCAAATTAGGATAGAGTTTTCTCAGTGGCGATGCGGAGCTGTTGGCGGTGCTAAAGCCGGCGAGTGAGTGGAAAATTGCAATTGAAAATTGCAATTGAAAATTGCAATTGAAAATTGCACATGCTAGTGCATAGTGCACATGCTAGTGCATGTGCTAGTGTACAGTGCAATTCAATTGAAAATTGCAATTGCAATTGAAAATTGAATTGCACTGTGCACTAGCATGTGCAGTAAATAACATTGGAAACTCTTATGCGGACAACCGATATAAATATACAAATGCTCTATATTCACACACTCACACACAGACAGTCCCGACATAATTTGTCCTGCACATCACAATTATGATATTACAATTAGGGAATTACATCAATCAGTTTAATTAATTCAGTATAATTGCTTCTTGCGGAGAAAGAACGGGCAGACTTGAAATATGAATTCTAATTAATGTCGTTAGTTTTCTCTCGCCGGATAAATTGTGTTGGGATGTTCACTTGTAATGCCAATGGAGTGTATTGAACAAACAAATTTTTGTTTTTTTCCGTTTCACTCAGACGCTAATAAGGACCTCCGATGTTTGTTTTGTTTTGTTTCAATATTAAGGTATGTAGGTTCGTGGTGGGCTGACCCTTTGTCAGAGTGAGGGTTGGTGTCCTCTACTTCCCATAGCCCCTTCTGTCTTTTTCTCCCTCTGTATCTCTATTTTTTTTTCAAATGACGTAGGGATGCGGCGACCCAACCCCCACCATTTTCTGGTGCAGATAGCCTCCTCTGTGGTGGAGGGGTGAGAATTGTCCACCACCACTTGCTCGTGCGAGATGTAGAAGTCGGCTAAAGGGGATCGGGGGCGGGGGGCCTGGTATACTTTTCTCCTTAAATAAATCTACCAACAAAACGAGACATAGATAGGGGCGAGGGAACGCGTTCGTGGTCCCGGACCCTAAAGGCTGCGTCTCACACAGTACGTTAGCCGCCGACCACAGCCGATCTTTTCAAAATATTTGAATTTTTCCGGGATCGTCTGACATAGTCTGTGATCGTGTAAAAAGATTGCCTCGTATCGTGGTAGGCGAGGGGTGGTCGAGTGGCGCTGAAATGGTCGGCGGTGATCGGTCCAAAAATAGTGGCTGCACTAAATTCTGGCCGATAATCGGCAGAAAAAAACGTTAAAAACCGTTAAATTTTATCGTGTGACGCCCGTGTATATGTTGTGCAACGAGCGTATGTGAATCCTGGGATATCTTCATTGTCATCCTCTGATCGATGGTTGATTGTGTATGATTTTAATCTATATTAAGAACATAAGCACATAAGAAAATGGGAGTCTGCAGAAAGCCGATTGGCCTAAGCAAGGCAGATCCCTGTCCCACACAACCCCAATTACAAAGCCCAATTATAGGCTCAACACTCTAATACCCTGAGGATCAATTTACCAAACCGGTTAGAGATTAACGCAGGATTACAGGGGTCTGCAGAGCGCTGATTGGCCCAACCCGGCTGATCCCCCTTCACACCCAACCCTTCTCGTCCATATGCTTATCCAATTTTTTCTTAAACCTCCCTATCGTTCTTGATCCCACTATATCACTTGGTAGCCCATTCCACCCATCTACAACTCTGTTACCAAACCAATATTTGCCTATATCTTTTCTGAAACGAAATTTATCTAATTTGAAACCATTGGTACGAGTTCTTTCGCTATCACTGAGCTTTAGTACATTTGTCATGTCCCCTTTGTTAATCCCACTAACCCACTTGAACACCTCTATCATATCCCCTCTAACTCTGCGTCTCTCTAACGAATGTAAACCTAATTTCTTCAACCTTTCTTCATACGGAAAATTTCTAATATTATGGATAATTTTTGTCATTCTACGCTGAATTCTCTCCAATGAATCTATGTCCATTCTGTAATAAGGACACCAAAATTGGACAGCATAATCCATATGGGGTCTCACTAATGACAAGTAAAGTTTTAAGATAACATCAGCAGTTCTGTAACTCACACTCCTAGAGATGAACCCGAGAATCCTCTTTGCCTTATTACGAACGCTTATACACTGTTTTCTAGGCTTCAAATCATTGCTAACAAACACACCTAGATCTTTCTCGCAGTCTGAATTTTCTAATTCTAAATTAGCTAGTTTATATTTAACATTTGTTTGCATCTTCCCTATCTTTAATACCTTGCATTTGTCAATGTTAAACTTCATCTGCCAATTTACTGACCATTCATGTAAGGTATCTAGATCCCTTTGGAGGCACTCTATATCGCTATCTGAATCAATTGATCTCCCCATTTTAGTATCGTCTGCGAATTTACTTATCCTACTAGTTATACCTAAATCTAGGTCATTTATGTATATAAGAAACAACAGGGGACCTAATACCGATCCCTGGGGGACACCACTTTTGACTGCTCCCCACTCTGACTTGGTACCATTTATGCTGACTCTCTGTTTCCTACCAATTAGCCATGACCTAATCCATCCCAACAACGACCCTCCTATTCCATGTGCCTCAACCTTTCTCATCAATCTCTCATGAGGGACTCTGTCGAAAGCTTTACTGAAATCTAAATATATAATATCATATGACTTGTCACTATCTACTGCTTCATATACCTCTGAGAAAAAGCTAAGCAAATTAGTAAGGCAAGAACGTCCCTGAGTGAATCCATGCTGAGAAGAATTTATTAAGTTAAATTTTACTAAGTGGCTTCTAATTTTCCTAGCAATAATGGACTCTAGCAACTTTCCTATGATTGATGTGAGACTAATGGGACGGTAATTGGATGCTATCGATTTATCACCTTTTTTGAAGATCGGAACTACATTTGCAAGCTTCCAAGCTTCTGGAACTAAACCTGTTTCTAATGACTTGTTAAATATAAATGCTAATGGACTACTTAACTCATCTCTGCATTCTTTTAATACTCTAGCATATACCTCGTCCGGACCAGGCGATTTTTGAGGTTTCAGTCTGTCAATTTCCTTAAGCACATCATTTCTACTTATACTAACTGTACTTAACATATTTTCTATACTATCACTATATACCATATTGACTTCTGGAATCTGTGCCAAATTTTCATTAGTGAAAACGGAAAGAAACTGACTATTTAATGTACTGCACATTTCTAAATCATTTTCTGTTATTTCTCCTATTGAAGTTTTTAGGGGGCCTATTACATCTCTAACTTTAGATTTATATAGTTGGTAAAAAGCTTTAGGGTTATTTTTTGAGTCGCTGGCTATCCTTATTTCATAATTTATTTTTGCTTTCCTGATTTCCTTTTTGACCTGTCTTGATAGAGTCTGATAGTATATATGTAAATGATTTTCACCTTTCTTTATTTTTCGATATATTCCTTTCTTTTTTCCTATAAGATCTATTAGCTTATTATTCATCCATTTTGGTTGGTTCTGCGTCGATCTAAATCTTCTTTTAGGGATATATTTATTTTGAGCATTGTGGAGTGAAGCAATAAACTGGTTATATGTAGGTGGCAAGTTTAACTCTGGCATATCCTGACTTAATTGCTTAACAATAGGGTCCACCCTTAAGTCTCTTCTTAGCCCACCATAATCGGCTTTTCTGAAATCTGGGATAAGTGTCGTATTCTCTTTAGCATTCCCTGTCCATTGTATATTAAAATAAATAGATTTATGATCGCTATTTCCTAGGTGGTCACCAATCTCTACATTATTTATCATATGTTCATTGTTACTGAAAACTAAATCAAGAATATTAATACCTCTAGTCGGCGTATCTATGAATTGAAATAAAAAACTATCTTGTACTACCTCAATAAACTCTACTGAATCGGAGTCGCCTATTTGGTGCTGCCAATCAATGTTCGGAAAATTAAAATCCCCCATAATGCACACATTGCTAAACCTTGATGCTATTTTAATTTCCTCCCATAACGATTTTCCGCCATTTCTACTCATATTAGGCGGTCTATATATAATTCCAATAACTATGGTCTCACTACCTTCGTTAACCTCTACCCAAACACTTTCATTATCATTATTTAGTCTAATACCTGATTTAATACAGCTTTTTAATGTACTCCTGACAAACACTGCTATACCCCCGCCCCTCCTACTTGTTCGGTCATATTTAAACAAACTATATCCTGGAATATCAAATTCTGCTAAAAAATGCCTAGATTCTGTATTAATCCACGTTTCAGTTAGCGCTATTATGTCTATATTTTCTGTGCTAACGAGTGCTCTAAGTTCGTTCATTTTGTTACATAAACTCCTACAATTTGTATAATATACCCTCAACCTATTACTTTGAAATTCTACTCTATCAGTATTCTCATCTTTACTATCAGTTACATGTGTAGTGTTATCGATACTACTATTACACATCACTATATCCGCACTATCTTGACTGATTATTTCTATTTTACTCACTGGTTTGTCACATGAAGTACCTGCTCCATATGGAGACAGTATTTTACTTACACACCCAGGTTTTTTTAACGAAACCCCGCAACAATCTTGTCGAGTGAGCTGGCCAAGGTCGAAACTCCTAGTCGAGAGAGATGTACTCCATCCTGGGCATACAGTTCATCCTTACCATAAAAGAGGGACCAGTTATCCAGGAATGGAATAGTATTTGCCTTACAATACTTCTCCAGCCGGCTATTTACACCAATAGCCCTGGAGGACCATTCCTTCCTTACCCCTCTTCTAGGCAGGATACTGTTTACCACAGGAACTCCACCTTTTTCCTTGATCCTCTCCAACATTTCCTGATACTTGGAGAGCAACTCCTCAGTCCTGCATCTCCATATGTCGTTGCTCCCTGCGTTGAGGAAGATGATGGAGTCCTCCCCACTCACTTCCATGACAGCATCTATCTTCTCAGCCACCCTCCCGACTCCGGCACCAGGCACGCAGACAACTTTACCAACCTGAGTGTTTGTTGCCCTGCCAAGGTATCTAACCAATGAATCACCGACAATGAAAACAGACTTAGCTTTTTCCTTTTGTCGGCGTGTAGCAGCAGTTGTTGCAGCAACAGCAGCAGACACATATATTATATGTGTGTGAGTAGTTTGTGTGTGTGTGCGTGTGTGTGCGTTTCCGTGTTTGGTTGTTTATTTTAGTTTATATATATTGTGTGTGTTTGTGCGTGTGTGTGTGTGTGCGTTTCCGTGTTTGGTTGTGTATTATTTAGTTTATATATATATATATTGTGTGTGTGTACTTACTCTAGTTGTACTTACTCTAGTTGTATTGCGGGAGTGAGCATGCTCGTTATTTCCCGCCTCCTATATGTGTAGGTGTTATATGTATCGTTGGAATGGCTGTGGATGTGTGTGTAGTCTGTATTTTTAGCCAATTGGCGACATCGGAAACGAAGGCTTAGGGTGGATCTGTATGGTACCATTCTCACTATAGACGGTACCGTCTCGCCCGAAGGCTTAGGTAGCCACCAGCTTAGGTGAACCATATGATACCCATCTCGCCTTGTACCATTTTTGCCAACCCCAGGTGGGACGTCACAACGTCGTCCACTTATTCCAGGTACCTATTTACAGCTAAGTGAACTGAGGCTAACACATGAAAGGAGACAAGCCCAATTTGTCTCCGCCCGGCCGGGGATTGAACCCCCGACCCCTCGTGTGTGAGACGAGAGCTCTACCTACTAGGCTACGGGCTGTGTGTGTTTGTGTGTGTGCGTGTGTGCGTTTGCGTGTTTGGTTGTGTATTATTTAGTTTATATATATTGTGTGTGTGTGTGCGTTTGCGTGTTTGGTTGTGTATTATTTAGTTTATATATATTGCGTGTGTGTGTGTATGTGCGTGTGTGTGTGTGTGCGTTTGTGTGGTTGGTTGTGTATTAATTAGCTTATATAAATTGTGTGTGTGTGCGTTTGCGTGTTTGGTTGTGCATTATTTAGTTTGCATATAAATTGTGTGTGTGTGTGCGTTTGTGTGTTTGGTTGTGTATTATTTAGTTTATATATATTGTGTGTATGTGTGTGTGTGTTTGTGTTATTAACTCACTTGTTCGTCAAGGGGAATCCACGCAATGCGAGCTAAGCTCATTATTATCGCGCCTCCTTAACTGGGAATGTATTGTGTGAAATGCATGTTAAGTGGTTATGTATCGTTGGAATGGCTGTGGATGTGTGTGTAGTCTGTATTTTAGCCAATTGGCTACATTTGGAAACGAAGGCTTAGGGTTAATCTGTACGGTACCAGTCTCACCCAAAGGCTTAGGTTGACCAGTAGCTTACGTTTGTGTGTGTGTGTGTGCGTTTGCGTAGTTGGTTGTGTATTATTTAGTTTATATATATTGTGTGTGTGTGTGTGTGTGTATTATTTTAGTCTATATACTGTATTGTATGTCTGCGAGTAGTTCTCTCTCACTCACTCACTCTCACTTTCTCTCTCTGCGTGCATGTGTGTGTGTGTGTGTAGCCTATAGTTAACATAAACATCTACAAGTTTACTAAAATACATCCACTTGTAAACTAATGATATACTGCATCAAAGTCAGTGTATACCAGATCGTGTAATGATATAGGTATACATTCACCTATCGACTACTTAACTACAGAGTATTATTCAAGTATATTGGGGTTTGTAGTTGATGATTAATGTTAAGAATGGGGTGTTATTTATAAATATATATATATATATACATAGGGCGGTTCCTTTGCCGTGTCAATATCGTGTGCGGCCTACAACGGTCGTATTTATCGTTCAACGTATGTGCGTCTGTTGTGTTGGTTGTAAACGTATGGTTGTCAACCAAAGGCGGCATTATCGTGCTCTTAACGTACTTTAAATGTATGACGAACGTGTGATAGCCGAGTGAGTAGCGTCGCCGGTCATCGATTTATTCTACAACGGTCGTGTTGCCGGCGTGTGTGACGTGTGTGTGTTGAGTGACTGTCGAGGGTTTGTTGTACAGCAATCGTGTGCCTGCGAGGATCGTGCAGTGATCCAGTGATTCGATTACAATCGGCGAAAATGTGCAAGTCGTCCTCTGTCGGCAGCTGTCGAGCGGTGGCCGTACTGTGTGAGACACGGCCTTAAGAATAGGAGCTTTAATTGTGCAAGGATGTAGTACGAATGAGAAGCGAGAGGGCATTGGAAGGTTATTTGAAAGAAGGAAGTATGATGTACTTGCACTGAATGAAACAAAGATGAAAGGAGAGGGAGAAGTGGATTTTGGAAACGTGATAGGTAGAAAGTCTGGAGTAGATGAGGAAGTCCATGGGAAAGATGGAGTGGCTATTATTGTGAAGGAGAAGTTGAGAGAGTTTATAAAAGAGTGGAAAGAGGTTTCATCAAGACTAATGTGGGTGCGAATGTGGTTTAAGGGTGAAAGGTGGGTTTTTGTAAGTGCTTATGGGCCAAGAAGTGAAAGGGAGTTAGACGAGGTGGAGGGTTTTTGGGAGGGTTTGAGAGATTGTTTACAAGGGTTTGATGAAAATGAAATGTTATAGTTTTAGGGGACCTAAATGCTAGGGTAGGAAATGAGCCTGTTGAGAGAGTCATCGGTATTTTTGGTGTGGATGGTGTAAATGAGAGTGGAGAAAGACTGACAAATTTATATGGAGAGTGAAGATTGAGTGTAGGAAATACGTTCTTCTAAAAAGGGCGTATACACAAGTACACATGGCATAGCCGGGCACATTTCATTTGGGCGTAAATTTTGATTTGCTACTCTATCATTTGGGCACCAGTTCACTATGTCATTTGGGAGACAACGTATCAGTAATTCTGTGAAATGGTAGCCATCATTTGGGCGAAATCATAATAAGGCAACAACAGCGTAAATACTATATAACTGTCTGTCAAGGATGGCTGATAATTTAGAGTAGTTTGACTGAGTAGTGGGAGCCGTAGGAACACACGGATTTGAACCACAGGATCGAACACAAGGGCGAGATGAAGAAACGAGGCTGAGCGTTCATAGTATATCATTGTGTGAGACTTATCCCCTAGAGAGAGACGTTCATTCCTTGAGCAGGACCATCTCAGAAGCCAACAGAAAACAAAAATAATACAAAATAATTATAATAATATTCGATGAATTCTCGTTTCAGGTTGAATCAGTACTGAAAAATAGTGATACTGCTTGGAGGTGTACAAGCAACAAAAGCAGATGTAAAACCCGAATTAGGACTGATGACAGTAGAAAAACAATCATAAAAGCTATGACTGTGCATAACCATCCAAGTGAAATTAAGAACAATGAAGCGCAACTTACAGTGCAAGTTAAAAGATGCGCAGTCTGGCATAAGCCCCAAACCTTTAAAAGTTATTAGAAAAGAACTTATGAATGTTAGTGAATACCAACTTGAACCAAAAGACCTGAGAAACGTTTCCCTTGCACTGTACAGAGAGCGCAGAAGAAAAAAAATCCCGGTCCTGCACAAGAGTCGTCATGAAGTTCATGTGTATCTTTCCGCAAATGAAGTGAAAAGGAAAAAGGATTAACATTTTGTGCTTGTAAATGATGAGCAGAAAGATATAACCATATTTCCACCTAGAATGTCTGGGAACCGGTATGATTCTCGCCCAAGTGAAGTGTCGAGTATGGTCAAAATGGAACTTAACTTTTCGCCCAAATGAAGAGATAAATGGCGCCCAAATGATATGTATTTTTCGATCAAATGAAGTGCTTAATCGCCCAAATGAAATGCGCCCGGCATAGCCTTGTGAGGGGAGAGATTGTAGAGAGGGCATTGATGGATTATGTGCTGGTGACAAGGGAAATCGGTAGTTTTGGTGTGGATGGTGTAAACGAGAGTGGAGAAAGACTGAAAAATGTATGTGAAGAGTGTAGATTGAGTGTAGGTAATACGTTCTTCAAAAAAAGGCGTATACACAAGTACACCTGGCATAGACTTGTGAGGGGAGAGATTGTAGAGAGGGCATTGATGGATTATGTGCTGGTGACAAGGGAAAGATTGTGTAGACTGCTGGATGTGAATGTGATGAGAGGTGAGGCGGAGGGTATGTCAGATCATTACCTGGTGGAGGGAAAGCTAAGAGTTAAGAGTTACAGGAGAATAAGAGACAAGCGTGAAGTAAGAGAGGTTATAAAAGTTAGTGAGTTAGAGAAGAGTGAAAAAGAGAGGGAGTACAAGGAAAGACTAAATGAAAAGTGGATGGAAGTGAGAGAGATGGAAGAGAGAGATGTAGAGGTTGAATGGCAACAGTTTAAGGAAGGAGTGAAAGCAAGTGCAGAGGTAGTATGCGGTAAAAGGAAAGTAGGAGGCAGAGGTATCAGGAAGGGAAGCGAGTGGTGGAATGATACGGTGAGAAAGGCAGTTGAGGAGAAGAGACAGTGTTTTGAGAGGGTTTTACAGGATGGTAGTGTTGAGGTATGGGAGAGGTACAAGGAGAAAAGGAGAGAGGCAAAACGGAAAATTAGAGAAGCGAAAAAAGATGCAAACGAAAGGTGGGGCCAAAGGCTGAGTGAGAATTTTGAAGAACGAAAGAAGATGTTCTGGAAGGAGGTAAATAAAGTAAGGAAAGGAGGACAAAAGAGGGAAGAGTCAGTGAAAGATGAAAATGGAGAATTACTAGTGGAACCAGTTGAAGTGAGGAAAAGATATGCCGAGTATTTTGAATCTTTGTTAAATACAAGAGATGGAAGAGAAGCAGTGATTGAAGCAGAGGTGGATGGAGATAGGTTACCCAGGCCACCCAGGTGGCAGAGAATGAATGAAAGGATTGAGGAAAATGAGGTGAAAGAAGCAGTGAAACAAATGAGAGCGGGAAAAGCAGAAGGTTTGGATGGTATTGCTGTGGAGTGTATAAAGAAGGGTGGAGATGTGATAATAGATTGGTTGGTGAGACTTCTCAATGTGTGCTTTGCTGTGTCAATGGTACCAATAGACTGGAAGAGTGCATGTATTGTGCCGTTGTACAAGGGGAAGGGAGATCGGCAGGAGTGTTCAAGTTATAGAGGTATTAGTTTATTGTCAGTGGTTGGAAAGCTGTATGGCAGGGTGTTGATAGAGAGGATAATAAAGTGTACGGAAGTTGCAATAGGAGAAGAACAGTGCGGTTTTAGGAGGGGAAGAGGGTGCGTGGATCAGATGTTTGCAGTAAGACAGTTGTGCGAGAAGTATTTAGAGAAGCATAAGGAGATATTTTGGGCTTTTATGGACTTGGAAAAAGCGTATGATCATGTGGACCGTGAAGCAATGTGGAAGGTGTTAAGGATTTATGAAATAGGAGGAAATTTGTTAGAAGCAGTTAAGAGTTTTTATGAAGGGAGCAGAGCATGTGTGAGAGTAGGAAATGGTGAGTTGAGTGAATGGTTTGAGGTAAAGGTAGGTTTGCGACAGGGTTGTGTAATGTCACCATGGCTGTTTAATATGTTTATGGATGGTGTGGTGAGGGAGGTGAAAAGGAGAACTATGGGAAGAGGATTGGGTTTAGTAGGAAAGAATGGTAGAGATTGGGAGTTGAATCAGTTGCTGTTCGCTGATGACACAGCATTGGTGGCGGATTCTGATGAGAAACTGCAGCGGGTAGTCAAAGAGTTTGGTGTGGTTTGTGGAAGGAGGAAACTGAAGGTGAACGTCAATAAAAGTAAAGTAATGGTGTGTAATAGGGGAGAGCATAGGGTGAATCTAGATGTGAGGCTGGATGGGGAAATATTGGAACAAGTAGAGTGTTTTAAATATCTAGGAGGAACGATAAGCAGGAGTGGAGGTATGGAAGTGGAGGTAAAACAGAGAGTGTGTGAAGGAAGGAAGGTTTTCGGAGCAATGGGAAGTATGTGGAAGACGAGAAATCTCGGAGTGAAAGTAAAAAGTGCACTGTATCAAGGAATTGTTGTGCCAACAGTGATGTATGGGGCTGAGACATGGGCTCTGAAGAAAAAGGAGAAAAGAGGGCTGGATGTGATGGAGATGAGCTGCTTGAGGAGTATGTGTGGAGTTACTCGTAGAGACAGATTGAGGAATGAAGAGATACGTAGGAGAGTGGGGCAGCAAGAACATTTGTCAGCCAGAGTGGACAGAAGGGTGCTGAGCTGGTATGGTCATGTTGAACGAATGGGAGATGAAAGGCTTACAAAGAGAATATGTGAGTCAGGTACAAGGGGAGATAGAAGGGCAGGAAGACCCCCATTGAGATGGAGAGACTGTGTAAGAAAGGCTTTGGATGATAGAGGAATGACTATAGATCAGGCAGGGGAAGTGGTGGTGGACAGGAGTGAATGGAGAATGCTTGTGAATAGTTGAGTGAACACGTGGTCATTTGGAGTAAGGGGTCGGGCGCAAGTTGGACTAGATAATAGTCCATCAGGCGCCTGGCCCGGGGAGACGATTAATATGAAGGGTGTGCCTGGAAGTGTGGTGGGAGGGCTTGTGGCTTTGGCTCCGCTGCATGTCTGCCTGCCGAGATCGGAACCTCTCCGGGTGGTCAGGGGCCGGGGGAGTGCTGGAGCGACCTTGGTAACCCTGGTCTCTGGGTCTTCTCCTGGGTGACCTGGATGTGTGAGAGTTTGTGTTTTTTATCTGTGTTTATTTTTTGTTTTATGTTGTTTTTGTGTTTTACCTGTTCTTGCTCTGTCTTGAGTCGGCTACCCCCAAAATGGGGATTGGGCCTGAGCATATAGATAGATAGATAGACAAGGGAAAGATTGTGTAGACTGCTGGATGTAAATGTGATGAGAGGTGAGGCGGAGGGTATGTCGGATTATTACCTGGTGGAGGGAAAGCTAAGAGCTAGGAGTTACAGGAGAATAAGAGACAAGCGTAAAGTAAGAGAGGTAATAAAAGTTAGTGAGTTAGAGAAGAGTGCAAAAGAGAGGAAGTACAAGGAAAGACTAAATGAAAAGTGGATGGAAGTGAGAGAGATGGAAGAGAGAGAAGTAGAGGTTGAATGGCAACATTTTAAGGAAGGAGTGAAAGCAAGTGCAGAGGTAGTATGCGGTAAAAGGAAAGTAGGAGGCAGAGGTATCAGGAAGGGAAGCGAGTGGTGGAATGATACGGTGAGAAAGGCAGTTGAGGAGAAGAGACAGTGTTTTGAGAGGGTTTTACAGAATGGTAGTGTTGAGGTATGGGAGAGGTACAAGGAGAAAAGGAGGGAGGCAAAACGGAAAATTAGAGAAGCGAAAAAAGATGCAAACGAAAGGTGGGGTCAAAAGTTGAGTGAGAATTTTGAAAAACGAAAGAAGATGTTCTGGAAGGAGGTAAATAGAGTAAGGAAAGAAGGACAAAAGAGGGAAGAGTCGGTAAAAGATGCAAGTGGAGTATTACTAGTGGAAGGAGTTGAAGTGAGGAAACGATATGCCAAGTATTTTGAATCTTTGCTAAATGCAAGAGATGGAAGAGAAGCAGTGGTTGATGGAAATAGGTTACCCAGGCCACCCAGGTGGCAGGGAATGAATGAAAGGATTGAGGACATTGAGGTAAAAGAAGCAGTGAAACAAATGAGAGCAATAAAAGCAGAAGGTTTGGATGGTATTGCTGAGGAGTGTATAAAGAAGGGTGAAGATGTGATAATAGATTGGTTGGTGAGACTTTTCAATGTGTGCTTTGCTTTGTCAATGGTACCAATAGACTGGAAGAGTGCATGTATTGTGCCGTTGTACAAGGGGAAGGGAAATCGGCAGGAGTGTTCAAGTTATAGAGGTATTAGTTTATTGTCAGTGGTTGGAAAGCTGTATAGCCGGGTGTTGATAAAGAGGATAATAAAGTGTACGGAAGTTGCAATAGGAGAAGAACAGTGCGGTTTTAGGAGGGGAAGAGGGTGCGTGGATCAGATGTTTGCAGTAAGACAGTTATGTAAGAAGTATTTAGAGAAGCATAAGGAGATATTTTGGGCTTTTATGGTTTTGGAAAAAGCGTATGATCATGTGGATCGTGAAGCAATGTGGAAGGTGTTAGCTATTCATGAACTTGGAGGAAATCTGTTAGAAGCAGTTAAGAGTTTGTATGAAGGGAGCAGAGCATGTGTTAGAATAGGAAATGGTGAGTTGAGTGAATGGTTTGAGGTAAAGGTAGGTTTGCGATAGGGTTGTGTAATGTCACCATGGCTGTTTAATATGTTTATGGATGGTGTGGTGATTGAGGTGAAAATGATAACTACGGGAAGAGGATTTGGTTTAGTAGGAAAGAATGGTAGAGATTGGGAGTTGACTCAGTTGCTGTTCCCTGATAACACAGCATTGGTGGCGGACTCTGAGGAGAAACTGCAGTGG